>CM077147.1:115678437-116878437 GCA_039583875.1 Platanthera guangdongensis | reverse complement strand
GTTTGGCTACAGCGAGAGTATGTTATAAGTGACAGTAACCGGGACATATAGCCCACTATTGTCAGGGAGCTTCTGGGAACCGGTAAGTTAAGCTTAAGTGTTTGATCATTATAAATATATATATATATATACCTTCTTCACTTTAGTCTGATTAAACATAACCCATCTTTGCAGTCGAAGTTTGAGGTTGGTGGCCCTAGTAGAGTTGACAAGGGGAAAGCACCAATGGGTGCTGAAGTGAGGCCAACCCCGGAACGAGGACTAGTGCAGCCTAGAGCTTATGGCCTTGGCCAACAGGAAGTCAAGAAGCAGGAGGATGTTATGACAGGTATGTGTTTGTCATATAAATAATTTAATTTAATCCTTCTTAACGGCACTGCTAATTTCATTGTTCAACCATTCATGTACGCATACTTATGATTTATAACGTATCATCCAAGATTCTTTTTGACACGGGAGATTCGCACTCGTTCATGGTAAAATCTCTAGTGCGTGGGTTGGGTTTAGAAAATTTTTCAAAGGTAGTATTATTAGAGGTTATGATGTCTAATGGATCCTTCTTGCAAACCAGAGATAAGTGTAGGATACCAGTGCAATTTGAAGAAGCGGAAATCGTTATAGAAGCCTTGTTACTTCCTATTGTGAGTTTTGATTTGATTGAATGAAATGGTCATCGGTTGTAAACATCAAGATAGACTGCAAAGAAAAGATGATGCAGTTCGAAGGACCCAAATTGATCGATGTTACCTTCAAAGGCATGAAGGGAGTCGCTAAGTTAATTATCTCCTCTCTCAAGTCTGTCAGATGTACTAGCAAAGGTTGTGAAACCTTCTTAGTGATGATAAATGTTAAGTCAAGGCCGATCTGCAAGAAGGCCCGTGGTGCAGGAATTTTCCGATGTCTTCCCAGAGGAGTTAACCGGTGCCCCTCCTACCAAAGAGATTGACTTTCAAATTGACCTTCTACCTGGAGCTACGCCAGTGGCCAAGTCTCCCTACCATATGGATCCTAAAGAACTCGCAGAGTTGAAGGTCCAATTGTAGGAATTGCTCGATTTGGGTTTTATTCGCCTCAGTACTTCACCTTGGAGTGCACCAGTTTTGTTCGTCAAGAAGAACGGCAGTCTGATGTTTTGCATAGACTATCGCGAGTTGAACAAGTTGACAGTTAAAAATAAGTATTTTTTTCCTAGAATTGATGACTTGTTTGATCAGCTTGAGTGCTCTTGCACGTTCTCTAAGTTAGACCTCAGATCCGGCTACCATCAGTTGAAGATTCGGGATGTGGACATTTAGAAGACGGCATTAAGTACCAGATATGGACACTATGAGTTTGTGGTCATGTCGTTCGGGCTGACCAATGCCCCTTCCGCATTTCATGGACTTAATGAATAGATGATATTTGATGTATTCTAAGAGTGCAGAAGATCGCGTCTCGCACCTCAGGACCGTTTTGGGCACGCTCAAGAAGAATCAGTTGTATACCAAATTTTATAAGTGCGAGTTTTCGCTATCATAAGTTGCATTTTTGGGGCACGTTATCAGTTAGAGAGGTCTCTCCGTCGACCCGAAGAAGATAGAGGCAATAAAGGATTGGCCGAGACTGAAGGCAGTTGCGGAGGTTCGCAGCTTTCTGGGTTTAGCAGGATACTACAGGAGGTTCATTAAGGACTACTTGAAGATATCTTTATCGCTGACTTCGCTGACTAGGGAGGGTAAATCCTTTAGTTGGTCAGTGGAGCGTGAGATGGCATTTGAAGAGTTGAAATTAGGCTGATGATCGCCCCGATTTTGAGTTTACCATCAGGGTCAGATAGATTTCAGATTTTTAGCGCCGCCTCGGTTTAAGTTTGGGTTATGCGCTCATGCAGCATGGAAAGGTCATTGTCTTTGCCTCTAGACAGTTAAAAGATCATGAGAAGAAATATCATGTGCATGACTTAGAGCTAGAGCAGTCATTCACGCTTTGAAGATTTAAAGGCACTATCTTTATGGAGTTCGTTGTGAGATTTTCACTGATCGCAAAAGTCTCAAGTACATCTTTGACCAACAAGAGCTCAATATGAGGCAGTGCAAATGGTTCGAATTTCTGTCAGACTATGATGTGGATATCAAGTACCACTCGAGGAAAGCAAACATGTTAACTGATGCGCTTCGTCGAAGAAGTTCGAGTTATTTCCTCCTTACTCAGCAGGAAGAGCTAGTACAAGATTTGGAGAGACTAAAGAGCAATGTTGTGCAGCGCTTCAGTTTTGTATCCGCAAGTTTGAGTTGGATGAAAATCATTTGTGACATCAAGAATAGGATCAGAACAACTCTACCCTTACATCCGAAGTTGACAGAGATTTGGCATTTGACTCAAGCAGGTCAAAAGGATAAGTTTAGTATTCAGGACGATCTATGGTTGTACAGTCGTAGGGTGTGTTCTAGATGTTAGCCACCTTCGAGAGGACATACTGTTTGAGGCCCATAATTCCAGATATTTGATACATCCGGGTAGCACGAAAATGTATGTTGATCTTAAGAAGATAGTTTGGTGGTCAAGCTTGAAGAGTGATGTTGCAGAGTATGTTAGGTGTGAAACATGTAAATTGGTTAAAGCTAAATATCAGAGGCAAGTTGCAGCCTTTACCCTTTCCAGAGTGGAATTTTGAGAATATAGCGATGGATTTTGTCCATGGTCTTCCCAGATCGTAGAGTGAGAATGATTCCTTATGGGTTATAATTGATGATCTCTCTAAGGTTTCCCATTTCATTCCTAATAAGAGGACGGATCAGGTCGGAGATTGGCGCTGTTGTATGTAGACAAGATTCTCCGACTGCATGGTGTTTACAAGACTACAGTCTCAGACAGAGATGGCAGATTTACTTCTAAGGAGTGGAAATACGTTCAGGAGTGGTTGGACACTAAGCTATATTTCAGTACAGCATTTCATCCTCAGACATATGGGCAAACAGAGCGTAAGAATAAAACTTTGGAAGATATGCTTCGAATGTGTATTCTGAACTTTGGAGGTAAATGGGAGAAATATGTCACTCATGTTGAGTTTTCCTAAAATAACGGCTTTCAGGCAAGCATTGGGATGAATCCTTTTGAGGCATTGTATGGCAGACGCTGTCGGACGTCGTTATGTTGGACTGAGAGTGAAGAAAAATCTTCCAACAGAGAAGTTTGGATTGATAAGATCACAGATCGAGCCAAGCTCATCCAAGAGGGTATTAAAATAGCTCAGGATCGTCAGGCCGAATACTATGACCAAAGGCACAAGGCAGTGAAATTCAACGTTGAAGATTATGTTTATCTAAAGGTCAATCCAGTTAGAGGAGTCTCTCAAATCAAGCGGATGAAGAAATTGAGTCTTAGGTTCGTTGTGTTAGGTTTTCTATATAGTTCAAAACTATAAGCACATCAAATGTGCGCAGCGGAAAGTAATACAAGATAACCCTAAACAGTATAAGGATCTTGAGATTTCATGAATCAAGAAATAAACATGTACAATAAAGGTAATGTACCTGAAAGAGAATGAGTCTCCACTCAACCAAAGTGCTCCAAATGAATCTTGGATGTCTTGCGGCTAGAGTCACGAGCGTAGAAAGTATGTCCACGCCTCTACGGGTATCCACACAAGCTTGGAGAACCCCAAGGCACTTGTTACACAAGTGTCGGGTTGGATGAAGGAAAGCCCTCTACATCTCCACGGATTGCTAGATCCGTTAATGAAGAGGCAGCGATGACGAAGACGAAACTCTGGAAACACTTTCCAGACAATGGCGGCGGGTCGGAAGAGCTTGCGGTACAGGAGCGTCGATCGCGATCTTCTAGGGTTCGGGATTTCCGTCGGAAAGAAGATGAATAGTTGTCGACCCCTTGTATGTATAAGGTATATATACGAACCGTAGAGGAATCGTGAGAGCCCCGCCCGCAAACCAGACGGTCCAGACCCAAAAGGAACTTACGGAAAAACAGACCTGCGTCAGTTCGTCGAGAACAGCTCGTCGAGAACAATTCGTCGAGTGGAATTCGTCGAGTATACACAACGAACGACACGCCCACTCGACGGATTCGTCAAATATCAGATTCGTCGTAACAGATTCGTCGGGGGCAGTTCGTCGAGTATGCTCGACGAATAGAAAGAACTCTCAAAGGATCCATCGAGCCCATCTCGACGAACACAACCTGTCACGTCGAATTCGTCGAGTGTACTCGACGAACTCGTCAAGAATACTCGACGAACTCATTTACCTTTTCGACGATTTCCAGAAGGTCCTCGAATTCACAATTCAGGTCCTTTTTGTTGATCTAATTTCAAGTCCATGTCAAAAGACTTGACCCTTCACTCATATCACAATGAGCAAGGCCAACACAGTCCTTTCTAACTTCTTCATAACTCTTATATGCGACCTCATAAGCTCATATTGTGTTGGCAGCAAAACTAACTATTTGACTATCTCAGATCACAACGGAAGAACTTTAACAGTCTCTCACTTGATCTAATAAGTTAAATAAAAGTCTTACAAACAATTAGTGGTATCTAGCAACACATCATTGCTACTCAAGCGATAAGAATTCTATAACTCAAAAAGCCTATAAAATGACCAATGTACAATGTTGTCATGTCCCTTTGTCTCTTACATCCGGATGGAGCTAAAGGCATGGACCGTGTCACCATCATGAGTGTTCAATCCTTATTACATGATATAGAATGGACTATCTGAAACCGGAGAACTCAATATCATATATTGGCTCAACCCAGCATAGTCATGCATTTCTTAGTCCAGTTCCATCAAGGGGTCCTTGGATGCAACTCCTGTTTCCAGGAGGACAAATCTCATATATGTCCACACGCAAGCACTCAAATGATTCGTAACATACCCAATAATCACTGTATCATCCAATTTTCTCAAGACTGGAATTTAGATGGCATCAAAATACGCTCTTCCTCACTCGATGAATGTTGTGACCTCAGGTCAAAGACCACAAACATCATTGTCACTTGAGACCTACTCATGACACGATGTCAAAACAATCCACAAAGTAGTCTCAGGGTGGGTCTGTCCAGTACAACTTGTACATAACAAGTACATGTGTGATGACTTGATATCGCAATATCATGACCTATGAGAATCGGTCATCAGTTAATGCACATACTGGTCTCAATGTATCAACATTGTCCTTATTTTCTAAGATGATATCTCGACCAGGAACAATTTATGAATGAAGCTTCTAATTAACATAGGTCCTCAAATTCAATTCACACAATTGAATCTCGTATGAAATCGAACATTCTAAGGGCATTTAGTATGTTAACAGCGACATCAGATCATAGCAAAAGAAAAAAACATAAATATAAAATGAAAATACAGTATAATATTCATCAAATGAATTACAACCGATAAATACACAATCCACAAGACTCTCACTAGATTTGATCATTCAAGTATTTAATACGCATTGATCTAGCATGATCATAATGTTTTCTCTGTGCAAGAGACTTTGTCAGTGGACCCGCAATATTTTCTTCAGTCGGCACTCTACAAATGTTCACATCTCCTCGATCGACAATCTCACAAATAGATGAAGTCGGCGAAGTATGTGTTTGGAGCGCTGATGAGATAAAGGTTCTGAAGTAAGTGCAATTGCACCGTTATTGTCATAGTAGAGAACTATGAGATCAATAATGTTAAGAACTACACCAAGCTCACTGATGAATTTCCTAATCCATACAGCCTCCTATGCCGCATTCGCAGCAGCGATATACTCGGACTCAGTTGTAGAATCAGCAACTCTCTTGCTTGGAACTTTTCAAGCTAACAGCTCCTCCATTTGGGCAAAATACGAAACTTGACTGAGACTTTCAGTCGTCCCTATCAGTCTGGAAGTTAGCATCCGTGTAACCATATACAACAAACTTTTTATCTCCATCATACACCAAGAACATGTCTTTAGTCCTTCTCAAGTATTTTAGGATGTTCTTAACGGTTATCCAGTGACCATCACCAGGATCAGACTGATACATGCTAGTCAAGCTTAAGGCATATGAGACATCGAGTCGAGTAAATATCATGACATGCATGATTGATCCAATTTTTGAAACATATGTAATCAACTTCATGCGGTCCTTATCTTCCAAAGATATTGGAAATTGGTCCTTAGAGAGACTCACACCATGAGACATGGGTAAGAATCCCTCCTTGTACTCAAGCATGTTGAACTGTTTCAACATCTTATCAATGTATATATTTTAGGTCAAACTCAGCAACTTTTTCGATATATCTCTATATATCTTAATACCAAGTATATAAACTGTTTTGCCTAAGTCTTTCATCGAAAAACAGTCCCCTAGGTTGTTCTTAACAACTTGCAGGGTCGGAATGTCATTCTCAATCAGTAGTATGTCATCTAGATACAAGATTAAGAAAATGACAATGTTCTCACTAATCATCTAATAAACGCATGGTTCATCTTCATTTTTGATGAAACCAAACTCTTTGATTTTCTCATCCAAACGAATATTCCAACTTCGAGAAGCATGTTTTAATCCACAGATGGATTTCTGCAGCTTGCATATTTTAGTGGCTTCATTTGGATTCACAAAACCCTCGAGTTGTGTCATGTACACTTCCTCAAGTAGGTTTCGATTAAAAAAAGTCGTTTTGACATTCATTTGTCAAATCTTGTAGGCATAATACGCAGCAATAACAACCAGAATTCTGATGGACTTTACTATAGCAACAGGGGAAAAGGTTTCATCATATTCAATGTCATGAATTTGCTTGTAACATTTAGGCACTAGTCGCCCTTTGAATGTCTGTACATTCTCATCTATGTCGGTCTTCTTTTTATAGACTCATTTGCACCCTATGAGTCGTACCCATTAAGGTGATTCCACCAAGGTCCAAACTTATTTTGTATACATGGAGTCCATTTCAGATTTCATGACATCAAGTCATTTCTCGGAGTCTAGTCCATTCATAGCATCTTGGTAAGTTACAGGCTCATCATTATGATTCATAAGCAACACATTATCCATTTGAGACATAAGAGATTCATATCTCTCAAGCTCAAACCTTGGTCTAGCAGATCTACGAATGACTTGTATTTTTTGAGCAGACTCTCCAACTACAACTTATAGTATTTGCTCAGGTTCCAATATCGGTTCATCCATCATTTGTGTTTCCTGAACTTCCTCAAGTTCAACCTTTGTAGTCTTTCAGGATAAAAATTTCCTTTTCAAAAAGACAACAGTCCTTGCGACAAACACTTTGCCCTCGGATGGTAGATAGAAATAATATCATTTAGCTTTCATAGGATATCTCACAAGATAACATTTATCTGACTTGGGTTCCAGCTTGTCAGGTATTTGACGACGCACGTATGTCTCACAGTCACAAATCTTGATGAAAGACATACTAGGACGCTTCTTAGTGCATATCTCATATGGTTTCTTTAGAACGATTTTCATTAGAGCACGATTTAGAGTAAGAGCAGCAATCTCTATAGCAAATCCCCAAAAGGAAATAGGCAAATCTGCATGACTCGTCATCGATCGTAACATGTCTAACAGAGTATGATTTCTCCTCACAGACATACCATTATATTATGGTGTTCTTGGTGGAGTGAGCTGTGATACAATATCACACTCTTTCAGATGATCACGAAACTCATGACTCAGGTATTCGTCACCACGATCAGATCGCAGTGCTTTAACCCTTTTATTTAGCTGGTTCTCTACTTCATTTTTAAACTCATTGAACTTTTCAAAGGTTTCATATTTGCACTTCATAAGATACACATATCCGTATCTACTGAAATCATCAGTAAATGTAACGAAATAATAGTACCCACCTCTACCTATAGAACTCATGAGTCTGAATACATCACTATGTATTATATCCAAGAGATTATCAGTCCTCTCAGTATGACCAGTGAAATGGACCTTAGTCATCTTGCCTGATAAGCAAGACTCGCATCTCGCAACTGATTCATAATCAAATGAGTCCAATAGTCCATCTTTATGGAGCTTGGGTATACGTTTTTCGTTTATATGGCCGACACTGTCAAAGGTACGTGGGGTTTGAGTCATTCATTTTTTAATCTTTTAATACTTTCCACGTTATAGATCGAATGGCTCAAGTTCAAAACGTATAAACAAGTAAACAATTGAGCTACAACATAACAAACATCATTCATAAAGATTAAACAACAATTGTTTTTAATTATAAATGAAAATTCTTTCATGTCAAGACATGAGACGGATATAATGTTTCTAGTTATAGAAGGAATAAAATAACAGTTATCTAATTTGATTACAAGCCCAGTGGGCAAAGAAAGACGGTAGACATCAACGGCAATGGCAGCAACCTTTGCTCAATTTCCAACACGTAGGTTCACCTCTTCTTTACCCAACATTCTTCTCCTTCTTAATTCCTGCATATTTGTACAAATATGAGAACCGCATCCGGTATCCAATACCCATGATGGAGTAGAAAGGTTTATTTCTATAACGAAGATACCTGAAGAGGAAGTCACACTTCCCTTCATCTTTTGCAGACCTTCAATATAAGAACAATTACTCCTCCAGTGACCAGTCTTGTCGCAGTGGTGGCACTTCTCTTCCTTCGCCAGACCCTTCTTCTTCAGTGCTAAAGACTAGGGATCAAGGTATGACTTAGATCTCGCCTTAGTCTTCATTGATCCCTTGGCTTTGTCATTGCCTTTAGCACCATCAGTATGGGACTAGCAGACTTAGCCTTTTCATGTTGTTCTCAGCAGTTCTCAAAATGTCTATGAGTTCGGGCAGTGTCTTGTCTGTCTCATTCATATTATAGTTCAAGACGAACAGCTCATAACTGTCCGGCAACGATTGCAGGATCAGGTTAGTGGCCAACTCTTAGCCTAAGGGAAAATCCATCTTTTGGAGGTTCTCTATATACTCAATCATCTTGAGTGCGTGAGTTCCAACTGGGTCTCGAGCTCCCACCTTATACTAAAAAAATGCCTTAAAGACGTTGAACATTTCTTGTCGAGCTTGCCTTTGAAACATTTTCCTCAGGTGCTCTATCATCGCATGACCACTCATGGACTCATGTTGTTTCTGAAGCGTAGAGTTCATAGTAGCAAGCATAAGGTATTCGACGTCAGAGAAATCATCCTGATACTTCTTGTAAGCATCTTTATCAGCTAGGGACACATTCCTGACTGGCTCTACGGGAGGATCCTCTTCCAAGACATAGAGTTTGCGCTCCTGCCTGAGAACAATTCTCAGATTTCTATATCAGTCAAGAAAGTTAGTCTCATTGAGCTTGTCCTTCTCAAGAACGACTCTCAGGGACAAGGAGTAGTGAGATTCACTTGCAATGGAATTTTTACAAAAATTTATGCACAGTAAACTTTAGTACTATATTTCAAAATACATTTTTTTCAAAAGGGACTCTATTTAAAATAACTTTCATTATTTTAATCAAACTGATAACCTTCAATATCAATTCGGAGAGTCAATACGAGCTACTCTCTAGTGGACAAGATCCATATTTCTCCAACACCGTGAGTCAGTTTTGGCTTTTCTCTCACAATGTGACTATTTAGGTAGAAAATATTTGTCAATTGCAATAACTTGCAACTCTTGTAACAGTCAGTGAATAACTTCTTATTCACATCTATCATACGGTGCATGCCAACCTCATGTCTCTAGGCACTAAACTTTTGAGCTCACCTAGTTAAGTTAGACCTGATGTCGACAATGGGATATTACAATTATCCGTTCACACCCTTACCAAGAAAGATTAATGTACTTTGCTTTGACAAACTCACACTTCATCGATCGTGGCAGGAAGAGTGTCATCCATCGGAAGTCATCTATATACTTAATATAATATAAGGGATTTAATGATAATAGATTAACATTTAATCATGGTTAACAATTAACCAATCACTAAATCTGAACATTCAGAACTTTTCTAAATCTTTAATTATACAAGCATTGGGCAGAGGCCCGAGCTACTCAGCTTAAGCAGTAAACAAGCACGTCTCTCTTTGTCGAATTCCAAGTTCAAGACAAACAATAATGGTTTCACAAACCACAATGAGTGACGGTTACTGTTAAGGAGACATATTTTTGAAACAATGAAATCGCAAGGCAATCACAATCGTTCCTCAAGAGGAATAAATCTGAGCACTAAGAACATTTCTAGAGCTCAAGATTTATACGCATTGGATCGCTAACCTTCCTCAGATACCAATGTTGGGTTTTCTATATAGTTCAAAACTATAAGCACATCAAATGTGTGCGGCGGAAAGTAACACAAGATAACCCTAAACAGTACAAGGATCTTGCAATTTCATGAATCAAGAAATAAACATGTACAATAAAAGTAATGTACATGAAGGGGATTGAGTCTCCACTCAACCAAGATGCTCCAAATAAATCTTGGACGTCTTGCAGCTAGAGTCCTGAGCGTAGAAAGTATGTCCACGTCTCTACGGGTATCCACACAAGTTTGGAGAACCCCAGGCCCTTGTCACACAAGTGTCGGGTTGGATGAAGGAAAGCAATCTACGTCTCCACGGATTGCTAGATCCATTAATGAAGAGGCAGCGATGACGAAGACGAAGCTTTGGAAACACTTTCCAGATGATGACGGCGGGTCGGAAGAGCTTGCAGTACAAGAGCGTCGATCGCGATCTTCTGGGTTCGGGATTTTTGTCAGAAAGAAGATGAATAGTTGTCGACCTCATGTATGTATAAGGTATATACACGAAACGTAGAGGAATCATGAGGGCCCCACCCGCAAACCAGACCCAAAAGGAACTTATGGAAAAACAGACATGCGTCAGTTCGTCAAGAACAGTTCGTCGAGAACAATTCGTCGAGTGAAATTCGTCGAGTATGCATAACGAACAATACATCCACTCGATGGATTCGTCGAATATCAAATTCCTCGTAACAGATTCGTAAGGAGCAATTCGTCGAGTATGCTCAACGAATAGAAAGAACTCTCGAAGGATCCATCGAGACCATCTCGACGAGCACAACCTGTCACGTCGAACTCGTCGAGTGTACTCGTCGAACTCGTCGGGTTTACTCGTCGTACTCATCGAACTCGTCGGGTGTACGCGACGAACTGACTTACATTTTCGACGATTTCCAGAAGATTCTCAAATTCACAATTGAGGTTCCTTTTGCTGATCTAATTTCAAGCCCATGTCAAAAGGTTTGGCCCTTCACTCCTATCACATATGACAAAGGCCAATACTGTCCTTTCCAACTTCTCTATAACTCTTATGTGCGACTTCATAGGCGCATATTGCGTTGGTAGCAAGACTAACTATTTGACTATCTCAGATCACAACAGAAAAACTCAAACACGCTGGTCCTTTCGAAGTACTAGAGCGCATTGGTGAAGTGGCATATAGATTGGTCTTACCTGAAGAAATGAGTGGTCTACATAATGTATTTCACGTATCAAATCTGAGTAGAGCAGTTAGAGATCCTAATCAGATAATCAGTATTGAGGAAACAACAATCGAATCAAATCTTAGTATTAGTGTTAATCCAATTAGAATGTGGACTCAAGGATTCAAAAGCTCAGGAGCAGAGAGATTCTATTTGTAAAATTCCTTTGGATGAACTGTACCCGGCCAGAGTATTCTTAGGAGCGAGAGGATGAGCCTGAAGCAATAAAGAATATGCTTTTCTTTTTTGACTCAAGTATGTTTGTAATTTTTGAAGATATTTTATTATGAGGGGAGATTTGTAACAACCATAATTTTAATATGGAAAATCTAACTGTATTTCAGGGTCCGACCTCGAGTGAATTTGGTCGAGCCTACGTCTCGTCGATGTACGAAATTAGTTGAGTAAACTTTTGTACGATACTCAATTGAGTGAGTTTAGTCGTTTAAAAGATACTTGGCATATTTTTAGTGTTAGCATGATTATGTAACGTATATATTTATATATCCTAAATAAATGAGTAGAATGGCAATCTTAAAATAATTTAGAAATATCTAATAAAAATTTTCTTATATCTTGCTCCAATTGAAATTAGAAAGAATGACACGCCTAAGTCCTTTTGATTTTCTCCCTTATGGTTATCATAACCGCAACCTTTTGCGTGCCGCTCAGTTTTTAATCTTGTAACCCCCACTCCAGAACGGGGTGTAACCCTTATTTCACGCTAAAGCCGACGCTTCTTTCTTCTCCATCCCGACTTTTTTCCAGACGCTGGCGGCGCTTCTCCCGGTCGAAGTCGTCACTTATTTCCTCCTCCACTGGAGTTGTCGAAGCAGGTTCCAGCCTGTCGACGAGTTTAGCGTTGTTTTCCGTCATTCCAGGCACATGTTCAGCGAACATGTGTGTCCAGGAACTTTCTCCAGTCTTTCTCCTCTGACTCAAGGTCTTGTTCGACCTTTCCCCCTTCCATCTCGGAGTCAGAAATCGAGGTTTCTTGCTAGCAGGTAACCCAAATGTTAGCGTCAGTAGTTGTTCTTAGTGTGGAATGAATTTCTCTTTAGCCTAGCGTTGTGATTTCAGTCAAGTGATTTGGTGTTTGGGTGTTTCTTTTCCGACAGAAATTTCTGAAACTCTCAGCGAGGCTCCTCAATCGAAACTAGTGATCGATTGACCCTTTGTTTTTGTTTCCGCTCTGGTTTTGTAATGCTTCTCCTTATCTTCAGTCAATTTTAAAACTTCCTTATAAAATGTATGGAATTTTATCTAGGGTTTGGTAGGACGACACCAACAGTAGACGAGGACGTATTTCTTATTTGAAATAGCAATCTCCGCTTGTAGCAAAGTGGTGAGCGTCTCTCCTTTATTATAGCATAATATTCCTTGGAATTTTGAGAGTAATTTAAGTATGTTAAATGCTCATTTGGGATTTGTTAATACTTAAGCCTCTTTCGGAGATCAAATTGGTATTTCAGAAGATTTTTCAAGGGAAACTATGTTGTCGCATCAAGTGTACGAACGACGCAATACCACTGTAAGAAATCTTTATTCTTTTTGTTTAGACATATCAGATAGCGTGTATAATAGTGTTCATTGGAATTCAGTAAAATTAATATGGTTGTATGAAACTGCTTCTATCGTTAGAGTTTTATAGTTCAATGATCACCTAGCTAGTGTTATGCCGTATATAATTAATTTTTATACATCCCAAACAGTTAGACCAAACAAACCATATATATAATTGTATAGATTTACGAACATGAAATATTAAATTCAGGAATATAATTTCTAATCGATTAAATCAATATAATGAATTGCCTATATCACGCACATATGCTCGCAAGCAGAGTAACACTGGATAGAAGATGTTTAGTAGACACGGTTGAGACCTCCTGTGTTTGATAGACGTGCACTATCTTTCTCCTGGGTCGTAGTGTACCTTTGAGTCTCTGATTTTGGGAGATGTTTTCCCTTGTAAAGATTAATAGATGTGAGTCCTTGGCCGGGAAACACTAGAAAGCTTGCGTTCATTAGTAGAGACTCGGATCTTTAGACTGGTATTCCGCGACAGAAGCTACTCTGCCTAAAGATTTAGAGAAGGACAAACATAGGTATTTAGAACTCCAAATATAAACCGTAACTTAGAAACACCTAGTCAACCAAATTTTTGGAACTTGAGTAATTGTGTTTTAACAGGATTAGCTAGAACAGATATTTATTTTGTTAGTTTTATTTTAGAAAAACATGTATAGTGTACTAGCATATAATCTTTTTATAGTATAATACTTGTTTTTAAAAACATGCATACATTTCTTTTCAAATAAATTTAATGTCACTGGGAGTAATAGTTTTTTTTTATTCTCTTTTTGGGCCGACCCATTTTTGGGTTTGTTGTTACAGGGGACTCAAGTGGGAAGTTGCGCCGACGATGAGCGTGCTTTTGGAGTTGCTCTTATAGTTTGTTTCTCTTTCAGTTGTTTTTCTTTTTAATACAGTACTGTTAGTTCTTGAACACTTGTAATATTAATGTTTAAGAGTTTTTTTGTACCAGACATGTTATAGTATTTCAGATATTCAGTTGTTTGGTTCTTATTCTTTTCTAGTAGCTATGTGAATTCAGCTTGTTGAGCTACACTTTTACCCTTGGTTGCACTTTCTATTTTTGTTGTAAGTTAAATTTCAGTTTTTTTCATTTATTTCTATTATATATCAATTTTATACTATTTCTTAGTTTACTGTTTATCGCTGCACCCGGTCGGACTGCTAATTTGTTATTAAACTAGAATGGGGTATTACATTAACGATGTTATTAAGAAGTCAGCGAAGACTGCGTCCAGTTTGGTACAATGAGAATCTAAAAACTCTTTGGTTATGTACTAATGTCATGGTTAATTGATTTCATGCATTTTTGTCACGGCGACAAGGCGAACCAAGGCGAGTGTCGGGCGTCTTGACGCTTACGCGATAAGGCGGACGCCTAGGCGACAATAAGGCAGCCAACTGGCAAGGTGCAGGTTCTGAATCATCTGATATCATAAATTCATGATATTTTCATATCTCAATTCTCAACACATTCATACCAAGAAGTAACAAACACAAAATTTCTGATATCATAAATTCATGATATCTCAAATTCTCAGCTCTCAATAATTCATATCTATCTCAATTCTCAAATATCATGAAGCAGTAAGCAGTAAAAAAACAATATCAATCAATACAGTCTTCAGAGAGAAATAAAAGAAAAGTGAACACAAAAAATCATAATATAGAATTGTGCTCAAATCCAAAATGTCTTCATTTATTGCACAAATGCACAAACAATAGCATATTAGCATGAAAAATATTTTTAACATAAATTTTAAATAATCATAATTCATAAAAGATTAATTAGAATCATCATCTAGTAAGTCGTCATTGGCATTGCATGTGATTGGTTGGTTTAAGGTACTTGTCTTTTGCCCATAATTATCGTCAATATTTTCAACATCATTGGCAAAGAAAAAATGATCTAAATCTTCATCTCCTTCATCCAATAGTTGAGGATTAGCTTCAGCTCCACTTCGTAAATTTCGAGCCACAATTCCAATAGCTCTCTCTACATCTTCCCATATGAGATTATCATCATCAAAAACTAGAGCATCCTCTAATTTGTTCATCATCTACTCACTACTTCAATCTAACTCATCAAGCACTAGAGAGTTGTAATTTCTTCCCTTTTTTACATCTTTCTTTGAATCGTACTTTTAGACGACGATTATATTAGATGTATACAAGATCACTAAGCATTTGATGCTCCAATATATTTTTTTTCTTTGTATGAATCTGAATCAAGATAATTGCAAACTTATTAGTCAAAATAAAAATATTAATTTTTATATTGAATATTTGTATACTTACAAAATCAAAAGTACTCCAGTTGCGCTCACAACAAGAAGAACAACAACATAAGTCAAGTATGCGCAATGCTACCTTTGTAAGGTCAACATTTGGTCCTCCATGTGCACCCCATCAATCCACTATTCATTTAAGACAAATATAAATTATTTTACATATAAATAATTTAAGAAAAAATAAAACTTAATCAATACTTCTATTTAAGGTGATTTGTTGTCTAATAGTCAAAAATTTTCCAAAACTATTTCGAGATGATTTGTAGTTATTATCTTGCTCTGCAATCTTGTCTTGCAATTCTTGATTGGGCACTAATATTGCAATAACATCATTGAAAGCATCTTGAAATTTTCAGGCATCATCATTATGTTTTTCCTCATATTCAAAATATTTGTTTGCATTTAGAAACAAAGCCGTCATGTACAACTTTTGCTCCACTTGATTTGTCCATCTATTTTCAACAATGTCAATAATCTTTTTAAACAATTTTTTTTATTATCAAAATATTTTTTAATCTTTTGTTTAGCTTCTTTCATTGTTACATATACTTCAGGCATAGCCGGCCTTTCATCTCCATATACTAATCGCATAACAGCAATCAGTGACTTTCCTCATTTTAGGCAATCTCTTACATTATTCCAAAAAACGGTTGAAAGTATTAATCCAACAACTTGTTTTTCGACTTCAGTTTTTGCCAAATTAGCGGCATTCGACGAAAGCGACACAAAGAATAATTTCAGCTTCTCTTCATGCTTAAGCACATTTTGTAGAGTAATAAATAATGTTGCAAATTTAGCTACTAAATATCTCACTAGATCACCATATATAGTAGTTATTATTGCATCAAGTAAACAAGTGTGTCTGTATATGAAATTTTTGATCATCATTGTCTTTCTTATAACAATTTTATTTTGTTATAGCTTGTTTATATCCTCTAACATAAGATCAATGCAATGAGCTGCACAAGAAGATCAAAATAATGTTGGTCTTCTCTCCATTAAAATTTTACCAGCTAACTTGTAATTGAAAGCATTGTCGGTCACCACCTGCATACAACATAACTTTGTATACATTAAAAGTTGTAGTTTTGTAGACTATTAACTTGAAATATGAAAATTGGTGAAACCAAAAAATTTACTTGAACAACGCACTCAGCTCATATCTCTCTAATCTCACAATCAAGCAACTGGGATAACATTGCGGCATCTTGAATATGACTAGATGCATCTACGGAACCCATAAAATAGGATCATTCTGGGCAGTTGACTAGGAAATTGATCAAATGACTCTCACTCATGTCTGTCCAACCATCTGACATAAGTGTGCAACCATATCTCCTCTAGTACGCTTGAAAGTTTGTCTTCATCTTCTTAACTTTATCTTTTGTATTCGATAACAATGGGACTCAAATCATGATAACTAGGGTCTTTATAAACAGACTCATATTGTCCAACTGCTTCAAGCATGACTTCAAAAATTCGTGCATTTGCAGCATTGAATGGAATTTCACACTCATAAAACCAATCAGCAACACAACTATCTACTCTCTTTTTTTTCTTCAGGTGATCTAAAACATCTATCGATAGTAGTTTGTGCAGCACCTTTAGCACGTCTATCATAACTACATCTTCAGAAGTACGGCTCACATGACCATCCATAGGGCCACTTTTTGTGGCAAATGAATTACTTTTCTCTTTTTGGCACTTGTCTCAGGACTTGGGGCAAATGATGATTAAGTAGTAGATAATGTCGGGGATACATTATGTGATCTTGTTGGCTCTTTTTCTTGTTCACGCTCATTGTCATCATCAGCAGTCATATGTACATTGTTCTTTTTTTATCATTTAAAACTGAATACATCTCGGCTGTTATTTCAGAAATAATCTTAAAACACTTTGAAACATATTCATATCCGCCACATAAATATTGTTTTAACGTTTTGGTATCACCTTTTATCAACCTATCACACAAATTACATTTAACTGTATTTTTATCTTTTAGGTCGGGTCAATGTCCATACTTCCAACCAGGATCCTTTGACTTTGCATTCTTTTAGGATCTATTTTTGGATCAAGATCATTGTTATCAATAGATGGAGCAAGACTGTTATTAGGTCGGGACTAGGGCAATGAAATAACAAGCTATTCTTAAACTAAAGAAATCATCATAATGAACAATTTAAAGAACTATCAAATGAACTGCAATTTTGCAATTATTCAACACAAAGAACAATTTAAATATCATTTACCAATTATTAAAATCATAGATTCATTTCATCATAGCTCTGCAATAAAAAATTGTTAAAATCAATTCAACATAATTTTTATCATTTACCAATTTACATGCACTTAACTTACCAATGATGGCATTGAGACACTTTGAAGAGTATCAACTATGTCAATCATGTAGCACATGATATATTACTCATATTGAATACTATCCAGTTATTTTGGTCACTAAAAAAATGATAAATATTTTAATTACAAATTTTAAAATATTTAAAAAATTACAATAAATATACTCAAATACATGCTACAACTTACCGGCTTCCACTTTAAATTTTTTTGTTTCTGAAAATTGGTATGACGATGTTTTGCTAAATCTTTAAATGTATTTCATAAAATATTAAAAAATTTAGTTTATAGTCAAATCTGAATTACAAAATCAAAAGAAAAAAAAATAAGTAATAAACTTACGTTATAATGACATTTTTTAATATCATCATGAATGTCAAGATTTATGAGATTAAGCCAATAAATTGTATTATTATTGTAATCAACAATAGTCAACATTCAATGTTCTCTGTGAAAAAAATAAAATAATTAATAGCTCAATTAAAATAGAAAATAGCAATAATCATTGATACAGAGATACTTCATACTTACAATTCATGATAGGGCATAAATAATAAAGAATGTGATTGGAGTTGACTAAGCTTGATTTTTAGATCTTTAGCCCATGATTTTGAATGTTTTTTGCATACTTATCATCAAAAGCAAAAATGATTGTTGGATTATGAAAATATACACATTTATTATATATAAATTTCTTTAATTATAAATCTATGTACCCGCAAAAAAACATGTGAACTCAAAATCAATTTATATATTAATAAAAAATCTTTAAATTTGTAATATTTAATACTCAGTAGTCAGTACTCACCCAATACAAGTTAATATAATATTAAATTTAATTTTTTCACATTTAGAAAATCGTACAACTCTGAAATTTCAAAGTATGTACTTGTTGATTCAACAATCACAAATACTGTTAGATCTAATATTAGAGATATTATTTTATTTTATTTCTCCACCATAGTTATGAAATTGGATAACATAACAATGAATTCATTTGTAATCTTACTAGCCTGTGAAAATAAAAGTATTAGTATTTTGGACATCAATATTGAATTCATTGATTACATAAAAGTCAAAAATAATATTATAATACCACCGCCGTAGAAAGTAAACGATCGTGTGAGGTCTCAGGGTCATATGACCTGGATTGAGGTTCCGGCTGAGAAACCAAAAATAGCAAAAACATTATTTATTATCTACGCGAACAAAGAGAGCATAATATTTTATAAAAGTATAAATATTTAAACATAATAATACCTGAGATATGCATTGAGAAATTTCACGTACAACACTTGTTCCAATTCCAGCAGCAAACATGTGCATAAGCTACTCAATTTGATTCTTCATACTACTTATTTTGACTTGATATGCTTGTTGTTGTTGGCGGCTTATATAAGATTGATGCGCTTGTTGTTGGCTAATATGAGCTTGATACTCTCGTTGTTGTTGGCTTCATACTTCTTGTTGCTTGCTCAATACTTCTTGTTGTTGGCTCCATACTTTTTGTTGCTGGCTTAGTGTTTCTTGAACTATATCTTCCACATCTTCAATATGAGCTATGATCTCCTCTCGCTTCGCCCATCACTCTTGAAAAAACTTTTAATATTTAAAAACTTATCACCAGCTCTAACTCTGCCCGGATGTTCTTGGCCTAAAATAGATGCAAGCATGTCATTTCTTCCATGTGACACTATTTCAGAACTTTGTGACTCTTGGATCGACAACTCATCCTAAGCAAAAATAATAAATATTAATGCAGAATTGCAGATAAGAAATTATACTTCACAAGTTATATTAGTATATTACCATTGATAATTTACAAATGATGAAATGATACATTTATACTTACAATTTTAGATGTCAACTCAGATGCATCTTTATTAATGTATTCATCAGTCTTTCTTTTATGACAGGCTTTTCATAACTCTGCACGTGAAATTGCTGCAGTTGCAACTTGTTCAAACTTGACAATAAAATGAAAATAAATTATCATTTAACTTATTGAGAAAACCAATTTTTAAAATAAAAAATAGGAGAGAGGAGTAGAAAATTAATATCATTCTTTTTTCTAATCCAGAATAACTCATTGTAGAAGTATTATGAAAGGTCTTTTGTGTTTTTGCTCTCTCTGTATTAACCTTACTTTTCTTCTACACAAATAAATATTTGTTAATACTTACATTGCTTATAAGTTATAAAGTTAAATAATGATATAAACATTGAATTTAATAAGAATTAAGAACACATAATCATATATTCAAAAGTGGTGCGACGCTCGACAAAAACTATCCAGTCTTCGGCAGTAATAAAGTTATATTTGACAGAAACATTATATTGATGCTCCAAATCAACATCTTTTATACAAGTGACAAAAAGTTTAGATTTTTAAGGCCTCCAACTTTCACTAATGTTTTTCATTAATGCATTACGAACACCATCTATATTATCAAAATAAATCTGAAAATAATAGATAATATCAATTAAATTTTAACTAAAACAACACAGTTATGTAATCACTGATAACAAAATTACTTACATTTAATTCTGCTCATATTTGATTTTAAATTTGTTTATCAACTTCCTTCTATGCAACATATGTAATTAGCACATAAGACCTCACAAGAGATCTCATAAAACTCATCAATTTATTTATTTCATGCACGGGAATAATGCGTTCATCATCACTCACAGAAATAATAAGTTTCTTCTCTTCTAGTCTAAGCTTATTCAATTCATTTATTTTAGTGAACCATTTTGTGGACTTTGATGAAGAACTTTTATAAGTCATTTACCTGTAATAAGAAAACTCTAAAGAAAACCCTAAACCATTGAAAAACCCTAAACAAAATCCATAAAAAATGCAATGATATTGAGCCACTATGTGTCTATGTTAGTGTTAAATAGTAATATGGAACAATAGAGTCAGGTGATTTAGACATGTACAAGAAGGGTTAAAATGCAATAATTAGGCTAATATATAGAGTTAGTGTGTTTTTTACGCTATCAAATACAAAAATATGCATTGTGTTGTTTATATACATTTAGCATAGTCAATACATGAGATAGGAAGATTCAATGGGTGTCAGCTAGGCTGCTACACAAATAACACAATGTTTATACTATTATAGTACTACTATTAATAATAAAGACATTATAACATAGAGCTCAAAATTGAGAGGTCTTAAAAAAAATAATATACCTAAGTGATAATATGAAATTTGTCGAAGAAGAATAGTCAAATCGAAGCAAAGGAGAGCCGAAAGCTAGAAACTTTCACAAAAACTCCTTCAGGGTTTATCGCACAGAGCAGCAGCGATTGTAAAAACCAAAGAGTGGGGGTAGAAACTAGATTTTACGGATCACGGTTTAAAATAGATAGTATACACAGCGATTTTTACAACAACCGCTGTCTATTCTATGGTTCAGGGAAGAATAGACAGCGATTATTGTAAAATCTATTGTTTGTTATCAGAATAAACGGCGGTTTATATATTAACCGCTGTCATTATAGGGTTCAGGGAATAGACAGCGGTTAATATATAAACTGTTGTCTATTATAGAATAGACTGCGGTTTATATATTAACCGTTGTCTATTCTCGATCAGAGAATAGAAAGCGGTTAATATATAAACCGTTGTCTATTCTACAATAGACAACGGTTTATATATTAACTATTGTCTATTCCGTGACAGCGGTTAATATATAAACCGTTGTCTATATATTCGCAGGGAATAGACAGCGGTTTATATAAGAACCGTTGTCTATTCCCATATTTTGAAAAAAAAAAAATAAGGCGTTCAACGCCTTGTTTACAATTCGGAGTTTGGACGCCTAGGCGACGCCATGACAAGAATAATTCCATGCAAGAAGCAATTGCACGGAACTATCTATTTTTGGATACCACTGCGGACTTTGAAATCGTGTTGAATCTACATATTCCCATAAAGGGAACACCACACAAATATTTCAATAACGAAGGAAGATATTTCTCCTTTGACAGGATGATCGCCCACAGCCCGCCTATTATTTGGAGTTCAATCAGCTATATTGGGAGTATGACAATTTTGTCTCCCCTGATCTTGTTTGTTCGCTGATGCAATCATTGTTCATGCTCATGAAGATCAGAACAGGGTGTTTGAGTTTCTACATGATTTATACAGAAACTTTGATCATATCATTTTTCAGATCCTTGGCCGCACTTCGGTCACTTAGTTGTCAGAGACCTATAACATTGTCCAGCATGAATATAATCACCGCCAGGCTTGGAATTTAGAGGTCATCGATAACAGTACTGCCCTAGCTGCTTCTCATTCTAGAGGCACCCATACTCGGGACTTTAAGACCAGACCTATGGACAAAGACCATTTGATGTGTGGCAATTGTGGTCGGAGTTCGCATACTCGCAACACTTCAAATTACATGGGCTCCCTCTATCGAGAGGTGGAATGGTATTTCGTCGAAGACGTGGTCGTGGTCAATCTAGTTTTTGTACGCCTTTCTCTACTCACCTGACTGAGTTCATTGATGACGGCACCTCTGGTAGCTAGATCTCTGAGCCTCCTCTACCTGGGACCTTTTCTACTAATGAGATGATGACCCTCCACCGCATGATATTGGGGTTATACTCTGAGCCCAGTCCTGGTCCATCCTCATCATTTTCCCATTCAAGTACTCTGTGCTCACACTACTACCGTACCGCCAACTACTCAATGGATCATTGACTCTTGGGCCACCATATGACTAAGACTTCACCAAGTTTTGTTTTATATTCACCACTGACAAAGACAAGTAAGCATTACTGATGGAACTCTTTCCTCTATTGCAGGAAAGGTATATATCAATTGCTCTGCTTTTACCTTGGCTTTTGCTCTACATGTCCTTTCTTTTACTCACAACCTCTTATCAGTTAATCATTTTATAAATTCTATAAACTTCTCCGTCACTTTCTTTCCTTCTTACTGTGTCTTTCAGGACCTACAAACGAAGAGGGTGAATGGCTCTGGTAGAATGTGAGATGGATGGTACGTGTCTAATACTGATGTTCCTCAGGCTCATCATGCTCACCAATTTCCTATGTTGACAACCTGGCTTCATCGCTTGGATCATCCCTCTGCAACTAATATGCAATCTTTATTTCCGAATTTTTCATCTACTATGTTCAAACATTTATGTGTGATGTTTGTGAACTCGTTAATCATAAGAGTGTCTTTTTTAATCATGTCAAAACCTTGCACTGTACCTTTTCATATTATTCATAGTGATGTATGGGTCCCTTATTTGTTGATTTCATCTCTAGTTATCATTAGTTTGTAACATCCATTGATCGTTATTCTCGCACTACTTGAGTTTATTTGATGTGTAGTAAGAGTTAAGTGTTTCAACTTCTTCAAAATTTCAAAAAATGATTTCTACTTAATTTGATGCAACCATTAAAACTCTTCGCAATGATAATGGTCGTGAATATATGAATTCTAAATTTAAACGTTATTTGAGTGATCTTGACATCATTCATCAAACTGCATGTGTCCATTCTCCAGCACAGAATGGCGCTGTTGAGCGTAAGAAACGTCATCTCCTTGAAGTGACAACGCTTTCTATTTACCATGTCATTTTCAAAATACTATTGGGGCAATTCTCTTCTTACTGCTGCTTATCTCATTAATTATATGTCTTCTCGTCTTCTGGGTAATCGCACGCTTCTACAAACCTTGGGTATCCGTTCAACTACTATTTTCCATCGCATTTTTGGATGTTTATGCCTTGTTCACATTCATAACATTGCTAGAACAAAACTTTATCCACGTGCCCTACGATGTGTGTTTATCGGTTACTGTTCTAAACAAAAAGGCTACAAATGTTATCATCCTCATAATAGAAAATATTTGTCTCCATGGATGTAACTTTTCATGAAACTACATCCAATTATGAGTCCTCACTTTCAAAAGAGTCTATTCCTGGTACATGCCAAGAGGCACTTGACCATCCAAAATAAACAAAAAAAATGGAGGAAATGTCGTCGCTAGAAAAGAACCATACTTGGAACCTAGTCGATCTCCCTCATGGAAAGAAGATAATTAATTGTTGATGGATTTTTACGTTAAAGCGGGACTCTGAAGGCATTGTGGGGAGGTTCAAGGCACGGTTGGTGGCAAGTGACTACACTCAAACTCATGGTATTGACTACCAAAAGACATTTGCTCTGGTGGCAAAAATGAATTCAATTCGAGTCTTGTTATCCTGTACCGCCTGTAAAGGGTGGGATCTTCAACAACTGGATGTACAGAATGTTTTCCATCACAGTGAGTTGGAAGAGGAAGTCTATATGTCAATACCCACAGTCTTGTCCCTATCGGCTTGACCGTTTTCTACGAACACCGCTCCCATGAGGAGAGGGTGTCGGTAGTATGCCTGTCGAAATAATAAATTAAAATGGAGTGTCACACCCAAGCATCAATCCCTCAAGGAACATGGGCTAACACATTTATTGAAATGAAGATTCAATTACAAAGACAGGTGGATCGTTGAATTGGAGATTTGATTTCCTAAGCTATACGTACATGAAGTTAAAGCTACGGTACGGGATGTGAGGGTCGCCTTCACATATTCGCCAGAACAATTCGTTGAGAGCAAGTGATGGCCGCACTCACCTCTTCGCATAAACACATTCACAAAATCACAACTTTAAGTTCACAAGCAAGAGCACAAGTATCATCATCAACCAACATTTAAATGAACACACAAATGCAATCAGGTCTATTGTTGGAACAAAAAAATCTTAGTTCCAATGTTTGGACCAAGAGGAATTAAAGGATATTTGTCGGGCGGTCGATGCGGGTGAACTCCACCAGAAGAAGGTGAAGAGTGAGTTCTTTTCTTGGATTGCCTGTAAACAGTAGCTCGCGAGTTGCAGCGAAGAGGTCCCGTCATGTTGTTAGGTTTTCTATACTTGAGTGGAACAACACATCAAATGTGCATAGCGGAATAAATTTTACAAGAAACCCTAAACAGTAAAAGACCTTGCGATCTCAACGAATCAAGAAATATATCATAGCAACACATTGTGAAGTTACCTGATCGGAATCGAGTCAATACTCGACTAAGATGCTACATAAATAAATCCTTTGCCTCAGTCAGATTTTTGATTCAAGCTTTCTTCTTTGTTCTGCAACTGAGTCGGGGCCAGCGGCTTGAGTCCAAAGCATAAAAATAGATTTGCGTCTCTACAACAGTCCACACAAGCGACGGAGAACCACAAGGTCTTGTCCCACAAAATCTGGGTCGGAGAAGGAGTGCCCACAGCGTCTCCATGAATTACTAGATCCGTTCCAGGATAAGCGGCGGCGACGATGGTCGGGACGGGTCAAGCAGCGGGGAAAGATTAGGGCTCGGAAGTCGGGAAAACACTTTTCAGCTAAGCTCCTTCAGCGCACCCTAAAAACCTAATCTTTTGTCTATCTATACCCAGGGATATAAAACAGACACATGTCACACATGTCATCGCTATCAGCAGACCCAACACTTAAATGGAGTAAACAGCCAAGTGTTGTTGTGTTAACATGATGAACACGACGATATCGTTGTGTCAGACCACAGTAGAGAGCTCACAACTGTACAACCCCGTGTTCGCCGAGTGGGTCCACCAGGCAAGACGAGCGGACCACGGCGACCTGTTCGTGCCAGAACA
Organism: Platanthera guangdongensis; assembly: GCA_039583875.1. Lineage (NCBI taxonomy): Eukaryota > Viridiplantae > Streptophyta > Magnoliopsida > Asparagales > Orchidaceae > Platanthera > Platanthera guangdongensis. The sequence continues at coordinate 116,853,056 of CM077147.1, read as the reverse complement.
GCATGCAGGCGAGTTCAGAACAGCCAACTCGCTCCCGCCAAAGCTAGGCGAGCGAGCTGCGCGAGCCGGCCTAACCAGCCTGCGTCCGCCCGGGGTTCGTCGAACCGAATCGGGTTTTCGCCGCACCGAGCTCGGGTTGAGATCGACGTTCGTCGAGCAGGGCTCGGCGTTCGTCGAACGGAGCCCGTCACTCGTCGAGCAGGGCTCAGCGCTCGTCGTTCGTCGAGCAGGGCTCGGCGCTCGTTGAACGGAGCTCGGCGTTCGTCGAGTGGGGCTCAGCGTTCGTCGAACGGAGCTCGGCGTTCTTCGAGCTGACCTCGTGAGTTAGAATCCTAGATTCGTCGAACAAAGCTCGGCAGACTCAAGATTTCTAGAATTCCTTCTGTAGTAATAATCCCAGACCGCCTCGGGCGAGTGAAGGTATCAGAGGGCTACTCGTCCAGTTATTTTATGAGACTTCATTCAGACTTTACCCCCGTTGGCGCCCTTCTGGCTTTGGCGTTGAGTGACGTTGCTCCACTTGACGCTCTCGGCGCCCTTCTGGCTTTGGCGTTGAGTGACGTTGCTCCACTCGACGCTCTCGGCGCCCTTCTGGCTTTGGTGTTGAGTGACGTTGCTCCACTCGAAGCATGGTCTTGAAGAAGGTATATGCAGCGGGAAGATCAGCAGTCGTGGGAAAACTCAACCCCAACTGCGAGGGTCCATACATTGTAAAAGAGACCTTGAAATCAGGAGGGTATCGCCTCCAAAATATGGTGGGTGAGGCTCTGAGTCTCACCTGGAGTGGTGATGACTTGACGAGCTTTTTTCCGTAAAACGTGTAAGAGGTGCCTTTTTCTTAATAAAGCTTTCTCATATGCCGAGTCTTGCATTGATTCTACTCAGACCCCGAGCAGATCCCGCTATCAGGCTCTCACCTAACTAGCAGGTCTGGATGTCACTCGATGGTGTCTACTCAGACCCCGAGCAGATCCCGCTGCCAGACTCTCACCTAGCTGGCAGGGCTGGATGTCACTCGATGGCGTCAACTCAGACACCGAGCAGATCCCGCTGTCAGGCTCTCATCTAGCTGGCAGGGCTGGATGTCACTCGATGGCGTCAATTCGGACCCTGAGCAGATCCGGCTGTCAGGCTCTCACCTAGCTGGCAGGGTTGGATGTCGCACGATGGCGTCAACTCAGATCCCGAGCAGATCCCGCTGTCAGGCTCTCACCTAGCTGGCAGGTCTGGATGCCACTCGATGACGTTAACTCAGTCCCCGAGCAGATCCCGCTGTCAGGCTCACACCTAACTGGAAGGGCTGGATGTCACTCGATGGTGTCTACTCAGACCCCGAGCAGATCCCGCTGCAAGGCTCTCACCTAGCTGGCAGGGCTGGACGTCACTCGATGGCGTCAACTCAGCCCCCGAGCAGATCCCGCTGTCAGGCTCTCACCTAGCGGCAGGGCTGGATGTCACTCGATGGCGTCTACTCAGACCCCGAGCAGATCCCGCTGCCAGGCTCGCACATAGCTGGCAGGGCTGGATGTCACTCGATGGCGTCAACTCAGACCCCGATCAGATCTCGTTGTCGAGCTCTCACCTAGCTGGCAGGGCTGGATGTCACTCGATGGCGTCAACTCAGACCCCGAGCAGATCCCACTGTCAGGCTCTCACCTAGCTGGCAGGGCTGGATGTCACTTGATGGTGTCTACTCAAACCCCGAGCAGATCCCGCTGTCATACTCTCACCTAGCCGGCAGGGCTGGATATCACTCGATGGCGTCAACTCAGACCCCGAGCAGATCCCGCTGTCAGGCTCTCACCTAGCTGGCAGGGCTGGATGTCACTCGATGGTGTCTACTCAGACCCCGAGTAGATCCCGCTGTCAGGCTCTCACCTAGCTGGCGGGGCTGGATGTCACTCGATGGCGTCAACTCAGACCCCGAGCAGATCCCGCTGTCAGGCTCTCACCAAGCTGGCATGACTGGATGTCACTCGATCGAGTCTACTCAGACCCCGAGCAGATATCGATGTCAGGCTCTCACCTAGCTGGCAGGATTGGATGTCACTCGATGGTGTCTACTCAGACCGCGAGCAGATCCCGCTGTCAGGCTATCACCTAGCTGGCAGGGCTGGATGTCACTCGATGGCGTCAACTCAGACTCCGAGCAGATCCCGCTGTCAGGCTTTCACCTAGCTGGTACGGCTGGATGTCACTCGATGGTGTCTACTCAGACCCCGAGCAAATCCCGCTGTCAGGCTCCCACCTAGCTGACAGGGTTGGATGTCACTTGATGGTGTCTCCCCACTGGCTGGCAGGGCAGGTCTTGATGAACAAAGCGACGCTAGAAGTTGGGGGCCCAGGCATCTGAATGACCAAGGAAGAAGTCGCAAAGTTGATGAAATGGGTCTAACGCAATCGACCAGCACCCAAGATAACGGCCAAGGCAGCGAGAACCCGGGCCGCGTCGCATGAGGGTCAGCTCGCACGGAACTTAGCGGCCCTGGTGCGAGCCGAGCAGGCTCTCCCCTTCTAGCGAGCAGGCAGCAAGGAGGATCTGGACTAAGGAGACGGGTCGCCACTCGCAGGTTGGTTAACTAAGCCCCCTATGCTTCCTAAGCTAAGTCCCTGAGGGGCGCGCGATCTCACTGACAACACGCGGAATGAGGAACTGCGAGAGGGAGAATAAAAACAAGCCGGGAGTACAAAAAAGGAAAAATCCACATTGCACGGAAGCGTCACAAGCAGCAGTAACATATAAATATGAAAGAGGCGAGTAGAAAACAGTTCGTTGATGAACAAAAATACATGACTGGGACTCAGCCCGCGTTTACATTATAACAAAGGCACACATAAGAGGCGTGGCGCGGGAATTTGGCGAGGCGAGCTTTTGGGCGACAAGCCCTAGAGAGGCTGATAGGACTTGTCGCCCGGCTTAGGTACCGGCAAGAACAACGTCGGTACCACGTCGCTCGCGGAAAGGCCCGCGCCCTCGCTCTTGATGAGATCGGCCCGCCGAAGAGTCTGGAGGGTATACTTTGCCGTGCAGGCAGCGTTCTTCTGCATCATTTCCTCCAGCTCGTACTCGGAATAGTGCACGAGCTGACAGTCGCTGCTGGAGGGCGGCGGGAGAGCCGATGCGGCCTCCAGCTCTTGCACCCGCTCCTGTAGCTCTTCTTTTTCGTCCTTCAAAACGGCGACGGCGGCATCGGATGTGTCCGCCCTCTCTCTCTCTGTCGCTCCGCCTCCTCTTGGGCGAGGCGGCGAGCCTCCTCCTCGTCCACCAGCCACTTGAGCGAGGGGGCGTTCTTCTCCGTATGGGTGCACCGCCAGCCGACCATGTGGGCCAGCTCCAGGCTACGGAGCTGAGCTCGCGCACTCTCATGGATCAGCACCCGTGTGGCCTACTCGTCGTAGATGGCGGCGTCCTCCCGCAAGTAAAGGACGAACGAGAAGTTGTAGGCCTCCCCGCTGATGGTTTCCTGCTCCAGCCAGCTCGACAGTAGGGTGGAGATGATCGCCAAGTTCGACTCCTTGTCCCACAGCAGGAGAGGGACGTCGAGCTCATCCAGGCACTTCTCGTCGTAGCCGAAGTTGCGATGCCCTCTCGGCACCGGCTTCACGGTGGGTCGCGTCTCTTCTTGCGGCCCGGAGGTGTCAGCCGCCACGCTAGGGGCGCCGCTAGCCGGAGCAGTCGCGGGGGCGTGGTCCTTGGTCGGCTGGGCCGCTGGGGCCTTGCCTTTTCTTTGGGCTGCAGTAGACGCATCGCCCGTAGCCTTTGCCTTCTTAGTCGGCGGCGGTGGAGGTTGTTCGCGGCTGGGCCGCTTCTGGGGGGCAGATGCTGGGGTCTCGCGTTGTGCGGCGGCTGCGGCTTCGGCACTGGCGAGCTCGCTGGGGACGATCCGCGCGCTCTCATAAGGGGGGTGCAGGGGCATGTCCCGCTCGCCTGCGAGAAGGGAAAGTTAAAGCAGACATCATCAAAATAGAAAGGAAAAGCGCGAGTATCTTACCTCCCCCGAGCGGGATGGGGGCGAGATTGTCCAGATTTCGGCGCAGGAAGGCGACCTCAAAATTCTTCCCAGCGAAGAACCCGCACAGCTCCGCTTCATGGCCCCCCAGACTAGGGGGCGGTAGCTCGCCTCGCTGAGCTGTACCGGCGAGAAGGGGACGTTGCCGAAGTCCCCCCTGACGAACACGAATTTCTTGAGCCAATTATGGCTCTTATTGACGGTCTCTCGCACATTGACGTGGCCGCTGGAGAAATAGGTGGTTCCGTCCTTATTCGCGCGGAAAGAGAACAGCTTGCGAAAGACCGCGAGGATGAACTAAAATTAGAAGTGACCATGGTACTGAGTTTCAGTCTGAAAGCATGACAAAGCTGTGTGAATCCGACTATGGGCTATTTCAAGAATTCTCATCACCTAGAACACCTCAGCAAAATGGCATTGCTGAAAGCGAAAAATAGGACCTTGATAGAGGCTGGTAGAACCCGCCTCATTAAGTGATTCGTCACTGCCTGAGTATTTCTGGGCTGAAGCAGTTAACACCCATGTCCATGTGATAAATAGAGGTCTTTACCATCACTAAAAGGTTAAATAAGACCCCCTATCCAGAAGTTGCCTGCCAAAAACATGGCAGGAAACGTAGTCGCCTACTTTAGGATCGTCGAAGAATTGGTTCAGTAAATGCGGCGGGGGGATACTTAGACGTGCTCGGAAAAGGTCCAAGCACACATACCCCGCCCATCCGCATCGCCGCTGTCATCGTCCATTTCGCAGAGAGCTTGCTAAGCGAGATGAGAAAGTTCTCGCAGCAGGCGAGCGAGTCGAGGCTCGCAGGAAGCAAAGGAGAAGGAGAAATCTTAAATGCGATGGGTGAGAAAGAGCCGGCAGTGACTATTTATATAAAGAAAAAGGGCGGGAAAACATTCCGTTGGCGGGAAAAGTGCGGATAGCAAAAAGTCCCCTAACGTTTCGACTTCCCGGCTCGCAACCGCGCTATGAAGACCGTTCGACAGCGGGTCGCGCCCGCCCTCGCCCGCGTGAGAGGCGGGCGGGTTGCGGCTCGCACTCGCCTGAAGCAATAGGAGAGTTACGTGGGTTCGCGATCGGCGAGCTCCCGGCCCGCTCCCGCCGAGATCAAATGGGTGGGTTGGGCGAGCCGACTCAACGACCTCGCGCCCGCTTAAAGAAGCGAAAGGCGAGCAAGAGCGCCTCGTCACACTCAATCAGAAAAACAACGGCAAACAAAAAAAGAGGAACGCGCAACAAGCGTCGAGCCCATTGGCGGGCGAGAGAGTCAAATTATTACAGACATTAAATGTGTTTTAGGATGAATAACCCTCCTGAGCCACTCAATTTAGAGTGTGGATGCGCCCTGACCCAGCAACCGACCGCGGGGAGGGGACAGGCGGATCAGTACTGGATCCACTTCCATCTGCCCCGCCTCCGCGTCCCGGATCGGGGGGGCACGCGAGGATAATGGTACTCGCGAATCGCCACCAGTTCCTGCTGGGCCAGGCCAACTTGCTCCGTGGCGTGCCTGAGCCGCTCCTCGGCCCGCGTTATGTGCACCCCGGGAGAAGTAACCCCGTCCCCGTCAGTTGGGCGCATCGTTCCCTCCAGGACTGCAAGACGCTCCTCCATTTCAGCTTTGTCCTTGTCGACCCTGTTGAATACCTCCTGCAGTAGCAGCGTGTGCTTCTGGAACAACCGCATCACCTGTTTCTTCATCCCCGCTGTATCCGCCAGATCGCCCAGATACTCGGAGATGTGGTCTGTGTCAGGGGGAGGCGAATACCCCTCGCTCATCTCGGCTTCGGAGGAGTAAATCACGTTATAACCTGCGAAGGGATAGGTCATAAAGAGCGGGAGGTAACACAGGCTCGAGTATGAGCTCACCGGGAGTCGGCACGTCGCCCGCACCAGCTGGTGGCCGAGAAGTGCCCGGCCGGCCCTGGAAGAGTCCTTCCTCAAGAACCGCGAAGGATTTTCCCAACCCAGGGGGAATTGGCGACCGGTAAGTCTCCGGAGGGGGATGCCCCAGGCCGAAGGGGTTGGCGACCCGCTCGGTTGACAGCGGGAGGGAATGATCCCCTTCCCCACCGCCTCCATCCTCATGAGGCTGCACCTGCGGAAAGAGAAGTCAGAAGCAAAGCGACGAGTCAGGAGGGAGATGCGCATACCTCATGGGCCACCCCGGAGCCCGCCGCCGAGCTGGAGCCCGGGAGGTCGTTTGTCGGGGACCGACTGACGATTTTCCCTTTTACCGGCCTGAAGAGGGGGCCGGGCGATCCGCGCGCCAGCCATGGTGCGGCCTCGAGAGCCTCCTCCCTAGTCTTTTCCCTCGCGGCGGCAAGGCGAGCTTGCGTCTCCTCGGAGACAGGCATCGTGCAGCTGCAGCTCACTGAGAAGGCTAAAGAAAGCAGGATTTTTCCAGAGGGTCTGGTGTCATATTTATAGCGTGAGGGTGGGACACACCAAGAGATTCCTTGACAGCTCAGCAAAGCACTCACCGAACACGTGGGTTGGATGATTCTTTCCGATCTTGGTCAAGCTCAAAAAAAGCGCAGATTGTGTACAACCCCGTGTTCGTCGAGTGGGTCCACCATGCAAGACGAGCGGACCAAGGCGGCCTGTGTGCGCCAGAACAGCATGTGGGCGAGTTTAGAACAGCCAGCTCGCTCCCGCCAAAACTAGGCGGGCGAGCTGCGCGAGCCGACACAACCAGCTCGCGTCCGCCCGGGGTTCGTCGAACCGAATCGAGTTTTCGCGGCACCAAGCTCGGGTTGAGATCGACGTTTGTTGAGCAGGGCTCGGCGTTCGTCAAACGGAGCCCGTCGTTCGTCGAGCATGGCTCGGCGTGTAACACCCTAAATCCCAGCATTGGGAAAAATTGAGTGACACGGTCTGGGACACGGGCGTGTCCCAGGGCGTGTCCTGCTCGGGTGAGCAGTCGGCGAGTGTTCGACGAAGAATGAGGGCACACGCCCTCTGACACGGGCGTGTCAGAGGCCGTGTCCTCTGCGGGTCGACGAATTTCAGCTCGACGAAATTGAGCTGGGGCGTGTCTAGTGCCGTGTATGGGCACACGGCCTGGGACACGGGCGTGTCACAGGCCGTGTCCTTTGCGGGATGTGCCCAGGGCATTTGAGGCCTGGTGAACACGGGCATGACACGGGTGTGTCTTAGGGTACACGGCCTGTGACACGGGCATGTCACTGGCCGTGTCCCGATCGGGTTGATCTAGATTTTGTGCAGCCTGATGTACACGGCCCCAGACAAGGGCGTGTCTGAAGGCGTGTCAGGTGACACGGCCCGTGACACGGGCGTGTCACATGGGCGTGTACTGGTCTGGATAAGTCGGTTGCGTGCCGCTTAAGGTACACGGCCTGTGACACGGGCGTGTCACAGGCCGTGTCAGGCAAAAAATAGCCTTTTGTGGCAAAATCGTGGTCGTCCATTGCTGCAACTGGGATCCAATAGCTGAGGTGTCTACCTGCTTCCTTAAGGCCGTGGATGAGAAGGAAATTCTCATTTGAGTTTTGGCCTTTATATTTCTCCAAGTTAGGGAGAAAGAGAGGAAGAAGGAGGAGGAAGAGGAGTTGGCCACTGGTAGAGCTGCGGAGTTCCGGCGAGAGATTCGAGGCTAGCGTTGTGGATGAAAAGCCGTTGCGATTCTTTCCAGCCAGCTAGGAATTCATGGCTCCGAAGCGTTCTTCAAGGGTAACGACTTTTCTTCCTAGCCATGTGAAGGCTTCCTTTTTGGCATGTGCATTTGATTCCCCCACCAGAGGGTGGCTTGTTATGGGAGTCTCTTAGGTTGATTCGTGGAATCCCCATTCATTTGGCATATAGATCCGGAACTGTAGTACGGAATAGGCATGTTGTTTGAAGCTCATCTGGACAGGTTGATCTGTATTGGTGATGTTGCATATACGCACCGGAGAAGACTCCGTGATAAACGTGTAGTTTATGAGTCGATGGGTAGTACCTGTGAAGGGAAGTAGCAGGAAGTACTTGAGTGGTAGTCCAGGGAAATACTCATATAATGCTTGTGTTGTTGTGTTGTACCTGTGAAGGACAGTAGCAGGAAGTACTGGATTGGAAGTCCAGGAAATACCCTTTGTAATGCTTGATGTTCATGGGTAGTCCCTGTGAAGGGGAGTAGCCGGAAGTACTGGTGTGGTAAGACAGGAAAATACCCTTGATGCTGGTAATACTTGATGGGTTGTGCCTGTGAAGGGGAGTAGCAGGTAGTACTGGTTTGACAGCCCAGGAAAATACCCTCAAGTGAATGCGATGAAGCTACGGTTAAGCCTAGGGATGGAAATTGAGTTCTGTCGCTAACGCGAGTCGTGGCTCCTAGGTAACCGATGGATGTGAAGCCAGTTCCGTGAGAATGGGCTGGCTATGTGTGAGCGGATGAGCTCACCTAACGGAAACAGGTAAGGTGAAACCGACCCGCGCCTTTTATGTAGCCGCGAGTACGCCGTACTCGGTGATGTCAAGGCGACTTGAGCAACGGGGGGTGGATGATCTGACCTGCGCTATGTCCGTCCGACATGAGACCTGAAAGTACGGTCCATTGGAGCGCATAGCAAGAGTCTTAGGCCTGCGCGCCATGACACAATGGGGGGCTACGGGCCAATCTCGGTGCATTAAGACTAAAGTCTTTGGCTGCACGTCATGGAGTAAAATGCTCAATTTACCGTTGGGTTGCGACCCTGATACGGTGGTGGGACTCTGGTTCACCGGTACACCAAGAATGTGCCCTGAGTGCACGGACTGTCGGGTCGCGTGGCTGACTGTTGTGATGGAATGTATGTGCGTGAGAGCACAATGTCTGAATATATATATCTGCCTGTGAAATGTTATGCCTGCAGGGAAGAAATAACACTGCCCCGGGAAAAGGGGTAGGGTCGTTATAAAATTGGTCAGCTGAATGCTGGCCGTTGCCTTGTTTGCCACCGTTGGGTGGGCTGTCCCTGTGCAGGTGCTGGAAAGCCAAGCGAGACACATAAAGGCTGAAGTCTCTGCTGCTGCTGTTGCTGCTGCCGTCGCTAGCCCTTAAAAGCTAAACTGAAAATGTTTTGTTTGTTTATACGTGATCGGCCTGCGCGCCAATGTTTGAGGCCACTGTTGTGTAAAGCCTTGTAAGGCCATAAGGCCAACTGACTTTGTATTTGGACATTCCTGTTTTATATAAATGTGGAGCTTTTATATGGTGGACATTCATGTGTGTGAGTTCAGCTCCGTGTTATAGGCTTCCGCTAGAATGCAATGAGTTAGGATGCGCAACTCTGGTATCACTCTGTGACTTCCCCGCCTGTTTTATGGTATATGCTGTGGGGCCCCGGCCAGACCTTCTAGTATATACCTGTGAACGGATGGAGTCGTTACATTTTTGGTATCAGCTGTCTCGGTCTTTCCCTTCTGAATTCGTGGTTGAATTCTTTTGTGGTGTGGTGAGCACGTGTACGTGCGAACCGCGTTAACACTAATGAACTCGTGAATGTCCACTTTAGGAATGCAAATACATTTATTTGAGAAACCTGCGCGTTCCTATTTTGTTGTTTTGCTTGTGTGCGGTCGCTAATGTGTGTGTCTTGTTCACCTATAGGTGCTTTTATATGGTGGACATTCATGTGTGTGAGTTCAGCTTCGTGTTATAGGCTTCCGCTAGAATGCAATGAGTTAGAATGCGCAACTCTGGTATCACTCCGTGACTTCCCCGTCTATTTTATGGTATATGTTGTGGGGCCCCGGCCGGACCTTCTAGTATATACTTGTGAACGGATGGAGTAGTTACACGGCGCTCGTCGAACGGAGCTCTCCGTTCGTCGAGCAGGGCTCGATGCTCGTTGAACAGAGCTCGCCGTTCGTCAAGTGGGGCTCGGCGTTCGTCGAACGGAGCTCGGCGTTCTCCTTAAGACTATATTCGACTTCAGGTTGTATGACATTTGTTGGTAGAAACCTGATGTCATGGAAGGGCAAGAGGCAAATAGTGGTGTCACGATCTTCTGCTACATATGAGTGCATGACGATAGAAGTATCTATCCAAAACTTCATTATAAAGTAATTTTCCTGACTCATCATACACTATTGAAGTACAACACGTCAACACCAAGGTTTTTTTTCACACTAGAAACAATCCAACCTTTTTATGATCATATACAAAACATATTGGGGTGGAATATCATTTGGCTCGTCAAAAGGTATAAGAAAGGATCATCTCCCTCCAAGGAGAAAATAGAATTACTTGCAAGAATTGACACTAAACTTTGGGTGGGAGAACTATTTGAGAAATTTGCAAAAAGTTTGCCATGATTAATATTTATGCACATATTGAGAAGTCTTAGCATTTATATTTGTACTTTTTATATTCCCAAAGTCTAGTTGGGCTAAGTTTTCCAAGCAATTCTATACATATCATATGGTATAAATTCTAGGACCAACAACAAAGTACCAAGCTAGAAAAATAGCCTAATTTTCAATTTGGATTTTTAAGGAAAAATAAAATAGATCTTTGTGGGGTCATTAAAATGGCATCTTACAATAAAGTATGCTAACATTGAATTCTCCTTTTTTGCTAGAACTCCTTAAGATTCTTGACTTTACTAATACATGGGACCCTCGTCCTAGGTTGTTCTTAAATGCTTCAAGCTTTCTTGCTCGAATTACACCAATGTCCCCTCACTTCTTTTTTTGTTCTCATGTTGAGAACAAAACAAGAGAGCGAGGGAGTCATCAATAGGTGGTAGGCTTGAATCTTCTTAAAACTCTAGCTCCTCCCTTAATGAATTGTAATCAATAACTTCTACCTGTAGGCTCAAGTAGAGAAAGCGGAAAGTGAGTTTAAGTTACAATTAGTACATGAAACAAGCATGGTATGACCTAGAATTTTAAGGGTATACATCTCTTCACCAGCAAGAGAAAGAAGGAAAAGGGAACATATATGTCAAGCACTTACCCAACTGGTCCATAAGCTCGAACTTATAGAACCATTTTCCCTTTAAAAAATGACAGTAAAGCCCCATTTTAAGTGTCGGGTGGACATGACGTGTTGTGTCGTAAGAGCTGTGGGCTGGGTGGTAAGTCCCACTTGACTCAAAGGGAAGTGATGGACCAACAATCCTCCTCCCCAATGCTACACAAACAAATCACACAGGTCATTGAAACCCACATAGGTTAAGGGAGTTCACATAGGTTAAGATTGAATTATGGATATTATACCATTAAATCTTCCACAAGGCATTGTTGACTATCCTCAAACCCACAACCTATCTCTAATGCCACTTGTAGGATCAAGCGCTTACCGAGTTGGTCCAAAAACTCAAACTTATGGAATGTGCGAAACCAATTTCCATTAAACAAATGGCAGCGCAAAGTCTCATTCTAAGCGCCGGGTGGACATGAGGTGATGTGTTGGAAGCGTTGTGGGATGGGTAGTTAGTCACACTCGAGTCAAAGGGTCACGTTAGACCCAACAGAACAGACTCAGCATGCCATGACTCATTTCATGTACTAAGAAAGATGAATGAATAAAAACATAGTGGTACAAGTGATTATATAAGCATATATTGAAAAGAAAATACTGGGGTAACTAGATAATCACTCTTCGCATGCATGAAATATAGGTTGTTATAAGATAAGATAATCCCTTTTATCGTGATATCAGTTTCCACATATTTAGTTAAGTATTCCTAGATTTAAATAAATCCTAACTAGATCTATAATAATCCCATAAAAATAAGATCCTTTTCAGCCCTCCGCGTCATTGATCTACCTCTTCATGGTTGCAGTATTTTGTGGGATTTAATACAACTCTCCTTAAATTTCTCTTGGATTTTATAACTTTCATGTATATTCCATGTAGCCATGTATGCTCCATGCAATCAATCTGACGTGTGTACACTGACCTGGCTCAAATTTCATTCCGAATTTGGGCTTGATTTTGGCTAATCCTAATGTTGATCTGATGTCTTTTTTGGTCCCTCTATTTAATGTGATTGGATTACACCAAACTCAAACTAATGAAAGAGTCTCTTGCAACAAACAATCAATAAATAACTTGAACAGACAAATTGAATAAGAAGAGATTGTATCAAATTGAATCAACAGGTAATAAACAGATAGTTTAATGTGCATGCATTGAGTGCTTATGCATTGCTCGCATGTCTTACTAAAGCTACATTCGCGAAAGGGGTCTGACAACCACAAGGAAAATAAATAAGAGAGTAAAGACATTTGTGAGGTCGCCTGATGTGCATAAATTATAATAGTGTAAAGATGTATTCTATATCATTCATAGGTATTTGAAACTAATGACTAAGATTACAAGGACTTGAAAGATATACAATTTGATAAATATCATATTGATTACCTGGTGAAAGCTGATTGATCCGTTTCTCAGATATTAAAAACAGGATTGCAGACTCTTGATCTATATCTGCAATCTAGACCCAATAATAGCTGAATAAGTAGACATATGGCTGATTAATAGATAATTCAGTAAAACGGGTCAAAAGGTTCAATAAAACTGACCCATTCAAGGTGTTCAAGAACAAGAGTTTGATCTGATATCTCCTGTAGCAGCTTTGAAGCTTCTGCAGCAGCTACTCTCTGACCAGAGAGTAAATCAGCCGATGAGTCTGAGGCATAATCCCCAGAAGAAGCTGTGGGATCTTTCCAGAAGCCAGTTGAATAATTTTTGGCCAAGACACGCCAGATAGAGAGAGCCTTTGAGTACATCCCTTTACTAGCATACAGAAATGCAAGCGTCCGTAAATGACCAGAGTCATCTAACAAGGTTTCTAACTCCTCCTGCATTGCCCATGCAAGTTGCAGGGTCATCCTTCAAGCAGCCTTCAGACAATGGTGAATCTGCTTTGCAATGCATAGGAACATAAGGTTCCACAGCTTGCCAAGTTGCCAACACATACGTAGAGCATATCCTTGAGGCTTATACTCGATAAAATTTGATTGTGCGAGTAACACAAACTAATAATGCCTCAGAACACACTATAATACAAAATGAGAAAACCTAAACAAGGCAAAAACGCATACCACAACACAGCTGTTCTGAGATGATGCAAGCTTCTCCATATCCGACACCTGATTAAGGGCTCTATAAAGGTACATTAAAAGAGTATCCACTCCTTCCTTTACTGGAGAAAGCAAATCCTTCTCACGAGAGACAAGCATATACCTATGTCATGAAAAGTAAGTTGTCAAGATAAGAATTCCAGACCAAACAATGTCCAATGCAGTTATAATGGTACAATCTGCTAAATGGCAAGTTGACCAAACAATCTCTTATATATTAATTAAAACTCATAATGAGCAACCTGATAATGTTCTCAATTGCTGACTGTAATAAATCAGCTCTGCTTGGTGGATTCAAAATAAATTCATCATCAGTAGTAGTGACAATACCAGCTTTTCTAAGAAACACTGCACGTTGAATAGACACTAGCCCATCATCAACAACTTGTTCAAGAGGAACAGGAGGAGGATGCAATCCCCAGTAACGTTTCCTTGGTACCTGAAACATGACCTCCATTACTATGGAAACAAAGGATATCATACGTGATGTAGAACGCATCAGTGCAGAAAAAAATGTCAAGTGCAACTTGTATCATTTTATTTTATTATATTTAACTAACATATGCCAGGAAGTAATGGTTGTATTTTCATTTTTTATGTTATGTTAGATATGATGATGGCATAGGTTGTAATTATTGAGTGTGAATAGGTGAGTCATGCATGAGCAAAAGTTAAAAATTAGGTCAATTATTCCCATTGGATCGCCAACCCAGTGGCGTTTCCATGGCACCTGAAGCATGGCCTCCATTACTATGGAAACAGAGAATACCATATGTGATGTAGAACGCATCACTGTTGAAATAAAATGTCAAGTACAACTTGTATCCTTTAATTTTGCTTCAGGTTTAATTAACATATTTAAAGAAGTCATGGTTGTACTTACATTTTTATGCTAGGTTAAAACTGATGAGATAAGTACTTATTGAATATATAATAGATAAAGACATGCATGAGCTAAGGCAAAAATGAGATCAATTGTCCGCCACCCTAGTAGTGTTTCCTTGGCGCCTGAAACATGGCCTCCACTATTATGGAAACAAATGATAATGTATAACCCGTAATTTGTCGAGATCAGAAACGTCTAAGGAGCCGCCTATTCGTAGACCATTCAGCTAGTATGGGCGAGTATGGGCGCGTACCCCTTGTAACTCGCGAGTATGGGCGAGTACCCCTTGTAACTCGCGAGTATGGACGAGTGCCCCTTGTAACTCGCAAGTATGGACACATACCTCCCCCCCCCATCAGGATTTGTCAATAAATAAACCCCAGGGGTACCAGAAATGGCACATTGAGATCCCCCCAAGTTTCAAACTCATCAAGTCTGTTCCTTCCTCGTACCTCGCTCAGTCTTTTGATTGCGGAGGGGAAGTTTTTCATAACTTCCGGATACGTGGTGGGACCTCTCTGCTGGAGCACCTGGGGTGTGTTTGTCGACATCTCTTTTTCTATCTCTAGCCACTCGAACTGTGGCGTTCGACCGCAGGATCGGTAACCTTAGGCAACACCTAGGTCTGAACATTTGGAGCTATGATTTTCTTAGTTTCAACACTTTGGTGCGGTGAGCATGGACCGTAGATAGAGGAAGAAATTTTTGCAAGAAGACTTCATAGCTCAAGCTGGCGAAGCAGAGACCAAAGACGGCAACTCGCGAGTACTCGACAAGGTGGGTGAGCTCTCGGCAAGTTGGGCGAGCTTCATCGTTACTCGCCCATAAGCGAGTAGGCGACATCAAGTTTGGCGACTTCATAGAGGCGAGCATTCTTGTTACTCGCCTATAGGTGAGTTCATACAGGCGAGTTCATGTTGGTATTGGCAAGTACGGCAACTTCATATAGGCAAGCTCCTTCGCTACTCGTCAATAGGCGAGCTTCTTCACTACTCGTCAATAAGCGAGCTTCTTCACTACTGGCCCAAAGGTGAACTCCTTCATTAATTCGCGAGCTCTTACTTGAGATTATCTCCTTCAACAACTTACTTTCCACAAGAATGCTACTTGTGAGGCTTTTAAATCATATTCGCGGTAATCACACGGTGCATCTCATATCATACGAAAGATCTTGAGTCGTGTTATTCAGGACAGCTAGAGGTTGCTATTGGCAGCCAAAGGGGCAATGATCTGTGGTCGATCTGTGCTTATGAATGTTCCGCGAGCTCCTTCGCAAGAAGATCTCCATGCTTATAAGGTGTTCTCTTATATTCCACGGCTTCATGTTCGCGATGATATCCTTCAACAACTTACATTCCACGAGAGTCTTACTCATGAGGTATTGAAGTTTATATTATGTGGTGCTTGCTCGCGACGACTTTCTTCAACAGTTGATATTCCACGAGAGGTCTTACTCGTGTGGTCTTGAAGAATACAATACTTGAGCACGTACTCAACTCAAATGGAGAACTCATAAAGAACACTTGGAGCAAAAGACGATTTGAGCGCAATTGCACCCTTATAGGAAATATAAGAAGAACAAATGCTCAACAGGTTATGTTGATCGTACATATATTATTTAACTAATCAGTAAAGTTACATCTGCGTTCTTTATTAAAAATGAATGAATCTCGAGGCCATATCAGGAGGGAAACCGATCTTCGCAAGTAGTTTTGAATACGAGCCTCTGAATTGACGCTTGTAAACCCCAGGTTGGATGATGAGACAGTGACTCGGGATAATAACGCATCCTTTTAAGACCAAGTCTCTGCATTGACGCCCGAGAGTAGCTCCCCCTTTGCATGTTGGCTGACGATCCCTCGAGTACACTCGTCATTCACCTGCGGAGTTGTTAGAAGGGAGTCCGGAGTTGCACTCTAAATTGTCTTATAAAAGATAAATTGTTTGTGGTGTTAGAATCAATCCCCATGATCAGGTTGGAAAACGAGCCTCCGACTTAACTCTCATAAAATCCAAAGAGAATGATGGGACGATGTATCGGGTTTATAATGCGTTCTTAAGTCTAAGCCTCTGCATTAACGACTGAGATCAGCTCCCCCCTTGCCTTTTGGCCGACAACCCCCTAAGCGCACTTCTCATCCGGTTGGAGATGTTATCAGGAGCGAGACGGCAGCCGACCTCCCAAATCAACGAAGAGAAGAACATTTTTAACACAAGGAAAGATCCTTCGTTATTGAACATGTCATCAGCCTTGAAAGAGCTAGAAGCTCGGCATGGGATCAGAAATCTTCTTAAGTTTAAATCTTAACATCACTTTTTGTTTATGAAAGTTGGTGCGGTTAACTTTTTTGATTACCGAGTGGTAGTACTGCACCTACCCAAGGAGTTGGAGAGTCAGGATATCTCAGCCTTCACAGATTCATTGGTGGTCGCGCCGCAGATCCGTGGAGAGTTCAAAGTCTTAGATGTCATCCTGCAACGGTACCTCGTGAAAGTGAAAAGAATGATGGGAGGCTTTTAGCCCTTATTAGTCCAGCATGTGCCCAAATAAGAAAACTCGACAACATAGCACTTGTAAAAGTATGGCCCAAGGGTCGAAGGCACGATCACTGAGCTGTTGCGACCTTCCATCAAAGAAGGAGAGATGACGAAGATCGAGCAGCGAGTCTCTTGGCTGGATCCTTTTATGTCTATCCAAGGTAGGGCTGATATCGAGTCGAGTTCGAGCGATTTTGGCTCGGCTCAAAATTGAAATTTTCGACTCGAACTCGGCTCGAAATCGACTCGAAATCGATTTCGAGTCGAGTCGGCTCGACTCGAAATGGTTCGATTCCGAGTCGGCTCGAAATCGAATCGAGTCGGCACGAAATTGAGCAGTTTTTCTCTTTATCCCTATTTGGCTCAAAAATAAATTGGACAACGTATAAATTTAGCAAACAAAACACTTAAAAACTTCATTCTTTTTATTTTGATTTAAATTTTATTATTTTTAATTTTAAAATAAGAACATATCAATAAATACATATTATATTTAATTAATTCGAGTTGATTCGAATTATATTTCGAGCGATTCAGGGCTGGCTCGAAATCGACTCGAAATCAGATTCGAGTCAAATTGAATCGACTCAAATTGAGTCGAATCAATTTTAATCGATTCCAATTCGACTCAATTTTCGAGCGAATTTCGAGCGACTTACGAGTTTCGAATAATATGCTCGGTTTTAATCCGAGGTATAGGCCAGCTCCCAACAGAGGTTGGAGATCTGAGAAAGTTCTGATACAAAGCAGCGTACTATCTATCGCATGGGGGAGAACAATATCGCAAGACCATCTCGGGCCCCTTGGCCAGATGTGTGTCGGAGATTGAGGTTCCTCAAGTGCTGGAGGAAATTCAAGGGAGTGCGGAAGTAATTCTGGGAATCGCACTCTTGAGCAGAGAATCCACATGGAAGGTTATTTTTGGCCAACCATCCGAAAGGATGCCAAAGTTTTCTCAAAGAAGTGTCAGAAGTGTCAGACGTGTCAGCTCCTCGCTCCTCTTCAGCTACAACCGGCCCAGCGGCTTCGTTCAATCACGGCCCCCTAACCGTTCACCATCTGAGGAATGTATTTGATCAAACTTTTCCCCCCAAGCCAGCAGGAAAAGAAAGTTCGTTCTCGTCAAGATCGACTACTTCTCGAAGTGGATCGAAGTTACGGCTCTGGCTAAGACCGCATCTCAGATCGTGAAGAAATTCATTTGGGGAGAGATTGTTTGCGGGTTCGGAATTCCTCTCTCCATCATCACGGACAATAATCCGCAGTTTGCCAGCTTGGAGCCGACCGACTTCTGTAAGCAACTCGGAACAGATCTTTGGTTTGCCTATATGCATCATCCTCGGAGCAACGAGTAAGTGGAGGCCGCAAACAAATTATTCAACAACCTCCTGAAGAAAAAAAGTCAAAAACCTGATGGGGAATTGGGTGGAGCAGCACCGTTCGGTCCTGTGGGCTTTGAGAACCACTCCTAACTCGGCCATGTGGGAGGCATCTTTCAAGTTGTCCCACGATTCAGAGGCTCTCATCCTAGTGGCGTTCGAGGTCACAAGCCCGAGAATGATAGCGGCAAAAGAAGAGAGGAAGAGTGGCACCTCGAAAATGAAGAAGCCCAAAGGGTTTCCCTCGACTACATTAAAGAGCTTCGACACCTTGCATCGGTCCAGTAAGAGGAGATCAATAGAAGAATCGCTTAGGAACACCAGGAGCGGTGATGACCAGAAAACATTCTACCCCTAGAAAGAAAGGGATGAAGAGCCCCCCCCCCCCCCCCCCCCCCAGAAATGGGGGATGCAATCCTCAGGCGGCATTGATCTTTTTGTCATCAATACCAGGGTTATGATGCAGGCCTCGTGCGTCCTTGTAAAACCATTCCTCTCTAAATTAGGTTGAGATCCGCTCCTCTCCTACAAGGTGGCCCTAATAGACCTCTTGAGTGTCTTTCCCTCCCCTGAAGTTCTTCGTCATCAATGTCAGGGTTAGGATGCAGTCCTCGTGCGCAGTGCATCCATTTAAGACCATTCCTTCGTAGAGTTGGCCGAGATCGGCTCCCCACTTGCAGGATGGCCCTGATAGACCTCCTGAATGTCTTTCCCTCCTCGAAGTTCTTCGTCATCAATGTCGGGTTTAGGATGCAAACCACATGCATAGTGCGTTCGTGTAAGACCATTCCTTTGCAGAGATGGACGAGATCGGCTCCCCACTTGCAGGATGGCCTTGATAGACCTCCCAAGTGTCTTTCCCTCCCTGAGGTTCTTCGTTATCAATGTCGAGTTTAGGATGCAGACCCCATGCATAGTGCGTTCGTGTAAGAAAGACCATTCCTTTGCAGAGTTGGCCGAGATCGGCTCCCCACTTGCAGGATGGCATGGATGGACCTCCTAAGTGTCTTTCCCTCCTCGAGGTTCTTTGTCATCAATGTCGGGTTTAGGATGTAGACCTCGTGTATAGTGCGTTCGTGTAAGAACATTCCTTCGCAGAGTTGGTTGAGATCAGCTCCCCACTTGCAGGATGGACATGATAGACCTCCTGAATGTCTTTCCCTCCCGAAGATTTTTCGTCATCAATGTCGAGTTTAGGACGCAGACCTCGTGCGTAGTCGTGTAAGACCATTCCTTTACAGAGTTGGCCAAGATCGGCTCCCCACTTGCAGGATGGCCCTGATAGATCTCCTGATTGTCTTTCCCTCTCAGAGGTTCTTCGTCATCAATATCGGGTTTAGGATGCAGACCTCGTGCGTAGTGCGGCCGCGTAAGACCATTCCATTGCAGAGTTGCCCGAGATCAATTCCCCACTTGCAGGATGGCCCTGACAGACCTCTCGAGTGTCTTTCCCTCCCTGAGGTCCTTCGTCATCACAGAGTTGGTTGAAATCAGCTCCCCACTTACAGGATGGCCTTGATAGACCTCTTGAGTGTCTTTCCCTCCCCAAGGTTATTCGTCATCAAAGGATGCAGACTTCGTGCGTGGCGCGTCCTCGTAAGATCATATTTCTACGAAGTCAGCTGAGATCAGCTCTCCACTTGTACGTTGGCATTCGGACCCCCCCCCCCAAGCCTTTCCCTTCAAGAAGCGTACCAAGAAAAGGTGATGGGACAACACCTCAAATAAAAGTGTTGACATTTTATTCACCTCCAGTTGAGCTCGGCTTCTGTAGATAACGACATTTTCTTCACCTTCAGTTGAGTTCGGCTCATATGAGGTGTCGACGTTTTCTCCTCCTCCAGTCGAGCTCCTTTTCTCCACCTCCAGTTGAGCTCGGCTCATGTGAGGTGTCGACCTTTTCTCCACCTCCAGTTGAGCTTCGCTCCTGTTAGGTGTCGAGTTTTTCTCCACCTTCAGTTGAGTTCGGCTCATGTAGGTGTCGACCTTTTCTCCACCTCTAGTTTTCTCCACCTCCAGTTGAGTTCGGCTCCTGTAGGTGTCGACCTTTTCTCCACCTCTAGTTGAGCTCGACTCCTATGAGTTGTCGACCTTTTCTCCACCTCCAGTTGAGCTCGGATCCTGTAAGATGTCAACCTGTTATCCACCTTCAATTGAACTTGGTTCCTGTAGGTGTCGACTTTTTCTCCACCTCCAGTTGAACTCAGCTCCTGTGAGGTGTCGACGTTTTCCTCACCTCCAGTTGAGTTCGGCTCCTGTATGTGACATTTTCTCCACCTCCAGTTGAGATCGGCTCCTGTAAGATGTAGACGTTTTCTCCACCTCCAGTTGAGTTTGGATCATGTAAGGTGTCGAGTTGTTCTCCACCTCCAGTTGAGCTCGGCTCCTGTAGGTGTCGACCTATTCTCCAACTCCAGTTGAGCTCGGCTCATGTGAGGTGTCGATCTTTTCTCCACCTATAGTTGAGCTCGGCTCCTGGGTGTTGTCGACCTTCTCTCCACCTCCGATTGAGCTCGGCTCCTGTAAGATATCAACCTCTTCTCCAGCTCCTTCAGTTAAGTTCTGCTCCTGTAAGGTGTCAACTCTTCTCCACCAACTACGAGCTTCACCCCAGGGAGGTGTCGACTCCTTTCCACCCCACAGTTGAGCTCCTCTCCTGTGAGATATCGACTCCAAGGTTGTCAGGATCGAAATCCTAGATGAGATCGTTTCGAGGTAGGATCGGATCTGATAGTAGGGTTGGATCGAGGATCGCTTTACAAAATCAGGATAGATTTACAAAATCTGGATCGTAGGATCGTAAGATCCTATGATCTGGATAGCAATCCTGACAATCTTGGTCGACTCCTTTCCACCCCCAGTTGAGCTCCACTCTTGGGAGGTGTGGACTTTTCTCCGCCTCTTCCAGTTGAACTCGCTCATCTAGCAAATAGCGTGGGAGGTGTCCACTCTTCTCCATCTCCTTCAATTGAGCTCTGCTCTTGGGAGGTGTCGACTCCTTCACTTCCTCCGAGCTTCGCTTCGGGGAGGTGTCAACTCCTTTTCACCCCCAGTTGAGCTCCTCTCCTGCGAGGTATCGACTCATTTTCTCCTTCAGTTGAGCTCCACTCCTGGGAAGAACCTTGCGCAACATACCATCTAGCGTCCATCCCTCCGAACCACGAGTCTTACAATGTTTTTTCGAGCTTGTGTCGAGCCCAAAAAAAGCATGGATTATGTATAACATGTAATTCGTCAAGATCAAAAATGTCTAAGGAGACGCCTATTCGCAGACCATTCAGCAAATATAGGCGAGCATGGGCGAATACCCCTTGTAACTCGCGAGTATGAACAAGCACCCCTTGTAACTCGTGAGTATGGGCGAGGGGCCCTTGTAACTCGCGAATATGGACGAGTAGTCGAGTACCCCTTATAACTCGCGAGTATGGGCAAGTAACCATACCCCTCCCCCCCCCCCCCCCCCAAGGTTGGTCTATAACTAGACCCCTGGGGGTACAAGAAATGGCACGTTGAGATCCCCCAAGTTTCAAACTCGCCAAGTCCGTTCCTTCCTCATACCTCGCTAAATATTTTGGTTGCGGAGGGAAAGTTTTCCATAACTTCCGGGTACGTGGTGGGGTCTCCCTGCTAGAGCACCTGGGGTGTGCTTGTAGACATCTCTCTCTATCTCTAGCCATCCGAACTGTGATGTTCAACCACATGATTAGTAACCTTAATCAACACCTAGGTTCGAACATTTGGAGCTAGGATTTTTAGCTTCAACAAATAACATATGTAATGCAAACACCTCACTGCTGAAATAAAATGTCAAGTACATTTGTATCATTTTATTTCATTTCATGTTTAATTAACATATCGAATGAAGTAATGTTGTATTTTCATTTTTATGTTTTGTTACATCTGTTGCCATAAGTTGTAAACATGGAGTAAGTTATTGAGTATATAATAGGTGAGTCGTGCATGAGCTAAAGCAAAAAAAAAATAGGGGAATACCGCAAAGCCATCTAAGACTTCTAATTCATTAAAAGCAAGCTCAAAATTGAACCTAACTCAACTTGTTTCCTAGCGTGACAACCTTAAAATATTTTAAACATAATCTCTTTAACAAAATATAAAATCAAGTAAACTTGATGTCTTCCCGACTTCAATACCGACAACTTCGATGTTCTTCTGATTTTACGCTAAAAGCCTTCACATAACCTTTCACAAGAGTTTTTATCCGAACCTGAAAATCATGTCCCAATTTTACTCCGAACCTATGCAGACTACACATCATCTTTAATGCCAATTAAGATTGCAACATCAGCATACCATAACCAATCATTAATCTCACTAACCCCTAAAATTACAAGGAATTACTCATATTACAACAACATTATCTAAATTGTAGGAGAACACCCTAATTCTCGTCTCCTTTAGCTTCCACTACATGTGAGGACTATAAATAAGAATCTTGAGTTGTAATGTACAAATATAGAATGAGTTTACGAAATGAAGTGAGTTTTTCTTCCACCTTTGCGTGTTAGCTTTCCAACCTTTCTGTCCAAATACATCTTAGTGAGTGTATATATAGCCTTAGTAGAGGAGCTCCAAGGAAAGAACAAAATAATCTCAATGAAGAACAATCTGGGAGACTGGGATAATCAAGATTGAAAGGACAACATGATGAAAGGTTGTTCAAGGAAATATGACATAAATATTTTGATAAATTTTAGTATTATGCATTTTTACTAAGTTATCTTAAGATCCTCCTCATTGGCATTTAGAAACTCTTAATCCTTTATAAGTATATTTATTATGTTAACTTTATTTTGCAAAATATAAAACAATCTTCTAACAAGTCTAAATTTTGTGCTATTTAGTAGAGATCTTGGTGCAAAATCACTTACGCATCCACTTGAAGTGGTGGACATCTTCATACGGCTTTCCAAATTATATCCTTCAATATTTTCCTGCATTATGTATAATATCAGGGTAATTTATTCTTTAACAATCTTCTGGTGAAATCTGATACTATATTTGGTATCCGTGCAAGTTGATTTATTATGGGAAAAAATATTTTAAAGTCTTGTGATTTGTTCAATTTTTGTTCCATGTTGAAATGTGTTAGATTTTGGCGGTGCTGAAACCTATTTTCCCAGTTTTGTCAATGAATACGAGCTTTACTATCTGATTTTCTAAGAAATATCAAATGGCATAGGATTGATCTGGAATTCCTTTAAATATTTTACACCTGATGTCTAATCTATACAATCAATTATATTTTGCAAAAATTGTTTGCCCCATAAAAAACATGTAACTTCAATATTTTGTGTTTGACTCATGGTTTTGAAAACCAGACCGGAGATGAAACCGGTCTTAGGAGAGGTTCATGGTTCAACCGGTTGGATCGGTTAAACCGGGTTGAACCGTTTAGACAAAAGTTGCTAACATTATTTCATAGTGTATGTGGTTGTGGTATGAACCATGATATTAATATATCAAAAAGTAAAACAACTAAGTGCTAATAAAAAACATATGATAAATTATGCCTTCAACTGTCTCAATCATTCCATTAATATCAGAAAATGTTAAATTAAACCAATCAGAAAATGTTAAATTAAATCTTGGTTTGACTTTGAAAACACTGTTTTTTGATGTCACTTTCTTAGTGTCCATATGATTTTAAAATTTTGAACTTCTAGATTTCGTTTGTTGAGTTCTTTAACTTCCATGTTTATCAATTTTTCTAATTCGCATCAAATTATCTTCAAAGATCAAAACACTACGATTAGTCTAAACTCTGGACTAATAGAAAAAATTATATAATATTTAAAACAAGCCAAAATCAGCTACTTAATCTTATTATACACCTAGTCTAATCCATAATCTACTCTCAAAGGGGTCATTTTGCCCTTCAAACCTTTAACCCAACAACCACTCACATATATATAAAGCTAACTACTCTCATTCAAATTTTAGAAATTTTTATACTCATTATAATGCTCTCACTTTTCTGAACTTATATCTTAAATATCCCGCTACCTACCTTTACTCCAAAAAATCTTCTTAGAATTGTTGGATGGGTGAGGGCGAAGGCATTAAGGGAATGGAGAAAAAACTTAAAAAATAAATCTACGTAAAAAGGAATAAAATTTAAACCTAAAAGGGTAGCTCAACCTTAAAGAAACATAAATTAACACTTAACCCTATACTTATAAAACTACAAATAGTTGAGCTTACTCAACTATTTGTATTAAAATGTATTCAATCTATCTCCACTCCCCAGATCTTCTTTAATCACTAAAAAGAAATCAAATGAAATTAAAAAAGAAATTGTGTATGAATATTGATGATAACTATCCCTCTACCTACCATTACTCCAAAAAATCTTCTTAGAGTTGTTGGGTGGGTGAGGGCGGGGGACCTTAAGGGAATGGAGAAAAGACTTAAAAATAAATCTACCTAAAAAGGAATAAAATCTAAACCTAAAGGGTAACTCAGCCTGTAGGAAACCAAAATTAATGCTTAAGCCTATACTTATAAAACTACAAATAGTTGAGTAAGAATCCTCTCAATGTATTCAATCAATCTCCACTCCCCTGATCTTCTTAAATCACTAAAAAGAGATTAAAAGAAATTAAAAAAGAAAACGTGTATGAATCTTGATAAAGATTCCTATGAATAAATCTCTTATAACTTCCTACAACGATAGCCCAACCTCAACCCAAACTCTATTAGTGTCTACAGACTACAATCCCATCCATAAAACCAGTCTATAGAGCATTTCATCCCTCCAGTTGTGTTGGTCACATTACTATAGAATTTCAATATCAACTTTAAAAATATGCATAGACATTTTAATAATGAAATCAATATTGGACGAGATGGGCATGAATAATGTAATTGCATGACTTACATGCATACACGATGAAACCTATAAGAAAACTTAATATAGTTCTAAGAAGAAAATAGTTGAAGCTAAATTGGGATGTAAATCAATAGAACTCCATGACGATGATCTGAGTTAAAGTCTAGATATGAGGTATTTCCAATGAAAAATATCTTCATGTTAACACTAAAGTATTGGACCTTATAATATTTTGGGGGAGTTGAAAAAATGTGTTTAATATATTGTTTGATAACCAAGTTTCTTCGGAATACATTATAATTAAGCACTTATTATTGGTAAACCATGGACATTTTGGTTTTTTCCACGTGAACTAATTTGTTCTATGATTCTCACCCAGATGTGTCACCATTGCTTGCTCATTGACTCGGATTGCACATATGGTGGAAAATTGCATTAGTACCTAAGATTCTTGGAAGGCAAGATTATGATTCCAAAATAAGATAAATTACTCCCTTTGTACGCCGTTTCATCTGAGATTTCCACTTCATTCAAATAAACTCAAATCCTAGGCTAACTCAACTCAATTTCTTGTTAGTACTTAGTATTGCCACCTTACTGTATTTTTATTATAAATTCCTTACTAAAACTGCAAATTGAGTAAACTTAGTTCGTTTTCTTTTGAAAATCAATATCTAAAATTTTCGCTCATAATCTTTCAAAATATCCATCACAGGAGATTTTTTATTATGTTCTAAAACTCTTGACCTACTTTTGTACCTAGTCCACACATAATTCACATCATCTTAAATGGAAATTAAGAATGTGACTATCACGATGCCATAACCAGCTTTTTGATACATTGATCCAAAAAACCCCAATCAGTACTCATATTATACCTGTCATTAATCAATCGTTTCTTAAGCTGTCGGTCACTACCCATGTTTCCTATCTCCTCTAGCTCCCACTATATGCAAGGACTATCATTAAGAGTTTTAAGTTATAAACTAAGTTGAATGAGTTCATGAAATAAAGTGAATTCTACTTTCCACCTTTCTGAGTGAGTATTTGCAAACATTCTTCTCCAAGTAGGGGACTTTTTGGTAAGTGAGAGAACAAATCATAGTAAAAGTCCTATGAGAAAGGAGCAAAATCATACTCGTGAAATATTGTCTGTGGTGATTGAGTTTAGTTGGAAAGATAAAGTAGTGAAATAATTTTCGTGGAAATAGGCATTGAATCACTATTCGTCATTTATAATTTAGCGTCTTGGTTATGTAAACTTTATTTTCATATGAGAAAAATAAATAATAGAAACCTCTTGATTTTTTAGCGTTTTAGTTGAAAAACTCATATTTATGTCAAGATCTTTTAGTAGATTTTAACATCCTACACCAATACATAAGCGTACATTAATTTATGGATTTTTAAAAACTAAAGATCAAACTTGAAGCATGTTATATGCATTATTCAATAAAGATATAGAACCAAATATATATATATAAACATTCAAAAAAACATATCTTCCTTCGGTGGTTCAAATTAAAATATAATAGGAATAAGCATTCAAAAAGAACAATTGTGCTTGGAACTTTTAACTAAAGATTGACTAATACCTAGAATAGTTAAACTTATAAGGCTGGATGTGAAATGCAACTTTCTAATCTTGAAAACCAAAGATCAATATGCAGCATCAACCCTTTTCTTATTAAAGAAACAGATCCTACAACATTAGTTACAAAAATAATAAGGCCCCGTTCGTTTCGCAGGTTTTGTTTGACAGGAATTGATTTTGGTCGAAAACTAAGAACTGGAAGGTTTTAGTTTTCTGTCAAAACTCAATTCTTCTGTTCGTTTGCAGGAAGGTTTTTAGCCCCAGAAATTAATAAATGTCAAATTTTTTGTTCGGCTATAGAACGATTTTCGGGAAAAAAAGGGAAAAATCCCCAATGCAATCAAAATCAAAAGAAATCACGAGCATTTGAAATTTTCCAAGGATCTTTGCGGCATGCGGAATTCCTAGCTTTACTTTTCCCTTGATGGCCAATGCATCGAGGATGGCCTGAGAAGGGCCTTCTCAGGTAACCCGTGCATCCATTTCTGTGTTGGAAGGCAGATCAGAAGATAACACCTCTCTCTCTCTCTCTCTCTCTCTCTCTCTCTCTCTCTCTCTCTCTCTTACCTCTGTTTCTTTTTTCCTATGATATGCTGCGGGTTCATGGATGTAGAGTTATGCGGCGAGGAATCATCAGTCTTCCGCTTGCAGTATGACCTGGAGCGAGGTTTCTTATTCAACCTGTGTAGTCATAGTAGGGTTTACAGATAAGGAATTTCATCCAGGTAACTCGTGCACCGTCGGCGTTGGAGATATGCGGCACCGTCGGCGTTAATGGCGGGGAAAACGGTCGCAGGTCTTTGCTCGATCGGGAGGGGGAGAAGAGACGCTGGATGAAAACCGACCGATGGAGGTGAGTTTTAGGTTTAGGCAATTTTTATTCTGATGAAAACCCATAGGTTCTCAAGTAAAACCAAAAACTTGACTAAAAATGGCTAAACGAACGCGATTTTTGGTTTTCATTTAAGTAAAACCGAAACTCACTTACCAAAACCGACGAAATGAACAGCGCCTAATAATATTTCAAATAATCTCAAGAAATTATAAGGAAACAAGAGAAATAAGATTATCCAAACAAAAGAATACATCTTTTGTTGGCCAAAGTAATATATCGGCATACAAGAACATCATTCAAGATATGCAATGCTATGAAAATAAGATTGTCGTGTTCATTTAAATAATTGGAGGATGGTCAAATACCAAGTGGGACCAACGATTAGGGTCCCTCATTATAAACAGAAATATCTCAGATGGGTCCATTGATTCTGATAGCAAAAACTGATCAACTGCTTCTTCAAAATGCAACTCAAAGAGTAATAAGAAGCCAAATTGAGCACGCACAAAGGAAAGCATTTCCCTGGTCATTTCACCTTCTGACTGAAACTCTTCCACCAAATAGATGGCTTCCCTAAAATGCTTCTTTCTTAACAACTCTTTGATTTGTTTTTCCACGGACACTTTCCGACAACAGAAGGCCTGAAAATTGGACAAATATTGCTCATGTTCTTCAATGTATTAGAAAAAATAGGCAAATGACTGAGTGATAGGAGAATATTGTGTGTAATAATACCCTATTTCATTGAAACAATGAAGCAGTTATAGAAGAGCCTTATACTTATTAGTACCTTTTGAAAACCACGGTGGGACCCGCGCCGGGTACCTGAACCCAGATCTGTGGCCGACTGCAATCGAATAGCGAGAACATCCTCAACCAAATCTTCTGGGCACGTGTGGGACCCTCGTCGGGTACATGAACCCAGATCACGTGGAGAAATTCTCAGGTAGGTTGTTGAACCCAAGGTTCTCAGGATCGAGATCCTAGATGAGTTCATTTTGAGGTAGAATCGGATCTGATAGCAGGTTCAGATCAAGGATCGCTTTACAAAATTATGATCGATTTACAACATCTGGATCGTAGGATCGTAAGATCCTATGATCCGGATCGCGATCCTGACAACCTTGGTTGAACCCCGGGATAGAACCCAAATCTCCTTACGAGCTTAGTTGGGTATCAAATCACACGGGATAAATCTCCTTTATTAAGCTCCTAAGCTCAATTGGGTATCAAGTCTCCGCTTAAGAGTTTGATAAAGGAGGTCCCGGGTTCTCTCCCGGTTCTCAACAACCTACATGGGAATTTATCTTGAGCGATCCGGGTTCATGTACCCGAGAGGGTCCCACACGCACCCAGGAGATTTATTTGGGGATATTTTTGTCATTCGACTGCAGTCGGTCACAGATCTGGGTACATGTACCCGGCACGGGTCCCACCGTGGTTTCTACCAGTACCTATTGCATTGTAATGACTCCAGTAAGAAAGAAAAACAAACAGTATGAAACCTGCCAACCTTATATGGTGTTCCAATGACAACGACATTTCCATTGCCCAGATCATCGTTCACAACAATGCATGGGCCAACACTACTCTTTGGTAATGAGAAAGACTGCACACAAACCCCAGTTTTCTTTCTGTACAAATCCAACCTGCCATCTCTTGCGACAATAACATACGGATGCATATCGGTAATGGTTTCCGGCACATACTGAAAGATCAAACTCCCGCCAACTGGATGTCCGAGAGCATTGGAAACGACACCAACATTGTCAAACAACAGGAGAAGATTGGAGCTGCGCACCAAATATCTCACCAGAGGTGGAGAGGAATCTGGAAGGGAAAATATCAACGAGCCTTTACCAGTAGTAACAGAGAAGAGGTGGTAACCCTCCGCTGTTCCTAGTATTATAGAATCGCCAACCCATGCCATGGTTTTAACTCCTCCGATTCCCTGAATCTCTGTCCAGAGTATGGAAATGCCACCATGTTCGGCATCTAAGTCAGCGTTGCTGGTCAGGAGAATCTCGATCAGCACCAACTTTTTTCCAGCAGCAACTGCTAAAAAGCAACTAGATCCTCCGCCTCTTTGCAGGTCCGAAAGCCTAGAACCTGCCCCGTTAACACGGATCCCCCCTCCAATTTTCTTAAGAAAAGTCTGTCCGGGACTGGATAGCTCTGCTCTCACCGCGCCATCCCGAAACGGATCCGAATTAGGGAAACCCAGCTGCACAAGTCGCGTAGAAATGGCGGTCACGTCCTTGATGAAGCCCAGCTTTCGCACTGACCGCAATAGCAGCGAATCCACCAAAAATAAAAATCCATCTGAGAGAAGAAGGACCCTTCCAATCTCGGATAGAACGGTGATGAACTCAATGACGCGATTGCTGATCGTCACGGACCTCAGAAACACTACTGGCACGGCCGGGTGAGCATTGGAGTCGTCGTCTAGAGAAGTAAGTGGAGACGTCGAAAGCGAGGGATTCAATGAAAAAAGAAGAAGCTTACCGCCACCGGTGCCAACGTATATCAGGGTTTGACAGTCGGGGGCCGGGAAGACTGCAATTGAACGGATTGTGAGGGGAACGGCGGGGGAGAAACCGGCGAGCTTGGCGGGATCGAAATCATAGTACGGTATCAGGACCGCCCGATCCTTTTCAGATAGGATCGCCTCCATGGTGAGGGCTAGGGTTCATAGAAGAGACTGCGCCACCGATCAACTTCTGCTCCGAAGAACACTGGGATCGGACAGCGAGCAAGATGCCGTCTTGCGAAAAGCCAAAGTAAAGCTAAATTTTTTTTTTGTAAGGCTCGGTTTCTTTACCAAGAAAGCAAGAATTAAAACTCTTTTTGACAAAATGCACTATTGAAATATGGGCTTTTGATAAAATACATCTCAAAAGTTTAAAATTGACAAAATGTACTCCCAAAATGGTTTTTTTTGCAAAGTGCACCCTCAATAGGTAAAAAATAAAATGATCAAAATGTACACTCTATGATGCATATTGCCAAAAAAAACATTTTGGGGGGTGCATTTTGCATACTTTAAACTTTTGTGGTGCATTTTGCCAAAAGCCTATATTTTGAGGGTGCTTTTGCCAAAAAGCCGAATTAAAATGATTTTCTCCCACCAATTGAAATCGACGTCAATTCCACAACTCAACTGTTTCGCAGAAAGTGAGAATTCTATCACTTTCTTGTTTGGCTGAAGGCAGAACTCTATCAGTTGAAATTAGTAATTTCACTTTTCTATTTCAGATTAGATTTTTATGTTCAAACATTCATTTTTCACTCTGGGTCCATTTTTTATCCGGACGAGCACTTTTTCGTCCGAGCGCCCATTTTTTGCAGGCATTTTTTGGCCCAAGCGCAATTTTTCGCATGGCCTCGATTTTTTCGCTCGGCGCGAATTTTTCGCAAGGGCACGAATTTTTCGCCCCAGCGTGGTTTTATCGTCCTGACGAAAAAAATGCGCCCGGGCAAAAAAAATGCGTCCAGGCGAAAAAAATGCGCTCGGACGAAATAAACGCGCCCGGGCGAAAAATTCGCGGTTGGGCGTAAAATTCGCGGCACGACGAAAAATTCACGATCGGGTGAAAAATTCACGGTCGAGCAAAAAAAATTCACACTCGGGTGAGAAAATAACACGGTCGGGCGAAAAATTCGAGCTCGGGCGAAAAATTTGCGTCGGGGAGAAATAAACGCGGTCGGGCAAAAAATACGCACCAGAGTGAAAAAATCGCGCTCCGACGAAAAAATCGCGGGCGGGAGAAAAAATCGGGGCCGGGCAAAAAACAATCGCTATCAAGTGAAAATTTCGCACTCAAACGAAAAATTTTGGGCCCGACGAAAATTTCACGCCCTGACAAAAAAACGCGTCTGGGCGAAAAAATCGCGCCCGGGAGGAAAAAATGCACCCACGCGAAAAAATGTGCCCCGGCAAAAAAGACTCGCCCGGGCGAAAAAGACTCGCCCGGGCGAAAAAGTCTCGCCCGGGCGAAAAAGACTCGCCCGGGCGAAAAAGACTCGCCCGGGCGAAAAAGACTCCCCCGGGCGAAAAAGACTCGCCCGGGCGAAAAATCCGCACCTGGCCGAATAAGACTCCCCCGGGCGAAAAATCCGTGTCAGGGCGAAAAAGACTCCCCCGGGCGAAAAAGACTCGCCGGGGGAAAAAGACTCGCAAGGGAGAATGAGACTCGCCCGAGCGAAAAATCTGCGCCAGGGCAAAAAATTCGCTCCCGAGCCAAAAAGACTCGCCCGGATTAAAAATCCGCACCATGGCAGAAAAAATCTCCCCGGGAGAAAAATTCGTGCAAGGGCGAAAGAAATGCCCCCCCCCCCCCCCCCCCGGGAAAAAAATATATTTGGGCGAAAAAAATTCGCTCCCGGCAAATATTGCGAGCTAAGGCAAAAAAAATTGTGCCCTGTCGAAAATCCTCTCCCAAGCGAAAAATGCGCGATCGGCCGAAAAATGTGCACCTGGACGGAAAAATGTCCTCTCGGGCGGAAAAATGCGTGCTCGGCTGAAAAATGCACGCACAACTGAAAAATGCGCTTCCGACCAAAAAATCCGCGTCCGGGAGAAATATTCGCGTCCTGGCGAAAAAAATACTCCCCATGTTGAAAAAATTGCACTTGGGAAAAATGCGCCCCCTGACGAACAACAAAGTTGGTGTAACGCCCCGTATTTTTCGTTGAATGATTGCATATGCTTGATGGGCGTTACGTTGGCTTTGACCGTTGTTCGAGCATGGTTTTCTCGCGGACTTTCGAGTGGCTGTTTTGGTAGCCTAGTTGCACGATGCCCCAGCAAGCCGGAGTCCACTTGTGGGGACTCGGTGAGGACTCTTAGGGAATGCTTGCACTTTTTCGAGCACGGGTAAGGTTGCTCAAAACGGGTTGAGTGTATGGCCGATGTGTACAGAAAACAAAAAGGGGCAAAAAGTTCTTAAGGAAGAAATGGTATAGGACGAAACAGAAACACTTTTCACAATAGGAAAAGTGGTCGTTTTTGTGCGTGACACGCCCCCCGACACGGGCGTGTCGGGGTGTGACCCAGGGCGTGACCTGGGTGGGGCGTGACCTCCTTGACTCGACGAATTTTCTTGCGTCGAGTTGAGCTCGACGAATGGGGTACACGCCCCGTGACACGGGCGTGTCACGGGTCGTGTCCCGCTATGTCGAGTGTCGAGTGTCGAGTGTCGGGTGTCGAGAGAGGGGACACGGCCTGTGACACGGGCGTGTCACAGGGCGTGTCCTGCTTTGTCGAAGTGTCGACACTTTTGGTCGACGAGATGTCGAGACACGGGTTACACGCCCTAGGTCACGGGCGTGTACCCGGCCGTGTACCTTGTGGATAAGCTGGAAATTATTGGCGTCTGCGCCGCTTAAGGTACACGCCCTGTGACACGGGCGTGTCACAGGGCGTGACAGGGCCGAAAATCGACTTTTTCAGTTTTTTTTGTGCCGTTCGTTTTTCTGATTCTGGATCAAATGGTCCAGCTCTGTTATGGAGGAAATAAGGCCGAAACAGAGATTTCTCCTCCTCATTTCACCTTTTTCTTCATCTTCTTCCTCATTCCAAAAGGACATCAAGGGAGCAAAGCTAAGACAAGTGAAGGAAAGTGAGGAGCAGCCGTCGCGGTGTCATCTCGGTTCAGGCAAGCGGTGTTTTTCACCCTTGTCAATCTTGTTTTCTTGTTCTTTGATTGTGCAAGTTTAGAGAGCTTTTCTCTTTCTCACTAGCTTGTTCAATTTGATTAGTCTTGTTATTCTTGTTTTTAGTTAGTACTCACAAACATGAATCCTCTTGTTCCTTCAAGTTGCCTAATTATCGAATTGTCCCTATGCTCAATTAATTCTTATGCTCATATGATTCATGTAGTTTTTCTTGTTCATGTGATTCTTTCTTGTTCATGTCGTAATCATGTTAGAATACGCTTGTTGGTTTGGTTAGCGTTGTCCTTTGTGGTGAAGTAGAGATCCAAACTCTATCAAGTTTGACATAACTTGGGCAATGTGTAGTCATGAGTGAGGACGATGAAATGAATCGCGTTTAGCTTGGGTTATGGTGAGTTTTGCTTATGATGTTGAGCTTGGGTGCGATTATGGTGAGTTTTGCGAGACGAATTGTGAACCATGGCAGGAGCGTTTGTGGGAGGATTCGGTAAGGGGTGGTGTGGTTTCAGCCTTGGTGGCCACCGGGTTTGGATTTGTGGTGTAGAGCACCGTTTTGGCCCCGATTTGGGCTGGCTTTTATTGGTGCGTTCCACTTTAGGGCCGCCACCAAAAGACCCTTACGGAATCGAACTTAACCGCTGCTTATGTTTCACTAGTATAGTTGTTTCTTGTTCTAAAAATGATGGAATGGGCATGTATATTGCCTTTTTGCTCCTGCGGGTTGAGCAGGACTTGATGAAAATTGCACGCACTTGGTGCGTTTTTCCCCAGGTCACGCCCTGGGTCACACCCCGACACGCCCGTGTCAGGGGGCGTGTCGCGCACAAAAACGACCATTTTTCCCTGTTGTGAAAAGTGTTTTTGTTTCGTCCTAGACCATTTCTTCCTTAAGAACTTTTTACCCCTTTTTGTTTTCTGTACACATCGGACATACACTCAACCCGTTTTGAGCAACCTTACCCGAGCTCGAAAAAGTGCAAGCATTCCCTAAGAGGCCTCACCGAGTCCCCACAAGTGGACTCCGGCTTGCTGGGGCATCGTGCAACTAGGCTACCAAAACAGCCACTCGAAAGCCCGCGGGAAAACCATGCTCGAACAACGGTCAAAGCCAACGTAACGCTCATCAAGCATATGCAATCATTCAACGAAAAATACGGGGCGTTACAGTCACTCCCCCTAACAAAAAGTTTCGCCTCGAAACTTTTCAATCATTTTGATATAAATCAAATGAGTAATCAAACAATAACACTAATTCAACAAAAACACCAATTCACATACCAGCTTATTTACGGGAACAAATGAGGGTAAGCCGCCCTCATCGTTGACTCGAGCTCCCACGTCGCGCTTTCCACATTTTGATTTTTCCATAGCACTTTGACCATAGGAATCTTCTTTTTCCGCAACACGCGCTCTTGGGAATCCAAACTACTGATGAGCATCTCCACATAGGAAATGTTCGGCGCCAACTGCGGCACCATATCCAAAACTTGCTTATCATTACGCACACACTTGCGAAGTTGGCTGACATGAAACACGTCGTGAACACCAGGAAAGTGCACGTGTAATTCTATTTTGTAAGCGGATGCACCAACTCGCGCAAGAATCTTGAAGGGACCCACAAATGTTGGGTCTAATTTGCGCTCTTTTCCAAACCTTTTAATTCCAATCATTGGGGAGACTTTCAGGAAGACGAAATCCCCCACTGTAAACTCTAACTCCGACCTTCGCCGGTTGGCGTACTTTTCATATCGCTCTTGGGCGATCCGGAGCTTCTCCCGAATAAGTCGTACGACAACTTCCATGTCCTCGAGCGCCTTTGGACCCAACAAAGGCCGCTCGCCAACCTCAGCCCAAAATAGGGGAGTCTGACATCGTCGCCCATATAAAGCTTCGAACGGAGCCATTTGCAAGCTTTCTTGATAGCTGTTATTATATGCGAATTTCATAAGGCGCAAACATTCATCCCATGCTCCGCCATACTCAAGAATGTAGCATCGAATCATATCTTCCACGATTTGGTTTACTCGTTCCGTTTGGCCATTCGTCTGAGGGTGGTAAGTAGTGGAATACCTCAAATCCGTCCACAAACCCTCTTGTAGACTCTTCCAGAAACGAGAAGTAAATCGGGAATCCCGGTTTGAACTGATATTGACTGGCACACCATGCAGTCGGATGATCTCATTCAAATATAGCTCCGATATTGTCTTCATCGGGT
Source organism: Platanthera guangdongensis (assembly GCA_039583875.1). Taxonomy (NCBI): domain Eukaryota; kingdom Viridiplantae; phylum Streptophyta; class Magnoliopsida; order Asparagales; family Orchidaceae; genus Platanthera; species Platanthera guangdongensis. The sequence goes on along the minus strand of CM077147.1, from coordinate 116,817,995 downwards.
AGTTGACCTTAAATGGTATGAAATGAGCACACTTGGTCAACCTATCCACGATCACCCACACGGAGTCATGTCCTCGTGGAGATCTTGGTAAGCCTGTAATAAAATCCATTGAAATGCTTTCCCACTTCCATGTTGGAATCTCCAATGGCGTCAACTTGCCACCATGCCTCCCATGATCAGCTTTCACCCGCTTGCAGGTCTGACATGCAGATACAAATTGCGCTATATCTCTTTTCATTTCATACCACCAGACAATTTGTTTCAAATCACGGTACATTTTCGTTGAGCCTGAATGGTAGGCCATACTTGAGCCATGTGCTACCCTACACACCATCTCGCGAATGTATCCAACTGCGGGGATACAAAATCGACCGCGATACTTTCATGTGCCCGCGTCATCAATAGCAAAATCGGGTACTTCGCCTTTTTCAGTCCGAAGAAATAAATGTAAAAGATCAGGATCATCCTTTTGATGTTGTCTTGCACGCACCATCCATGAAGGTTCTTCTACTGCCGAATGACTTTGTGGTTCATATCTCCCCACGACAATATCCATCAATAGAAATTCCTCCACAAGTCGGTCGACTGAAAGATTAAATAATTTCCCCGTCTTCCGACTCAAAGCATCGACCACAACATTAGCTTTCCTGGGATGATACTGAATCTCCACATCATAATCAGCTACATATTCAAGCCATCGCCGTTGGCACAGATTAAGTTCCTTTTGCGTGAAGACGTACTTCAAACTTTTATGATCTGTAAAGATTTTACACTGCGCACCATACAGTAAGTGTCTCCACAACTTCAATGCAAATATCACCGCTGCGAACTCCAAATCATGCGTTGGGTAGTTCTTTTCATGACTTTTCAACTGTCGAGACCCATACACAATCACCTTTTTGTCTTGCATTAAAACACATCCAAGTCCAACGTGCGACGCATCCACAAAAACGTCATAATCTATCCCTTCTGTCGGTAAGATCAACACATGAGCGGTACATTACCTGTTCTTGAGTTCAAGGAATGAGGCCTCACACTTGTCATTCCAATCAAACGCCACATTATTCTGGGTTAAGTGAGTCAAAGGTGCAGCCAACGTAGCAAAACCTTCTACAAATCTACGATAATAGCCGACCAATCCCAAGAAGCTCTGTATCTCCTTGGGTGTCTCTGGTCTCCTCCACTCCATGACCGCAGCAATCTTTTTGGGATCCACTGAAATTCCATGTTGATTTATAACATGACCCAGGAATGCAACCTGAGGTAACCAAAACTCACATTTACTTAACTTGGCGAACAACTTTTGGTCTCACAAAGTGGCCAACACCAATCGCAGATGCTGTTCATGTTTCTCAGCACTGCGGGAGTAGACAAGAACGTCGTCAATAAAAACCACCACAAACCGATCCAAGTAGTCCTTGAATACCCGGTTCATCATATCCATGAAGGCTGATGGTGCGTTGGTCAAACCAAACGACATCACAAGAAATTCAAAATGGCCATGTCTTGATCGAAATGCAGTCCGCGTAATATCAGACTCCCGAACCTTTAGCTGATGATAGCCCGAGCGGAGATCAATCTTCGAAAATACTGAACTGCCACGCAGTTGATCAAACAAATCATCAATTCTTGGCAGTGGATACTTGTTTTTAATAGTCACATTGTTCAACTCCCAGTAATCGATGCAAAGCCGCATCGACCCTTCCTTCTTCTTCACAAATAACACTGGTGCACCCCAAGGTGATGAACTTGGCCGAATAAACCCCTTTGTCAATAAGTCATCCAGCTGTGTACGCAATTCTGCTAGCTCACGCGGGGCCATTCTGTACGGCGCTTTCGCAATAGGCCGCGTACCCGGCTCCAAATCAATGACAAACTCGACATCACGATCAGGGGGAAGACCAGGAAGATCAGTAGGAAAAACATCTAGGAATTCACGCACAACAGGAATCTCCTCCAAACGCGGCAAAACAACACTAGTCCCCACAACTGAGACTAGACAAGCAAAACAGTCGGAAACAAACAACGTCCGAACACATACCGCCGAAATCCCTGGAGGATCCTGGCAAGAATCATCATAAACACTTCCCGGCTGACCATTGTCCTTGATAAAATCCAAGCGCTTTCCTTTGCACTGGATGACAACGTCATAACGGGATAACCAGTTCATGCCCAGAATGACGTCAAAATCTTCCAAATTGATCACCTTGAAAGCAGCCTTCGCTAAGAAATCCCCCAACAAAATGAGACAATCAAGAAGACCCCAGTCTGTAACCACAGAAGCACCAGAAGGAAACTTCACCAAAAAGGCATTCCCCACTCGATCTGGTGTCAAATGATACCGATCCAGAAAGGTTCGAGCCACAAATGAATGAGTTGTGCCAGAATCGAAGAGAGCACGCGCCCAACGGTTCTTTACCTTAAAGTTTCCTATAAGGGTACATATGTAGCTAAGAAGTACGCGTAAGCATCATAAACAAAACGTGAACCAGAGGAAGAAATCGAACCTGAGATAACCTGAGGTGACATCTGAGCTTCCTCTGAAGAAATCACATTTAACTTCCCTTTTCCTTTGTCCAAACGCGGAGGCAGAGGCAAAGCCTGGAGTGGCCTTGGCTGTAGCACGGGCTGGTTTTGTGGGCACCTAGCCTTGAGATGTCCCTGTTTGCCACACTGAAAGTACACCTTGTCTTTGACCCGGTAGCGACCCACATCATGACCTCTTCCCCCACAACCTGTACACTCCAAGTCTCTGGTTGGCGCACCCTGAATGGCGTGCACCTGCTCCTTCTTCTGCATCCCCAACCACTTGAAACATTTCTCAAATGGGTGGCCTGACCGGCCACAGAAGCTACACGTCTCCTTACTCTTCTTTCTTATGTCGGATGCTTGGGAGCTTTTCCCTTCCACGAGCTTTCTTTTGTCCCGCCTCATCAACTGCCCTCTTTGTTTTGCATTTTCTATAGCTTCAACCTTCAAAGCAGCCTCAACCACAGTGGTGTAACTCGTCGCTCCATAAGCACTTGCGAACTATTGCACGTCGCTGCGGAGTCCGCCAAGAAATCTCTTTACGCGGCTAGCTTCCGTAGTCACCAAGCTCGGAGCGAACCGACTTCGCTTGCTAAACTCAATTTCATACTCACTAACTGTGAGTTTTCTCTGCTTCAGGTACAAGAAGTCATTCATCAGGCGATCCCTTTCCACTGACGGCAGAAACTTGCGCCGTAACATTTCTTTGAAGGCTTCCCACGAACATCCCGCCCCTAGGCTTTCCTTTTCTCGCAACCACCAACCTTTAGCTAACCCTTTTAGTTGATAGGAGGCAAGCATCACCTTTTGGTCCTCAGTAATGCCAGAATAGACAAACATTTCTTCCAACGTGATCACACAATCATCCAAAATCACAAAGTCCGTTTTTCCATCATAGGTAGGTAGTCCAAGTCGCTGAAACTGCGAGATGAAAGTCATCGCAGGAGGAACCACAACTGGGGGTATTACTGCCACGAAAGGCGTAGAACTAGTGGGGCCTCTGACAGTCTCTTGCACTCTTGGTGCCAGCCCAGACATCGCTGATGACATAGCTTGGAGCTGGGACTGCACTTCCTGCACCTGCCTCATCAAAGCCTCATTACTTTGGCGTAGACTATCCATCAGAGCATTATTCTGCACGCCCGAAGACTCGCCCTCAGATTGGGGAGTCTACCTTGTCACTGGACGCTTCGACATCCTATAACCCATTTCACTCGATATCAAACTCAACCCAACAAGCAACACATAATGACGCTGTACAGACAAGACATATAAAAATATGAACAGCAACTGCTAACTTGCTCTGGGAGTTTGAGAATGATGTTATGCCTAGCCTACAGATGACTCTCCGTCATCCCACTAACTTGTGCCTAACCGATGAATGCATACTATGTTTGACCCAAAACCATGTGTGTACAGGTGTCAGCATGTAGATCTTTAGCTTGGCACGTTGTGCTCATGCAATGTTAAGAATTTTCCAAACAACGTAACAAATAAACGATGATTTCTTATATGATTATAAATCTAGGATACATATGATCGTCATAAGTAACCTAAAGTATTTTCCGCCGCGTACAAACATACGTTTTGATCCATAAAACTGAGGGATACGACCACCAAACTAAACAGTTTTATTGCATTCAACTGGTGGTTTTCAACTACTAAGTAAGCGTCGAGGTTTTGCCTGAGCATGTGCAGTTATCCCCTGCACGACGCGGCATCATAACCCGTAGTTCCTCTTGCTCTGATACGATGTACTCGTTGAGGAAATGCGGGTTGTGACAGTTGGTGTCGAGGTATTTTTAAGAGAGTCGGGAGTGCACTAACAGGGGTGGGAATTTCGAATGAATATCTTACAAAATCGGAATTGTGGGACGAATGTTTCCTTTATAACCAATTCACATGAGAATTGGAATGAATTCTCATTTCGTGGTTTTTTTTTGTCCGTTGAACGCTGGAATTGTAATTATCAATTGAATTCTAATTCTAACGCTCTAATTCCAACCTAACGAACGGACAAAAAGACTGTTCATTTCGCACTAATTAAAATACGGGAATTGAAATTGACTTCAATTTTAATTCCCATTGGAATTGGAATTGAAGTCAATTCCTTTTCTGTTGTTCGATTGAATGGAGAATTTTATCACAGGAATTGGAATGATAATTCCTCTGTTCTGCTGCATATTAGAATTTTTTGCCCGAACGCGCATTTTTCGTCCGGACACACATTTTTCGCCTAGGCGTGCATTTTTCCGCTCGGGCGCCAATTTTATCGCTGGGCACTCATTTTTCCGCACAGACGAGCATTTTTCCACCCGAGCGCGCATTTTTCTGTCTGGGCACGCACTTTCCGCTGGGGCGCGCACTTTGCGCCCTAGAGCGCTATTTCCGCCAGGGCGGGCTATTTTCGCCTGGGCACACACTTTCCGGTCGGACGCCGTCTTTTCGCCCGTGCGAGCACTTTCCGCCCGGACGCCCTCTTTCCGCCCGGGGGAGCACTTTCCGCCCGGTCTCGCACTTTCTGCCCGAGCGCGAACTTTTCGCTCGAGAGTGCACTTTTCGCTCGGGAGCGTAAATTTCGCTCGAGTGCGCACTTTTCATCTGTGCGCGCATTTTTCTCCCAGGCACGACTTTCTCGCCCGCACTTATATTTTTTGCCCGGGCTTAAATTTTTTGTATGGGCACGTTTTTTTTGCCCGAGCGCATTTTTTCGCCCGGTCGCGATTTTTTTTGCCAGTGCGCGATTTTTAACGCCCGGGCGTGAATTTTTTCGCTCATGCGCGAATTATTCTCCCCGACGGGAGTTTTTCACACAAACGCAATTTTTTTGCCGGAACGCGAAAAAAATACATTTGGGCGAAAAATATCAGGCATGTGCGAAACAATCGCTGCCGTGCCAAAAAACCGAGATCGGGCCCCGGTCGAAAAATTTGCGCCCGGGCTAAAATTTCGCTCCCGTTCGAAAAAAAACAAGCGGGCGAAAAATTTGCGCCCGGTCGAAAAATTCGTGCCTGGTCGAAAAATTCGCGCTCAAGCAAAAATTTCCCGCCTAGGCGAAAATATCGCACTCGGACGAAAAAAATACGCCTGGACGAAGAAATCGCAGACAGGCGAATAAATTGTGCCCCGCGAAAATTCACTCCTATGCAAAAAAAATGGGCCGAGCAAAAAAAAATTCACGCCCGGGCAAAAAAATCACGCCCCAGCGAAAAATTCGCTCCTGGGCTAAAAAAATGCGCCCGAGCGAAAAATTCGCGCTCGGGTAGAAAATTCAAGCCGGGGCAGAAAAATTCGCGGCAAGGCAAAAAATTTGCGTCCATGCGAAAAATACACGCCCGAGCGAAAAAATACATTTGAATGAAAAAAATCACTCCCGGGCGAAAAATGTCCGCCCTACCGAAAAATTCATATCGGGCAAAAAATGTGCGTTCATGCGAAAAAATGCGCTCCTTAAAAAATGCACGTGCAGACGAAAAATGCGCACTTTAGCAAAATATGTGCGACCCGGCAAAAAAATGCACTTTCAGCCGAAAAATGATCGCGTGGAGGAAAAATTCCTGCCTGAGCGAAAAATGCGGGCCCGGGCAAAAAATGTGCGCCCCGTCAAAAAATTCAGTCTTTGGCAAAAAATGTGCCCCCAGGCGAACAACAGATCTGTCGTCGAGGTCTTTTTGAGAGTGTTATGGGTGCACTGGTAGAGGTGGGAATTGCAAATGATGAACTCGCGAGGTCGAAATTGATGGAGACATATTTCCTTTATAACCAATTCCTATGAGAATTGAAATAAATTTCAATTCTGAGGTATTTTATGGTCGCCGAACGCTGAAATTGGAATTGTCAATTGTAATTGTTGATGTAAAAAATGCTTAAAACTGCATTTGACACATATTATTCGAAACACAAAAATCGCTAGAAAATCGCTCGAATATTAAGTTCAATTGTAATTGATTAAAATTGATTTGACTCAAATCGATTTAATTTGACTCAAATCTGCTTTCGAGTTGATTTCGAGACAGACTTGAATCGCTCGAAATATGATTCTAATCAGCTCGAATTGATTAAGAATATTATGAATTTATTAATACGAGTGATAGGCACGGGGCTCCGCCCCTGCAGCCAACTGCGACGATACCTCAACCGCGATAGTGCACGGGGGTCCCCATGCCTCGCCCAACATTATTCCAACCACGACATCGTCCCGATGCGACGACAATCCGACCACTCGCAAACCCCAAAGTATTGCACTTCGCTCGTCGCTTATTTTTGCGGTGTGCACAGAAGTTTGTGAGCGGCAGGGAGAACACATTTTTATTGTAGATAGATGACTTTGTTTATATAATAGCACATTATTTAAAAATTATGTTAAAAACATAAATTTTATAAATTAGAATTTTTTTAATTAAGAGGGGTAAAACCAAAAAATGAATGTTTAACCAAATGATGTTTTTTTCCTTTTAATATAGTATAGATATTCGTATTTTAAAATTAAAAACACTAAAATTTATACTTAAATAAAAATAATGAAGGATTTAAGTGTTTCATTTGTTAAATTTAGAGGTTGCCCAAGTTAATTTTGAGTCAACTTGAAATAAAGAGAAAAATTCCGCAATTACAAGTCACCTCGATTCAATTTTGAGCCGACTCGAAATCAAGGCATTTTGAGTCGAGCCGACTCGAGTAGATTTCGAGATGAGCCTGAAAATGTTTTAGTTGTCAATCTAAATCACCTAGAGGGGGTGAATATGTGAGTTTTGAGTCTTTTTGCGGAATAAAAATTGTGTAACATCACTCAAACAATTAGACCCCATAGGAATGGTTTGGTCATGACTGGGTCATGACAAAACCATAAGAAGCTCAAAGGACCAAGTGAACAAGGGACAATGTTGATGCACGAAAACGGACAGGGAGTCGGGCACCACCAGCTAACGGTTCGAACACCGGGGGTAGGGAAGGAAAGGAGGAGACTGTCGACCAATCGGTTACTAGCGGTCGCGGCTAAAGGACCAGAAAAGGGGGCCGCTGGCAGCGGCAACAGCAGAGTTCGCCCGCCGCGGCTTAAATGCCACTCTTGCGGCGGGCTTTCCTTTAATTAAAATGAGAAACAGTTACACGAAGGAGAAAAAGAGGAAGCCGACCGGACTACAGGCCGCAAAACACTAGACTTGAGACCGCAGCTCTTAACAGGCGAGCTCCTGGATACAAGTCAGCGTGTCTTGGGGAGTGCACCCTCCCCCTATTTATAGGCTCGGGGGCCTGACCAAGCGGGCATGGCTAAAGTTACCGGCTGCCCGGGGTACAGGAGAACCGGGCAGAGGTGAGGGGAAGCAAAAGAGGGAGAAACAAGAAAGGAGGGAAGCCGCGCGGCCTGGTGGATTCCTCCTGGCGAGCTGACGGCTGGGTCCTGGAGCCTTGTCGCTGAGCAGGGTCGACGTTGTCAGCGGCCTGACATGGAGACCGCCCGGCTTGGGAGGCTTGTCGGCTTGAATAATCAGGCCGCCCGGTCTGGAAAGCTGCGCGGACAGGTCGCGGATTCCGGGCTTATCATAATCCCTGCACATTTTTGAGTTTCCATAAAACTTCGAAAATGTAGAACTAAGTCGGAGACCGCGACTGCCTCATCGTTGTCTATAAAATCCCCTGGCCCTTGTCATTCTTCAAGATTCCTGCCGAGCCACGGGTCGCTACTCGCCACTTGCGGTCAGCATTTTGCAAGCCGACGCGATTTTTCTCAAGATGGATGTTATGTCATCAATGTTAGCCCGCAACAAGAAAGCGCCAGAAACGAAGCAAAGCCGGAGCGAGAACTCGGATGATTCTGCCCGACAACCTGCCAAGAAGATTGGGAAGCCAGAGACTTCAGCGGCTTCTGGACCTAAAAAGAGGCCGACAGCAACCGTCGGCGGATCATCGCAGGCCGCAGTAGATCCCAAAGCGGTTTCAAAGACTGCTCCACCACAAACCGGAATTGCCAAATCCTTCGACCTGACTTTCTCTCCATCAGGAGAACCACTGCTAAAAATCGGTGGGACGGAGGAGAAAAGTGTTGAATCTGGGAAACCGTCCGAATTGCAGGACAAGGTCGACGTAATCGTTGTGGATGACAATGAGCCGGAGAAGGCGCTGGAGACCGAACAGATTTTGGGCGAACAGCGCAAGCGGACTGAAAAGGTGTTCGGTTCCTTGAAACGGCAGAAGGAAAGGCGCGAAACCCTTGAAGAAAGGATGAAAAGGAAGATGAGGAAGTTGCACGCCAGAAACCGGAATATTTCCGAAAAGACCGGCGCGGACAGTCTTCAACACAGGCCGCACGAGAAGGAGGTACCCGAGAACCCGCCCACACCGAATTACAAGCCGAGCGAACTAGAGAGTACGCCCGCGGTTAGCGACTCGCTCAGTGAGCTCCTGAAGGGCATGGAGACCCTCCAGCGGCAAGACGCGCTATTGTCGACACTAGCGGCTTCTGAGGAGGTTGACTGCCCCGATATCCAGGTTATTGGGGAGAAGCCTGACGAACCGGCTTCCGCGGCTTCTGAAGGAGCCGAGAAACTGAAGCTTCGCGAGAAGATGGAGGAGATGAAGAAACTGATCGCCGAGAAGCCGGTGGCGACCACACTTCCATTGCTGCAAGGTAAACACCGGGACGTTAGGCGAATTATTAAATTCTACAAGTCGCGGTCAAGGAAGAAGGGGGCGAATATAATATTAAATTCGCCGGCCAGCTTTTTCCTGACCACAGCTCAACTGAAAAGCCGAGCTAAGGAAGCCGAGCGGCTATGGAAAGAAAAGCTAAAGAGGATAGATCCTGAACGGCTCCGGCGGCCAGTGATTAAAATCCATACCGCGGCCTCTGGAGGAGATAAACATCAAACCGGCGGTCTTATCCTACCGATTTCCTTACTGGAACCTCGCAACAATCCGGCTGAACCTGACTGCGGTTTCTCTTCTGCAGGTGTACCAGAAACCGCGATGAAACCGGGCGACTTGACGTCATTTTTGTCTATGCTGCCACCGCCTCCGCCTCCAAGTGTTCGCGAGAAGGAGATGGACGACTTCCAGAAAGACGTCGGCACGCTGCAGGCGGCTTTGAACGCGGCCACCGAAACCCTGCAGATTAAAGACGAAGAGCAGCGGGTTGCCCAGGAGGCCGCGGAAAAAAGGATCCAAGAGTTGCAAACCACCCTGGAGCAAGAGACCACAAGGTTGCAAACTGCGCTTGAGCAGGAAACCATGAGGTTGAAGTCAGCGATGGGGCAAGAGACTGTCAGGCTCCAGACCGCGATGGAAGAAGAGACCGCCAGGCTCCAGACCTCGATGGAGACCGCTGAGGCGAAGATTGCAGAGATGCAGGTCGCCTTGGAGCAGGAAAGGGCGGAGAAGTATTTGCCGATGGCCGCGCGGCCGGAAGGAGACAGAGAAGAGATCCACCATGCTGAAGGCGGCGAGATCCAAGACCTGCCAGCGGAGACCGGCGGAGAACAGCGGACTACACTGCCGACCTCCGGACAACTGCCGGTTACTAGCCGCCCGGCCTCCGGTGAGACTTCAAATCCATCGGAGGCCGCGACTCCTAGACAGGCCGCAGTTGCAAGCGGTCTGGGGGTCCAGGCAATCCCAACGATACCGTTTGCGAGAGTAGAGCGCGACACTGCACGAGTTCATCGGTCTCTGCATGTGCTTCATAATATGGTTAGCCAGGTGTACGTTGTGATTGTGCAGACCGGTGAACAGGTCGCGCACATAGGACGAGACAGGCCGGAAGATGACAAGCGATCCTGAGCGACTTGAGAGAAATAAGCCACGCGGACAAGTGGATATTATGTTGTAATATATATTTTTCCTCTGGATGTTGAACCATTTGATTATTGTAAACTGCTGTATTTTATTACGCTGCGAACTGAATGCGGCTTATACGGTTTGTATTTATAATCCACATGCCTGCTGCTTTGTTCTGAAAAATTTAAAGTATAGGATAGTAGCCGCGCGGTCTGGCAAATAGAGCGCCCGCTTGAATATTTGATGCCCACATGATTCGCCATAGAATTATCCTAAGTGCAGGTATATAGCTGTGCGGCCTGACGGACTAAACTGCGGCTTGGTCATTAAGCTGATTGTACTTCCAGCGGGCTTAGGTCGCGCGGCGTGACGACTAGCCGCGATTTGACGTTGGGCACTGTACCTTCACAGATTTTCTATAAATAGAGCTGACCCCGGAGATTTCATCACAATTCAAAAAGGATGCGGGCTAAGTCCAAGTCGTTGCAGTCTGACAAGGCCACAACGGTTAGGACTGACGCGGCCTCCGCTTTCCATTCTGCTGATCATAAAGAATGCCGGCTTACAAAAGCCGAGCTGGAGGATTTCGTTGAGAAGCACATGCAGGGAAGTCCGATGGTCGCGCGGCTTCCACGACAGGACGAGCAGATTAATTCTTCCCACGCAAATCAGATCGCGGTCCCCATCGACCACTTTGATTGCGGATTCAGCTTCCCGGTCATGATGGAGGCCGTTGCGGTCTTCGACCATTACGAAGTTGTGCCGGGACAACTACCCCCAAATTCGATAGCCGCCATATATAACTTTATCTCCTACCTGAGGTCGGAAAGAGTCCGCTTCTCTATGAGGCTCTTCCGGGAATGCTTTTCAGTGCGGTCTATCCCGGTCTTCGGGACAAAGATCTTCCGGGGGCATCTATACTTCGACTGCAGAGGGCTGAAGATAGTAAACTTGGCGAACAAGATCGCGAACTGGTCCGAGCGGTTTCTCATCTTCGAGGGAAACCTGGGGTTGCTGCCAGTCGACCCCCAAATCCGCGAAGAGGCCGCCTTCGGCAGCGGCGGCTTGGACAGCGTGGAGAAGGAGATCTACAACTTCTTCAAAGGCGAGCGGTTTGATGTAAACCACTACATCTCGCTGTTGCCGTCGCTAGTAGGAATAGAAGCGGAAGATAGTAAGCTCTAAGCCGGCCGAATTTCATGCTTAGCCGCACGGCCTGGAAACTAACTTTGCCTTTATCTTTGCAGCTGCTGTGGCGGTTCCGCTGAACAAGCCGCAAACTCTTGGCGGCTTGAATCTCACTCAACGAGAGAAGAGAGCGAGGCGGGCTAAGCCGGCGCGACTTGTGGAGGAGGAGGAGTCGGCCTCCTCTGGAGAGTTTATGCTGCAAGGAACGGGCAGCAGCCTGAAAGACGTCCACGGCGATCCGGCCTTGCGGTGGAGTCCGGACGGCAAGTCAGTGACGATCTCCACCGCCCTCCCATACTGGGGGGAGAAGAAATAAGCCGCCACGCGAGCGTGGTTGGCGGCGCGCTGTATGGCAAGCGCAACTTGAAGGCGATGAGACGAGTTCCACCGGATGACTTGCCGCGTCTAGCCGCGCAAGTCAGGGCGAGGAGCTTCGTGGCAAGTCACTTCATGGGCCTTGCCTACAAGCAACTGATGAAGGAGAACAGCGGCCTGAAGAGGCAGTTAAAGGAACAACAAGAAGAGAACAAGCGACTAAAGGAAAGGGAGGCGGTAAGACATTACCGTTACTCGTGCGGTTAGCACTATGTAACCGCGCGACCTTACCTCTACTTTTATTTTGCAGGAAATGTACAACCCGGCCAACCCCATCTTCCAAGACCAAGTCTTCCCGCAACTCGTTCAGGGAATCGATGGAGCGCTTAACCGCCTCCGGGACCTTGGCGGCTTTGCGACCGGCTTCACCGATTTTACTTGTGCCGACATCTACCCCACCCTGAAAGAGCAGGTGGCCGATGTCTACATGTCGATCAAGGGCAAGAGCAAGGTCGGGGAAGAAGTCGGCGAGGTGGAGGAAGACGTCGAGGAAGAGGGCGGCCAGGGAAGCCCAAGTGCACGCACATCGTCTGAGTCCGGCGGTCAAGAATCTGAGACCGCGCGGCCAGACTCGACCACTTCTGGTGGTTCAGGGAGCTCAGCGACCAGCAGCGGATACACTGAATCCCCCGTCGATATTGGTGATGGCGGTGATTTGGATTCTCCTGCGACTAAGAAACTTAAACCGGGCGATTAGAAAATCTTTAACTTGTTTTTTGTATTTTGAACTTTTTTGGAAATCGACGGTATTATTTTTGTAACTGGGTGATTAATGCTTTGTAATACTTAATGAAATAGAAATGAAGGCAACTTTACCTTTCTCTTTACTACATCTCACTTTTCTTACTTGATTAAGTCCGCGCGGTCTCAGTATAACTTCTGATTTAAAATATAAGCATATAGACCGGTCTGAGTTCACACTGTGACTTCAACGAAGTTATCCTCAAGAGAGATATATTTCCCTGCGGTTTATTCCGGAATGCACGTCGACAATAAGCCGTGCGGCTAACAACTTAAACCGCAACTTGCCTTAATGAATTACTCAATGTTATCTGCTGGAAGAGCTGAATGACCGCAGCTCGTTTATACATAAACCGTGACCGCTAAGCCGCGCGGCTACCTGTCGCGGTCGCCAAACATCCATAACATTGAAGTATAAGATCGCGGCTAGGGCGAACTCTGAAACGAATTGCCCATTTGATACAAGGAACAAGAATAGAGAAACAATCTTCGGCTTCTGATAATACAGACCGATATAGGCATATGGAAGCCGAGAATTTTTGTGACGACAGTTCGTTGATTAGCTAATATAATTAATGCCATAGAAGTCGGTGGATCAAAGCCAGGAATTAAGTGCCAGACGCAGGTCGGCCGACTTCCTGTCCATATGAATAATAAACCGGCAATTGATATATGGAAGTCAAATAAGATACTGAATAGCGGATAGGCGGACGTAAGTCGGCCGAGTTCCCAAATATATTAATAATAATCCGGCCGGAAGTCAAATAACTTAAGCCGGAATATGTAACCGGGCGGCCTGTGTAATTAATTATATAACCTGCGCAGGCCACTGAGTAAAACCGCGAGGTAGCGAATAGGCTCGTGTTGTCCTACAAAAATAGATGAAGACATGCACTTATGTGTCAATGTGGGCAGGTGCGTGCGACAGTACTTTCCACACAAAGAACACAAAAGCGGGATTAAATTCTTAATATCCACGACCGATGTCAAGCGGGATAAGTACGCAACGTCTGCGACTGAAGTCAAGCGGGACAAGTACGCAATGTCTGCGACGAAGGTCAAGCGGGACAAGTACGTAATGTCTGTGACTGAAGTTAAGCAGGACGGGTACGCAATGTCTGCGACTGAAGGTCAAGCGGAATTTCCACTACACATCTGCGACTAAAGTCAAGCGGGATGTGGAGGGCTTAAGAATTCAAAAGGGGCTCTTGCCCCTACATGCATGCATATTGGCATAAAAAGTAAAGCTAAAAAATAAGCTTCAACTGAAAAAAATAACGTTTGCATGATGTTAAGGATGTGGCAAAGGATATATGTCTGCAGTTTTAGCACGCCCCATTAATACCGATTGTGAAGGGGACGTTATATACTATTCTGAACATAAGCATTTCTCATCATAGAAAGAAAGAGGAATCCCTGCTTGAACCATTGAGCAAGAAATGGAAGAGTCTCTTAGAGAATTACTGAATGACATATTCTTGCAACTTTCCAGCTCTTGCAAGTTGATTAGCCAATTCCCTGAGAGCTATACAATCTTCTGCTAGATGACCAATATCTTTATGATACTTGCAAAAAAGCTCCTCGTGTCGATACTTGATTTTCGATTTCATACGCCGAGGCTTCTTGAACTCAGGCATTCCTTGAATGATTATCAAAAGATCTTCCATAGAAATTTTGAACTTAACATACTTACCTGAACCTTTTTCACACTTTGGAGTTTTACCCTGGAGAAGAGGAGGAGACTTGTAATATTCAACTTGCGAAACATCTTGGGAGGAAACAGATTGCTGTTGACCAGAAGTCCCTTGAGATTGTTTAGCCATTTGATTCAGAAATGAAACATAACCTTTATTTGCCTCTTCGCCTATTATGAATGTATTAACTATATCAATAAGATCTCCATAGTTTTTGGGATACTTTGTGGTGAGCTTGAATTTCAATGGGCCTTCTTGAAGTGCATTTATGAAAGCATGCAAGTAATAGTCTTGATGGACGCTACAAACATCTAGAACCTCCTTTTGAAACCGATCAACAAAATCTGGATTAGACTCGTCAATTCCTTGCTTGATTCAGAAGAGAGCTCCAACGTCTCTTTTCCGCTTCCTGTAAATAGTGAATCTAGAAATAAATTGACTTCAAAGATCCTTAAAGCTGGTTACTGATCGAGGTGGGAGGCTATAAAATCATTCTCTTGCAACATTGCCAAAAGATATAACAAAGAGTTTGCATTTTACTCCATTTGACACGTTTCTCAGTGAAATAGCTGATTCAAAAGCTTGCAAATGAGAAAACGGATCATCACATCCAGCATACTCCGGGAGACGCGGTACTCTGAAGTTATCGGAGACAGTATCCCACCGAATATGATTAATGAATGGAGAAGGGGCCTCTTCTTCTTCCTTATAAAGAGGTTCATTTGCAACAGATTCTAGTCCACGCTCAACACTGTTTGCAAAAATTTCTCTATGAGGGTCAACAAACTCACTATTAAAATACGAGCAATCCTGCACTTCTGAGAGATCTGTAGTAACTGAGATGTGGCTCGATTTATTCTGACCCTTTGCAGGATTCATCTTGTAAAGAGGGAAATAGCCGAACATTTTCAAGAGACCGCAGAATAGCGGCGGCTTGACGGGCGGCTAGACGGTGCAACAAGCTGACAGGAATACCGGGAGGAAAACCGAGCGGGTAGAATGACTGGTTCTACAGTGCCGGAGGCGGGCTGAAAACCTTAGCCGGCGAAGTCGCGGCTTGCTCGACAGGCCGCCGAACTCTAGAGGATAGAGCGGTCTGACTACCTAGACCGCTGATTTCATCGATTAGTCGAGATCTGAAGGTCGCGTGTTAACTGTTGATGCACGAAAACGGACAGGGAGTCGGGCACCACCAGCTAACGGTTCGAACACCGGGGGTAGGGAAGGAAAGGAGGAGACTGTCGACCAATCGGTTACTAGCGGTCGCGACTAAAGGACCGGAAAAGGGGGCCGTTGGCAGCGGCAACAGCAGAGTTCGCCCACCGCGGCTTAAATGCCACTCTTGCGGCGGGCTTTCATTTAATTAAAATGAGAAACAGTTACACGAAGGAGAAAAAGAGGAAGCCGACTGGACTACAGGCCGCAAAACACTAGACTTGAGACCGCAGCTCTTAACAAGCGAGCTCCTGGATACAAGTCAGCGTGTCTTGGGGAGTGCACCCTCCCCCTATTTATAGGCTCGGGGGCCTGACCAAGCGGGCAGGGCTAAAGTTACCGGCTGCCCGGGGTACAGGAGAACCGGGCAGAGGTGAGGGGAAGCAAAAGAGGGAGAAACAAGAAAGGAGGGAAGCCGCGCGGCCTGGTGGATTCCTCCTGGCGAGCTGACGGCTGGGTCCTGGAGCCTTGTCGCTGAGCAGGGTCGGCGTTGTCAGCGGCCTGACATGGAGACTGATAACTCTAATTTTGTCCATGTTTTTACATTATTTTTATTTAATAATTAATTAGTTTATAATTATATTTTGTAATTTTATTATTGAATTTTTCTAATTTCTTATTTCAGGGCAATCTGGGCTGCAAATTTCAATTTGGAGTCTATAGGGTTGACCAGGAGACAAAACTGGGCAAAAGCAATAATATTTCAAAAGACACGACATAGTCACGGGCGTGACATCCTGGCGAGAACCCGGCTCGTGGAAGGAGCTATCTGCCACGTCAATTAAAATTACACGCCCTAAGGTCACGGGCGTGACCATCTTCACACGGGCGTGTACTCTAGGCGTGACATCCAGTGCTTTGACCTGACTTCCAGTCAACGACAGTTTCAATTTGCAACAAGTCACGGGCGTGACACATTTGGCACGGGCGTGACATACCCCGTGACAGCCCGGCGTGCCGACTTAATGCTGCAGTTTCAGTCGCTGGGAGTTTTCTCAAGACACGCCTAAGGTCACGGGCGTGACCCTTCCAACAACGGCTGGAGTTATTCCCGTCGTTTCTGCTTCCCGCCGTTTTTCTACAACCGTCAAGACACGCCCTAGGTCACGGGCGTGACCTAGGGGCGTGACCCGCCAATTAACGACTTTTGGCGGTTTCGCGCCAACGTTCAGAGGACTTGAAGACGACGGTTCCGAGACCGACACGCCATAGGTCACGGGCGTGACCTAGGGGCGTGACCGCCCAGCAACTTTTTCTATAAATTCCAGACAGCTTCAGATGCTCAGAGGAGATTTTTGGGGGAGCTTAGTGCTGTTTTATTTACTGTTTTTCCTGCATTCTAATTTCATTTTGTACCTTTACTTTCAAGTCTTTTCTTTGATCATGTCTTTCTTTATGCTTTCATGTAATTCTCCCATCATGATGAGTAGCTAATTTCCCAATTAGCACTTGATCATGATGAATTTTGGAATGGAATAAAATTCTTATTTTTGTCTCAATTTAGCAAGCATTCTATTTTCTAAACTTTGATTTATCTTTGATTTAAATTTTCTTCGAATTCATAAGTTGCAAATTATGTTTATTCGAGCTTAGATTCGTATCCTAGATTTACCGAGAGGTTGTGGATACGAGTAGATCACTCAAGGATAAAGAGAATTTCTTGCACCCCTCGAGAGAGGAACGCAAAATTCTTCCGCCTTGGAGTCAACTCCATTAGTGAGGTTCACCGCCTAAAGCAAGCTTAGGTCTTTCGACTGGCCGAGAGGTCTTAATCGATCTACCTAAGGTTAGTCGAGTGCGTATTCTCGAGAGAGGCGCTTCGTAACTTTGGAACCTCCGCGGTCGAAGTTAATAATTTAGATGCTTGTGCTCTTTAATTTCGTGGATTTTATTCTAGCCCAAAGGGATTCCAGATCAAGTGCTAGCCTTTTATTCATCGAATTTCTCCTCTTAATTTAACGTTTGTTTTCGTTTTCGTAAAAAACCAATTTTCCGATCGATAAAATAATAGTTCGTCCTTGTGAGTACAAATACTCAACGGTCCCCGAGTTTAAATACGATATTTCCTATACTAAATTTCGATAGGTGCACTTGCCTAGTTGAGAGTTTAGTTTGGATATTTTTCAAAACTTATAAAGCCCACATCAAGTTTTTGGCGCCGTTGCCGGGGAATCTTTTTTTTTGTTGATATTTTGAAAGCGAGGCTCTATTAATTTTATCATTTTTTTTAGAAATATCAAAATAAAAAAAATATATTTATTTTGTTTTATTTTGGTGTATGACCCGAGGGAATCCGTCGCCTCTTTTTGATTTGGATCCGGAAATCGAGCGAATCCTTCGGCACCGCTTACGATTTCAAGTTCCGAATTTTCAAGATACGGAATCATTAGGAGACACTCCTAATCCTTCATTAATCCTCTCTCCGTCACCGCCTTCTTCTTCTCCTTCTTCATTTAGTTCTTCTTCCCATTCTCCTAGATCTCCATCTTCTGCTTCTTCCAATATGGGTGAGCCAAATGCGGTTGAACAAAGGACTATGTCCTATTATGCCCGTCCAAACTTGGACGAGACTCAATCTAGTATTATTCGCCCCGCTATTGCCCCCAATAATTTTGAGTTGAAGCCAAGCATCATCCAAATGGTATAACAATATGTACAATTTGATGGGCTTCAAGATGAAGATCCAAACGCGCATATTTCAAATTTCTTAGAAATATGCGATACTTTTAAAATTAATGGTGTATCCGATGATGCCATCCGGCTAAGGTTATTTCCATTTACATTGCGCACTAAAGCCAAACAGTGGTTGAGTTCTTTACCGAGAGGATCCATCACAACATGAGCTCAAATGACGGAAAGATTTCTTACGAAATACTTTCCGCCGGCTAAAATGGCTAAATTGCGCAATGATATCACTTATTTCTCCCAAATTGATTCGGAAACGTTATATGATACTTGTGAGCGTTTCAAGGAATTGCTTCGTCGATGTCCTCATCATGCAATTCCGGATTGGTTACAAATCCAAACCTTCTATAACGGCCTAAATTCTCAAACTAGGCAACATATTGATGCCGCCGCCGGTGGAACGCTTAATAACAAAACACCGGCGGCCGCACAAGAGCTTATAGAAGGTATGGCTTTGAATACCTATCAATGGAGTACACCTCGGTCTAAACCACCTAAACCGGCCGGGATGTATGAAATCGATACGGTTTCAAGTTTGTCTCTCCAGGTTGAGCAACTGTAAAAACAGATGAACGAGATGTCTGCTTCCTCGTCCAAATCTACCTGTGAGCCCCAATATTGGGAGCCTTCTACTATTGCCGAGCATGTGGATTACATGGGTAATCCGAATCGGCCACCTTATAATCTGGGTAACAATTTTGGCAATACCTATCACCCGGGTATAAGGAATCACCCCAACTTCTCTTGGAGTAATCCGGGGAACGCGGCGCGCCCGCCGAACACGATTCCACCCGGCTATTTTCCACCGCAAGCTCCCAAAGCTCCCAATCTCGAGGAATTGTTCACTAAATATACGACTACAAATGACGCCAACATCCGGAATCTCACCGGATCTCTTCGAAGTTTGGAGACACAAATCGGGCAAATCGCTAAAATGCTCTCTGATCGTCAACAAGGAGCGCTACCGGGCAATACAAAACCCAACCCCAAGGAGCATGCAAAAGCCATCACCCTACGGAGCGGGAAGGAGGTAACCACTTCTCCAAATCCGGTTGATACTTCTCCAATTCCGGTTGATACGGAGGTAATAATTTCTCCATCTTCTCCTCCGTCTAAACCTTCTACTTCTAATAAACCAAAAGCTTATCAACCACCTCTTCCCTATCCATCTAGAATGCAAAAAGACCGGGTGGATGAACATCACGGTAAATTTTTGGACATGTTTAAACAAATCCAAATTAATCTACCGTTTTGTGAAATAATCGCACAAATGCCGAAATACGCCAAGTACCTCAAGGATCTTTTATCCAATAAAAAGAAACTTGAGGATATCTCCACGGTTCAATTGAATGCGGAGTGTTTGACAGTTTTACTTAATAAATTACCTAAGAAATTACCCGATCTGGGTAGTTTCTCCATTCCCTGTTTGTTTGGTGATTTATTAGTAAAACGTGCGTTAGCCGATCTAGGCGCCTCAATCAATTTAATGCCTTATTCTTTAGTTAAGAAGTTGGGATTAGGAGAACCTAAACCCACAAGAATGTGCATTCAATTGGCGGATCGGTCTGTCAAGCTCCCTATGGGGATCATAGAGGATGTGCTTGTCAAAGTTGACAAATTTATCTTTCCGGTAGATTTCGTCATCTTTGACATCGAAGAGGACACCGAGGTCCCACTCATTCTCGGTCGCCCTTTTCTTGCCACCTCGCGCGCGATTATAGACGTTAGTAATGGGAAACTTCTCCTTAGAGTCGGAGATGAAGAAGTTACCTTTACTATTGACACGTATATGAAAAACTCGCTCTCAAATGACGACTCATGTTATTATTTGGAGGCTTCTCTTGAAGAAGACTCTTTTCTTTTTTCTGAAAAATCTTTATCTTCTATTGATCATGATGCCGATTTAGAACATTTAGATTTAATTGCTCATGAAAATAGTGATAATCTCTCGATCACGCACGCACCTATTTTTGAACTTTTAGACATTGGTAGTGATCGTTTGAAAACTTCTTATGATGAACCTCCCGCGTTAGAACTAAAACAATTGCCTGATCATTTAGAGTATTTATTTTTAGCGGAGAATTCAAAACTTCCGGTTATTGTGTCGGCCTACTTGACCGATGAAGAAAAAATTAAATTATCTCATATTTTAAAACTTCATCGCCGCGCAATTGCGTGGAAGATCACGGATTTGAGAGGGATTAATCCCTCCTTTTGCACCCATAAAATTTTTTTAGAAGAACAGGCTCACAAAACTATTCAACCTCAACGCCGGCTAAATCCTAACATGAAGGAGGTAGTCAAGGCCGAGGTCATAAAATTATTAGATGCGGGTATCATCTATCCAATTTCGGATAGCTCTTGGGTGAGCCCGGTCCAAGTGGTGCCCAAGAAAGGAGGGTTAACGATAGTGCCTAATGATAAAAATGAGTTAGTTCCCACTCGAACCGTTACCGGATGGCGGGTGTGCATCGATTACCGTAAATTAAATGATGCAACCCGTAAGGATCATTTTCCTTTGCCGTTTATTGACCAAATACTTGAACGGCTATCCGACACTCATTTTATTGTTTTCTTGATGGTCTCTCGGGATATTTTCAAATCCCAATCGCGCCCGAGGACCAAGAGAAAACAACCTTCACTTGTCCGTTTGGCACCTTCGCTTATCGAAGGATGCCTTTTGGTTTGTGCAACGCGCCGGCAACCTTCCAAAGGTGTATGTTAGCAATCTTTGACGAATTAGTGGAGGATATCATGGAAGTTTTCATGGACGATTTCTCCGTTTTTGGAGATTTGTTTGATTTATGTTTGGCAAACCTTTCCCGTGTACTCCAAAGATGTGAGGACACGAATCTAGTTTTAAACTGGGAGAAGTGCCATTTTATGGTACGGGAGGGTTTGGTCTTAGGCCATAAAATTTCTAGTAAGGGCATAGAGGTAGATAAAGCAAAAATTGAAACTATAGAAAAGCTACCTCCCCCTTCAAATGTTAAGGCCGTTCATAGTTTTTTGGGGCATGCCGGTTTCTATCGCCGGTTTATTAAAGATTTTTCTAAAATAACTAAGCCCCTAACCCACTTGTTAGAAAAAGACGCGCCGTTCATTTTTGACGAAAATTATTTGCGTGCTTTTTCTCTTATTAAAGAAAAATTAATTAACGCTCCTATCATGATCGCTCCCAATTGGGAGCTTCCTTTTGAGATAATGTGCGACGCTAGTAGTTTTGCCGTTGGTGCGGTGTTAGGACAACGCATAAATAAAAACTTTCATCCTATCTATTATGCAAGCAAAACATTAACCGCCGCATAGGAAAATTACACGATCACCGAAAAAGAATTATTAGCCGTAATTTTCGCATTTGATAAATTCCGCTCATATCTCACTTTGTCTAAAATTATTATTTTTACTGGTCACTCGACTTTGAGATATTTACTAGCAAAAACAGATGCAAAGCCGCGATTGATTAGGTGGATCTTACTGCTCCAAGAATTTGATTTGGAGATTCGCGACAAGAGAGGAGCGGAGAACTTGGCGGCTGACCATCTTTCGCGGTTGGAGAACCCAAATTCGGGGGAGCTCATGGAGGAGGACATTGACGACACTTTCCCCGAGGAGCGCCTTCTCGCCATTCATAAGGTAATCACCCTCCCCACTCCTTGGTTCGCCGATTTCGCAAATTATTTTGTTGCGAGATTCCTCCCGAATGGTTTTTCTTATCAAGAAAAGAAGAAATTCTTTTCTGATTTGAAAAATTATTTTTGGGAGGATCCCTTCCTTTTTCGTGTTTGTGCGGACCAAGTAGTGCGGAGGTGTGTTTCTCATGAGGAAGGCGCACAAATTTTAAAGCATTATCATGAGGGACCTGCCGGTGGGCACTATAAAGCTACTCGGACGGCTCGGAAGATACTTGAAGCGGGCTTCTATTGGCCAAGCATCTTCAAGGATGCTCACGCCCATGTAAGTCGTTGTGAACAATGCCAACGCTCAGGTAATATTTCCCGCCGCGATGAAATGCCATTAGATACATTTTTAGAAATAGAAGTTTTTGATTTATGGGGGATCGACTTTGTTGGACCGCTACCAACATCGCATGGAAATAAATATATTTTAGTAGCGGTCGACTATGTGTCACGGTGGGCGGAAGCGCAAGCCCTTCCCACTAATGACGCCTGAGTCGTGACCCAATTTCTCAAAAAACTATTTTCACGATTTGGAGCACCGCGGGCAATAGTTAGTGATAGGGGCACCCACTTTTGTAACGCACAATTCGCCAAGGTTTTGTCTAAATACGACGTTACACATAGGTTAGCCACCCCCTATCACCCTCAAACAAGTGGTCAGGTAGAAGTAGTTAACCGTGAAATCAAACGAATTTTGGAGAAAACGGTTTCTACTAATAGAAAGGATTGGTCGGTCAAGCTTGATGATGCCCTTTGGGCTTATCGGACCGCGTACAAGACCACTATCGGTTGTACGCCGTACCGATTGGTCTATGGGAAAGCATGTCACTTACCGGTTGAGCTTGAGCACCGCGCCTTTTGGGCGCTTAAGTTTTTAAATCTAGATGAAACTTTGTCCTCCGAGCTTCGGAAATTCCAAATTAACGAGCTCGATGAGTGGCGCTCCTTAGCCTATGAAAGTAATAAACTTTATAAGGAGCGCACAAAATTTTATCATGATAAAAAAATTAAGCACCCTAAAGATTTCAAACCGGGAGACCAAGTTCTTCTCTATAATTCGCGCCTCCGACTTTTTCCGGGCAAACTCAAGTCCCGATGGTCCGGCCCTTTTATTGTAAAAGAGGTATGGCCATATGGGACAGTGCTTATCTCACACCCGGAACAAGGAGAATTTAAAGTGAATGGGCACCGGTTGAAGATATTCCTCGCCGGCGATACTACTAATGAGTACCGGGAGGAAATTAACCTCCCGAACCCATAAACGAGTGCCCCGCTTTGGTCGAGCTCAACGACAATAAACAAAGCGCTTGTGGGAGGCACCCCATGCTTATCGTTTTTTTTCCTTTAATTTTATTTAAATTTTTGCAGGTTTGAAGGACATCTTTTTCGGCGTGAAGATCGACGGAGTTGAGCGTCAAGTCTACGCGTTTCTTCAAGTCGGTAACTTTTGTTTTATTATCGTTTAGTTGAATCTTAAATATATATATATATATATATATATATATATATATATATATATATATAAACAAAAATCAAAAGAAAAAAAGAAATTTTTTTTTCTGCTCGTACACGCCTCTGTCACGGGCGTGACCTACGGGTCACGGGCGTGACCGAGCCGTGTTGAGTTCGTCGGACGAAACCCGAGAGTGGTTTCGTCGAGCGCAGCGTTCCGTTCGTCTTTCGGTCCTATCACGGGCGTGACCCTCATGGTCACGGGCGTGGCTAGCCCGAAATTTCGTTCGACGAAGTGAAGCTGGAAAACTTCTCTTCCTGCCCAGTCATGGCCGTGACAGTTAGCGTCACGCTCGTGACACTAACTAGTCACGGTCGTGACTAGCCCAAAAAAAAAGGAAAATTTTAATTCTCGTTTCAGATACACGCCCCAGGGTCACGGGCGTGACCCTGGGCCGTGTCATCGAATCCGAGGCGTGACCCCGGGTCAACGCCTCAGATTTCTTTTAGTTAATTTTTTTTTATGAGACACGCCCCTGGTCACGGGAGTGACCAGGGGCGTGGCCTTGGAATCCAATGCCAGCGCATTGGATTCCTGCGCCGAGCACGCCTTACACGCCCAGAGTCACGGGCATGCCTCTGGGGCATGACCAGCGAATCCGAGGCTGGCAGCCTCAGATTCCTTTTCTTTTTTGTCCCGTGCTTGTCACGCCCCCTGTCACGGGCGTGACAGGGGGGCGTGACCAACCCGAAAACCCTATAAATAGGGTTTTCCCCCTCTTCTTCCTCCACACCATCCAACCCTTCTCTTCTCTCTTTGCTAACCCGATTCCTTCCTTCTTCTCCCCTCTACCAAAATGCCTCGCTACCACCCTCGCTCCACCGCTTCCTCCTCCGAGCACCCCGCGGATCCCGCCGCAGCGGAAGCCATGCTCCTTTTTCAAAACCAAACCCAGCAGGAGCGCAGCGAGCGCCTACGCGCCAAACCCCTTGGCGTGTTCCGCATTTTAGATTGGGCAATCCTCGCCACATTTGGAGCTGCGGATTTGGTACGGGGATTTCTGTCCACCCCTGGATGGAGTTCCCTCTTCTCTATTTCCGAGCATGCCTTTCTTGAACTCACCGTTGAGTTCTTGGCTTCATTCGAGTTCCGCTGGGCGGCCAATGACGACTTCATCATCTTTCGCCTAGGTGGGATGGTGCATCAGCTCACCATCCGCCAGCTCAATGTCGTCATGGGCTTCTGCTCGGAGGCTTTTTCCCAATCTCCCGCCTATCTCGATTTACTTACTGATTTCCCGACTGATTTCAACCTTCTCGCCTTTTGGGCGGAAATCAGTAGTGACACCGCCCCCTACACCCCAAAGAAATCCAAAGGCAGCCAACTCATTTCTCCCGCCTTACGTATTCTCCACAACCTCCTTACCTTCACTATTTCTGGTCGCGGCGATAGCCACGGGGTGGTGACTCGGGCAGACTTACTATATTTATATAATATGTTTTTCCGGGTCCCCCTCAACCTTGGTTATCTGCTCGCAATTTTCTTTCGGCACCGGGCCGAAAATGCGAGGTTGGGAGCTGTGCACGGCGGGAACTTCATCACTTTCCTCGCGAAGCAGCTCGGCATTTGGGATGCTCTTCCACGCCTCAGCTGCGTCCAGACGCCACAAGTCATCCAGTTCCAGACCCTTCAGGCCCTCGGCCTAGCGCGACGACGTGATGGAGAGTTTGAGGCTATTCCCCCCGGAGTCGGTGGTGGAGATCTTGGCCTTGATTACGGTGCCGATCCCAACGGCACTATTCACTCTCACCAGATTCCTCCACCACCGCAGGACCCTTCTTCCGAGCCCGGCCCTCAGAGCTATTGGGATCGTCAGTTTGCGTCTCTTCACACACACTTAGATACGATGCAGGCCGATTTTGACGCTCGATTTGTGAGTTTTGACAGTCGATTTACCACGCTAGAGACAAATCAAGCCTCCTCCATGACACGTATTGAGCGTGAGTTTTCCGACCTCCGGACGCACTATCAGGAGCCGCGGCAACATAGCGATGAGGATTAGCCTGCTTTCTTTTTTCTTTGGGAGTGTAGACCACCCTATTGTATCTTTTCTTTTTATCATTTTCTTTTCCTTTGTCATGTATCTTTTCTTTTTCATAAAATAAAAAAATATGTTTTGCTTCAGCTTTCTCTTCCAGGTACTTTTTGGTGCTGCATGACCCGCTTCAGGGAATTCTCCTATCTTTTCTCTTTATTTATTTATTTTTCATTGGGGACAATGTCTTGTTTAAGTATGGGGGGATATTTCTCAAGCAAAACATACAAAAATTATTTTTGTCTCAAAAAAAAAAACAAATACAAAAATAAAAAAAGGATTTTATTTCTTTTGTGCAATTTTGTTTTTGCTCATTTTACAAAAATACAAAAAAAAAATTTAAAAAAAATATACAAAAATAAAACATAGGATTACTTTCAAAATTAGGGAGATCTTTATTTCTCTATTTACTCACATGCGAAATTCTAGGTATTCAACTTTTACATAAGTTTAGAAACTTTTTGATGCTTTAATTGAATTTTGAATTTTGTAGTACAACTGTTGGCCATGCTGTGTTTCTAGTTAAGTGCACATGTTAGTAGAATTTGAGTAGAATTAAATATTCAGCATACAATTAGATTTTTCTTTTTCTGAATGCGTAGAAATAGTTTATTTTACTTCTACTTGGAAACCGGTAAAATCTAAAAATAGTTTAGGAGAGTGTGTAGAAGTTTACTAGAGAGATATTTCGCGGATCAAGAAAGAGGTATTCTTTCTCGATGTCTAGAACTTGCCCTCTAGCTATTCTCAAGACTTTGCATAGGTTAAACTCATTAGCATGAAAAGGATTTAGGCATTTCTTTTGGGCTAGTTTGAGCCTTTGCACCCGTACCTAACGTTTTACCCTTGCTAAACCAATTTGAGCCTATACCCTTCCTTTTGTTATTGCTCCACCAACACTTTTCCAAAGCCTAAAAAAGCATCCTAATTACACACCTAAAACCGAGCTTGAAATTATACATAAAACCAGTTTATGTGTGATTAGGAGCCATTTTATTTTGGTGGCTTTTGAAAATATACAAGAGTCGTTCTATTTTTCACTTCTCCTTTAAAAAAAAAACAAAAAAAAAGGAAAGAAAAAAAAAAAAAAACAAAAAAAAAAGGAGGAAGTTGAAAAAATATTCAACATATTGAAAAAAAAACAAAGGAATTGGCGGAGTTTTTCAATTTATTTCTTTTGTGCAAGCTCCCTTTAGGTTTTGGTGTGTATACCCATCGCATTTATCTTTGTTTTTCCAAACCAAAAACCTAAGCCTACATTCCAACCTACTTAAGTTCTACTGATTTGTACTTATAAGTTAACCTAGTGCCGTGGCGAGAGTGTGAAAGGGCAAGCCTATGGCCATCGACATTGATGGATTTCTTTGGAGGGTATCCCGATCTTCGATTTGTGCAATGTTATCTTAGCAAACACGCTACTTTCTCCCTAAACATGATTCGAAGATTTATCGTGTTTCCATCTTTGAAGTAAAAATAATAAATGGAAACACATTTTAGAAAATTAAAAAACTAATTTGTATGCTGAGTAGGTTCTTCTACAATAATTACTACAAGCATAGGCATAAGACTTCGCATTCTACTACTTATATTCAATTTTCGTTTTTAGCGTTAAAATTTTTCTAC
Organism: Platanthera guangdongensis; assembly: GCA_039583875.1. Classification (NCBI taxonomy): domain Eukaryota; kingdom Viridiplantae; phylum Streptophyta; class Magnoliopsida; order Asparagales; family Orchidaceae; genus Platanthera; species Platanthera guangdongensis. The sequence continues at coordinate 116,790,944 of CM077147.1, read as the reverse complement.
TCTCCATGTGAAGTTGTTTGCTCGGGACGAGCAAACGAGTAAGTATGAGGGTATTTGATAACTCTAATTTTGTCCATGTTTTTACATTATTTTTATTTAATAATTAATTAGTTTATAATTATATTTTGTAATTTTATTATTGAATTTTTCTAATTTCTTATTTCAGGGCAATCTGGGCTGCAAATTTCAATTTGGAGTCTATAGGGTTGACCAGGAGACAAAACTGGGCAAAAGCAATAATATTTCAAAAGACACGACATAGTCACGGGCGTGACCGACATAGTCACGGGCGTGACATCCTGGCGAGAACCCGGCTCGTGGAAGGAGCTATCTGCCACGTCAATTAAAATTACACGCCCTAAGGTCACGGGCGTGACCATCTTCACACGGGCGTGTACTCTAGGCGTGACATCCAGTGCTTTGACCTGACTTCCAGTCAACGACAGTTTCAATTTGCAACAAGTCACGGGCGTGACACATTTGGCACGGGCGTGACATACCCCGTGACAGCCCGGCGTGCCGACTTAATGCTGCAGTTTCAGTCGCTGGGAGTTTTCTCAAGACACGCCTAAGGTCACGGGCGTGACCAGGGGCGTGACCCTTCCAACAACGGCTGGAGTTATTCCCGTCGTTTCTGCTTCCCGCCGTTTTTCTACAACCGTCAAGACACGCCCTAGGTCACGGGCGTGACCTAGGGGCGTGACCCGCCAATTAACGACTTTTGGCGGTTTCGCGCCAACGTTCAGAGGACTTGAAGACGACGGTTCCGAGACCGACACGCCATAGGTCACAGGCGTGACCTAGGGGCGTGACCGCCCAGCAACTTTTTCTATAAATTCCAGACAGCTTCAGAATGCTCAGAGGAGATTTTGGGGGAGCTTAGTGCTGTTTTATTTACTGTTTTTCCTGCATTCTAATTTCATTTTGTACCTTTACTTTCAAGTCTTTTCTTTGATCATGTCTTTCTTTATGCTTTCATGTAATTCTCCCATCATGATGAGTAGCTAATTTCCCAATTAGCACTTGATCATGATGAACTTTGAATGGAATAAAATTCTTATTTTTGTCTCAATTTAGCAAGCATTCTATTTTCTAAACTTTGATTTATCTTTGATTTAAATTTTCTTCGAATTCATAAGTTGCAAATTATGTTTATTCGAGCTTAGATTCGTATCCTAGATTTACCGAGAGGTTGTGGATACGAGTAGATCACTCAAGGATAAAGAGAATTTCTTGCACCCCTCGAGAGAGGAACGCAAAATTCTTCCGCCTTGGAGTCAACTCCATTAGTGAGGTTCACCGCCTAAAGCAAGCTTAGGTCTTTCGACTGGCCGAGAGGTCTTAATCGATCTACCTAAGGTTAGTCGAGTGCGTATTCTCGAGAGAGGCGCTTCGTAACTTTGGAACCTCCGCGGTCGAAGTTAATAATTTAGATGTCTGTGCTCTTTAATTTCGTGGATTTTATTCTAGCCCAAAGGGATTCCAGATCAAGTGCTAGCCTTTTATTCATCGAATTTCTCCTCTTAATATAACGTTTGTTTTCGTTTTTGCAAAAAACCAATTTTCCGATCGATAAAATAATAGTTCGTCCTTGTGAGTACAAATACTCAACGGTCCCCGAGTTTAAATACGATATTTCCTATACTAAATTTCGATAGGTGCACTTGCCTAGTTGAGAGTTTAGTTTGGATATTTTTCAAAACTTATAAAGCCCACATCAGAGACCGCCCGACTTGGGAGGCTTGTAGGCTTGAATAATCAGGCCGCCCGGTCTGGAAAGCTGCGCGGACAGGTCGCGGATTCCGGGCTTATCAGACAAGGTGAAAATCAACTTGGTCTGCCTATAGCACAACCTCACCACCAGACTTAGGGTTTGACCTTAGGGCTTCAACTTGACTTCATGAACCCACCACAACACCCTAAACTCCCTTGAGTGGTCCATAGGGCCACTAAGGACCCAATGGGGACAAACAAAGTGGCCAAGTTGACTTAAGTCCACCTTAACCCTAAATAGGTCAAACTAGCCTACATGGGGTCAATTGACCCTTCCTTAGCCAAGAGGACCCCCACACATGCCCTCGTAACCCTAAAATGAGGTCAATGGGTCACCAAGGACCCATTGGGGTCAACCAAAGAGGCTAAGTTGACCCAAGACAATCTTAATCCTAAATTGGTCAAGATACCCTTCCTAAGGGCAAGTGACCTCCTATGTGCCAAGACAACCCTACCCAGCCCAACCTAGACCCTAGGGGAGTCCAATGGGTCACCAAGGATCCAAAGGGGTTAACCTAAAAGGTCAAAATGACAAAGGTCAACCCTAATCTAGGATTAGGTCAACTTAGCCCAAAAGGGCTAACCCAAGCTCAAGCCCCACTTACTTGGGCAGTCACCTCTTAATCATCTAATATTAGGAATTAGTGGGCTGCAATTAGGCTAGTGGGATGAACAATTTCAGCCATGAGGGGCAAGAGAGATAAAACTCAAATTTTCCCATAATGAAGGAGAGAGAAAAAGGAAGGGAGGAGCCATTCATGGCCTAGGGAGGCCAAGAGCCACCTTTGAAGGCTGGATTCAACTCCTCTGGGGAAGAGGAGGAGTTTCCAGCCGTTTCCTGGCCACCCCAAGCCAGATTCCTCCCCCACCACCATGGCCGAGAATGGCCTTAATGGCCATAAATGTCCATTCAGCCCACACCCTCCCTCTTCCTCACCCGATGGTTTTAAAAGCTCCACTGGACTCAGGAGAGTCGTTTACACATTTTACCTGAAGAAGACAAGGCATCCCACAGTGTGGTTGCAGAAATCCGGCCGGCGACATCACCACAATGTCAACCCGAAGATCGGCTCGTCTCCAGACCACCAACAAGGTCCTCCCCTCCTCCACTCTCTATGGGTAGATTGTAGCAATCACTAGGGATAAAAATCGGGCTCAATTGAGCCCGATCGGGAAAGGAGTTTTCCTGGGTTTTCATGAAAATCGAACTATCGGCATCGCCGAAATCCACCCCTCCGGCGGCTGTGCCGCCGCCTGGCGATAGCCACCACTTCGACGGAGGTGGTGGTGGCCGGTCGGGGAGGTGGTTGGGTGGCTGTGAAACTTGGGTAGTATGGTCATAGGTTTAATATAAGCCCCTGATAATTTTAGTGGGAATATTGGAGCAATAAATTTGGTACCTCCTTTGTATTACATGAACATGCCCTTGATAGTCATTTATTTATTTTGGACTCAGTGCTTATTGGTAAATTATGAAAATTGGGCAGAGGAAGTTTTAGATCATTTTAATCATACCTGGATGTTTTTATAATTTTTAGATTATATTATCAGTACTTCCTTCACAAGCTCGCAATTATGCAATTATGTTCAAAAATAGATTCAGAGCTTAATGATGGTTAGAAAAATATGAAACTTATACAAAAGAGCACTTAGGTCATTATGCTCATGATCAAAGTTTATCATAATTTTTAGATGAATATTTTCAGTAGTTGCTTCATTGATTTATGGAAGTGGGATATTGACCAAAATTAAAAATTAGAGTTTATTATCCACTGAAAAATTTGGAAACTTGGTCAGGAATGTGTTTATGGCATTATCGTTATTCTTGAATTTTCTTATAATTTTTGGAAGCTTATTTATAACACTTGCTTCTTTAGCTGTTAATTATGTGATTATATTCAAAATTATGGATCAGAGGTTTAAACCTTGCAAAAAATTTGGGAGACTTGAATTTACTATTAATTTGCTGCATATTATTTTATCATAATTTTTTGAAACATTTTGCATGACTGTAAGGGCCACTTCATATACAACCTCAAGCATTTAGATTTTTATGAGAAATTAAATAAATGCCAAATTAATTATGAAAATTCCAAGTTTCTGGTTTAAGGCTATAAATGTCATGATAGGCCTCCATTAATTATCTTAGGGTGTTTGAATGAGGATTTAGAGTACCTCCTATCATGCTCGTCATATAGCATAAGGTGGTCTGCATTTAGTAAAACTGCGGAAATCGAGTTAACATGGGGAATGGTCGTAGGGTGATGGGATTGTGGTTTACTAATTTTAGTGAGGTGGATTGGAATATACCCTTGGAAGCTGGGATGTGTGGGTTGTAGAGTTTGCTAGAGTTAGGAGGTGCTCGGGATCGACGAACGATCGTCCTTCCTATGGAGGGGGAGAGAGAGAGTCAAAACACACTAGGGTTAGATCCAGAGTAATATTAAAAAGGGATCGGTAATCGGGTGTTAACCAATAACAATAAATGTCTTGCGAAAGGGAGCTTTGAGTTTCAGCCCTTCGTAGTTCTTAGTGCCCTCGAGAGCCCTTCACGGTAAATACCTTGGGCAGTCCTAAGCTAACCTAAACCGTAAGTAAAATCAATATTTAACAAAAATTAGTATAAGTAGGGTTTCACAATTCACACACCCCGGTAGCTCGGGAGTTTGGTTAGGCTGGTTTGATTAGACATCCGAACGGTAGGTTCAGAAGGTAGATGTAACAGACGAGATAGTCCGGGGAGCCGGTGGCTCGGAAGGATTTGGATACATAAATAAGGTGGTGGGTCTTCGGTATCGGACGGTCGTTCACACCGACGTCGATACGCTGACTCGGCGGGTGTGGTTGACACTTAGCCAAAGAAAGTCTTGTGGATATGGCCAACACTAGTACGTGGTGACTCTAGGTTGTGTCCTTCTAGAGGAGTACGTAAGGGCTAGGCCTGGTTGTGTGGACACCCACCTAAGAGTGGGGGGCCTGACACACTGTCTCCGTTTGCCACTACAGAGGTTCCTGGGAGTGAAAATAGCTACCCAAATAGGGGGAACTAAAGGTCTGTGCACATAGAGTTGTGTTCGTGAGTTGCACTTGCATAAATCATGACATAACACATCACTACACTCATACTTGCATACAACCGACACCCCAACATATAAATTGGTATGAGATATTTTATATGATGGGGGGCTTGCAGAAGACCCCTTAACTTATAAGTTTGTATGAGCATTCATATAAGTTAAGGTTACTTACTTCTTAGAATATCTTTTCTACCTGTGTTGATTTACTCTGCTTGTTTACCTTATTGCTTACTATTATAGAACAGCTAGCTTGTACCTTCCATCCTAAGCTGTATATACATTATAATTAACTTCTAGAATAGTTCCACTGTCACATGCTTTGCTTATTCTCCACCTTCATAGCTTCCCTTTCCTCCTCCCCGCTCGGTGCCTAGGAGCCATGGTGGAGGGGTAGGGGATGATATGACTTAGTCTTTTTGACTAACGGTTTTCAAACCACAATATTCCAGGGACTCAGGATGGGAGATATGGAGCAGTAGTAGGGGACACAACACCAGCAGAGTACGGTGCTCATGGAGGTGGGCCAGTCTAGCACATGAGCACCAGCTACTGGTTCCGTGAGTGATTAGTTTACTTAGCTTCCGCGAGTATTTGTAGTGAGGATTTGATGTACCAGACTTGAGCCCGTTTATATTTACTCGTACTATTTTATTTCAGTACTTTTATTATATGTGGACTTGATGTGATTTTCCTTTGCATATATATTACATGTGATTGTGGACTTAGTGTATACTTTTCTTTCTCTTTGGTGTTCGTAAAGGCCGGCAGGATCGACATTTTGTAGTGACGACCTTCTCGAGTGTCGGTGTCACCGCAAAACGGCGGTTCTGGGCATAAGACCACGGGGTTTTAAAAGAAAAAAATGGGGTCTTACAAACTGGTATCAGAGGAAACATTGATCTGAGAGAAGAAGTCCACAAAAACCTTGGGCCACCCCGAGCAAGCTTAGTTTGCGGACAAACTAGCAGCGGAAGCAGTGGTGGGCCCGTAAGGGTAATCACATGTAAAATTCCACTTTATCTCTTCCATTCATTCCATTTGTATGTTATCTAACAATTGGAATTCTTCCTTGTAGCCTTCAACGAACCCTACCCCATAGCAGGGAACTCCTTAGGCACATAATATGGTTCCACCCCCGCAGGCTCCTGCTCCATTCCAGTAGACAAAGATGGGACAAACATTGACGTCCATTCTGGAGGCCTACAGGGCTCAGCAGGCCCCGACTCCACAGCCAAATCCTGGGGCCAACTGGATGAGTGCCTTCCGGGGGCTTTCTCCTCCATCCTACCTAGGGATGGAGTCGACAGTCCGCACGGAGGAGTGGTTGGACACCATCTACGAGATGCTCGTGGGGATTCGATGCCCGACAGAGGAGGCAGTTGCTTTGGCAGTTTCCTGCTTAGAGTCACATGGGAAGAGGTGGTGGAAGTCACAACTGGACACCACCTTTGCTAGAGTGGATTGCACAGACATCCCCTGGGAGTAGTTCAGAGCAGCTTTACTGGGACATTTTTTACCTCAGTCAGCGAGGGACAAGTTGGAGGATAGGTTCCTGCAATTAAGGCAGGGCAACATGACCATGATAGAATACTACCAGGAGTTTACTCACCTAGCCCGCTATGCGGAGGCCTATCAGTTGGATGACGCGGGCTACACAAAGAGATTCTACAAGGGTCTTCATGACGACATGAGACAGGCCCTCCTATTCGTCTCTGAGGGGAGCTTGGCTAGGATTTTGGAGATGGCCAAGAAGAGAGAGGCAGATCAGCTCACAATCAGGAGCCGGAAGAGATCAGCCGATGACACAGTGATTGGAGGCCGTAGAGACCGTCCTCGAGGTCAGGTTATTGGGGAAAGAAGGAATGAGGATCAACCTCGCCGGGAGGATAGGCAGGAACAGAGGAGCTCGACCGTACTGGCTCTTTAGTCTTTACATATGTTAGAGATGCCGAGGACAGCGAAGAAGGCACCGATATGTTTTTGGTGCAACCAGTCAGGACACTTCAAGAGGAACTGCCCCATGAGGGAGGTACCCTGACCAACACCTCAGTATGCCCCACCACCCAGGCAGTTTGGTGACCGAGGATGCGACCGAGGATGTGGATTTCAGCACAGAGACCGCAGGCAGGACAGAGGGCAAGTATATGCCATGGACCTGGCATAGCCTCGAAATCCGTAGCGGGTGATTGCAGGTATGACAGTAAATTTTAAGTTCTTTCCTTTCAAAAAAAAAAAACTAGATTCATAGATATATAATAGTTAGAAATAGGAAAGAAAACCATAACTAGAATTCTAAAACATTTAACTACTTCAGGCATAGTGTCTATCAACGGCAAGCCCGCTTATACTCTATTCGACACCGGTGCCACACACTCGTTCGTTTCGACGGACTTCGCTAGAGACTTAGGTGACAAGAACCGCTTTACCGGCATCACTCGGAGGGTATGCCTCCCAGACAGCTCCGTGATGACTTCGTCTGCAAAGGGCAATATGGAAGTTTGTATTGGAGGAAAGGCCTTCGAAACCCCGACAACGGTATTGGAAATGCCGGGGTTCGATCTTATTTTGGGCATGGCATGGCTGTGTTGGCACCACGCCAGAATTGACTGTGTAGAAAAATAAATTGTCTTGAGACATGAGGACTCGGAGGTCATTTTCCAAAGTATTGAACTCGCATCTTGTATGTTATTATCTCCTATTCAAGCCGTCAAGGCCCATCTGCAGGGAGATGAGGTGTATCAGGTGCTCTTTGAGATGGCCGAGGCCAAATATTCCTTTCAGAATATTCCGGTGGTGCGGGATTTTGCCGATGTATTTCTGGAGAAGCTAACAAGGCTTCCCTCGCACCGGGAGAAGGATTTTCAGATTCAGCTAGTGCCGGGGGCTAAGCCGGCATCCAGAGCTCCTTACCGGATGGCACCGAAGGAGTTGTTAGAGTTTCGAAGCCAGCTACAGGAACTAGTGGAAGCCGGATTTGTTCAGCCTAGCTCTTCACCATGGGTAGCTCCGGTGTTGTTTGTCAGAAGAAGGATGGGACACTTCGATTATGTATCGACAACCGGGCCCTGAACAGGCTGACAGTCAGGAACACGTACCCTCTGCCGAGGATAGATGAGCTATTTGATCAGTTGGAGGGAGCTCACTGGTTTTCAAAGTTGGATCTAAGGTCGGGGTACTAGCAACTGCGCATTCAGGAGGAGGACATCCCGAAGACAGCCTTCAGCAGTAGATACAGATTATACGAGTTTACCGTGATGCCCTTTGGGCTCTCGAATGCACCCTCCGCGTTCATGAGTTTGATGAACCGGGTATTTGAGCCATATCTGGATGTCTTCGTCATCGTGTTTATTGACAACATCTTCATCTACTCGAGGACAGAAGAGGAGCATGCGAGACACCTGGCTTTGATGCTGGGAAAGCTCCGAGAGCACAAGCTATTTACTAAGTTCAGCAAGTGCTAGTTTTGGCTAAAAGAGGTGGCCTTTTGGCCATAATATCAGTGGAGCAGGATTGACGGTAGACCCAGCGAAGATTCAGGCAGTACGGGATTGGCCACCACTGAAGACAGCAACGGATGTTAGGAGTTTCTTAGGACTTGCCGGATACTAACGGATGTTCGTGGAGGGATTCTCTCGGATTTCTCTCCCTCTCACATCTCTGACGTAGAAGGAGTCTCCATTTGTTTGGACGCCACAGTGCGAGGCTGCCTTTCTGGAGCTAAAGGGTCAGCTTACCTCGACCCCTATCCTTGCTCTTCCGTCGGGGAAGGAAGGATTCCAGGTGTACACGGATGCTTCTTACCAGGGGATGGGTGCCGTTCTGATGCAGAACGGCCATGCGATAGCTTACGCCTCTCGTCAGTTGAAGAAACATGAGCAGAACTACCCGGTGCACGACTTGGAGATGGGGCGGTTATTTTTGACCTGAAGATCTGGCGACACTATCTATACGATGTTCACTGCGACATTTTCTTGGACCACAAAAATTTGAAGTACGTGGACACGCAAAAAGAGCTAAACATCAGACAGAGATGTTGGGTAGAGTTTTTGTCGGACTATCAGTACACCTTGCACTACCATCTCGGGAAGGCAAACGTGGTGGCAAACGCTCTGAGCCGGAGAGCAACTACATCAGGAGAAGGTCATCAACTAATGTCCTTGGAATTGGTTAAGATGTTAGAGGATATGCATATATCCTTAGTGTCGAAGGAGGATCCAGAGCTATATACGGAGTACCTGACAACGATGACTGCCACCGATGACATTCAGGATCGCATCAGGGACGGGCAGAGGCTGGATTCGAGGGCAGAGCTGATATTCAGATCCTTGGAGGAAGGCACGATAGGGGATTACTCCTTGAGAGATGGACTGCTATGTTTTAGAGGCGGGGTCTATATACCGGTAGGAGGCCAGATTTGGGAGGATATCATGTCAAAGGCTCACTATAGTAGATACTCAGTGCACCCGGGGATCACTAAGATGGCAGCGGACCTGAAAAAGATGATGTATTGGACAGGTATGAAGAAAGACATTACATATTTTGTGATGCATTACGAGGCTTATCAGCTCGTAAAGGCATAGTGCAAGAATCCGGCCGGGTTACTACAACCACTTCCAGTGCCAGAGTGGAAGTTTGAGGACATAGCCATGGATTTTATACATGGGCTACCCCGATCTCGTGTGGGGAATGATTTGATCTGGGTGATTGTCGATAAACTGATGAAGGTGGCCAGGTTCATTACGATTGCGAAGGATGCTCCGATCGGTGTGCTAGTATGGAGGTACGTCGAGCAGTTTTTGCGCTATCATGGGGTGCCCAGGACGATCGTGTCAGATCAGGACAGACGGTTTACGTCTAAGGAATGGAGGTCAGTACAGGCTCACCTGGGTTCTCGGTTGACGTTCAACACGGATTTCCACCCCCAGACAGATGGACAGACGGAGTGTACCAATCGAACACTAGAAGATCTTCTGTGCCTATGCATTTTGGACCGCGGCTAGCCTTGGGAGAGACTGCTGCCGCTGATTGAGTTCTCGTACAATAACAACCATCAGTCCAGTATAGGCATGGCCCCATATGAGGCATTATATGGACGGAAGTGCATGACCCTTCTATCTTGGGTTCAGGATGAGCATCCGAGGGCACTTGGCTCAGAGTTTGTGGAGGACACTGACGCTCAGGTTAGATTGATCTGAGACAGGATGTTGGAAGCCCAGAGCAGACAGGCCAAATATTACGATGCACGACATCGTCAGGTGGAGTTCTAGGTGGGAGACCGGGTTTTCCTGAAGATACAGCCGATGCACGGATTCTCGCAGGTTCGCGAGTGGAAGAAGCTCAGTCCGAGATATATGGGGCCATACAGGATCCTGGAGTGGATCGGTCCCTTGTCTTATAGATTGGAGCTGCTGCCGGAGTTGGCGAGATTGCACGACGTCTTCCACATCTCTTCACTTAGGAGGGCTCTACTATGCCCTGAGCAGCTGATTTCCACTACAGACGACCCAGTGGCCTCAGATCGATCAGTCAGTATGGAGCCGATCAGGATCGACGATACGATGATGCGGGTCTTGCGGCACAAGAAGGTCCCGCTAGTCAAGGTTCTGTGGAAAAACCTAGTCAGGAGGAGCACACTTAGGAGCCACAGGACTTGATGCAGCAGAAGTACCCGGAACTCTTCGAGTCATGTATACCTTCAACTCCTAGGTATGTTACATACTTTTACTTCCGTAGAAACCCCGTAGGCTTAACTTTAATTTCGGGGACGAAATTTTATTTTTATATATTGGGATTTGTAACATCCCTCAAACAAGTAGACCCCTAAGAATGGTTTTGTCATGACTGGATCATGACAAAACTATAAGAAGCTCAAAGGACCAAGTGAAGAAGGGACAATGTGAAAATCACCTTGGTCTACCTATAACACAACCTCACCACCAGACTTAGGGTTTGACCTTAGGGCTTCAACTTGACTTCATGACCCCACCACAACACCCTAAACTCCCTTGAGTGGTCTATAGGGCCACTAAGGTCCCAATGGGGATAGGCAAAGTGGCCAAGTTGGCTTAAGTCCACCATAACCCTAAATGGGTCAAACTGGCCTACTTGGGGTCAGTTGACCCTTCCTTAGCCAAGAGGACCCTACACATGCCCTCCTAACCCTAAAATGAGGTAATGGGTCACCAAGGACCCATTGGGGTCAACCAAAGAGGCTATGTTTACCCAAATCAACCTTAGTCCTAAATTGGTCAAAGTACCCTTCCTAAGGGCAGGTGACCTCCAAAGTGGCAAGACAACCCTACCGAGCCCAACCTAGACCCTTGGGGCATCCAATGGGTCACCAAGGATCCATAGGGGTTAACCCAAAAGGTCAAAATGACCAAGGTCAACCCTAGTCTAGGATTAGGTCAACTTAGCCCAAAAGGGCTAACCCAAGCTCAAGCCCCACTTACTAGGGCTAGCTACCTCTTAATCATCTAATATTGGGAATTAGTGGGCTGCAATCAAGCTCGTAGGATGAACAATTTCGGCCATGAGGGGGCAGGAGAGAGAAAGATTCAATTTTCCCATAATGAAGGAGAGAGAAAGAGGGAGGGAGGAGCCATTCATGGCTTAGGGAGGCCAAGAGCCACCTTTGATGGTTGGATTCAACTCATCTAGGGAAGAGAAGGAGTTTCCAACCGTTTCCTGGCCATGCCAAGACAGATTCCTCCCCCCACCACCATGGTTGAGAATGGCCTTAATGGCCATAAATGGCCATTTAGCCCACACCCTCCCTCTTCCTCACCTGGTGGTTTTAAAAGCTCCACTGGACTCAGGGGAGTCGTTTACATGTTTTACCTGAAGAAGACAAGGTGTAACGCCCCGAAACTCAAAAGAGTGACGGGTGACGTTTCTGTACCAAATTTGGAATTTGGCAGGGGTACACGGCCTGGGACACGGGCGTGTCCCAGGGCGTGTCAGGGTCGTTCAAAGATCTAGCAATGATCAGACAGTATCTGCGTTCGACGATCGTCGAGCAGCGGTCGACGATTTGGTCGACATTCTGCGGTCGACGATTTGGTCGACATTCTGCGGTCGACGATTTGGTCGACATTCTGCGGTCGATGATTTGGCCAGAGATTTCTGTTCAATGATCTGGCTGCGTTCGACGATTTGGCCAGAGATCTCCGTTCGACGATCTGGCAGCGGTCAACGATCTTGGTTCGACGATCGTCGAGCGCAGGGCGCTTTGTGGCGTGTTTGAATCTGTCGATGCGGAGTGTCGACACAAGGGTTTTGGCGGGAGTTGACTAATTGTTCCGACACTGTTTTGACGCGGACGTGTCCTGCTCCTGTTGGTGATTCGTGCGGTGTTTATCCCCATTTGTCCAGGTCGGACCTGGATCGTATCCGTGCATCCATTTTGTGGGATCCGACGGCTGTGGTTATCCCAAAGGGGTTATACCCGAGAGAAGGGTTTCAAAACCCTTATTTTTTTTTCTGCCGTAGTTCTCTGTCTAAATATTAGAGAGAGGGGAGAGCAAAGGAGGAAGAAGAAGTCTAGATCCAGTCATTGGAGGAGTTTCAGAGCTCCAAATCGCGAGCCGATTTTGGATCTACGAAGGTAAGGAGATTGCAGTGCTTTTCATCCACGTACATTTCCATGGCGCTAAGGAAGAACGCTAGGGTAACGATTCTCTACTTGAGCATGTGAAGCTCTACTTCTTTTGCATAGGAAGCCCGCTCTCGCGAGTTTGCGCTGAGTTTGAGGCATTCCTTCGGGTAGATATGTAAAGTCCCCATTATTTAGAGTCCGTATTCGAGAACGGACATATGCATGTTGTGTGAAGCCTACCCGGACAAGTTGGTCTGGATCGGTGATGTTACATTGCATAAATGGCCGGAGAAGACTCCGCACAAATGTTTGTTTTTCGAGTTTTCTACGCGGTGGATCGCAGCAGGGAGCCTTGGGGGCTAACCTCAGGGTGCACCCGAAAAACTGGGCAGATGCGTGATTCTACCGTCTTGGTGGCCTGGGAGCCAACTTGTGCATAACTGGGTTATGTAATATTGTGTGTTCGATTCACGAGCTTCGGGGAAACTTAATTCGTACCAATGATTTTAAATGTCATGGCAAGTGAGCAACGGGTTGAGTGGAACCGTTCCTGCTCTATGTGGTTCGGTTTTTGAGGCCTACTGAGGGCATATAGGTCGGGTCTTTGGCTGTCGATGATTTTAAGTGTCATGACTACTGCTTATAGGCTATTGATGATTTTAAGTGTCATAACTTCTTCCTAAAAGACTCAAATGCTCACGTGTGGTGCCGTCCAAGTTGCGGTGGTGGGACCACGGTTTTGACCGGGTTCACCGAGAATGTGCCCTGAGTGCACGGGGTGTGTGGCCGTGTGTGCCAACGCTTGTGATGCAATGTATATATACGGCTTGGTTATGCTAATAAGTGCAGGGAAGGAGCATCGCCGCCCCGAATTGGGGGCGGGATCGTTATAATTTGGTCAGCATTGCTGACCGTTGCTTTTATTTGCCACCGTACGGTGGATTGTGCTTGCAGGTGTTGCTGGACCAAGCGGTCAATAGCGGGCTAAAGCCCAAATTGCGAAGCTGGCCCTCGAAGGCCTAATTGGAGTGTTTACTTGCTTTTGTTCATGTATGACCGGCCTGCGTGCCGTGGTATGGAAAACATGTAATATGAGTAAACCATTTGTAAGGCCTTAAGGCCAGTACTTGTGTATGCACTTCATTCCTTTTTGGCTTGTTAGTGGACATTCATGCTTGTTGCTGGGCTCTTTTAATTGCAACTATTTAAACTGCTTCTGCTAGAATGCTCTGTGTAGGACGTTGTGATTGGTTGGATGGTTTCCATTGAGTAACCACCCGGTCTGTCTGTGGTATATGACGTCGGGCCCCGACCGGACCTACTATTATATGCTATGCGATGGATATGGGGTGTTACACAAGGCGTCCCACAATGTGGTTGTAGAAATCCGGCCGGCGGCACCACCACCATGGCAACCCGAAGATCGGCTCATCTCCAGACCACCAACAAGGTCCTCCCCTCCTCCTCTCTCTATGGGTAGATCGTAGCAATCACTAGGGATAAAAATCGGACTCAATTGAGCCCGACCGAGAAAGGGGTTTTCCTGGTTTCTCATGAAAATCGAACTATCGGCATCGCCAAAATCCACCCCTCCGGCAGCTGTGCCGCCGCATGGTGATAGCCACCACCTTAACGGAGGTGGTGGTTGCGGTGGCCGGCCGGGGAGGTGGCTGGGTGGCCGGTGGCAGCGCTTGTAAGTTGCTCCAGGAAAATGCAATCGGGGCCGTCGGCTGGAGGCAGAAGATGACCCAGCGTCGTCCGATCCTGCTCCAAGATTCGCACGAGATTTAATTAAATCAAATTATAGCATTTGTATTTTTCTATCACACTTTATACAGTCAATGTTTTTAATTATTAAAAATACCTATACCCCTTTAGTGAAAAAGTGTAAACATCAAAGTTGTAGCCCTTGGGGTGTACTTTATTTTAAAATTGGTTTGAACTAATTTGGGTGCCTGGTTTGACCAGGGCACTCATTTTGGTAGGGTCTATACCTAGGGTTGGTCGGAGACTAAAATAGGTTCCCCCACTTCATCCCCTCTCCAAATGACTTGAAATTTGGACAGGGAGTCACCCTAACCTATACATAGGCTTGTACAAAAATTGTAATTTTTGGAGATAATTTGTCTATAGTTTTTGGAAATATTTAATAAACTATGTACAAATTAATTAGGTGTCTTAAACACCTCAAAAATCCCTCAAATTTTGAAGGAAGATCTTGGGGTATATTATTAGGCTCTGTTAAAAATTTTATCCCTTTTGGGTTTGATTTGATAGGGTAAATGTGTTGCCAAAGGTTGACCATTTTAGGTCAAATTAGGGCTAAGTGCCCTAAGTGCCCTAGAGTTGGCCAACCTCACCCAAAGGTGATGGAACTTGGCACTTGGCTATGTTAACACACAAAATACCCCCTCCACTGTTATGGGGTGGAAGTTGAAGGGTAGAGCCCTAGGACACTAGGGTAGGTCCTATGTGTGCAAACCTAAGGTTTGATGGTTAAGGGGTCAAATGTTCTTAAAATGACTTGTAACTTGGTGGAGAGGACTTTAGGGTTGTCAAAGTCCTCTGGTAAAAATATCATGAGATTTAGAGGCGCTTAGACTCCCCAAAACCCTAACCCTAGTTTAAGGCACAAACCTTATACATGTAGGATAGACCATCAAAACTTAATGAAAAGCTGTGAAACTTGGGTAGTATGGTCATAGAGTTAATATGAGCCACTGGTAATTTTAGTGGGAATATTGGAACAATAAATTTGGTACCTCCTTTGTATTAAATGAACATGCCCTTGATAGTAATTTATTTATTTTGGACTCACTGCTCATTGGTAAATTATGAAAATTGGGCACATGAAGTTTTAGATCATTTTAATCATACCTGAATTTTGTTATAATTTTTAGATGTATATGATCAGAACTTCCTTCACAAGCTCACAATTATGCAATTATGTTCAAAAATAGATTCAGAGCTTAATGATGGTTAGAAAACTATGAAACTTTTACAAAAGAGCACTTAGGTCATTATGCTCATGAGCAAAGTTTATCATAATTTTTAGATGAATATTTTCAGTAGTTGCTTCATTAATTTATGGAAGTGGGATATTGACCAAAATTAAAAATTAGAGTTTATTATCCACTGAAAAATTTGGAAACTTGGTCAGGAGTGTTTTTATGGCATTATAGTTATGCTTGAATTTTCTTATAAGTTTTGAAAGCTTATTTACAGCACTTGCTTCTTAGTTGTTAATTATGTGATTATATTCAAAATAACGGATCAGAGGTTTAAACCTTGAAAAAAAATTTGGGAGACTTGAATTTACTATTAATTACCTGCCTATTATTTTTATCATATTTTATGAAACATTTTGCATGAATGTAAGGGCCACTTCATATACAACCTGAGGTATTTGGATTTTTAGGAGAAATTAAATAAATTCCAAATTAATTAGGAAAATTCTAAGTTTCTGGTTTTAGGCTATAAATGTCATGATAGGCCTCCATTAATTATCTTAGGATGTTTGGATGAGGATTTAGAGTACCTCCTATCATGCTCGTCATATAGCATAAGGTGGTCTGCATTTAGTAAAACTGCGGAAATCGATTTAACATGGGGAATGGTCGTAGGGTGATGGGATTATGGTTTACTGATTTTAGTGAGGTGGATTGGAGTATACCATTGGAAGCTAGGATGTGTGGGTTGTAGAGTTGGCTAGAGTTAGGAGGTGCTCGGGATCGACGAATGATCGTCCTTCCTATGGAGGGAGAGAGCGAGAGAGTCAAAACAAACTAGGGTTAGATCCAGAGTAATATTAAAAAGGGTTCGAGAATCGGGTGTTAACCAATAACAGTAAGTGCCTTGCGAAAGGGAGCTTTGGGCTTCAGCCCATAGTAGTTCCTAGTGCCCTCGAGAGCCCTTCACGGGGAATACCTTGGGCAGCCCTGGGCTAACCTAAACCGTAAGTAAAATCAATATTTAACAGTAATTAGTATAAGTAGGCTTTCACAATTCACATACCCCAGTAGCTCGGGAGTTTGGTTAGGCTGGTTTGATTAGACATCCGAACGGTAGGTTCAGAAGGTATATGTAATGGACGGGATAGTCCGGGGAGCCGGTGGCTCAAAACGATTTGGATACATAAATAAGGTGGCAGGTCTTCGGTATCGGACGGTCGTTCACACTGACGTCGATACGCTGACTCGGCGGTTGTGGTTGACACTTAGCCAAAGAAAGTCTGGTGGATATGGCCAGCTCTAGTACGTGGTGACTCCACTGTTATGGGGTGGAAGTTGAAGGGTAGAGCCCTAGGATACTAGGGTAGGTCCTATGTGTAACTACCCCATCCGTTCCTGTGGTATATACTAGAAGGTCCGGCCGGAGCCCCACAATATATATATCACAAAACAGGCGGTGAAGGCACGAGATGATACCAGAGTAGCGCAGCACACCTAACACATTGCATTCTAGCGGAAGCCTATACTAACACTTGAACTCCGCCAGTGAATGTCCAACATATAACACAACCCCACGTTGTATATATCTTACATAGGAATGTCCTATAAGAGTACAAAAGTTGGCCTTATGGCCTTACATGGCTTTCAAACAGTGGACTCAAATAGTGGCGCGCAAGCCGGCCACAATAAAAGCAAACACACAACAAGCAACATAAGCCTTCGAGGGCTAGAAGCAGCAACAACAACAACAACAGGGACATCAACCTTTATGCATCCCGCTTGGCTCTCTAGCAACTGTACAGGGACCATCCACCCAACGGTGGCAAACAGAGGCAACGGTCAGCATTCAGCTGACCAAATATAACGACCCTACCCCTTCTCTCGGGGCAGCGATAATCTTCCCTGCAGGCATAATATATCACAAGCATACCAACAATATTCATCTAACATGCTTTCATGTACACATGCCATCACAACTGTTCGCCACCAGGCCCAACGGTCCGTGCACTCAGGGCACATTCTTGGTGTTCTGGCAAAGCACTTGCCCACCACAGTATCAGGGTCATAACCCAACGGTAATTCTCTTGAGCATTTACTCCATGGCGTGCAACCAGAGTTATAGTCTTACTACACCGGTATGGCCCGTAGCCCCCCATTGTGTCATGGCGCGCAAGCCTAAGACTCTTGTTATGCGCTCCAACAGACCACCCCTTTTGGTCCACGTCGGACGGACCTAATGCAGGTCGGATCCTCCACCCCCCGTTGCTCAAATCGCCTTGCCCTCACCGAGTATGGCATACTCACGGCTTTATCAAAGGCACGGGTCGGTCTCACCAATCCTATTCTTGGCACACAGCCTGGGTATTTCTTAAACCCATTCTTTCCATAACAACATCGGGTATTTCCTGGGCACACCAGTACTTCCTGTTACTCTCTTCACAGGTGGACACCACAATATCACAAATGTCAGGGGTCTTTCCTGGGCGCACCAGTACTTCCTATTACTCTCTTCATAGGTGGACACCCTACGACATCAAGCATCACAAAAGGCCTTTCCTGGTCACACCAGTACTTCCTGTGCCTCATTCACAAGTATGACCCAATAGCATAAGCATAACACGGATATTTTCCTGAACTACCACTCCAGTACTTCCTGCTACTCCTCTTCACAGACATAAACCATTGACTCCTTAAACTACACGGTTATCACGGAGTCTTCTCCGATTCGTATGCAACATCACCAATCCAGACCAACCTGTCCAGATGGGCTTCACACATCATGCCTATTCCGTACTCCATTTCTGGATCTATATGCCAACAAAGGGGATTTCATGAATCACCCAAAAGACTCCCAAAATCAGCCACCTCTTAATGGGGGAATCACACATATATGCCAAAAGGAAGCCTTCACATGGCTAGGAAGAAAAGTCGTTACCCTTGAAGCCCTCTTTGGTGCCATGAACTCGAAGTTGGCTTGAACGACTCACAAGAGCTTTTCATCCGCAACGTCGGCCTCGAAACACAGCTTGACATTCTCAAGCTCCACCAGTAGCAGCCCTTCTCCTTCTTCCTCCTTCTTCCTCGCCCTTTCTCTCTCTAACTTGTAAAAAGATGAAGGCACTAATCAAATGAGAATATGTACTCAGTTTTCGGCCTTAAGGAAATAGGAAAGAAGCTCAACCCTTGGATCCCAGTTGAAGGAATGGACAACCACAAATTTGCCAGAAAACCTGTTTTTTCCTTATACGGCCTGTGACACGCCCGTGTCCCAGGCCGTGTGCCTCAAGCGGTGGTCAACCGACTTATCCAAACCAGTGACACGCCCATGTGACACGCCCGTGTCATGGGCCGTGTCACCCCACACGCCTCCGACACGCCCGTGTCTGTGGCCGTGTTCATCAGGCTGAAAAAATCCCCAAATTACCCGAGACTCACACGGCCTGTGACACGCCCGTGTCCCAAGTCGTGTGCACATACACGACACTAAGACACGCCCCAGCGCAAATTCGTCGGGCTGAGTTCGTCGACCCAAAGGGACACGCCCTGTGACATGCCCGTGTCACAGGCCGTGTGCCTCTACACTCGACAAACGTCGACCGCGTCTCGACACTCGACGATCGTCAAGCAACTTTCGTCGAACGCGCTGACACGCCCTGTGACACGCCCGTGTCACAGGCCGTGTCCAGAGTTGACCAAATTTTGTCGACCATTCGTCGACTGCTCCTCTCGACACTCGACACATGTAGGACACGCCCTGGGACACGCCCGTGTCCCAGGCCGTGTCACCCAAAAATTGGCCTGCTGATAAAATTTGGGCTTTTACAACCCTCCCATCCTACAAGAAATTTCGTCCTCGAAATTAGTACACAGGTAGGCAACCAGCAATCAACAACCAAATCGTTATAACATTAAAAGTTTTATGTTACAACAACATTTTTTCCACGGATTACAGAAATAGCTCGGGAAATTCTTCTCGCATGGTTTGCTCTCGCTCCCATGTAAGTTCCTCACGGCCACAGTTGTCCCATCAGAGTTTAACCATCCTGACCGTTTTGTTCCACAACTGTTTTTTGGCTCGATCCTCGATCTGAATGGGCTTCACTTTCGTCATTAGCCCATACTCCACCGGCACCTGATTCTCCGTGATCACTTGGGCTGGATCCCTAACGGCTTTCCGAAGCACCGAGATGTGAAATACATCATGCAATCCACCCAAGTCTGCTGACAGAGCTAGCCGATAAGCCGCTTCCCCGACTCGCTCAACCACCTCAAAAGGACCCAAATATCTTGGACTCAACTTTTTCAAACATCGAATCCTGGAGACATCTTTGAAGGGCTTGATCTTCAAGTAGACCCAATCGCTAACCGCAAATTCTACATTCCAGTGCTTGACGTTGTAGTACTTTGCTTGTCGATCTTGCACAATAAGTAGCTTCTCTCCAATAGTCTGAATGGTTGAATTTGCTTCCTCAACCTCATTTGGTTGATAAATACGAGCTTCGCCCGCTTCTACCCAAGCCAAGGGAGTACGACACTTCCTTCCATATAGCGCTTCATATGGTGACATCCCAATGCTCGCTTGGTAGCTGTTATTATACACAAACTCCACCATATAGAGATGATCTTCCCATCTCTTTCCGAAGTCGAGGGCGCACATTCTAAGCATGTCCTCCATTGTTCTGTTGGTACGCTCGGTTTGGCCATCCGTTTGGGGATGAAAGGCCGTGCTGAAAGTCAACTTCGTGCCCAACAGTCGGTGAACTAGCCTCTAGTCATTTGAGGTGAATCGCCCATCTCGATCACTGACGATACTCCGAGGAACACCGTGAAGCCGTACAATCTGGTCAACATATAATTTTGCCAAACTTTCGACCGAATCATCCCGCCTATTCGGGAGAAAATGTGCCACTTTAGTTAGTCGGTCAACAATTACCCAAATGGAATCATTTCCTCGCTGTGATCTCGACAATCCGTGCACAAAATCCATGGAAATATCATCAAATCTCCACTCTGGGATCAGCAGCGACTTCAAA
Organism: Platanthera guangdongensis; assembly: GCA_039583875.1. Lineage (NCBI taxonomy): Eukaryota > Viridiplantae > Streptophyta > Magnoliopsida > Asparagales > Orchidaceae > Platanthera > Platanthera guangdongensis. The sequence goes on along the minus strand of CM077147.1, from coordinate 116,770,513 downwards.
TAACCACCCGACTTTTAGCATTCCGCATTCACCATCGCACATGTTTGGCATTTGGCCACATAGAGGGCGACATCTTTCTTTAGCCCTGGCCACCAAAATAGTTTTTTCATATCATTGAACATCTTCATGCTCCCAGGGTGAATGGAATACTTTGTATAATGCGCTTCATACATCAGTTCTTCCCTCAATTTACCCACATTCGGGACGCACAAACGGCCCTCTTTGCGCCAAAGACCGTCATTCCAGGAGAATTTGCCTTCTGGCCCTTCGTTAACATAGCGTAGGAGATCTTCATCCAACTCTATTGCCCGTCGAACTCGGTCCGCAAGGTCACATTGCACCTCCGTCTAGTTCAAACATGCCTTAGCAGTAGAATTCTTGTCAACACAATAAATCTCTAACACTTCTAGCTCCCGAATGAGACGTTCATCATGCCTTTGTAACCAATTCGCTCTAGCCGGAGTCCGCTGACTCAAGGCATCCGCGACAACATTCCCCTTTCCGGGCGTATAGTGAATCTCGAAAGTGTAGTCCCCAAGGAACTCCAACCATCTTCGTTGTCGCATATTCAAGTCTTTCTGCTCCAATAGATACTTTAGCCTCGTGTGATCTATATAGATTTCCACCTTCACTCCATAAAGGTAGTGTCGTCACAACTTTAGTGCAAAAATCACCGCCGCTAACTCCAAATCATGGACGGGATAATTTCGCTTGTGTACCTTCAGCTGGTGTGAGCCCTAAGCAATTACCTTTCCATTCTACAGAAGAACGCAGCCTAAGCCGCTCCCTGAGGCATCACTATAAATTACAAATCCATCGGTCCCACATGGCGAAGATAACACCGGCGCCGTGGTCAACCGAACCTTCAGCTCTTCAAAAGCTCGTGCACACTCTGTCGTCCAGACGAACTTCTGATCTTTTCTCGTCAGCATGGTTAGCGGCAAAGTGATCCGTGAGAAATTCTCAACAAATCTTCGATAATAGCCCGCAAGTCCAAGGAAACTCCTGATCTCGGCCACTATAGACAATACCGACCACTCCTCGATGGCCCTGATCTTTGCTGGATCCACTGCAATGCCCGCTCCACTCACCACATGGCCTAGGAAAGCCACCGACGATAACCAAAACTCGCACTTCGAGAACTTGGCATAGAGCCGATTTTGCCTCAAAGTATTCAACACTAACCACAAGTGAGTCTCATGCTCAGCTTTCGACTTCGAGTACACCAGGATGTCATCAATGAACACAATCACAAACAGATCCAGCTACTCTCGGAACGTGCAGTGCATCAAATCCATAAACACCGAAGGTGCATTGCACAATCCAAATGGCATGAATGTGAACTCATAGTGCCCGTAACGCGTTCCAAATGCGGTTTTGGGAATGTCACCTTCCCGAATTCTCAACTGGTAATAACCAAACTTCAGGTCCAGCTTCGAATAGACGGTCGAGCCCACCAGCTGATCGAATAACTCATCAATTAGGGGTATCAGATACTTATTCTTCTCGGTCAGCTTATTCAGTTCACGATAATCAATACACAACCGCAACCCACTGTCTTTCTTCTTTACAAAAAGCATAGGCGCGCTCCAAGGTGACATGCTTGGGCGTATATAACCTTGCTCCAGCAATTCTTGTAGTTGGACCTTCAACTCAGCCATCTTCTTTGGCGCGACGCGATATGGTGGGCGGGCCACAGGTTTCGCACCTGGCACTAACTCGATCGTGAAGTCAATCTCCCGCAGGGGTGGTAGCCCAGGGAGATCCTTGGGAAACACATCTGTAAATTCCGACAGAATCAGAACCTCGCACACACTGGACTTCGGCTCAACAGCCTGAATCAGTGCGAAGTAACACTCTGCACCCTTCCAAACAGCCTTGACTACCTGGAGTGCAGACATCAACGTCCCGCCCACTCCACGCATACCCGCGAACTTTTTCTCCTGTTCGGTATTCTGGCCCAACGTGATCTCTTTGGATTGGCAATCAATCATGGCATGTTGCTCCGCAAGCCAATCCATACCAAATATCACATCAAATTCCGATATCGGCAAAACAGATGCAGTTAAACGGGAATCCCGACTTCCTATTTGCACCGCCACATCGCAAGCTTGATCCGCAAGCATCCAACAGCCATTCGGCAACACCACTCTGACACTATCTGTCTTTGCATGACTAGGTATCCCAAGCCGCGCTATGAACTCGCTAGACTAAAAAGAATGCGACGCACCCGTATCAAACAGTGCTCGCGCCAGCGTTTCCCGAATCATCACAAAGCCTGTGACAATCATGTCACACACACAAACCGCAAACATATATGCACTAAACAAAGCATACAAGCAATATACTAAATGCCAAACTAAACTCATACCTGTGATGACATCACTCTGCTTGATGGCCTCCTGCAGGCCAAGATTGTAGACCCGGGGCTGCGCCTGCGAGGCAGAGGAGTCCACTACTGCCTTGCCCTTCTCCGCATACGACGCTTACGCCTTCTTTTCACTCTTTGGCGGTACACGACAATCTCGAGCTATATGCCCCACCCATCCACAATTATAGCATATCTGAGGATCCGGCTTTGAGGTAGCCCCCGACGTTGCTCCCGATGCAACTGATGAAGGAGCTTGTCCACTTGTCTTGGACTTCTTGCCCCATCTCTTCTTATAGAATGGTTTCCTAGGTCGGGGCACCTTCCACTCCGGTTGTGTCACAGCCAAAGCTCTCTTCCCCTGCACCCTCTTCATATCCTTTTAAAGCGCGCTCGTAGTGTCGACCAACGCCTGAAAGCCTTGGTTCACAGAACTAGAAACCAGGAACCTCAGCTCGTCCCTCAGTCCTTCATAGAACCGATTGGTCTTCCTCTGCTCATCAGCAAAAATAGAACCCGCATACCGCCCTAAGCGAGTAAACTCATGCAGGTACGCGTCAACACTGCCATCACCTTGCGTCAGCCTTTGGAATTCATTCTCCATGGCAATCCATTGCGTCGCAGGAAGGTGCTTCGCTAGGAAGAGTCTGGAGAATTCTTCCATCGATACTTGTGTTAAGGGATGCAACTCCATTTCACCCCACCACAATCTAGCTTCTCCTTCAAGCAAGAAGGTAGCTAAGGTGACTTTCTGATGCTCCGCCGTTCCAATCACCGTCATGACTCGCTTGACTCGCGATAACCAATCCTCAGCCTGCGTAAGAGTTCCCGCTCCCGAGAACGTAGGCGGATGGAAACTCATAAACCACGTCAGCTGCTTCTCAGCCGCTCGAGGAGCCACATCCACTATAGGTTTAGGCCTTGCCACCACCTATTCTGGCCTCACAGCCGGTTGCTCCTGCCCAAGTGGCCGGCCTTGGATCATGGTAAATAAAGCCTCAGCAACTAAACACACATGTTCCGCAGACGGTGGAGGTGTAGGCACCTCGGCTGGTGCCGTACTTTCATCAGACCGCTGGGGCTCTGACTGCCTAGCTCCACTCAGTGTCACCTAAAGGTGGACAAGACACACACATTAGCGGCCTTACACAAGCAAACAACACAAAATAGGAACGCGCAGGTTCCTCAAACACACTAATTTGCATTCCTATCATGGACATTCAGGAGTTCAATCGTATATGTTGGTTTGCACAAACACGTGCTCGCCACCCCACAAAAGAAGTCGACCACGACTTCGAGAGGGAAAGACTTGTACTATGTGTTATACTATGTGTGCGAACCTATGGTTTCATGGTTAAGGGGTCAAATGTACTTAAAATGACTTGTAACTTGGTGGAGAGGACTTTAGGGTTGTCAAAGTTCTATGGTAAAAATATCATGAGATTTAAAGGCGATTAGACTCCCCAAAACCATAACCCTAGTTTAGGGCACAAACCTTATACATGTAAGATAGGCCATCAAAACTTAATGAAAAGCTGTGAAACTTGGGTAGTATGGTCATAGGGTTAATATGAGCCACTGGTAATTTTAGTGGGAATATTGGAACAATAAATTTGGTACCTCCTTTGTATTAAATGAACATGCCCTTGATAGTAATTTATTTATTTTGGACTCACTGCTCATTGGTAAATTATGAAAATTGGGCACATGAAGTTTTAGATCATTTTAATCATACCTGAATTTTGTTATAATTTTTAGATGTATATGATCAGAACTTCCTTCACAAGCTCACAATTATGCAATTATGTTCAAATATAGATTCAGAGCTTAATGATGGTTAGAAAACTATGAAACTTTTACAAAAGAGCACTTAGGTCATTATGCTCATGAGCAAAGTTTATCATAATTTTGAGATGAATATTTTTAGTAGTTGCTTCATTGATTTATGGAAGTGGGATATTGACCAAAATTAAAAATTAGAGTTTATTATCCACTGAAAAATTTGGAAACTTGGTCAGGAGTGTTTTTATGGCATTATAGTTATGCTTGAATTTTCTTATAAGTTTTGAAAGCTTATTTACAACACTTGCTTCTTTAGTTGTTAATTATGTGATTATATTCAAAATAACGGATCAGAGGTTTAAACCTTGCAAAAAAATTTGGGAGACTTGAATTTACTGTTAATTAGCTGCCTATTATTTTATCATATTTTATGAAACATTTTGCATGATTGTAAGGGCCACTTCATATACAACCTGGGGTATTTGGATTTTTAGGAGAAATTAAATAAATGCCAAATTAATTAGGAAAATTCCAAGTTTCTGGTTTTAGGCTATAAATGTCATGATAGGCCTCCATTAATTATCTTAGGGTGTTTGGATGAGGATTTAAAGTACCTCCTATCATGCTCGTCATATAGCATAAGGTGGTCTGCATTTAGTAAAAGTGCGGAAATCGAGTTAACATGGGGAATGGTCGTAGGGTGATGAGATTATGGTTTACTGATTTTAGTGAGGTGGATTGGAGTATACCATTGGAAGTTGGGATGTGTGGGTTGTAGAGTTGGCGAGAGTTAGGAGGTGCTCGGGATCGACGAATGATCGTCCTTCCTATGGAGGGAGAGAGCGAGAGAGTCAAAACAAACTAGAGTTAGATCCAGAGTAATATTAAAAAGGGATCGAGAATCGGGTGTTAACCAATAACAGTAAGTGCCTTGCGAAAGGGAGCTTTGAGCTTCAGCCCATCGTAGTTCCTAGTACTCTCGAGAGCCCTTCACGGGGAATACCTTGGGCAGTCCTGTGCTAACCTAAACCGTAAGTAAAATCAATATTTAACAGTAATTAGTATAAGTAGGCTTTCATAATTCACACACCACGGTAGCTTGGGAGTTTGGTTAGGCTGGTTTGATTAGACATCCGAACGGTAGGTTCAGAAGGTAGATGTAACAGACGGGATAGTCCGGGGAGCCGGTGGCTCAGAACGATTTGGATGCATAAATAAGGTGGTGGGTCTTCGGTATCAGACGGTCGTTCACACCGACGTCGATACGCTGACTCGGCGGGTGTGGTTGACACTTATCCAAAGAAAGTCTGGTGGATATGGCCAGCTCTAGTACGTGGTGACTCTAGGTTATGTCCTTCTAGAGGCGTACATAAGGGCTTGGCCTGGTAGTGTGGATACCCACCTAGGAGTGGGGGCCCGACCAACTGTCTCTGTTTGCCACTACAGAGGTTCCTGGGAGTGAAGCTAGCTGCCTAAATAGGAGGAACTAAAGGTCTGTGCGCATAGAGTCGTGTGCATGAGTTGCACTTGCATGAATCATGACATAACACATCACTACACTCATACTTGCATACAACCGATACCCCAACATATAAATTGGTATGAGACATTTTATACGATGGGAGCCTTGCAGAAGACCCCTTAACTTATAAGTTTGTATTATCATTCATATAAGTTAAGGTTACTTACTTCTTAGAATGTCTTTTCTACCTATGTTGTTTTCTCTACTTGTTTACCTTACTGCTTACTATTATAGAATAGCTAGCTTGCACCTTCTATCCTTAGCTATATATACATTATAATTAACTGCTAGAATAGTTCCACCGTCACCTGCTTTGCTTATTCTCTACCTTCATAGCTTCCCTTTCCTCCTCGCCGCTCGGTGCCTAGGAGCCATGGGGGAGGGCTAGGGGATGATAGGACTTAGTCTTTTTGACTAATGGTTTTCGGACCACAACATTCCAGGGACTCAGGATGGGAGACAGGGAGCTGAAATAGGGGACACAACACCAGCGGAGTACGATGCTGAAAGTCCACCTAGTGTCGGCTAAGTGCACCTATGGGGGGGGGGGGGGGAATAGGTGACGTGTGGTTCTTTTGCGGAATTTACAGATGTACCTGCACAATAAAAACAACAAGCACAACACACAAAATACACAGCAAATTTATAGTGGTTCCCCGACTTGGGTACATCCACTTTCCCCCTTCAACCTATCTCCCCAACAAGGGACGACTCGGTCACTTCACCAACGGGATTGAAATCCAATCCCTTCACTAACGGAAGGAGCCCTTCCACACGTGAGAGTCAACACTCCCACAAAACGGGTTGCACCCAACCCTTACAACACGGAACAAAAGTTCCTTTACAACAAAAGTAAATATGGAATGTATATGAGATACAAACTTCTTTCGGAGACTACGGTGTTCCTCTTTGTTCGACGACGTATTCTTGAAGTCGATGAAGAGTCTACAACCTTGTTCCCTCTTGGAGAGGATCTCCCCGTAATCGGCGGCGGCAACACAAGCGATGGCTAGCTTCGGGATCGGCGGCTACGATGAAGAGCGGCTGCAGAACTTGGAGATCTAAACTTCGTAGCGAAGCAAACTCGGTCTACCAACGGTCACTCTAGGATCAATCGTCTCGATCGATTCGGACGGGGAAGTTTTTCCCGGTCAACAAATCGAGAGACAAGAGATCTCCGGATAGACGCGTGAGACTCAAGCTTTGCTAAGCTTCTGTCACCGGAGATCGGGAAGAAGAGCGATCTGCAGCGGCGACCACTTGGCGCGAGCGGCGGCGACGGAGCGGAGCGATTTCGCGAATTTAGGGTTACGTCGAGGCTCGGTTTTCTTTCTCTCTTGTCCGTCATTTACTGTTCAAAATACCCATGTATTTATACTGTAGTATTCTCAAAGATGACCGTTTGTGGGACCCACAAAAGAAATCCCCAAAATCCGGTTCAAACTAATCCAGAAGCAGAATCCGGTTCAGCAGCATTCTGAGAAAAGGCCAAGTAAAAATCGGCGAGAATCGCAGACGATTCTCGACGAATCGGCGAGAATCACCAAGTGATTCTCGACGATTCGTCGAGAATCGTTTGTGATTCTCGTCGAATCTCTTGTCGATTCTCAACGAATTTGACTTTGTATTCATGGGCTGCTTGGCCACTGGTTCGGCGGGAATCACAAGTGATTCTCGCCGAATCTTACTTGGCACCATTTTGAGATGGCCAGAAGGAGTCGGCGAGAATCACTGATGATTCTCGTCGATTCGGCGAGAATCACCAAGTGATTCTCGCCGATTCGGCGAGAATCACTTGGTGATTCTCGTCGAATTTGCCTTGGACGATTTTTCGTCTTCCACCTAGGAGCTGCTCCTTGATCCTCCATGCTCCTTATCTTCTCTTGCATATGAGCAGCCCTGTACTTGAAAGTAAGTGCACTCCAATAGAGAGAGTACACATAGGCCAACACACTGATCTGCTCAACGAGGGATTACGTCGTGCAGACCCGTGTATATTGACCTACTGCACCCTGACATTGGTGTGCACTTAGCGTGGAGAAACTGCAAGTACAACTTGAAAGAGTTTATCAAATACATTGTGAATTCATCTTAGCTTGACAGGTGGCTTCCTCAAATCTAGGTAATCGTGGATGCAATACCCAACAATCTCCCCCTATTTGACGAAGCCAAAACCCTACTAGCTAAGATGAATAACACCTATCAAATAATAATTATAGCATTTAAAAATTAAATATGCAACACAAGGGAATATATGCAATCAGAGCAGGACTTGAGTCATTCACACATTCAAGAATATATATATATATACCAAGAGAAATATATTCACATATAAGTCAGAATTGTTCATATGACAGTAATAATCATTAACCGTTCTTAAGACACAGTGACCAGCTATAAAATACTGACTATTTGTCCTTAGCTACGTCACCCTTCAGAGTTTGAGCCAAGTACTTTTTGCTTTGCCTTTCCATGTATTCCTTGGGCTTCGGGTAGTACCTAGGAGGAGCAACTTTGTCTGGATCCTTGTTGTTTCTGAAGAAAATGTTGCGTTTTGCTTCAAATGCTTTGTGCGTTTCCCATTCGTACTGGCTATATGCTTCATTTCGATTGATCTCTCCTCTTTCGTACAGCCGGAAGGTGTCTAAGATGATGTTCCTTGAGACTGGACTCCACCTTTCATTTCGTACATCCTCCTCATTCATTCGAATTCTCTTTGCAGCCTGTGTCTCCTTGGATGTCCCTTCCTGAACTTTCCTCTTTCCCCTGGCTTTAGCTAAAGCCTCCTGGTCAAACATACTCCTCAGCTTGGATTTGGAGATGGCCCTAGCATCAGCTTCATCAGTGAAAATTTCTGCAGCACTTGTACTTACAGCCTCAGCAATATTTACTTCCTCAGCAGCCTTAGAAGTCTCAGGAACCTGAATACCGGCAGATTGGTCAGGTAGGACGATGCCCAACGTGCCCAGTGCCTGTTGTAGCATCCACCAGCAACTCTCATAGACGTATTTGCTTGATTGGGCAAAGTTTGCATCCATGCTTTCTTGGAGCTCGGCCAGCTTAGCTATATACTCTTTCTCCCCCTTTTTGGCTTCGTCAGCTATGCAGTTGGCATACGAGTGCAGAGAGTCATCAATATGCTTAGTTGTCTTGCTGAATTCAGTGATTAGGGCCTGCTGATTGGCATTTAAAGTGACCATATTACCATCAAATTTCTGAATATTGTTGGCTACAACGTGTGCGTTCTGATTGACAACAGCCAGAGTATCAGTATTCTTTTTCAAACCGGCCATTAACAATGTGACAGCTTCGCCGGCCGCAGTATACTTTTCTTCGAATTTCTTTTCCATCACATCCAGCTTATGGTTGATTTCCACCATATTCTTCAGCATGAGATCTTCAGAAGTCTTAATCTCTTGCAGCATTGTTTTCTGAGCTTTATCAAAATAGGTTTTAAGCTCATTCACGATACCCTGAATTATGTGTACGGTGTGAATAGCTAGGTCATCGCGTAATGGAATAGCCGGAGGCACTTCTTGGCCTTGCTCTTGCTCGTCAGCAGACGCATCGGTGGAGCTGGATACCATCACAGTCTCTACAGGAGGAGTGTGGGCGGCCTCTGTAGAGTTATTTAACTCCCCCTCCACTGGTGCAGACTTATCAGGAGGAGGTTCAACAGTATCTGGAGACTCAAGCACTTCATGCCCCTCATTTACCTCGTCCTCTCCGTCCTCATCCAAAACTTCATCCATAACAGCAGCTTCTTCCACTTCTTGATTGTTTCTGTTCAGGACCTCCTCATCCTCCAACCCAGGTTCACTTTCTTCATGAACTTCGGCCACCGCATCCCTGACAACCTGGGCGATGTCAGATATTATATCCATATGAGAGGGTAGAGTCTCCCCCTCGATTCCTGCAGTCACAGTATCAGGAATTTCACCGGGGGAGGCTGCTGGAGATACTTCCTCTTGCTCTTCCACAGCCGGCTGCCCGATGCGCCGCTCCCATCGATCAAACACAGTAGCATCCATCTTTTTCAAGTAATGGAGAGGGACTCCTTTGCTCATGTCGAATTTGTCTCCGTTGAGCTGGTTGAGATATAGACTGATGATGCGGCCGAAGCTTGGAGTGCCCAGAGTGTCCTTGATCTTTTGGAACAGCAACTCTCCCCAGTTGAACCTCTTTCTGCAGACCACAGCTATGAGAATTTTGAACATATCTCCGGAGATATGATCATGGGAGCCTGGCTTGCAGATGAGTACTTTTCCTATGATGTCAGATAGGAGCTTCCCTTCTTCATTCATCTCTTTTCTCTTAACTGATCGAGTGCCTCTTGGTAGACCGCAGAACAAGAGGGTTCTGGCTTTGTCCTCATCCTCCAGATAGTCTTCCTGCTCCGAACTTGAAAGCTGCAGGTAGCGAGTTAGCTTACTGGCAGACATTTTTACTTTTGTCCCAGCCACCTTGCTTTTGATGACGGAGTCTCTGTCCCGGAGTCTTGCGGTAGAGAAGAACTCCAGCACTTCTTTATCTAGGACTTTGCAAGGATGCTCCAAGACGAAGGTTAGCCCAGCCTCTTCGAGCATAAGAATGATATTTCGGAACTCGTCCGAGGCATGAGAAAAACCAGTGCGAACCAGCTCGCAACCAGAAATCAAGCCTGCAGTCGTCCTTGGAGCCATTGAGGATCAAGACAGAAGCCCGACTCTAAGCATTAGTGAACATTCAAAAAGAAGGCATCACTTGGGGTTCGGCCTTGGAGCCATTGAGGAGGAGGTTACCTAAGGGCTTCGGTGGAAGGAAGAGTATCCTGTGGGAAACACAGCAGCGATTCGCTCACTTCGACGAGAGCGTCGGAGGGCTGCGGGTTTCGGCGAGAGTCGTCGGGATTCTTTCGAAGAGAACTTTGCGAGACCCTAGCGGGAGCCTAGGAGAAGACCTCACGAGCTGCTGTTGGCGGAAGAACTCCTGCGGGTTGCGGAGAATTGGCGAAGCTCCTGCGGGTTGTCGGAAGAGATCTTGCGGGAAGAGGCGGCGAAGCTCCCACTGTGGTCACCAGGGTGTCGGGGTACTTTCTGCAGCGTGACGCGGGAGGTGTGAGGAAGGCGAACAGGCGGAGATGGTCTTTCGGCGGGATTTATATACGTCGTCGGGATTCTTAAGGAAGCCGAGCGGTCGGAGAGCTCCTTCGGCGGAATTCGGCGGGATTTGTCTAATTTGGTGAGATATAAAATGGGTGGCTGGGATTCGGAGTATATAATGATGTTTTTCTTGACTACTTTGGGAAGCATTGCACCATTTTCAAATTCTTCGAATGTCAAGTTAATACAAGATTAATAAATACATGTTTATTATAAAGACAATCTATTCGGATTTGAGCGAGACTTCTCCAGACACTTCTTGATGTCAATTGTGATGTGTCGAAATTCGCAATGACATATCTTTGTTAACCTTTTATTGTTGTGTAATGGTTTGCATGCCTCGTGATAAGCATAAGTATTCGTATGCACAAGGATAGAAATATATATCTATATATATTTACTATGAATGAGGATGCATCATGACACAAGTCCTTGAACTGATCAAACTTACCTGGGATTTGGAGAGTCATCGTCTTAGTCCCACAGGTAGACCACATTAGTAGCTTAAAGTGAGTATGCTCAACAGGTAGCACATCTGTTATTGCGGACGCTTGTTCCAAGTTAGCCTTGAGCCACCTACTGTCCAGATCCCAAAGTATTCACGGGGACCTAGACTACCCTGCAAAACAGAATTACTTCACCTTAGGAACCCAAATCATATTGGGTCCTAGGTTTCTATTAGCATAAGCATGCAACTGCCTTCCTTGAGAAACCCTGTCTGGAAGACTGCCTCTGTCCCTATAATGTGGATAAGCCCTTGCTGTGGGCACAGAGAGGTTGTGCCAACAGTCAATGGCAAAGTGTCCCACTTTGCCGCAGCACCAACAAGAGTGAATGTTGTATCGCCGTTTTCGACCTGATCTAGTGACTGATGTAGTCACGGTCCTAGGTCTCACGGGGATAGGGCATGTTCTTGTTGCACAATTTCCTCTTCCATCGAGGCATGATGAAGGGTGGAACGAATGCATGATGTGAGCGTTATGAGGCCGAGAAGGTGGTGCCATTCTTTCAGGCATCTTCCTTGCTGAGGCTCCATGACGCCTGACATCATGACTTCTATTCTCCCTATCCCGTGTCCTCGAATGGAGAGAATTCTTCTGTGAACTAGGACATGCAGATCCACACTTTGTTGTGGCAGTGGCCGTGAATACAAAGGGCTCAGAATGAGCCTTAGGTATTTCCACATGGGTGGCCATGACGCCTCTTGCACTATGGACGTTTCCACATGGGGACAATTCACCCTTGCAGTGACCACGATTATTCCTGTGGTCATACCTGAAGGCATGATGAGTTGCCTTCCCGCTTGGAGTGGGAGGTCGGAACACCGTTTCCCCATTTCTCCATCCCTGGATAATCCGGGAGATCCACCCGGTTTCTTGTTTTCTCTTTATAGCATCAACTTTGGAAAAGTTAGATACTATACGTCTCTCATTATCTAGACTATTCTCTAGAGTTGAGATCTTAGAGTCCTTGACCTTGTTGGACGCCAATTGGAGAACCAACAAGATCTTCAGTCGAGCAATCTCTCGAGCTTGCTCCTCAGCAAGTAGATTGCTTTCCTGAAGGGCTCTCTTCAGGGAATCAGTATTTTCTGGAGGAGAGCAGTTTCTGTCTTCAGAACAGTCAAAAGATGTGGGACAGGATGAAGATGATACCTGCTCATCTGGGTTATTGTCATTAGAATCAGTGACCAATGTTTCTTCCTCGTCGGAGCTGCTTTCCTCACTATCTTCTTCAGTCTCTGACAAGGATACTGGAGCTCTGATGCAATCCGAGGGATCCTTGCATTCATCTTCAGAAGTGAGGACCCCCACATATGCTTCATCCTCTGATTGGCAGCATATTTCAGCTTTCTCTGACCCCCCCATCAGCTCTGAGATCATCAACCACAGAGATTTAGCCGTTTTGCATTTTCCCAACCTGGAGCGAGAGGCTCCAGACCAGACATCCATAATAATTTGTCGAATCCTCTGGTCCAGTTGGAAAAATGAGAGTTCCATCTCTGTCATCTCAGCAATGCACATGGGCACTTGGATCCCCGAGTCGGAGGTCTTCATGGGGATAAACGGACCCTCTTCCAGGATGAAGGATGCTCGTGGATCGATGGCATCCAGGTGAAATAATACTCTCATCCTCCAGATAGGATAATAATCCTTTGAGCATGCAGGGAGTTTGAGTGGCAATACGTCATAATCCAGATCCATGCTTCTGACACTGGTGGCAGGATTCTACTCAAGGTGTTAACCTATTTGAAGAGTAACCTGCCTCTGATACCACTTGAAAGTCCACCTAGTGTCGGCTAAGTGCACCTATGGGGGGGGAATAGGTGACGTGTGGTTCTTTTGCGGAATTTACAGATGTACCTGCACAATAAAAACAACAAGCACAGCACACAGAATACACAGCAAATTTATAGTGGTTCCCCGACTTGGGTACATCCCTTTCCCCCTTCGACCTATCTCCCCAACAAGGGACGACTCGGTCACTTCACCAACGGGATTGAAATCCAATCCCTTCACTAACGGAAGGAGCCCTTCCACACGTGAGAGTCAACACTCCCACAAAACGGGTTGCACCCAACCCTTACAACACGGAACAAAAGTTCCTTTACAACAAAAGTAAATATGGAATGTATATGAGATACAAACTTCTTTCGGAGACTACGGTGTTCCTCTTTGTTCGACGACGTATTCTTGAAGTCGATGAAGAGTCTACAACCTTGTTCCCTCTTGGAGAGGATCTCCCCGTAACCGGCGGCGGCAACACAAGCGGCGGCTAGCTTCGGGATCGGCGGCTACGATGAAGAGCGGCTGCAGAACTTGGAGATCCAAACTTCGTAGCGAAGCAAACTCGGTCTACCAACGGTCACTCTAGGATCAGTCGTCTCGATCGATTCAGACGGGGAAGTTTTTCCCGGTCAACAAATCGAGAGACAAGAGATCTCCGGATAGACGCGTGAGACTCAAGCTTTGCTAAGCTTCTGTCACCGGAGATCGGGAAGAAGAGCGATCTGCAGCGGCGACCACTTGGCGCGAGCGGCGGCGGCGGAGCGGAGCGATTTCGCGAATTTAGGGTTACGTCGAGGCTCGGTTTTCTTTCTCTCTTGTCCGTCATTTACTGTTCAAAATACCCATGTATTTATACTGTAGTATTCTCAAAGATGACCGTTTGTGGGACCCACAAAAGAAATCCCCAAAATCCGGTTCAAACTAATCCAGAAGCAGAATCCGGTTCAGCAGCATTCTGAGAAAAGGCCAAGTAAAAATCGGCGAGAATCGCAGACGATTCTCGACGAATCGGCGAGAATCACCAAGTGATTCTCGACGATTCGTCGAGAATCGTTTGTGATTCTCGTCGAATCTCTTGTCGATTCTCAACGAATTTGACTTTGTATTCATGGGCTGCTTGGCCACTGGTTCGGCGGGAATCACAAGTGATTCTCGCCGAATCTTACTTGGCACCATTTTGAGATGGCCAGAAGGAGTCGGCGAGAATCATTGATGATTCTCGTCGATTCGGCGAGAATCACCAAGTGATTCTCGCCGATTCGGCGAGAATCACTTGGTGATTCTCGTCGAATTTGCCTTGGACGATTTTTCGTCTTCCACCTAGGAGATGCTCCTTGATCCTCCATGCTCCTTGTCTTCTCTTGCATATGAGCGGCCCTGTACTTGAAAGTAAGTGCACTCCAATAGAGAGAGTACACATAGGCCAACACACTGATCTGCTCAACGAGGGATTACGTCGTGCAGACCCGTGTATATTGACCTACTGCACCCTGACATTGGTGTGCACTTAGCGTGGAGAAACTGCAAGTATAACTTGAAAGAGTTTATCAAATACATTGTGAATTCATCTTAGCTTGACAGGTGGCTTCCTCAAATCTAGGTAATCGTGGATGCAATACCCAACAGATGCTCATGGATGTGGGCCAGTCTAGCACAGGAGCACCAGCTACTGGTTCCGTGAGTGATTAGTTTACTTAGCTTCCGCAGTGTTTCTAGTGAGGATTTGATGTACTGGGCTTGAGCCCGTTTATATTTCTTCGTACTGTTTTATTTCAGTACTTTTATTATATGTGGACTTGATGTGATTTTTCTTTATATATATATAATACATGTGATTGTGGACTCAGTGTATACTTCTCTTTCTCTTTGGTGATTGTAAAGGCTGGCAGGACTGGCGTTTTGTAGTGGCGACCTTCCCGAGTGTCTGTTACACCGCAAAACAACGGTTTTGGGCATAAGAACCCGGGGTTTTAAAAGAAAAAAAAATGGGGTCTTACAAATTGTATGAGCGATGCACAAAAAATAAACAAGCAATCACAGACGACACCAAAATTTATAGTGGTTCCCCAATCTTGGGTACATCCACTTTCCACCTCACCGATCTAGCAACGCACTAGACTCGGCTACTACACTATTCTCTCGGATTGAAAACAATCATACAACTCAGAACAAAGTTCCTATAACTCGGAGTAAAACAACTCCTTCAAAAACTCAGAGATCAACTCCTACAAAACTCGGAGAATAACTCCTACAATCTCGGAGAAAAACTCCTACATCAATAAAATGAATTTAAATTGAAATTCACAAACTTGTCTTCACAGATCTGTTTGAATCTCGGCTTCTTCCTTCTTGAAAAATTGTAAGTCTCAGTCAGAAAAATCAAGGAAGAAATCGGAGAACTCTTGGATCTGAGAACTTTGGAATCACCACGATTAAGGAAAGATTTGTAGTTGTCGAAAATCTTGATCGGTGAACTCCTTCTTGTCTGAATCTCTGGGATCGAGAAAATACGATGATGAAGAACATGGCGGCGACGCTTCTTAATGGGCAGTTTCGGCAAGTGTACCGATCGTAGTCAAGTAATAGATTTGAGGAGTTGAATCCCCGGATATCGATCTCTCGAGGAGTGCAAGTAGAGAGTGTGACTTCGCTATTGAAAGAGGGATTGCAAGTGCCAACGTAACAAAGGGTGTTGATTTTTGGTTTCCTAATTTTAACACTAATAAAACTAATGCGGGTCGCCTTCACCGCATCGCTTGGGTGGATTACTCAAGCGAGTAATGAGGAGGATGGACAAACCATTGAGGGTCGCAGTCACCTCTTCGCCCCACATGCTCCTAACAATTGTTAGGACGACGTTATAGCGTCAAGAACACAAAGTATGGAAGCACACCAACATAATCAAGAACGAAAATATGTCAACACATAGACATGCTGAAATCATTAAGTAAATCAAGTTCTTTCTCATCAATCCAACAACCAAGCAATCAAGAGCAAAGTTACTAAGGAAGGGGGGGGGGAGATACAACCAAATGCACGAGGACTTTCCGAGATTTGCGGCCCGAGTCAAGGGTTGTCGGGCCTTGTCCGTGCTTGGTCTACGGATGATATACGGGGTTGAGAATGGCTGTCACTTCCTTCTAATAACCCGTCTTCTTTGTGAATAGCCATCATGTTAAACCTGATCGGAGAACTCCACGTATGCAGCACCTAGGAGCATGAAACGGAGCGTTGAGGTTGGAGAAGACGATGGCGGCCGAAGATGAAGCTATTGAGAGCTTTTGGAGGGAGAACGGTGGCCAAACAAGCTCTCCAAGGAGGAGAGAGGAAAAGCTGCTAGAGGAAGGTTTTCCTGCTCAAAGGAGCGGAAATGGCGGACTGGATCCTTTGGGCGAATGAGACATGCAGCTTAAATAAAAAAGTCAGAAATAATGGTCACACACGGTTTGGCGCACGACCATGCGTTAACCGTGCGATATTTGATTCCAAAACAAGCTTGCAAAAGAAGAAGCGTTGACCCGTGCATTTCCTTCGCGCAGGGACGCTTCCACACGTGCGTGAAGGAAAACGCACGGGTAACAACAGAAAGTAGAAATTTCCGACAAGCACGTGGAACCATGAATTTTATTCGCGAACGGGCACTTCTGCCCGTGCATAAGAAAATAGCACGATTAGCCACAGAGCGCAAAAAATCAAGGCAGCCACAGGAAAACCATGCGTTTCCTTCGCACACAGTTTCAAAGAAACTATGCGTTAACTGTGCGTGAAGATCGTCGAGCGCAGCTCGACGAAATTTGTCGAGCTCCACTCGACACTTCTCCTACTCAACAAAATGCATGATCGGCCACAAACCGTGCACGAGTAAAACGCACGACCGTGCGTTTCCTCAAATCAGAATTCTTGTCTTGGGGAAAATGCAATACCTGCACAACAAAAAATCATAACTGGAGCACAAGCTCCCGACACTAAATATACAACAAAGAATAACCAAAGCTGCACAGGGAGTACCCAAGTACATACCCCCGACATCCCGGTGTAATTCACAAACCAAAATGGGCTGAAACAGTGCACAATGACTAAGTGAGGCACTAATCAAATATATGACAATTCCTATTGAAATAGTAGTGCACAAGCATGAAAATAAGCCCAGATGAGTCCGAAAAATCCTATATAAATCGGACTCAGCACACCACTAGACTTAAACATTTGCTCGACCCGAGCAAATCATCCCTAACGCGGATGAGTAAAATAGCAGAGCTGGACTATAACTGCATAGCAGAGTACCATGCGAAATCGCATGCTCACGCTCTTAGGAATATCGTAGAAGGAGTTTCTAATTATGCAATAATAGCCTATATATTTCTAAAGGCGTATCAAAATATTATTACTACTCTTACTATAGAATCGAGGGGAATCATTCGGTCATGCGCAAAGAGAAAGCAGATAATCACTAAGTGGAGCATTGCCAAAGCAAGAGATCGGGATAACCTCCAAAGGAATCCACCAATGTCGGTGACCATTTGCTTGCCTGTTCACTCTCTCTCCACGACACTAGTTTGACTCGAGTGCGAATCCATAGGACTTGGAATATAATGGAGGCTTAGGCAAAGGTGGGGTATATAAAGATAAACAAGACGGATACACACACCCAAATGAGATCGCTCAAAAATAATAACAACCATACTCAACGACAAACACGCGCAACGCACCACCAACCTTGGATTTTTAACATTGTGTGCACGCCCATAACGATCACAACACAACCCACTTCCACAAACATAAAATCACAACTCTATAATAATTTTTTTCTTTCTTTTTCTTTTTTTCTTTTCTTTTACTATTTTTTTGTCTTTTAACCAAATAACCAAAACTAGCCGAAAACACGGCAACACCACAAGCTGCACAAACACCAACATAAATGGCACACATAATGGATACAAACTACAATAAAACAAACCAAGCGAGCGACCACATTCAGGTGTACAAGTAGGAAAGGCTATATGGCTTTGGTAGCGAGGCGTAGGGATATCAAAGAAGGGACAGGCTCAATGGGGATAACAACGGATAGACATCGGGAATGGTACAAGGATCAAACTAGACAAAGTGATGGCCTACATCACGCGTGCATTTGACTAACCATGTACTCATGCTTCGAGAGTAGCTAGGGGCAAGTTCTTAGCCACCGAGAAAGACAATCCCTCCTCCCGACTCGAGCAATACGAGGCTAGCGATGTCAACACACATCCCTATGCTACTGTTTGATTCACACTGGATTCAAAGTAGACGAGTAGAATTAAGAAGAGTTACGCCAGTAGAAATAATATACGCTATGAGCATAAAAAGAATTTAATTCTACACGTAATCCTAAATGAGACGCGAGCACTCGATTAGGAGCACTATAGGAGTCAACATTTTACTGCGCCTCACAATACTAGGCCAACGCTGAAATTTTACAAATCGCACACTAGTGATAATAAAACTCACGATGTGCTCCTGTTCAATCACGCGCTCAAGTGTGGTGTAGTGGTATGCAATGTCAATCAATAACAGCAAATGAAAATATTATTCTAGCATGATAGAGATTTAATGCACGTGAGTAAGTAAACCGCATAACACTCCCCACCAGACTTAGCCAAAACATCCTAACACCACAATGTGATCGTGAAATTAAAAAGCAAGTAAGGAGAAGGGGTTACCCAATGCTCAGAAATGAGCACACCAAAAGATTGATATTAATTTTCGAAGAAGGTCCACATCCGAAACGAACTTCACCTGCAAAAGCAAATACCTCCAAGAACAAAAATCATATTATATAAAAAACAAAACAAAATAATGGGTTGTCTCCCAGAAGCCACTTTTCTTTACCGTCCTTAAGGTGGACCAAATACCTGTATTAACAGTTTTATATAAAGTTCAAGCGCATAAGCAACGATAAAGTATAAAGGCACACACAACTTAAAGCAAAAATTAAACTAAAGGAAGGGGGGGGGGGAGGGGGGGGGGGGGAGGAGATCCTTCATATCTCAGCTAAATGCTGACTTATGATAGATCCCCCCAGTCACGCGAGATGAGGAAGAAGCGAAAGCTTTACGGCCTAGAGAAGACAAATCTCCCCTGCCCCTAGCTTCTTCATTCTCTCGTCGTTGGGCAAAATCCAGCGCCTTGCGCCTTCACATATCATTCTTTAGCAATTCTACGGATGGAGATCGCCACGGTGGTACAACTACTCCATCCAATCCATAGGTATTTCCAGCTTTTCCGTCCGGAGGCGTCCTTTCCTCACCCGCGACGGGTGATAGATCAGCCCATGTGACCTGTTTCATAGTTTTACATAATTTATTCGGCTTAATAAAAGTTTTTAAATCTATTTTATGCATGCTCTCAACAGTCGTGCTCCACTCACGTTTCTTCACCTCCAAATCTTGTTTCACTCCAAGCAACTCCATCTTCGTTTCTTCTTCAGCTATCATTAGCATGCTTGTCTCAACAATACTTGGCAAACCATCAAATAACATAACATTCAATTTCAGTAGTTTTCCAGGTTCATTTTGAATCATAGAGGGAAGGGATGGCGGTAAAGGCGAATCAACCTTGGATGCCAAGGTGATACCACTCGCATTAAATTGCAACGTTGCTTCGCTAGATTTAAGGAATGAGACCCCTAAGATAGGTTTTGAAGCATTCCCCATTGGTCCCAAAACCTGAAAGTCGATGATCACAGCAGCCCGTTCATTATCACTTCCACTTCCTTAATCTCACCGTCGGTCTTGACTACCGACCCATCGGCCAAAATGAGTGATTTCTGCATATTCGGCTCGATATTCAAATTAAATTTTCCCACATCTTGCAAAGCAATAATGTTTCAAGAAGATCCAGAATTAGATACGGCCACAGTCTCAATCTCATTTATCTCGCATTTTACGGCCACTTCATTTTCAGTACACTCATCTGTCTCCCCAACACACTTCCCTTGCTCACGAGGATTTTCTTCTGTGTCGCTCAGGAGGGCGCCGCAAGTGAGCTCAGAGAACACATGGGCTAGTTGACCCAGCTGCGTCTCCAAGTTTCTCATGGAGGCAGTCTGAGTGGCCATGTTGGATTGGGCCATCTCCACAAACTTTTCCATCATTTCTTCTAACGCACTCTTTCGCATCCCCTACACGTTTGGATTATAACCCGCTTGTGGCGGTCGTTGCTGGCTGTTAGAAGCTCGAGCATCAAATTGATGATGACCTCCCTGCCACCTTTGACCGGGCACATATTGGTTTCAGGAGAAATTTGGATGATTTCTCGCATTCGAGTTATAAGCATTATTATAAGGAGCAGTGCAGTTTTGGTTATTTATAAAATTTACACTCTTGTCAGTAGATATACCTGAGGGATCAACAAAGGCATCTCTAGCTGGGCATTCATATGTGTGATGGTCGGGGTTTCCACAACCCTGGCATGAAATAGCCATCACCTCAAACAAATTTCTCGCACTCCTCAGTGTATTTCTTCCCGCAGTCCAATACGTGCTATGGGAGGCAGTGTCGCGAAGGAGCCGCAACGCCTCGTTAGGAGTCGGGTTCATGATAGTTCCTCCAGCCGCCGCGTCGATCATAGCCCTGCAATTGGGCTCAATAACAAAATAAAATATTTCCACTAAATTCCACAACTTACAGTCATGCTGGGGGCATCGATACTGCAGATCAGCAAATCTCTCCCAGGCCTCAGACAAAGTTTCCTAGTCCAGCGGCCAGAAAGTGGCTATCTCCCTTCAGACGTTCACTATTTTGTCCACCGGGTGGAATTTGGCTAGGAAATTCGCGGAAAGAGCCTCCCACGTAGTTGCAGTCCCAGGAGTAATAGTGTGGAGCCAGGTTTTCGCCTTGTCCCTCAGCGAAAATGGGAACAACCTTAGCTTCACCACATCATCAGTAATACCGATGTAGCGGAAGGTACCACATATCTTCGAGAATTCCGCCAGATGGAGCTGCGGATCCTCACATGGCCAGCCTAAAAGTTTTCAGCAATTCTTATAAATTAACTGTGGGATTGAGGATAAAATCACCAACAGTTTCATCAATGTCCATATCAGTATCAAAAAAATCAATTAAATCTTTATCTATACAATCTGTATATGCTGTTGTGGGGACTGGAGTATCTGCTGGTGCTGGAGCTGAAGAGTCTGAAGCTGTGGATGCTGCTTCATCATCAGGCATCTCCCCCTGCCTGGTTTCAGTGGGAACTGAGGCCAGGCCCCTGACTGAGGAGGGGGCTGTAGCGAGGGTAGATATTTGGGCAGATAAAGATTGAATGGTGGTAGCAAGAGGTATAATGGCCTCTGCTATAAGGGATTTCAGAATGGGAGTGATGATGGTGATGATAGATGAGATGGTAGAGGGGTCCAGTGAGAAAGTGGTAGATGGGGTTGCAGTTGGTGTGGAAGAGGTGGCAACCAGTGAGGGAATGGAGGGTGGAACATCAGGTATGTGAAGGTTTGATGGTGATGAGGATGGAGGGGTGGCATCTTGCATCATGGTATCTGTGGGTAGGATGTAAGATGGTATGGAAGATAAATGTGGGGGAAGTGGAGACTATGGTGGTGTAGAAATGTAGGTGTCATGAGGGGATTCAGGAGGTGTGGGTGGTTAATTTGCTTGAAGAGGGGTAGATGGAATGTTGGTGATGTCAAGTGGTGGAGAGGGAGGTGGAGTAAGAACATGAGTATGCTGTTGTGATTGGGGTGTTGAAGAAATAATGGGAGAGGAAGTGAGTTGTTTTGCTGGAAGGGGTGCTGGAAGAGATGGTGGTGTGTGATGAATCTCTTCAGCAGGTGTGGGAGTGGCTTTAACAACCCTAGTGCCTTCAGAAGCTGGGGTGGAAGAGGTAGAAGCCTTAGTGGGCTTTGTGATTGTCCGCTCCCACCTGCCAAATAAGGCACAAGTGAGCATTTTACTGGCATTGATGAATATGGTCTGGGAGACCAGTGATTCAGCAGCCTTTTCCTTGAGGAATATCCCTAGGATCCTTCCAAAACACACTTTTTTCTTGTTATTTTTCTTCTTTATCAGATCAAAGAGGATCTGAGCCCAGTCCACTTGCTTCTTATTTATTACTGCACACATGACCAAGAACTGATGTCTTGTGATGTAGTTATGGGCAGTATGCTTGCCAAGCAAGACCTTCCCAACAATATCTGCCAGGAACTTGTATGCTGCAGACAAATGCATCTTCAATAATTTATTTTGGTTGTCACCAGCATAACCCATCAGATTTAGCATCATATTAAACTCTTCAGAATCAATTTCTAATTCCTCTTCGCCATTTGTCAAACCAAATATTTCAGTTAAAACCGCGGGGGTTAAGGAGATAGTGGTACCGACGATTGATCCTGTCATAGTATTGTCTTCAGAAGTGGATGAAGTATAGACCCATTCTCTGATTTCTGTTCCTGGCAACTTTATGCTGGTGGTCATCAGGTTCTTCAGATTCTGTTCTTCCAGAAGTTCCAAAATATATAGAAAGATTGGATCCGAGTGCTGCAATGATTCAAAGTCGACATCAAATCCAGTGTCAAACTTCATAGCGGCTAGAGCTCCTGCTGGAATCGCCATGGAATCACCTACAGATGAGAGAAACGGCGATCAAGTGCAAGGGAACAAAAAGTGCGAGATGGAGGTCGAAGAAAACCTAGATATAAGGTTTTCCAGAATATGAATCGACAAACTCCGTTCCACGAAAATACAATTAATTCTTCGAACTGAGGTCGACGAAATGAGTTAATAATAAATAATTCGTCGATCTCATTCAGAAGATTTGAAGACAATTCGTCGAACTCCGGTCGATGAATATCTTCTGAAGCAAAGTTCGTTGAGCTCCGGTCGACGAAAATTGTTTCACACAGAGAATTCGGCGAACTCCGTTCGACGAATATCTCTCAAACCTTCCCCGGTTCGTCGAACTCCGTTCGATGAACTTTGGAAAATTCGTCGAATGCAGACAGGACTTAAGCTAAGTCTTCTCCATTGATCATTCCCAGCTGATTTAGAAAGAAAGCATGATTTTTCTCATCCAGAGGTTTGGTGAATATATCAGCTTTTTGTAAATCAGTGTAGATATAGACAATCTTAATCTTATTTTTGTCTACACACTCCCTAATGAAATGATGTCTTATGTCAATATGCTTTGTCCTACTATGGTGAACTCGATTTTGTGCTATGGCTATAGCACTAGTATTATTACAGAATAGGGTTGAATTATTTAAGTTGAACCCATAATCTAGAAGTTGATTTTGTATCCACAACATCTGTGAACAACAGCTGCCTGCTGCAATATATTCTGCTTCAGCAGTGAATGTTGACACTGATGCTTGCTTCTTACAAAACCGAGGGGGATAATCTCACTAAATTGCCAATGGATACAACGACCACAATAATAATGGATGTTGTACAAGAACTGGAACAATCAAAGATACATGAATAAGAAATATCTGAGAAAGAGATGGAGGATGAAATTCCAAAAGAGACTGAAGAAGAAATTCTTCTTTCTAAAGAAACTAACATGCAGGGGGAGAGAGATGTAATTCCCCAGATTGAAATTCCTGGTGCTGAAATTCAGCATGCAGATGCTAACTTAGAAAGTATCAACATTAATGAGAAAGGTACAAGAGCTGAGTGGGAGTTGGCCCTAGATATTGACAAAACCAAGGAGAAAGCAACAATTGAAGAGATAAATTCTTCTGAATCTGAAGAAGAAGAGTCTCAACTGAAGAAAAGAAAGATATCTAAAATGGAAAAGAGAAGTAGGAGTTATGAAAAGCTTATTCAGTCTGAACCAATTTCAGCTCCTCTAGTGTACTCAAACTAACTCCTTGTACAATTACAAATTATACTTGATCAACATAGACAATAACTTGAAAAGTGTGTAGATGAAAGAACTAAAGAGCTGCAGCTTCAACTGGCTCAGGAAATAAAGTCAATCAGATTTAAAGTAAATCTCCTGAAAACAGACATGACTAATTTCTTTGTGGAAGGATCTAAAGTTATAGTTTATATTGCTAAACAATAGTAAGAAGCAAAGACAACTGCAGATGAAATGGTTGTCAAACCAAGCTATGTCCTTGAAAATCAAAGAATTTTGGATGAAAACATGACTACTTTGCATACAGAAATAATTGTTAAGCTGACTGAGCAGTCTACTGCGTTAGAAAACAAAATAGCTGCTGCTACAAAGGATATGGAAACTCAGTTGACAACCCGTTCATCCTCATTACTTATAGATATAAAAGAATCTGACAAAAAGTTAGATGACCACTTACTTAAACTCAAGAATTACTTAACATCTGCATTAAATTATCTAGATGGTAAAGTCAGGTTTCACAAAAATGATCTAAGATATCACATAAAAAGAGAAGTCATAAAGGGGGAGAGGCTAATGAAAAGGGCCAGTTCTGAACACGCTACCTGGATATCAAATAATATCAGAGACATTTTAGGTTATCCTCCCCTATGGTATGATGGAGATCAGACTGCTGAGTCTGGTTTTCAACCGGCCAAACTTGAAGAACCTCATGCTACTGGAACTCATGATGCTCAGCAAACCATGTACAACCCTGCAACACAAGATACATTTAAGGTTATCGAAGTAGCTGTCCAACACATGTACAGTACTCCACCATCAGTTCAAAATGTTATATGTGAAGAGGTGGAGATGTCTGAATCTGCTTTGATTAAAGAAAAACATACTCAGCTTTCCAAGAAAAGGTTTAGAGAACAAGCCGAGGCTAGACAAAATTTTAAGCAGTGGAGTCCAACCTCTAGGTCAATAATTCTCACTACATGGAAAGTAGTTAATGTCAATGCTATAGGTAGGGGAAAATGGTACGAAGAGCAAGAATGGGCTAAACATTTGAAGCACGAAGAGGTTATCCAGAAGTTCAGACAAGATCTGAAGAAAGGAAAGATTCCTGCTAATTCTATTGAGCCCGGTAAATATTTCCTCAAACCTTATCATTATTTTGAAAAACAAAGGCTGAAAGAGGGAACAATTGCAAAAGATAACGATGACAATGGAAAGAAGGTTGCTGACGACAAGGTGCCTGGGGTGAAAGCAAAGATACAATCTGGAAAAGTCATAGTCATCAAAGAACTAGAGCTGCCATAGGATATTCTTAGTTTTGAATCACATGTAAAATTTGTTCTGTAAATATTGAATAACCAAAGTTTATAGCTGTAAACCTGTTGACAAACAATTAGTGACAATTTTGGTTTGCATAAAATTTTTTGTGCTGTTAATTAGGATTGTAATTATTTGTTTTACTTTTTGTTCAACATTATTATTGTTAAATATATGTTTTTTTCTGTGTCATTTCACATATTGTATTGCTGACAGAACTGTCAGAACTGTCAGACCTGTCAGATGTCTGTTCTTAACCCGATCAGCCGATTACTTTTGATAGAGCCTATATAAAGGGATCAACTCTATAGAAGGTTGATAGAAGAAGAGAGGTAATAAATTAAAAAGGTAGAGAGATGCCAGATCAAGAATCGATTTTAACATTCTCCAGCCTAAATCTACCCTAATTTCAACTTCAAGAAGCTTTGAAAAGCTAAGAAGGGTTGGATCAAATCCATTACAATAAGGATCAAGGGAAATAGACGCATCAAGATCAGATCAAGAAGTAGTCACCCGTTTCTCTCTTGCTAGGTGACTAATTTTGAATTAATTTCTTTTCACCATTATTAATCTTGTAAGATCTACTTGTAGATCTGAGTGTATTGGAATCAATTTCTCTGAGTTGTAAGCTTGTGTTATAAAAGCTGAGGTAGGGCAGGAATAGCCTGAGATAGGAGATGTGGGTATTTCTCTAAGTTGTAGGAACTATATGTTCTGAGGTGTAGGGCAGGATTTGCCTGAGGAGTAGGAGTGTGTATATATTCTGAGGTAGAGTTCTTGGAAAGAACTTGAGGTGTTGGATCTTGGTGATATAAGTGGTAAGACTTGTATAGTCTGAGTTGTAGGAGACAGTTGGGCTCTGAGCTGTAAGATATGAGGATCTGAGTAAAGGAAGAAGAAGGATTTTGGCTAAATCTAGTTCATTGCTAGATAGGTGAAGGGGGAAAGTAGATGTACCCATAAATTGGGGAACCACTATAAAACTATGTGTAATGTGCTGTGATTGTTGTGCTGTGATTGTTTTAAGTTGCTGTTTAGTTTCTCTTGTTTTATCTGACTGGGTAATAGACATAAAGAAAGTATATCTCAGAATCTAAAATGTAGCCAAGGTTCAAATTGGACCTATTCACCCCCGCCCCCCTCCAGATCACTCTCAATCCTAAAACAAACATTCACACGACGTGTGGGCTCGACAGGAACTAGATCTGCCGGATCGGGCAGTCCTAGTCCCGGGTGAACAACAAAGGGGCAAAAGTTCGGCAGCCTTCGACTAGCCCAGGTGAGAGGGAATCATCGGGGGGCGAGTGGAGATACAAGGGCTCGCACACGACCCAGGGTACTCGGAAAGTGACAGTCGAGTAGGGACAACAGGGCCCGTACTCGCCAAGGTCTAGGTAGAGGCGGTAAGTGCCAGCTCCATCAAGCGCTCACTGCCCCAGACGAGTGGAGGCTTCAAAAGGCCACCCGCTCAGTGATCTATGATGATTTTACCATTTTGCCCCAGCTGGCCTGCCCATAGGCTTCCAGAACAGTGGAGTTACGCTGTTGGCAGGACAACCTGGACTGCACATCGCTATTTGGAACAACAGAGGTTGGCTATTTGCAGGCCATTTTCAGAAATCTATTAATATACCCAAGGGGGTACCTCAGGAGGCATGATTTCTTGTGCCCCAGTCTTCTTGCACTCTCTAAGATATCCTTAGCTTGGCATTTGGCTAAGGAGGGGAAACGCTCAGAGATCTTCCGGGTGTGTGTGGAGGGACCTGCATGCCGAGCCCTTAGGTCAGTTCCCTGTTCTTTTTCCTTAGTTATTTGGCTCGTGAGAGAGAAGTAAGTGTGTGATCACCCCTTCCCCAAGGGTGAACTCCACGGAGATCGAGTTTTTGGTTTCAACAATCATATCATGATGGTGATCATACCAAGAAACACTACAACAAGGAGGAGAGGTATAAATCCAAACTCAAACAGATTCCCTCTGACATTGTTTGCTACTGTTGTAAAAAGTTAGGTCACATGATTATGGAGTGTCCTTACGAGAAAAAAGATAGCTCCAGGAAGGACGAGAAAAAATCCTTCAAAGAGAATAAGAAAGAAGAAAAGAGCTTCGTTGCCAAAAAGTCAAAGACTCTCAGTGACAGTGACTCTAGTGAGTCGGGATCTGAAAATAAAGAAGCTTACTTTGGACATATGGCTTAATCTAACAAGGAAGTGGGCGACTCCAAGTACCATGGGAAGGTAAACTCGCACACTATTCTCTCAGAATCTGAAACATCCACTAATGGTCATGAGGTCTATTCTTGTGACGAGGATGAATCAGAATTGATGGCTCAGCACGAGAACTTATTAAAGGCCTTAAACAAATATCATAAGGTAGTCTGGAAGCAGTTAAAAGAGATTGCCTCCCTCAAGGCAGTGGAACCTAATCTAAAGCAAGAAAGTGCACAATTACTTCCTCTCAGAGATGAAGTCCACTCCTTGAAAGAGGAAATCAAGGGCTCTGCTAAGACATTAAGTCTGAAGGAAAAATATCTTGATGAGCTGGATGAAAAGCTCGCAGTGGAGAAAATTGCATTGAGAGTTACTCCAAGCCGAAGACTGTTCTCCCTCTTATTGATGAATTTTCAACTCAAAAAAATGGTAGTGGTCTTGGCCATGTCAGTGGAAAGAGTAAGGTTGTCAGGAAGGCTAGCTCCAAGGAAAAGAGGAAGTCACCCATGAGTCAACCCTAATTTAGGAAGGTAATCTTCCCATCGAATAAGTTTGACCTAGAGTCGTCCTATGGTCATCATTCTAGGCCTACTCATGTAGAACCCAAGAATAGTTACCGGGGATGGACCCATCCCCGTGACTTTGGTGCCAGCGTGTTCAAAGCACCTTATGAAGAAATTCAGATGAAGAGTTATGGCCCGTATGTACATGGCCATAACAATAAGAAGGCACCAAAAGCTAAATCTACTGTGCCTAAGGATAAGGAGGTGGGAAGCTCTTGTGTATGCTGCAAAAAGGAGGCCTCCACCTCTATGTATACTGCCACTGCTAGATCTCATGTTCAAAGGGTAAAGCAGGAGTACATAAGGATGTACAACAGATTTGTCTGCTACTGTTGCAACAAGATTGGTCACTTTGACCCAGATTGTTGGTAAAACCCTGCCAATTGTGTAACCCCATGAGTTAGCAATGCGAGACAGACCCCTCGTAAGATTAATGTTTCTAGTGGTGTTCAGCTGACCAAGAACCATGGAACCAAATATGTTTAGGTTCCTGAGGTAAAATGATATGTTTTTGCAGGTATGTTCAAAGGACAATAGAACTCCAATCTAGTATTTGGACAGTAGATGCTCTCAACATATGACCGAGACAAGAAGCCTTTTGTGTGACTATACCCGAGTCAAAGACGGACCAAAAGTCATATTTGGAGGTTCAGATAGGGGAACAACAAAAGGTTATGGTATGATTTCCTATGACACGGTCTCTTTTACATACGTGGCTTATGTTGAAGTATAACACCATAATCTCATAAGCATAAGTCCACTATTTGACCAAGCCTACATCATTGAGTTCTGCAAGAATAAGTATTTGATAAAGTCGTCTGCAAATTTGGAGACGGTCTTAGCAGGCACTCGGAGTAGAAATATTTTCTGGTTAAATTTTCTTTATTTACATAATTCTACCCCAGTGTGTTTTATGTCTTATAGTAGTGCGTCTCTCTATGACCAATGGCTCAAGAGATTAGCACATATTAATTTCAAAACTATAAATATGTTATTTTCTCACAACCTACTGTGTGATGCCTTAGCATTAAGTATCTTAAAGGGACTCAATGTCACTCCTGTATAATGGGAGTAGACACAGGCTACCTTCAATTGTATTCTTGAAAAAGATTCCTCACGAAGCTTATAATTGATTCATATGGACTTATTCGGTCCTATTCCTATTCACAGGTTAGGAGGTAAGGTCTATATGTTAGTAATTTTCGATGACTACTCGCGTTTCACTTGGGTGTTCTTTCTGAAACAAAAGCTAGACACCTTCGATTCTTTCACTAATTTTGTCTGACAAATTCAAAATGAATTGGACTGCTTAGTTGTCAAAATCAGAAGTGACCACGGAACAGAGTTTGAGTCTGGAGCCATGACAAAATTTTGTGAAAGTCGAGGTATCTTTCATAAGATTTCCTCCCCGCGCACTCCACAGTAAAATGGACTTACTGAGAGAAGGAACAAAACCATAATTGAAGCTTGTACAACTATGTTGAACGGCGCTTCACTTCTAGAGTATTTCTGGAATGAAGCAGTCAACACGACTTGTCACGTGCAAAATATAGTACTCGTTAACAAAAGGTACCGTAAGACCCCCTATGAGCTATTGAAGGGCAGAAAACCGACAGTGTCCTACTTTAGAATCTTTGGAAATAAATGCTTCGTACTTAATAATGTGAAGTATTACCGCACAAAGTTTAGTGAAAAGTGTTTTGAAGATATTTTTGTAGGATATAATAGCCATAATAAGGCATATATGATTTTTAATAAGAAAGCTCTCGTGGTAGAAGAGTCAATAAATATTATATTTGAGTAGACTAGCATGCTCCATAGCAGCTCATCTTGTGTTATTAGTGCAGATGCATGTACTAGGTTCAAGAATCTTAGCTTGGATGAAGTTGTCAAGGAAGAAGCTCCAAGCTCAGTCAAGCTCGTTGATCCAGGCTTGGTTGATGAAGGACCACTAGAGGGATAATTGCCTTAACCTATAGAGGTGGCACCGGAAGTTGTAGAGCCTGCTGGAGGGAGAGCAAGGAACCTATGGTTCAGACACCTAAGAGATCAGATAATAGGAGAGCCATGAGACGGTGTGAGAACCAGAAGAGGTGAAGGATGACAAAAGCTTTACCACTTGAGTGGATAGATCTATTTAACTCCATAGTGGGGTGAATAGAGTATTTTAAAAAATTAATTGGTTTTTATAGTGGAATTGAAAATAGTAACATATATACCCTAAGAAGTTGCGGGAAAGAAAAGCTAACTAACAAAGCACACAACACACAACAATAAGAAAACAGCAAGCAACCAGACGACACAAGAAATTTATAGTGGTTCCCCTAAACTTGGGTACATCCACTCTTCTACCACCATAGTAGGAATCCATTACAGGTTTTTGACCAGTTGCCCTGTCACCGACAGGTTTTTGCTCTGGTGCCCTGTCACCACAAGATCTATTTGAAGGGAGATCTCATAACCATTTAGGTTTTTGTTCAGGCGCCCAAAAACCAAGCTAAATCTTTTATTAAGGAGACATAAGAACCAGGTGGTTAACTTTTGAAGCAAGTTAAAACCCTGTGTACAGTGGGGTGAAAAATGTGATATTGTCTTCTCTTTCTCAAACAATTGAGAAGACTTTAGTGCATTTCATGATGATGTTAAAGATCCCTCTAAGATGATTATTATTCAGGAATTTGTTGGAAGCTTTGCAGGGTGTAGGTCTTCTTTGATGAACTCTAGAAGCTTTTAGACTGATTGTGTTTTGATGTCTCTTGAAAGCTTGGTGAAGAGTTGCAGATTGATGAAGATTGTGTGAGTATGTAGACTGAATATGTTTGTTCTCTGTCTGCCTGTTTCCCTGAGTCCCCCAATCTTTTCTTCTTTTTAAAGCTCCTTTATATTTCCTACAGAAATTCTGTCTCTGAATTTAAATTCTACTACATGATTAACTGTTGAAATCTTGGAACATGGACAAACGGCTAGAAGGGCAATAAATTGATTCCTTAACTGTCTCAGTTATTAAGCGGAATATTAACTCTATGAAATCCAGTAATTAATGTTGCCAATAAACGACCATATTCATAAGAATATATGCAATTAATTACCCAGAGCAATATAGGCAATAATATATTATATAAACCTTGGTCAATCTTAAAATTAACTGTAGAAAATAGAAAATGATGAACTGACAGATTTTGTCGATCAGAGATCCAAGATCGTCAAACTCAATCCTCTCTTTCGTCAAGCTGAACCCCAAGAACTTTGAACTGAGTTAATGTTGTCCATTCTGGGCTCCAAGTTTGTTGAACTGAGATAGTTGTTCGTCGAACTCAACAACTAATAGGCATTCAGAGTTTGTCGAACTCAGTTCAGCTTTCGTCGATCTCAACTTAAGAGAAGAAACTTTGAGATCATCAAACTGAGAACGAAGATCGTCGAACTCCATTTAGATTTCATCAAACGACTTCTTTAACATAGAAAAATCTATCTTGTTCTGAAATCTTCAGTCTTCTAAGTTTTCTGAGGGATTTGTCCAATCAAACTGACTTGTTGACCTACCCTAAGATCTAATAAAGACCTATGACCCTAGACTATACATTTTGGGTCAATATATGCAATCCTAATAGTGAACCTAGCCCAAATAAACCCTAAAACGGGTGGGGTTCCAATAATCTCCCCTTATTTGGGTGAGGTCACTATGTACAATTCATTAAAAAAGTAAAATACAATCACAAAGCATAAAAACACATATCTAGAAGAAAGTAAAAAGTGTAGCAGATATATATACAACAAGTGCTTTGTGACAAATTAACCAAAACAAATAGTTCAGAGTGAAAATAAGCTGATCAAAAAACTATTTAGACTTCTTAGACTTGACTTTCTCTGATGGTTGCCTGAAAAAGATTTCCCTGTTGGGATTTGCTGCTTCACTTTTAGACATAGTCATATCAGCTGCTCCAATGATATTGCTTAAAGTTGCTCTTAGAACAACTTCCTCTGGATGTAAACTCATATAAGTATCGACATTGAAAAAGTGTTTTGCTTTGTCATACCATTTTATTTCTTCTCTTCTGTAAGAAGACATTGTAGTATATTGAGAAGCATCTTTGCCTTCTTCTTTAGCATTATTTATCTGAGAAAGTCCAACTAGCTATTGAAATCTAGCCATTTTAGAAATGTTTTCCTATTCTGGATCAACAAAAGGAATTGGTGGAGAGTAAGGTTTCCTTATGTTCAGATTTAGAAGATTGCTGCCATCCAATGTTGTTGTGGCTGCCTTTGTAGTCACTCTTGGCAGATTTATCATATTTCTGATAAGAAGATTGCCTTGAGTGCTGAGAAGATGTGGTTCTTGAGGCTAGATTGCCTGAAGCACCTGCAGCTAGTGGAGGAGGAGGAGGTGGATGCTTTCTAAATTTCTTAGCGGGTGCAGATCCAAACTTCTTCTTATTCTTTTGTTCTTTCATCTGATTCTTTGAAAGATTCATCCAGTGGGCAGTACTTGGAGTTAGAGGAATATTATTCAAGATATAATATGGAATGTCATTCTTGGGATTAGGTGGTTGCCCTGTTGTTTCCTGAGAAGCTGTCTTCTTTTTCTGAAACTTTCTCTTCTTGGACTTAGTATCCTTTGAATCATCTGATTCATCTTCACTAGATTCACTTACAAGATTGTCATACAAAGCATTAATCATCTTCAATTGATCTGCAGATAGGGTCTCTCTGAGAGATACACTCTGAACTGAAACTTCCTTTGAAACTTGAACTTTAGTTTCTAGCATTGGAAGAACCTCTGCCTCTGTAATCATATATTCCTCAAAAAGATGATCCAAATTTGGAAGAGGAGATTCTGCCTAACCAAAAGTTGGAGGAGAGAAAGCCTTTGGCTTATCCTCTAGTCCTGATAGAGAAACTGAAGGTTCTACAAAACTGCATCTAATTTGATCTATGATCTCTGAGCTGATAGGGGCAGTATAACATACTATAGCCTTAGAGAAAATTTGCTCAAGAATAGAAAGAGAATGATAAAGAATATCAAAATGTTTTAACAAATTAGCTAAATCCACAGAAGAGGCTAGGAAAAAGAATGGTGCAGCTTGACGCTCTACAATCTCAATATCAAACTATGAAAAATCTGTCTCAAGAAAAGCTGACAACTCTGTATCAGTATTTACATACTCTGTAACTGCTGTATCCATATATACTATTGTTGTTGCTCCTTCATAAACTACTGTTGCTACTACTGCAGAGGGGACCTCATCATAGAACATCTCCCCCTACCTGGTATCAGGAATTCCTGATGCCAGGCCCCTGAATGAGGAGGGATAAGTAGAGGTAGCAAGTTGAGAAGAGAGAGCATTGATAGAAGTAATTAGAGGTGCAATGGCATCCTCTATAAGAGATTTGATGGTGGGAGTATGTAGAGAAATGATGGTGGATGTGGAATCAGATGATGATGATGGAAAAGTGGTTGTTGTGTTACCACAAGAAGTGCATATATTGAAGGTGGTAGATGTAGTTGGAGGTATAGATGGTGGTAAGAAAGGTGTGGTGATGACTGGAGGGATGTCAATTGGAATGTCATCATGATGTGGTGATGGTGGTGGAGTGTGGGTTGGAGATGGAGATGGTGTAGGTGTTGGGATAAGAGTGAAAGAGGGTGTTATCAGTGTGGAAATAGATGTTATGGATGAAAGTTCAATTGAAGGGATTCAGTGGTAGAAGTAGGAACAGTGGTAGTGGGTGTGGAGGTGGGTTCCTGAACTGGAGAGGGATGTGGAGATGGTTGAGGAGGAGACAGTAGATTGAAAGTAGGTAGTGAGGAGGTAGATGGAATGTCAGATATATGAGTTTGAGGAGGTGGGATTGGAGACTCTACAATAGGTTGGGGAGTGACTGTTTCAGTCCTTGTGTCCTCAGAGGTCCCGGAGGAAGAGTAGGCCCTGGAAGGCTTGACTATTGTCCTCTCCCATTTGCCAAAGAGGGTTGATGTTAACCTCTTTGAAGCATTAATAAAACTGGCCTGGGAGACCAGCAGTTGAGGGCACTTTTCCTGGAGGAAAAGCCCTAGTACCCGCCCAAAACTAACTTCTCTTTTACAATTCTACTTCTTTATCAAATCAAATAACAAAAAACTCCAGTTGACTGATTTTCGGTTCACCAATGCACTCATCACAAGAAACTGATGCCTTATGATGTAGTCATGTGCAGTGTGCTTGCCCACCTAGACTTTAGCAACAATATCAGCAAGGAACTTATAATCAACAGATAAGTCCTTCTTCAATAGCTTGCTCGGGTTTCCAGCGGAGTGACCCATTGCAGTCAGCATATTGGAAAATTCATCACTATTTATCTCTATATCCTCTTCTCCATTATTAAAACCAAAAATTTCTGACAAAATTGCTGCGGTGAGAGTGACCTATCATCCTGCAATGGTGCCGATGAGGGTTTGAGCATTACGAGACGACGGCGAATAAACCCATTACTTGATTTCGAGCACTAGAAGTCTGATTCATGTTGTCATGAACTTCTATAAATGCGGCTCCTCAAATAATTTCATTATATCTTGGAATACTTGATCATTGTGACGTAATGATTCCAAATCAATGTCAAAACTTGCATCAAATTTCATTGCAGAGAGAACGGCCGCCGGAATCGCCATGGACATTTTCCTGAAAATAAAGAAACAACGATCAAGTGTAAAGGGAAATGAAAGCGCGGGATAGATTTCGTCAAAAAAACCTAGTAATAAGGTTTTTAGAAGATGAAAAGATGATCTTAGTCCAATGAAAAAAAATGAAATCTTTGATCTAAGTTCGACGAAATATTTTATTAATAAATGTGTTCATCGATCACAGTCTGAAGAACGAGAATAAATCATCGATCTCCATTCGGTGAGGTACTCACAAAAACAGGGATCGTCGATCTCCGTTTGACAAAATCTGTTTCACTAAGAAGTTTTCATCGATCTCCGTTCGAACAACTATTCACAAAGAGTTCATAGATTGTCGATCTCCGTTCGACGAACTGTGCCGAATCATTAACCATAGACAAAAATTAAGTTGAATCTTCACCATTTATCATACCTAGCTGATTTAGAAGAATAGATGTTTCTTCTCATCCAATGGCTTGTTGAAGATGTCTGATCTTTGTAAATCAATAGTGATAAAGACAAGATTAATTTTATTTTTGTCTACACAATCTCTAATGAAATGGTGTCTAATGTCTATATGCTTGGTCCTACTATGATGTAATGGATTTGTGCAATAGATATTGCACTTGTACTATCATAAAATATAGTTGAATTATTTAAGTTGAAAACATAATCCATCAATTGATTTTGTATCCACAAAATCTGTGGACAGCAGCTGTCTACATCTATGTATTCAGCTTCAGTAGTTGATGTGGACATAGAGGTTTGCTTCCTACAAAACCAGGACACAAGACTATCACCAAGAAACTGGCACGTTCCTAATGTGCTCTTCTTGTCCACCATACATCCAGCATAGTCAGCATCAGAAAATCAAGTTAAATCAAATTCTGACTTTGATGGATATAGGAGTCCTAGATTTGGACACCCATTATACATCTCAAAATCCCTTTTAATAAAATATAGTGAGATTCTTTAGGGTTCACTTGGAACCTGACACAAATACATGTGGCA
The DNA here is from genome assembly GCA_039583875.1 of Platanthera guangdongensis. Taxonomy (NCBI): domain Eukaryota; kingdom Viridiplantae; phylum Streptophyta; class Magnoliopsida; order Asparagales; family Orchidaceae; genus Platanthera; species Platanthera guangdongensis. The sequence goes on along the minus strand of CM077147.1, from coordinate 116,734,834 downwards.
AACATTATGTCAGGCCTACTTGCTGTGAGATATAATAGAGATCTAATAATAGCCCTATAAGTTTTCTGATCAACAGGCTTTCCATGTTCATCAGAATCAATCACAGCATTAGCAGCCAAATGTATTTTCATTGCTGAGTCATCACACATCCAAAACCTTTTAATAAGCTCCTTAGCATACTTGGATTGGGAGATGAAGATACCATCAGGTGATTGCTTCACTTAGAGACCAAGAAAGTATGAATTTTCACCCATGCTACTCAACTCAAACTTTGAATGCATTAAATCAGAAAATCTTTTGCATAGTTTGGGATCAGTAGAGCCAAAAATAATATCATCTACATATATTTGAACTAACAAAATTTTATTTTTATGATGCCTAATAAAAAGAGTCCTATCTACTATGCCCCTAGAAAACTTATGCTCTAAAAGAAAGCTAGCTAAGGTCTCATAGCAAGCTCTTAGAGCTTGCTTTAAACCATAGAGAGCTTTATGCAATATAAAGACATAAGAAGGATGAGTTGGAGAGATAAAACCTGGTGGTTGCTCCACATACACTTCTTCTTTTAATTCTCCATTTAGGAAAGCAATCTTTATATCCATCCAGTAGACTTTGAATCATTTATAGGCTGCAATGGCTAAGAAAATCCATATAGCCTAAAGCCTTATCACTAAATCAAATGTCTGATCATAGTCTATTCCTTCCTCCTGTGAATAACCTTGAGCTACTAGCCTTGCTTTATTCCTTATAATATTTCCTCCAGCATCTAGTTTGTTTCTGAAGACCCATTTGATTTCAATGACTAGATAGTCTTTGGGTCTAGGAATCAAATCCCAAACTCTGCACCTCTCAAACTGATTGAGCTCCTCTTACATTGCAATGATCTAGTGGGGATCTTGTTCTGCATCTTTGATGGAGTGGGGCTCAAGTTGAGAAATGAAACAAGCATGCATCACATCATTGTGGAGTTGATGCCTTGTTTGCACACCAACTGAAATGTCTCCAATCACTTGAGATATAAGGTGATCTCTAAGTGTGAAAAGATCAGTGGGAGTGGTTGGTTGAGCAACAGCTTGTGGAATTAATTCATCTTGTGGAATTATATTAGCTGTTGGAGGACGTTCGGCCACTTCCAAACTTTCTTCTTCACTTTATTCTTCAACTTGTGGAGAAGGATGTGATGGAACCTCTTTGCTGAGGTTTAGATCATCCAATCTCTCACACATGTGAGGTACCTGCAAAATGTTATTGGTAGAAACTTCTTTCTCCTTATAAAACATGTTAGCCTCATCAAATGTAACATGAAAAGATTCCTCAATTTTTAAAGTGGATTTGTTAAACACCCTATAAGCTTTGCTGACTTGGGAATATCCTGGAAAAATTCCCTCTGCAGCTTTTGCTTCAAACATTCTAGTCTATTTCTTGTCATTATTGTGAATAAAATATAGGCATCCAAATATTTTAAAATAGGGGATTTTAGGTTTCTTTCCTTTAAGTAACTCATAAGGAGTCTTATTCTTAAGCTTGTGTATCAGACTTCTATTCAATACATAGTTTATTGTGCTTATAGCCTCTGCCCAAAAAGATAGGGGCATGTAAGCATCTGCAAGTAATGTCCCTACAGATTCAATTAGGGTTCTATTTTTCCTTTCAGCAATCCCATTTTGCTGAGGAGTTCTAGGAGCTGAGAAGTAGTGTTTGATACCTTCCTTATCACAGAACGCATGCATAAGAAGAGACTCAAACTCAGTACCATGATCACTTCTGATCAATGCAACTGGAATATGGTACTCAATCTATATGTTCTTGAGAAAATCTGTAAGAACCTTGAAGTTATCTGACTTAGATCTCAGAAAGAATACTCAAGTGAATCTTGAGAAGTCATCTACAATCACTAAAGTATAAGATTTCCCTTCTAGGCTATGTACATCAATAGGGCCAAAAAGGTCCAGATGTAGCAGGTATAATATCCTAGGTGAGTCACTTTTATTTCCAGATTTAAAGCTATTTTTAGTTTGTTTGCCTAACTAACAAGCCCTGTAGAGGCCTTCAATCTTATAGGGGCCAGAAGGCAATCCTCTAACATGGTTGTCCCTAGATAACTTAGCAATATTTTTAAGATTTACATGTCCTAATCTCTTATGCCAAAGTTCATTTTTATTGCTAACCTGATTAAATAAACAAAGTTATGAACTAGCTGATTGAAAATTAACTACATATATGTTACCTTGTCTAAGTCCAGTTAAAATATGTTTGTTTTCTTTACAAGAAATAATACAGGAAGATGAGTTAAATTATAACACTCTTATCCGTCACATAGCATATAGCAGTAGGTCCGGCCGGGGCCCGATGCCATATCCCACAGACAGACAGAAGGGTTACGCAATGAAACCATCCTGTCAATAACCAACATCCTATACAGAGTACATTCTAGCAAAAGCAATTTAAAAGTTACAAATTAAGAACCCAGCCAACAACATGAATGTCCACTACAAAATCCCAATAGGAATGAACGTACAAATACAAAAGTATTTGGCCTTATTGCCTTACAATAGTTTACTCAAACAAAAGTGTATTCCAAACCTCGGCACGCATGCCGGTCACATATGAGAAACAAAGTAAACACTCAATATTTAGGCCTTCGAGGGCCGGCTAAGCAACAAGGGATTTTGCCTGCTATTTTCCACTTGGCTCTGCAGCACCTGCAAGCAACAATCCACCGAAGCAGTGGAAAACAAATAGAAACGGTCACCTAAGCTAACCAAATTATAACGATCCCGCCCCTAAACTCAGGGCGGCAATGCTCCTTCCCTGCACTTCATTAGCATTACCATATAATAGAGAAATTACCCATCATCACAGGCATAGGCTCGCAAGGCCACACACCCCATGCTATCAGGGCACATTCTCGGTGAACTCGGTCAAAGTTCGTGATCTCACCACCGCCCCTTCGACCGCAATCCTCATGAGCATTATGGTCTTTCTTGCCAAAGCCTAAGACCCTCCATCTATGCCAATGGCAAGTGTCATGTACCTTAGGTATCTTTAACCGAATCACATAGAGCAGGTACGATTCCACCTAACTCATTACTCATACCGCAACGTCAACTTAAGTCATCTACGCGGGTCAAGCTTCCCCGAGTCAAAATTCGACCACACACTTTACATAACCCGGTTATGTACAAGTTGTCTCCCAGGCCGCAAAGTTGGCACAATGACGCATCTGCCCAATTTTTCGGGTACACCTTGGAGTTAGTCCCCAAGGCTCCCTGTTGTAGTCTACCACATAGAAAACCCAAAAAACAATCATCTACGCGATGTCTTCTCCGACCATTCATGCAATGCAACATCACCGATCCAAATCAACTTGTCCGGGTAGGCTTCACACACCATGCCTATGTCTGTTTCTCGAATACGGACTCTACGTGCAAAACAACGAGGACTATTCATGTCCACCCGAAGGAACACCTCACACTCATCGCATACTCGCGAGAGCGGGCTTCCTATGCAAATGGAAAGGGGACTTCACATGTCCAAGAAGAGAATCATTACCCTAGCATTCCTCTTTGGTGCCATGAAGATCTAAACAAATGAAAAGCACCACAATATGCTCGCCTCCGTAGATCGAAACTCGGCTTGCGATTTGGTGCTCCGAAGCTCCACCGGCGGCCGGATCTCTCCTCCTTCTTCTTCCTTGCTCTCCCCTCTCTCTAGAACTCTTAGAAAGTGAAAACCCAAAAGAAATGAGGGTTTCTAAACCCTATTCCCGGGTTAAACCCTGCCAGGATCAGCCAGGACCCTTGGATCCCAAAGAAAGGAAATGGACAGCCACGATTAGCACTTAAAATGCAAAAACTAGGCCGAACACGGCTTGTGACACACCCGTGTCCAAGGCCGCGTGCCTTAATCGACGATGAAACCGTCGCATTCCAAAAAGAACACGGGCTCTCGACACGCCCGTGTCAGGATTGACACGCCCGTGTCTTCCAGTACATGCCCGTGCAGCGGGGCGTGTTCCTCCATTGACATAGGACCAACACCAACCCGAGAAGAACATGGGTACTTGACACGCCAGTGTCGAATTTGACACGCCCGTGTCAGGTTGAACATGCCTGGGCTCCAGGCCGTGTTCCGCCCTCGACACAGCACGGCTAACCACATGAGTAGGACACGACCTGGGACACGCCGGTGTCTTAGACCATGTTCGCTGTTCGATGATCGCCAACCACACGGCCATTGTCGAACATGAGCACGACACGGCCCTGGGACACGCCCGTGTCCCAGGCCTTGTGACCCCTACCAAGTCCCAAACTTGGCTCAAAATGCTACTCGTCCCTCCTTTGAGTTTCAGGGCATTATATAAATGATACCTGATAACCTTCATCACATAATTGACTTATGTATATTAGGTTATGCTTTAAGCCACTCACATAGGCAACTTTCCTGAAGGTGACTGCTACAACTTTAACATCTCCATAGCCTTTGGTTTGACCACAGCTGGAGTCACCAAAGATCACCTTTGGACAAAGCTTGGACTTGTAGTTTGTTAGATTGTCCTTACAGCAAGTCATATTCTTTGAGCATCCACTATCCAGATACCATTGTTGATTAAATACTGGACAGTCTTTCACCTGCATAGAAATAAATTAGGTGTTCTTGACCAAGGTTATCTTGTGTCCTTGTTTCTTTTGATTAGAGAAACTGTTAATAACAAAAAATTCTAGTCGATTTTTATATCCTAAGGGATGATATCTTCCAGGTGCTATTTCTCATTGAGTAAAAGGATTAGTAGATTCTCTGAATTGATTGAAGTTTCTAACAGAGTTATAGTTTTTATTAAACCTGATTGGGTTCGACGAATTATTATAAGTTCATCGATCTGCATTCGACGAATAGGGATGTGTTCGTCGAACTCTACTCAGAGAATGAACATAATCATTTTTTTGCCCCAAGTTCGCCGATCGCTGCTCGAAGAACTATATTCAGTTCGTCGATCGCAATAAGATGAATTATTATAGTTATAATTGGCATTCATAGATTGTCGATCTGGGTTCGACGAACTATACACATTTCGTCGATCTGAGTTCGACGAAATCTATTGAACATAATTTTTATTCAGATTCTTATTCTTATTCTTCTTATTTACAAATTTCTGAGAGACATTTGGTTGAGTATTCTCTCCCATTTTCTCTTTGCCTTTTTCAGAGATAAATTTAATTGGTGTTGAAAGAATATTTTTCTTTAATATGTGGGGTAAGCTTGATAAAGCACCTAAGCACAGCTTGCCATTTATTCTGGCATTGACTATGCTTGTAATGTCCATCAGCTTAAGGCTTCTCCCATTGAGAGATTCCTCAAGTTGCTTTACCACACATAATTCATTTTTTAGTGAAATGATTTGTTCATTAGCTAATTCTAAATCATTTTTCAATTTGTTATTTTCAGCAGATAGGTTATCAAATTTAAGTTGTCTATCTCTAAGATTTTTTTCCTTCTCTGACTTGATTAAATCATTGCACAAGGATTTAAATTCAATTTTAAAATCTTCTGAATTGAAATGAAATGAAGAAATTATTTGATCTTCTTCAGATTCAGATTCCTCTTCTGATTCTTTAGCTTGTTTCTCAGCATCAGATTTGCTGCTAGAGGCATTAATTGCCATAAGGCAAACTTCCCTTACCTTTGCCTCCTCTTCATCTTCACTAGAGCTGGAAGATGAGGATTCTTCATCTATGTCACTACAGGTCTCAGCAATGAAGTCTTTCTCTTTTCTCGTATGTTTGCTGGAGGAGTGCTTGTTATAGTGCTTACTTGATTGCCTTTTATTCTCCTTTCCTTTTCTTTTATCTTTCATCTATGCCTCTGGGCATTAGGTAGAATGTGCCCAGGTTTTCTTCATCCAAAACAAACAATCTCCTTAGTAGGAGTCTTGTCATATCTTGGCTTGTCAGCATTCTTGAATGACCTTCTTCTAAAGTCTTCTTTGGCCATTTTATAGAATCTTTTAGCCAACAAGCTCAGTAGTTCTTCATTAGCTGGAAGAGATTCTGATTCTTCTATTGCTTTAAAAGCGATGTTGTGCTCCTTCCTTGAAGATGTGGAAGCCTTCTATTCAGCAACCTCCCTTGTCTTGATCAACTGCTCATAAGACTTGAGCTTGCTAAGGAGAGATTCTGTTGAAATCTCATTTAGACTTCCGGCCTCCTTAATTGGCCATATCCTGGAATCCAAAGTTCTGGGGAAGCACATTAGGATTTTGTCATTTATCTCAGTTAATGAGATATCCTTGTCCAGGGTCCTCAGTTCATTTATAATGACACTGAGTCTGTTATACATCTCAACAATAGTCTCTGATTCCTCCTTGAAATTCTCATACTGTGATATGAGGAGGGATCTCCAATCTATTCTTTAATCTGATGAGCCAGCAACTATTTGGTTAAGTGCGCCCAAATGGTCTTTGCAAAGGTGCACTCAGCCACCTTCTGAAAGTTGTCTGTCATCTAACATTGTCTGTGCCAGAATATTCATTATTTTAGCATCAGCCTCCCACAGTTGTAGTAGCAAATGTTGGGAACCACCTTAGTTGACTAAAGTTTGGTGCAACAAATGTTGGGAACCAAGTTGAGTTTCATCACGGCCTTTCATCGGCAGACGGATGGTCATACCGAGAGAGTCAACAGGACGATGGAAGACATGCTTCGCATATGCGTCTTAGATTTCGGGAAGCAGTGGGAAGATCACCTGTACTTGGTGGAATTTGCTTATAACAATATCTACCAAGTGAGCATTCAAATGGCGCCCTTCGAGGACCTTTATGGTAGGAAATGTCACACGCCATTGTCATGGTTGGAAGTGGGTGAGTCGAAGCTGTACAAGCGGCAAGAAGTGGAAGATGCAACTTCGTTGGTACAAACTATTCGAGAACGATTGCTAATCGCTCAGGACCGGCAAGCTAAATACTATAATGCCAAACATAGGAACGTTGAGTTTGTTGTTGGCGACTAGGTATATTTGAAGATTAAGTCGTTCATGGGCATCTCACGGATACGACGCTTGAAGAAGCAAAGCCCGAGGTACCTTGTACCGTTTGAGGTTCTGGAGCGAATTGGCGAAGCAGCTTATCGACTGAAGCTATCAGTGGAATTGAGTGGTCTACACGATGTATTCCATATTTCGGTGTTGCGGAGGGCGGTGCGAGACCCTTTGCAAGTTATTATGGTCGATCTAGTACCGGTTGATAATGGGTTGATGACAAAGGTAAAGCCCGTTCGCATTGAGGACTCGGAAGTCAAGTGACTGTGAAATAAGGACATCGGGATGATCAAGGTCCGTTGGGACAACTGCGGTTGGGAGGACCTCTCGTGGGAGCGAGAGCAGACCATGCTTGAGGAGTACCCAGAGTTATTCCACTCAGGTACCTTTTAAGTTTTGTGTATCTTTTCCTTTTTGTAATTTAGGGACACAATTCTTTTAAGAGGGAGAGAATTGTAACGCCCCGAAACTCAAAAGAGGGACGTGTCCCGGGTCATGTCCTGCTCGGGCTGTTAGCCGGGCTGTGTCGGGTGAGGAACACGGCCTGCTGCACATGCATGTTCTAGTTGACATGGGTGTGTCAAATTTGACACTTGCGTGTCGAGAAGCTGTGTTCTTCTCTATGTGTTTAGTCGGCTGTGTCGGTTATTGAGCATAGCCTGGGACACTACCGTGTGCATGGTCGTGTCTGGCACACGGTCTATAACACGGGTGTGTCCAGTGGCCGTATCCTGTTGGGATGCGACAATTTCAGCATCGATTGAGGCACACGGCCTTGGACACGGGCGTGTCTCAAGCCGTGTTCGGCCCAGGAAATTGGTTTTAAGTGCGAATCGTGGCCGTCTGTTTCCTTCTTTTGGGATCAAAGGGCCCAGAGCTGTTCTTGCTGAGTTAAGTCTGGGAATAGGGTTTGAGACCCTCATTCCACTTGGAGCTTTCTCTTTCTAAAGCTTTAGAGAGAGGGGATAACAAGGAAGAAAGAGAAGGAGAGATCCGGCCGCCGGTGGATCTTAGGAGCCCCAAATCGCAAGCCGAGTCCAGATCTATGGAGGCGAGGCCGTTGTAGTGTTTTTCATCAGTCTAGATCTTCATGGCGCCAAAGAGAAACATAAGGGTAATGATTCTCTTCTTATACATGTGAAGTCCTCTTTCTTTCTGCATAGGAAACCCGCTCTCGCGAGTATGCTGTGAGTGTGAGATATTCCTTTGGGTGGATATGAATAGTCCCCCTTGTTTTGCATGTAGAGTCCGGAATCGAAGTACAGACATAGACATGGTGTGTGAAGCCTACCCAAGAAGTTGGTCTGGATCGGTGATGTTTCATTATGCATGAATAGCCGGAGAAGACTCCATGCCGATGGTTGTTTTTGGGTTTTCTACAGGGTAGATTGCAACAGGGAAACTTGGGGAATAACTTCAAGGTGCACCCGGAAAACTGGGCAAAAGCGTGGTTTTGCCATCTTGGTGGCCTGGGAGCCAACTTACACATACCTGGGTTATGTAAATTGTGTGATCGATATTCGGGCTGCGGGGAAGCTTAACTCGCGCCGTTGATTTGAATTGTTATGGCGGTGTGAGCAACGGGTTGACTGGAACCGTACCTGCTCTATGTGGTTCGGTTAAAGAGACCTAGAGTACATGACACTTACCGATGGAATAGAGGGAAGGTCTTAGGCTTAGGCCAGAAAGACTAAAATGCTTACTAGATTTGTCGTCCAAGGGGTAGTGGTGAGACCGCAGATTTAATCGGGTTCACCGAGAATGTGCCCTGAGAGTACGGGGTGTGTGTCCTTGCGTGCCTACGCATGTGGTGAAGTGTAATTTCACTATACTATTTGGATACACTAATAAAGTGCAGGGAAGGAGCATCGCTGCCCCGTGTAAAGGGGGCAGGGTCGTTATAATTTGGTCAGCTTTAGCTGACCATTGCTTTTGTTTGCCACCGCTACAGTGGATTGTTGATTGCAGGTGTTGCGGAGCCTAGTGGCAAATAGCAGGCAAAAGCACTTGTTGCTGAGCCGGCCCTCGAAGGCCTATGTGAATGTTTACTTGTTATACTCTTGTGTGACCGGCCTGCGCGCCGATGTTTGGAAGACATTATTTATTTAGCTAAACTCTTGTAAGGCCACAAGGCCAAGTACTTTGTGTATTTTGTATGCTCATTCCTATTTTGGATATTTAGTGGACATTCATGTTGTTGGCTTGGGTTCTTTTCTTTACAACTCTTAATATACATTCCGCTAGAATGTACTCTGTGTAGGACGTGAGTTATAGGAAGGATGGTTTCATTTCGTAACACTTCGGTCTGTCTGTGCTATATGGTGTCAGCCCCCAACCAGATCTACTGATATAAGCTATGTGACGGATAGGGGTGTTACATTGTTCAACAATTTCTTTGCGGGCAGATGATTTCACTTGTAATTGAAGGTACACGCCCAGGTCACGGGCATGACCTGAAGTACGAGAGCGTGTACTATACAATTTTTGACTTTTTCTGGAAAATATTAGAAAACAAATAGAGGCTAAGTTCGAATAATATTTACAAAATAGGGGCATTTTATTGAACAAAATTAAGTAAAAATAAAGAAAATAAATTAAAATGACTTAATTAACGTACGTAAAAATATGTATATTTACAACTAATCAAATACCCACATACTTAAGATTTTGCTATTCCAGAGCAAAAGTTGGAGATGTACTTCTAAGAAATTAAAAGAAATCCTAAATTTAGCTAGCAGTTGAATTAATTAAAAGAGAGATTAAAGTAATTATCAGGGGTATAAGAGTTAAGTCCTAAATCATGAGATTGATTTAAATAGAGGAAAAGTTTTGTAAGACCCCCCTTTTTTTCTTTTTAAACCTCGGGGTCTTATGCCTAAAACCGTCATTTTGCGGTGGCCCCGACTCTCGGGAAGGCCGCCAATACAAAATGCCGATTCTGCCGGCCTTTTTGATCAACAAGAGAGAGCAGTATAATAGAGTTTCAGATAAAACTAAGTACACATCACATGTATTAAATGTAAATGAAATCACATCGAGTCCATAAATAAAAAAGAGAGTGTACTTCAAGGTAACAAAACGGAAATATAAACGGGCTTAAGCCCGGTACATCAGATCCTCACTTCAATCTCTCGCGGAAGCTATAAAAAGACTATCACTCACGGAGCTGGTCACTGGTGCTCTGGTACTAGACTGGCCCACCTCCATGCGCACCTTACTCCGCTGGTGCTGGTCCCTGAGCTGCTAGTCCCTGTCTCCCATCCGGATCCCCTGTAATGTTGTGGTCCCAAAACCATTAGTCATAAAGACTAAGCCCTATCATCCCCTCCCCCTCCCCCCATGGCTCCTAGGCACCGAGCGGGGAGGAGGAAAGGGAAGCTACAAAGCTGGAGAGTACAAAGTGGCAGGTGACAGTGGAACTAGTCTAGCAATTCTATAATAGAATGCAGTAACGTAAGCAAGTAGAGTAAGCAGCATACGTAAAAAGACATGGTAGGAAGTAAGTAACCTTAACTTATATGAATGCCCATACAAACATATAAGTTAAGGGGTCTTCTGCGAGGCTCCCATCATATAAAAAGTCCCATACCAACTTATACGTTGGGGTGTCAGTTGTATGCAAGTATGCTATGCCATGATTCATGCAAGTGCAACCCACGCACACGACTCTATGCGCACAGACCTTTAGTTCCCCCTATTTAGGCAGCTAGCTTCACTCCCAGGATCCTCCGTAGTGGCAAACAGAGACAGTGGGTCGGGCCCCCCACTCCTAGGCGGGTATCCACACTACTAGGCCTAGCCCTCCCGTACGCCCATAGAAGAACACAACCTAGAGTATCCACGTACTAATGCTGGCTATATCCACCAGACTTTCTTTAGGCTAAGTGTCCCACACCGTCGAGTCAACGTATCGACGTCTGTGTGAACGACCGTCCGATACCGAGGACCCACCACCTTGTTTTGTATCCAAAACCTTTTTTAGCCACTGGCTCCCCGGACTATCCGTCCGTTCATCTACCTTCCGAACGAACCGTCCGGATGGCAATCAAATCAACCTAATCAACCCCCCCGGAGCTACCGAGTGTGTGAATGTGTAACCCTAATTATACTAGTTGCTCTTGAAATGTTTTATTCTTATTGTTTAGGTTAGCCCAGGACTGCCCAAGATATTCCCCGTGAAGGGCTCTCGAAGGCACTAGGAACTACGATGGGATTACGCCCAAAGTTCCCTTTCGGAAGACAGTTATTATTATTGGTTGCTATCATGTTTCCCAAACCCTAACTGGTTGTACTGGATCTAACCTTAGAGTATTTGACACTTCCTCCCCACAGGAAAGATGATTTTTCGTCGATCCCGAGCACCACCTAACACTAGCCAAACCAACACACTACTCATCCTATCTTCTAATGGTAAACTCATTATTAATTATCCAACCAGCAAACATCTAATCCCAACTCATGTACCCAAATTCGTATTCCAAATTAAATTTTGCAGTTTTACTAAATGCAGACCAACCCAAGCTATATGACGTGTAAAACAAGAAGTACTCAAAATATTCATCCAGTATCCCTATAATAATTATTGGGGGTCTATAATGATATGTTTGGCCTAAATCCAGAAATTCATATTTTTTTCTAATTTATCTGGTTACTTATTTAAGTATTCTGGTAATCTAAAAATCCCAAGTTTGAACACGATGTACCAACACCAGACAATTAAATACTCCACAAAATTTATGATAAATATAATATGAGTATTGAACATAAAAGCCAAAAATTTTCAACTCTTCAACAAGATTTAAGCCCCTAATTAATTAATTCAATAAAAACATAATAAATGAAAATAAATAGAGAAGTGCCCTAAATATTATCCAAAAATTACAAAACATTTACCAAGGCTATAGTATGATCTTAAAACCTCACTGTCCAAGTTTCATAACCTTTAAAATTAGTTTAATCATGATTTTATCAAAATCATCCTTAGGGGCAATATAAGTGTTATAACTACAAGTACAGGCTAATGTCTTACAAACACCCTACGATAATTTTCAGAGGCTCCTACTGCCCCTAAGACTACTCTACCCAAGTTGCATCACTGTTCAATGAGTTTTAGTAACCTGTTTTATCGCTACAAGTTTTGTGCCCTAAACTAGGGTTAGGGTTTAGAGGAGTCTATCCTTTACCAAATACCATAATATTTTTAGTAGAGGGTTTTACGTAACCTAGAATCCTCCCTACCAAAGTTCAAGCTAAATTAGCGTCATTTGACCTCATTCCCTTCACAAGGCATAAAAGTCCTTCCTTAGGGTTTGACCTTAAGTCTTAAGGCAAATTCACTCCAATCTACACCATTTTCTAGGAGTGGGTGATAGAAGTCATGCCAAGTCAGTGGCCCCAACTTCATCCTCTGTTGAGGTGAGATGGCCACTCAAAACCTAAATTTCCCATTTGACCAAAATGCCCCTATTATGACAAGGCTAGGGTTTGATTGTTTTTAACACAAACCATCTCCATATGAGATGAAAGTTTAACCAGAGACTTATGAAGACCCCAAGGACCACTCTCGAAAATTTGGGAGGGTTTGGAAGTAATTAGACCACCTAATTAAATTACCCTAATATTATTTAATAAATGATAAAACCATAGACAAAGTATCTCAAAAAATTTCCATTTTTGGATACACCCTAGGCATGGTTAAGGGTGACCCCCTGCCCAAAAATTAGCTCATTTTGATAAGGGATGAAGAGTGGGCACCCATTTTAATCTCAGGATATCCCTAGGTATAGGTCCCACCAAAATGGGTACCCTGGTCAAACCAGGGACCCAAATGGATTCAAATCAATTTTGCTGTACACTAGACTCTCCAGGCTACAAATTTTATGTTGACCACATTTTATGAAATAGACCCTAAGTATTTTTACAAAGTAAAACCATAAAATACAAAATATGTGACATAATTAAATAATCAGAAATTTATATCCTATAGTTTCAAGTCTAATATGGCACAAATCTTGGCGCACCTTGGACATCATCCCGTCATCTTCAAGCTCCAGCCGATGGCCTGGATTCATCCCGCCTGGAGCTCCTTCGAAACACTGCCGCCAGCAATCCGGCCACTTCCCCGGCCGGCCACCGCCACCACCACCTCCACCTCCGTTGAGGTGGTGGCTAGCGCCAGGCGGCGGCACAGCCGCCGGAGAGGCCTATTCCGGCGATCCCGAGAGTTCATTTTTTCACGGAAAAATCATGAAAACACGAGCATCAATCGGGCTCAATTGAGCCTGATTTTCATTCTAAAAGATCCCTACGATCTATCCACAGTGAGAGAGGAAGGGGAGGACCTTGCTTGCGGCCTGGAGACGCGTTGATCGCCGGGAAGCCATGGTGGTGGCGGTGCCGCTCGGGTTTCTGAAACTACACAGGGAAGTGGCTCTAAATCTTCAGGTTGAGAGTGGAAGCGACTCCTTGGAGCCCACTGAAGCTTTTAAAATCATCAGATGGGGAAGGGGGGGGGGGGGGGTCATGGCATCAATGCCATTAATGGCCATGAATGGCTAGGCTCGGCCTTAGTGATGGGGGGGGGGGGTGAATCTGCCTTGGGGTGGCCAGGAAATGGATGGAAACTTCTCCTCTCCTCCAGAAGAGATGAATCCAGCCACCAAAGGTGGCCCTTGGCCTCCCCATGCATGAATGGCCTTCTCCTTCTTCTTTCTCTCTCCTCCATTAAAGGGAAGATGGAGTTTTCTCTCTCCTGGTCATCAAGGCCGAATTTTTGGTGTCTCCTCTAGCCTATTGGCAGCCCACTAACTCATAATAATAATAAAAATGAGGTTAGCCCAAGTGGGGGAAATGGGTTGAGCTTGGGTTAGCCCATTTAGGCTAATTTGACCTAACACTAGAATAGAGTTGACCTTGGTCAACATTACCATTTGGGTTGACCACAATGGGTCCTTAGTGACTCATTGGACTCCCTTAAGGTCTATGAAGGGTTGGGTAGGGTTGTCTTTGCACTTTGGAGGTCACCTACCCTTAGGAAGGGTACTTTGACCAAATTAGGGCTAGAGTTGACTTTGGTCAACCTAGACTCTTGGGTTGACCCCAATGGGTCCTTGGCAACCCATTGGAATCACTTTAGGGTTAGGAGGGCATGGGTGGGGTCCAATTGGCTAGAGTAAGGTCAATTGACCCTAAGTTGGCTAGTTTGACCCATTTAGGGTTAGGGTTGACTTAGGTCAACTTAACCACTTTGACTGCCCACAGTGGGTCCTTAGTGACCCTATGGGCTTCACAAGGTGTTTGGGGTGTTGTGGTAGGGTCCTGGGATCAAGGTGTAGCCTTAAGGTCAGACCTTAGGTTTAACTGTTGAGGCTGAGCTATAGGCAGACCATGGTGATTTTTACCTTGGCCCTTGTTCACTTGGTCCTTTGAGCTTTTGGTTGTTTTATCATGACCTAGTCATGACAAAACACAACACTAGGGGTCTAGTTGTTTGGGGGATGTTACAAATCCCAATATATATAAAAACAATTTCGTCCCCGAAATTAAGGTTGAGCCTGCGGGGGTTTCTACAGAATAAATAAAACTTGTAACATCCCTAATTTTTAAGGTATACCTGACTAGAAGAGCTCCAGGTACTTTTGCTGCATCAGGTCCTATGGTTCCCATGTATGCTCCTCCTGCCCATGGTTTCTCCATAGAACCTTGACTAGCATGACCTTCTTACGTCGCAAGACCCGCACTATCGTGTCGTCGATCCTGATCGGCTCCAAGCTGACTGATCGATATAAGGCCACCGGACCGTCGGTTGTGGAAATCAGGTGCTCAGGGCATAGTAGAGCCCTCCGTAGTGAGGAGACATGGAAGACGTCTTGTAATCCCGCAAACTCCGGCGGTAGCTCTAGTCTATAAGCCAAGGGGCCGATCCGCCCCAGGATCCTGTAGGGCCCCATATATCTCGGACTGAACTTCTTCCGCCCGTGTACCCGCGAGACCCAATGCATCGGCCGTATCTTCAAGAAGACCCGATCTCCTACTTGAAACTCCACCTGACAATATCTCGCGTCGTAATATTTGGCCTTCCTGCTCTAGGCTTCCAACATCCTGTCCGGGATCAACCTAACCTGAGCATTAGTATCCTCCACAAACTCTGAGTCGAGTGCCTGAGGATCTTCATCTTGAATCCATGATAGTGGGGTCTTGCACCTCCATCCATACAACGTGTCGTAAGGGGCCGTGCCAATACTGGACTGATGACTGTTGTTGTATAAAAACTCGATCAGCGGCAGGAATCTCTCCCAAGGCTCGTCGCGGTCCAAGATACATAGGCGCAGAAGATCTTCCAGGGTACGGTTGGTGCGCTCCGTCTGTCCATCGGTCTGAGGGTGAAAAGCCGTGCTAAATCTCAACCGAGAACCCAGATGGACCTGAGCTGTCCTCCACTCCTTGGACGTAAACCGGGCTGAAACGATAGTCCTGGGTACCCCATGATAGCTCACAAACTACTCAATGAACCTCTGCACTAATACCCTGATTGGAGAGTCCTTCGCCACTGGAATAAATCTGGCCACCTTCGTTAGTCTGTCCACTATCACCCAGATCGAGTCATTCGCCGCACGAGGCCAGGGTAGCCCATGTATGAAATCCATGGCTATATCCTCAAACTTCCACTCTGGTACAGGAAGTGGCTGTAGTAAACCGTCTGGATTCCTGCACTCAACCTTTATGAGTTGGCAAGCCTCACAATTTGTCACAAAATGTGCGATGTCCTTCTTCATGCCTGGCCAGAACATCGTCCTCTTCAAATCTGCTGTCATCTTGGTGATTCCCAGGTGCACCGAGTATCTGTTGTAATGTGCCTCTGTCATGATGTCCTCCCGAATCTGGCCTACTGCCGGTATGTAGACCATGCCTTTGAAACATAAGAGTCCATCCCTCAAGGAGTAATCCCCTGTCGTTCCTTCCTCAAGGCCCAAAATATCAGCTCCGCTCTCACATCCAGCCTCTGCCCATCTCGAATGCGGTCCTGAATGTCATCGGTGGCAGTCATCGACATCAGGTACTCCGTATAAAGCTTCGGGTCATCCTCGGACACTAGTGATATATGCATCCTCTTGAACGACTCTATCAACTCCAAGGCCATCAACTGTGGGCCTACTCCTGACGTACTCGCTCTCCGACTGAGAGCATCTGCAACCACGTCTGCCTTCCCGGGATGGTAGTGCATGGTGTATTGGTAGTCCGACAGAAACTCCACCCAGCATCTCTGCCTGATGTTCAACACCTTATGCGTGTCTATGTACTTCAAGTTCTTGTGGTCCGAGAATATATCACAGTGGACCCCATAGAGGTAGTGTCGCCAGATCTTTAGAGCAAATACAACTGACCCCATCTCCAAATCGTGCACCGGGTAGTTCTGCTCATGTTTCTTCAGCTGACGGGAGGCGTAGGCTATCACGTGCCTGTTTTGCATCAGAACGACACCCATCCCCTGGTAGGAAGCATCCGTGTACACCAGGAATCCTTCCTTCCTTGATGGAAGAGCAAGTATTGGGGCCAAGGTAAGCCGACCCCTCAGATCCTGAAAGGCAGACTCGCACTGTGGTGTCCAAATAAAAGGAGACTCCTTCTTCGTCAGTGATGAAAGAGGGAGGGCAATCTGATCTATGAACTTCCGGTAATAACCAGCAAGTCCTAGGAAACTCCGAACATCTGTGGCCATTTTCAGTGGTGGCCAATCTCGCACTGCCTGGACCTTTGTCGGATCTACTGCCAAACCCGCTCCACTAATAACATGGACCAAAAAGGGCACCTCCCTTAGCTAGAATTGTCACTTGCTGAACTTAGCGTACATCTTGTGTTCTCGGAGCTTCTCCAACGTCAAGGCCAGATGCCTCGAGTGCTCCTCTTCAGTCCTCGAATAAATAAGGATGTCGTCAATGAATATGATGACGAAGACATCCAAGTACTCTTCGAACACCCGGTTCATCAAGGCCATGAACGCGGAGGGTGCATTCGTGAGCCCGAAGGGCATCACGGTAAACTCGTACAATCCATATCTACTGCTGAAGGCCGTCTTCTGGATGTCCTCCTCCTGAATACGTAGCTGGTAATACCTCGATCTCAGTTCCAACTTTGAGAACCAATGAGCTCCCTCTAGCTGGTCAAATAGCTCGTTTATCCTTGGCAAGGAGTACGTATTCCGGACCGTCAGCCTGTTCAGGGCCTGGTAATTGATACACAGCGGAAGCGTCCCGTCCTTCTTTTTGACGAATAGAACCGGAGCTCCCCATGGTGAAGAGCTAGGCCAGACGAACCCGGCTTCCACTAACTCTTGAAGTTGGCTTCAAAATTCCACCAACTCCTTCGGGTCCATTCAATATGGAGCCCTGGATACCGTCCTAGCCCCCGGCATGAGCTGAATATGAAAGTCCTTCTCCCAGTACGGGGGTAGCCCTGGTAGCTTCTCCGAAAATACATCAGCAAAGTCTCGCACCACTAGAATATCTGATATAGAATCCTTGGCCACGACCATCACGAAGAGGACCTGATAAACTCCATCTCCCTATAGGTGGGCCTTGACGGCCTGTACAGATGATAAAAATAATAGGTGGGCTGGTGTAATACCTTCGATAATAATAGAGGAGTCCCCGTGCCTCACAGTTATCCTCTTTGCCAAGCAGTCAATCTGGGCATGGTTCTAGTGTAACCACGTCATGCCCAGTATGCAATAATAGTCTGACATCCTCAGGATTGTCGCTGTTGCCTCAAACGCCTTCCTGCCGATCTCTGCCTCCATGTTGCAATGAGAAGAGGTCATGAGCTCTGATCCATCGGGTAGATGCACCCTCATCATCCTTCCTGTGAATTGCTCCATGCCTGCCAGTCCTTTCACGAAATCCTCTGACATAAACGAGTGTGAAGCCCCGGTGTCGAAGAGTGTGTGAGCGGGCTTGCCGCTGATGAAAACCATGCCTGAGGTAATTAAGTGTCTTGGTGTTCTAGTTGTAGTTTTTTTTCTTAATTTCTAACTAGTTTGCGTCTGTGAGAACTAGTTCTTATGAAAGAAAGAAATTGAATGTACTGGCATACCTGCTATAACCTGCTCCGGGTTCCGGGGTTGTGCCAGATCTAGTGCGTACATCTGCTCACTCTCTGGTCTGTGGCCCCTGCCCTAATATCCCCATCCTCGGTCGTGCCCTCGGCCCCCAAACTGCCGAGGAGGTGGGTCACCCTGAAGTGCTGGTAGGGGCGCTCGCCTAATGGGACAATTTCTCTTGAAATGCTGCGGCTGATTGCAATGGAAGCACACCGACGCCTGGTCTGCTACCCTCGGTATCTCCAACATCTGCAAGGGCTGAGGGGCCAATACCCCCTGATTCCTCTGCTCCGGTCCGATCTCCTGACGGGGTTGATCCCCATTCCTTTCTTCCCCGATGACCTGGCCCCGAGGACGGTCTTTACGTCCTCCAATCACTGTATCGTCAGCCGGCCTCCTCCGGCTTTTGACCGTAAGCTGATCTGCCTCCCTTTTCTTGGCCATTTCCAGAATTCTAGCCAAGCTTCCCTCGGAGACGAAGAGGATGGCCTATCTCATGTCATCGTGCAGCCCCTTGTAGAACCTCCTAGCGTAGCCAGCATCGTCCAACAGATAAGAGTCTGCATAACAGGCTAGGTGAGTAAACTCCTGGTAATACTCCAGCACTGTCCTGTTGCCCTACTTCAACATCAGGAACCTATCCTCCAGCTCGTCCCTCACCGACTGAGGTACAAAATATCCTAGAAGTACCGCTCTGAACTCTCCCCAGAGATATCTGCACAATCCAAATCCGCAAAGGTGGTGTCCAGCTGTGACTTCTACCACCTATTCCCGTGCAACTCCAAGCAGGAGACTGCCAAAGCAACTGCCTCCTCAGTGGGGCATCGTATCCCCGCTAGCATCTCATAGATGGTATCCAACCATTCCTCTGTGCGAACTGCCGACTCCGTCCCCTGGTAGGATGGAGGGGAAAGTGCCCGGAAGGCACTCATCCAGTTGGCCCCGGGATTTGGTTGTGGAGCCGGGGCCTGCTGAACTCTGAAGGCCTCCAGGATGGCCGTCAATGTTTGCCCCATCTCCGTCTGCTGAAACGGGACTGGAGCCGACGGAGGTGGAACTATATTCGGAGCTTGAGGTGTCCCCTGCTGTGGAGTAGGGTTCTTCGCAGGCTACAAGGAAAAATTCCAATAGTTAGTTAGCATACTAATGGAATAAAAGGAGGAGAAAATGGAATTTTACATGTGATTTCTCTTATGGCCCCACCACCGCTTCCGCTGCTAGTTTGTCCGCAAACTAAGCTCGTGCGGGGGTGGCCTAAGGTTATTGTGGACTACTTCTCTTTTCAATCAAGGTTTCCTCTGATACCACTTGTAAGACCCCCTTTTTTTTTCTTTTTAAACCCTGGGATCTTGTGTCCAGAACTGCCGTTTTGCGGTGGCCCCGACTCTCGGGAAGGCCGCCACTACAAAACGCTGATTCTGCCGGCCTTTTCGATAAACAAGAGAGAGTAGTATAATATACTTTCAGATAAAACTAAGTTCACATCACATGTATTAAATGTAAATGAAATCAAATCGAGTCCATAAATAGAAAAGAGAGTGTACTGCAAGGTAACAAAACTGAAATATAAACGGGCTTAAGCCCGGTACATCAGATCCTCACTATAATCTATTGCGGAAGCTATAAAAAGACTATCACTCACGGAGCTGGTCGCTGGTGCTCCAGTACTAGACTGGCCCACCTCCATGCGTACCGTACTCCGTTGGTGCTGGTCCCTGAGCTGCTGGTCCATGTCTTCCATCCGGAGCCCCTGTAATGTTATGGTCCGAAAAGCATTAGTCATAAAGACTAAGACTTATCATCCCCTACCCCTCCCCCATGGCTCCTAGGCACCGAGCGGGGAGGAGGAAAGGGAAGCTACAAAGGTGGAGAGTACAAAGTGGCAGGTGACAGTGGAACTAGTCTAGCAGCTCTATAATAGTATGCATAAAGGTAAGCAAGTAGAGTTAACAACATATGTAAAAAGACAAGGTAGGAAGTAAGTAACCTTAACTTATATGAATGCTCATACAAAAATATAAGTTAAGGGGTCTTCTGCAAGGCTCCCATTGTATAAAAATTCCCATACCAATTTATACGTTGGGGTGTCGGTTGTATGCAAGTATGTTATGTCATGATTCATGCAAGTGCAACCCACACACACAGCTCTATGTGCACAGACCTTTAGTTCCCCCTATTTGGGCAGCTAGCTTCACTCCCAGGAACCTCCGTAGTGGCAAACGGAAATAGTGGGTCTGGCCCCCCACATCTAGGCGGGTATCCACACTACCAGGCCTACCCTTCCCGTACGCCCCTAGAAGAACACAACCTAGAGTATCCACGTACTAATGCTGGCCATATCCACCAGACTTTCTCTGGAAAAGTGTCCAACACCGCCGAGTCAACGTATCGACGTCGGTGTGAACGACTGTCCGATACCGAAGACCCACAACCTTATTTTGTATCCAAAACCTTTTGAGCCACTAGCTCCCCGGACTATGCGTCCGTGCATCTACCTTCCGAATGAACCATCCGGATGGCATTCAAATCAACCTGATGCCCCCCCCCCCGAGCTACCGGGGTGTGTGAATGTGTAACCCTAATTATACTAGTTGCTCTTGAAATGTTTTATTCTTACTGTTTAGTTTAGCCCAGGACTGCCCAAGGTATTCCCCGTGAAGGGCTCTCGAAGGCACTATGAACTACGATGAGATTCCGCCCAAAGCTCCCTTTCGCAAGACACTTATTATTATTGGTTGCTATCATGTTTTCCAAACCCTTACTGGTTGTACTGGATCTAACCCTATAGTATTTGACACTTCCTCCCCTGGGAAAGACGATTTTTCGTCGATCCCGAGCACCACCTAACACTAGACAAACCAACACACTACTCATCCTATCTTCCAATGGTAAACTCATTTTTAATTATCCAACCAACAAACATCTAACCCCAACTCATGTACCCAAATTCGTATTCCAAATTAAATTCTGCAGTTTTACTAAATGCTGACCAACCCAAGCTATATGACGTGTAAAACAAGAAGTACTCAAAATATTCATCCAGTATCCATATAATAATTATTGGGGGTCTATCATGATATGTTTGGCCTAAATCCAGAAAGTCATATTTTGTCTAAGTTATCCGGTTATTTATTTAATTATTCCGGTAATCCAGAAATCCCAAGATTGAACACGATGTACCAACACCAGCCAAGTAAATGCTCCAAAAAATTTATGATAAATATAATATGACTATTAAAAATAAAATCCAAATTTTCTAAACTCTTCGACAAAATTTAGGCCCCTAATGAATTAATTCAATAAAAATACAATAAATGGAAATAAATAGAGAAGTGCTCTAAATATTATCCAAAAATTACAGAAAATTTACCATGGCTATAGTATGATCATATATCCTCATTGTCCAAGTTTCATAACCTTTTAAATTAGTTTAATCATGATTTTATGAAATTCATCCTTAGGGGCAATACAAGGGTTATAACTACAAGTACAGGCTAATATCTTCCAAACACCCTACAATAATTTTCAGAGGCTCCTACTGGCCCTAATACTACTCTACCCAAGTTTCATCACTGTTCAATGAGTTTTAGTAACCTATTTTATCTCTATAAGATTTGTGCCCTAAACTAGGGTTAGGGTTTAGAGGGGTCTATCCTTTCCCAAATCCCATAATATTTTTAGCAGAGGGCTTTACGTAACCTAGAATTCTCCCTACCAAATTTCAAGCTAAATTAGGGTCATTTGACCTCATTCCCTTCACAAGGCATAAAAGTCCTTCCTTAGGGTTTGACCTTAAGTCTTAAGGCAAATTCACTCCAATCTACCCCATTTTCTAGGAGTGGGTGATAGAAGTCATGCCAAGTCAGTGGCCCCAACTTAATCCTCTGTTGAGGTGAGATGGCCACTCAAAACCTAAATTGACCATTTGACCAAAATGCCCCTATTATGTCAAGGCAAGGGTTTGCTTGTTTTCAACTCAAACCATATCCATATGAGATAAAAGTTTGACCAGAGCCTTTTGAAGACCCCAAAGACCACTCACCAAAATTTGGGAGGGTTTGGAAGTCATTAGACCACCTAATTAAATTACCCTACTATTATTTAATAAATGATAAAACCATAGACAAAGTATCTCCAAAAATTCCCATTTTTGGGCAGACCCTAAGCATGGTTAAGGGTGACCCCCAACACAAAATAAAGCTCATTTGGACAAGGGATGAAGAGTGGGAACCCTTTTTAATCTCAGGATAGCCCTAGGTATAGGTCCCACCAAAATGGGTGCCCTGGTCAAATCAGGCACCCAAATGTGTTCAAATAAATTTTGCTGTATACTAGACTCTCCAGACTACAAATATTTTGTTGACCACATTTTATGAAATAGCCCTTAAGTATTTTTAAAAATTAAATCATAAAATACAAAATGTGTGACATAATTAAATAATCAGAAATTTATATCCTATAGTTTCAAGTCTAATATGACACGAATCTTGGCGCGCCTTGGACGTCATCACGTCATCTTCAAGCTCTAGCCGACGGCCTGGATTCATCCCGCCTGGAGCTCCTTCCAAACGCTGCCACCGGCAATCCGGCCACTTCCCTGGCCGGCCACCGCCACCACCACCTTTGTTGAGGTGGTGGCTAGCGCCAGGCGGAGGCACAGCCGCTGGAGAGGCCTATTCCGGCAATCCAGAGAGTTCCTTTTTTCATGGAAAAATCACGAAAACACGAGCTTCAATCGGGCTCAATTGAGCCCGATTTTCATTCTAAAAGATCCCTACGATCTATCTGGGGGCGCATTAATGGCGGGCTGCATGAGCTGAGGAGGTAGCGACACGCCTGGCGACACGACCGTGTGGGTGGTCGTGTCCTGCGGTTGAGATTCATCGACTCCTGGTGACACGGTTCATGTTGACACGACCAGCTGACAGGGCCAGAGACATGGGCAGTGACACGACCGTGTTGTAGGCCGTATCCTGGTCGGGATGAACTCTGGACTTTCCTCTGGTGGTTGATTATTTGGGAATAGGTGACACGCCCCATGACACTGCCGTGTGGGTGGCCGTGTCAGGTCTTTTTGGGTGAAAATTTAGAAAACCTACAAAAGAGCACAAAAACATTGGCAGCATAAATAAATACAAGAAGAAGGTACATATAGGCTAATAAGATAAGATTTGCACAATAAAAGACCTAAACAAAACTCTAATAGCTTAAATACAAAACGCACTATCAACTATCGAGTCTTACGCCCAGAACCGCTGTTTTGTGGTGACACTGACAATCGGGGTGTTCGTCACTACAAAATGCCGATTCTGCCAGAATTGACGATCATCGAAGAAGTAGAAGTACAAACAATTTAAGTTCACAAAATCACCACAATATATAAAAGAGATTGCATTATAATCCTCAATGAGTATAAAATATGAAAGTGAGTAGAAAAGAATGGGTTAAAGCCCGGTACATGTTTAATACAAATAAACTCTCTCTCACAACTCACACATCTAGCAAAAGCAACTGAACACCGCCCTTGACCTGTCTCCATGTAGTAGCGGTAGTGCGCAGCAACTGCTCCTCATGTCCTACCTCCTAGTCCTGCTGGTGCTGATTCTCCTGCTACTCAGTCCCCTAAATTGATGTGGTCTACCGACTGTTAGGAAAAGCAAGCTTGCAGTTCTATAATAAGGAAGCAATAATGTAAATAAGTACAGTAGAGCAGTAAGTGTATGAAAAGTAAACTAAGAAATAGGTAACCTTAACTTATAAGAATGTCCATACAAACTTATAAGTTAAGGGGTCTTTTGCAAGGCTCCCGTCAAATAAAAAGACTTATACCAATTTATACGATGAGGTGTCAGGTTTAATGCAGGTATGAGTGTAGTGATATGTTATGTCATGATTCATGCAAATGCAATACACGCACACGACTCTATGCGCACAGACCTTTAGTTCCTCCTATTTGGAAGCTAGCATCACACACAGGAGCGTTCGCCATGGCAAACAGATATAGTTGGTCAGGCCACCCCACTCCTAGACAGGTATCCGCACTACCAGGCCTATCCCTTACGTACTCCCCTGAAGGACACACTAGGGTCTTCGCCTACTATGATGACCCATCGCCAATCTTTCCCTTAGCTAAGTGCCCACCATACTCGCCAAGTCAACGTATCGATATCGGTGCAAACAAACATCTAATACCGAAGACCCACCACCTTTATGCACATGTAATTATGATAGATATAAATCTCTGAGCTATCGGCTCTCCGGACTAATCCATCCATCACAACAACCTTCCGAGCCTACCACTCGTGAGTCTAAACTAAACTAGCCCACCGTCACCATGAGGTGAGAGGAAGTGAAGTCCTAATATATTGCTAATAACTCTTATATTCTTTTTAGTCTTACGGTTTAGGTTAACCTTGGACTGCCCAGGGCATTGCCTGTGAAAGGCACTCGCGGGCACTAGGAACAACGATGGGTTGAAGCCCACAGCTCCCTTTCGCAAGGTACTTATTATTGTTGGTATCTACCCATAGCCAATCTCATTTAATGTTATATCAAATCTAACCCTAGTGTATTTTGACTCTCTCTCTCCACAGGTAAGATGATCTTTTGTCGACCCCGAGCACCGCTTAACACAAGTCAGCCCAACACTCTTCCCATCATGACTCCTAATGATGAACTCATTTTCCCCTTACCAAATCAGTATACTATTTACCCCCACTCCCTATTCCCATCCTACATGCTATCACAATTATGTGGTTTTACTATATGCAGACCAACCTAAGTTGTATGATGAGCATGGGTGGTGGCCCCTTCAAATATTCATCCAAATACACTAGAATTATTACTGGGGGTCCAATGAGGGAATTTTTATCTCTCAGTCCAAGTACACTAGAGATCAAATTAGGAAATTTGGAATGGAATCAGCATCTACCATGAAATCTTCTATGAGATCAAATATATCCCTGGACAAGGATGAGAAAGTGAAACCTTTTGATGAATCCATGTACAAGTGTATCTTTGGATCCCTATTATATTTGACTACAAGTAGACCTTATATCATTTATGCAACATGTACTTTGCAAGGTACCAGACATGCCCTAAGGAATCTCACTACTCAGCTGCAAAGAGGATTTTGAGATACCTTACGGGAAGCCAACATCTTAGCCTGTGGTACCCTAGGAACAATGACTCTGAACTAATTGAGTATTCAGATGCAGACTTTGTAGGTTGCAAAGAAGATATGAAGAGCATGCGTGGAACTTGTCAATTCCTAAGAAGGAGACTAATATCCTGGAGCAGCAAGAAATATACTATTGTGGCTATATCTATAGTTAAGTTAGAGTACATCTCAACAGGAAGTTATTGTGAATAACTTTTGTGGATTCAACATTAGCTACAAAACTACAACCTCCAGGTAAGTATCACTCCCATGTTTTGTGACTCATCTAGTGATATTTCTATTGCTAAGAACACTATATCACATAACAAGACTAATCACATAGAAATAAGATATCATTTTATTAGAAAATATTTTGAGAATAAGGATATCTGTCTTGAATTTGTCCTCATCGACAAAAAAGTATCAGATATCTTTACTAAGTCACTGAATGAGGCAAAGTTTAGTTTTTTCAAGATTGAGTTAAGAATGCTTAATATAGAATAGATTATCCTTCTTGTAACAAGTTAATTATACTTCATCTTTCTAGTTATCTGCACTAAATTCTATTAATTACTAGAACCATGTTTTGATAACTTAGTTTAGTTAGCTGCTATGTACAACCTTAGGCTCGCGAGAGGCCTTTCCAGCAGCGGGATGCAGGAGATTGTGAGATGAGGTGAAGAGGCGAGTGGGACTTTTTGTCCACTCGCAGAGGGCGAGACGGGGTCTCGGCGCTGTGGGCGAGACATCCTCTAGGGCACGAGCTTGCCCTAGAATGCGAGATGTCCAGTGGGGCGAGAGGTTGGTGAGACGAATAGGTGGGATCGTCTCGCCCGCCAGTCATTTCCCCACTCGCTGCATGAGCGGAAAGCAGTTTTTACCTTTTTACCACCAAGGGGGATTTTACACTTCTGCCCCAGGTAATTTTACACTTCTACCACCAGTCACCAGGTAATTTTTACCTTTTTACCCCCAAGGGGGATTTTACTCTTTGCCCGCCAGTCACTTCCCCCACTCGTCGCCTGAGAGGAAAGCTGTTTTTACCTTTTTACCCCCAAGGTGGATTTTACTCTTCTGCCCCAGGTAATTTTACACTTCTACCCCTGGTGGTCTGCATATAGATCTTCAGGACAACGGAGTTTGGCTGTTGGCAGACCCGACCCAGGGTATTTTGGTAATCTCAGGTCGGTTCAATATGGATTTTTGCAGATCAAACTCAGAGGCCTATAAATAGACCGACAAGGTACCTGGATGAGGTTGTTGAACCCTTCAACTTTCTTCCTCACAAGCACCTAGCTCAGCATTGGCTAGGGAGGGGAAGAGCTTATTTCTTCCGGGTAAGAGGTCAGACCTAGGAGCTGAGACCCCTCGGTCTATTTTTCGGTCTGCGACTCGTGTCGGGAGAGTGGTTCAAGAGGAGTAGGTGTGGGCTACAATCTCTGGTCCGAACTCCAGGTGGGATCGGGTAACTGGTTCCAACATTTTTGGTGCGGTGAGCGTGGACCGCAGCCCTCAAAGAAGAATCTTAAGCAACCACATAACAGGAGGCCACAAAGAAGGAGAGCGGTATGATAACCCGGGAGGATTTGTTGGAAGAGAAGAGTTCATGGCATCAATTAAAGGTGTCCTGGACCTGCTGCAAGGATTCTCGCGACCGGGGGACTGCTTAACCCCGCTACCTTAGATGCCCTCTCTCGCGCCGCAAGAAGAGCTCATCTCGGCGTGAGTGGGGGAAGATACCCAGGGAAGGCGACCGAGGAAGGAAGTGATGGTGGAAGGAGGCAAGTGAGACATGGCTGGAAGGGAGCTGTTCCCCATCACCGCAAGCGCCGTCTTGCCAGGGGTGGTCGTCGCGAGAGTGGGGGCGACGAGACTAGTGGCGAGAGGGTCGTCTTTTTGCGAATTGATCCTGTCAGCTCCCATCCCGGAAGGCTTCCGGGAACCTGAGATGAACTACTATGTAGGGAAAGTTGATACCCTCCATCACTTGTAGTGGTTCGAGGACGCGGTCTCGATTAGGCCCATGACGGACGCGTTCAAGTGACGTCTTTTTGCCATCACTCAGAAGGACAAGGCTAGGGACTGGTTCCACCAGCTCCAAGCAGGCTCGATATATTACTTCGAAGACCTAAGCAGGAGTTTTAAGCTACGATTCTCGACTTCAAAGAAGAGGAGGAAGAACCCGGAGTCTATCTTTTTGATTAAGCAGAGGGCAGATGAGTCTTTAGCTCAGTACGTAGACAGGTTCCAGGAGGAGATCCTGGACATCCAAGAGGTGCTTGGATTCACCCTCCAAATGGCCTTTACCGTGGGACTCTGGGAAGGCTTCTTCAAGATGAGCGTAACCCGAAACCCGCCACTATCGTTTGAAGGATTGATGGAAAAGGCGGTAAAGGAAATAACTATAGAGGCTGCGAATCCAGCTTTCGCAAAAAAGCTAGCGAGGCTGACGGAGGAGGAGTCGAGAGAATCTGGAGGGAGACTGCAGGAGGCGAGGAGAAGGGAAGAGCCGAGGGCGCCGACATACCAGGAGTTAGGATGGAGGCAGCAGGGGGCCCTGCCAAGGGCAAGGGAGAGGATTTCCCCAGGGAGGAAGGAACCAACCCAGAGGACCTTGAAGATTTAACCAGCAAGGGTGGGGATACGGTCATAGACCACATCTACCCCCACTGCCGTAAGCTATGGCCATCGGCCGAGGGAGGGTCAGAGGCTGAGAAAGAGGAAGAGGAGCAGGAGCTGGAAGGAGGAGGAACCCATAAGAAGGGAGGCAGGGGTGAGGTAGCCTTGTCGTACTATGACTTCCACGAGGAGGAAATTCACGCAACGACAACCTGCCCAGAATTCCTGGAAATGAGAAGAGCTAGAGGAGCAGGAGAGCAACAGAGGCCGGTGCAGATAGAAGAGGTTACTGGAATTGGAGTGGAAGGTCAATGTGTAGATCGAGCGGACGTTGGAGATCGGGGGGGGGGGGGATTAGAGTAATCCATGGGGGGGATCGAGGCTGCTCGAAAAGCGAGCCTTCACACTATGTATCATCGAAGCATAGCCTCGACATCACAATCCCCTCCCTCGGATTAGAAACTCACCTTTTCGAGTAAGGACATGCCAGATCATGAAGACCCCTTCTGCGACGCACTAGTGATTCAGACCACCGTTGAGAAATTCACGGTATCGCGGATCCTGGCGTACAACGGGAGCTCAGTGAACGTTATTTTCAAAAAGGCATTTAACGAGATGAGGGTGGAGGCCCGGAGGGTGCTGGCAGCATGTAACACCCCCATCTGTCGCACGGCATATAACAGAAGGTCCAGCTGGAACCCGACGCCATATACCACAGACAGTCGGAAGGGATACTAAATGAATAATCAAACCAACCAATTAAGACTACTCGTCCTAATCACAGAGCATTCTAGCGGAAGATTTTAAAGTTGAAAGAACCCAAAAATAAATCCATCAAAATGAATGTCCACAGCTACAACAACAAGAATGAAACCCCAAATACACAGAAACATGTACATGGCCTTAAGGCCTTACAAATGTTCACTTAATAAAGAGTGATTTACATACATCGGCTCGCAGGCCAGCCACACATTAAATATATATAAATATAACTATTCTACGACCTTCTAGGGCCAGCACAGCAACATGGGCTCCAGCCCGCTATTTGGTGCTCGGCTCCGCAGCACCTGCAAGCACATACCACCGCACGGTGGCAAATAAAGCAACGGTCAGCTAAAAGCCGACCAAATTATAACGACCCCGCCCCTTACTCGGGACGACGGTGCTCTTTCCCTGCATAACATTAGCCCAACAATATATATATAACGCAATTATAATTCGCCACAGGTGTAGGCTCGCACGGCCAAACACCCCGTGCACTCAGGGCACATTCATGGTGAACCCTGACCCATCAGTGCATTCACCACCACCCCCAGGATGGTAACAACATGTGAGCATTAGCCTTTCTGACCACCGTCTAAGGCTCCGACTATGCCAACGGCCAGTCCCCGTCTTCGGGTCTCTCGCACCAAACCACATAGCCTAGGTCCAATTCCACTTGCCCGTTGCTCACGCCGCATGTCCAATTTAAGGAACTTTGCGCGGGCCAAGCTTCTCTCGGATCCCAAATTTTCCAAAACAATCTCATAACCCAGTTATGATCAAGGCCGGTTCCCAGACCGCCAAGTTAGCAGAACACGTTTCCGCTCAATTTTCCGGGTGCGCCTTGAAGCTAACCTCCAAGGATCCCTGCTGCAAT
Organism: Platanthera guangdongensis; assembly: GCA_039583875.1. Classification (NCBI taxonomy): domain Eukaryota; kingdom Viridiplantae; phylum Streptophyta; class Magnoliopsida; order Asparagales; family Orchidaceae; genus Platanthera; species Platanthera guangdongensis. Next base: position 116,705,290 of record CM077147.1, on the reverse strand, counting down.
CTACCGCGTAGAAACCCGAAAAATCCAAAGCACGGAGTCTTCTCCGGCAAAACCACATCAAATGCAACATCACCGATCCAGACAAAACACGTCCGGGTAGGCTTCACACACAATGCCTATGCCCGTACTTGCGATTCCGGGCTCTATATGCAACACAAGGGGGACTATTCCCGTCAACCCCAAGGAACACCACGCACTCACCGCATACTCGTGGGAGCGGGATTCCCTATGCAGAAAGAAAGAGCTTCAAGCGCTCAAGTTGAGAATCGTTACCCTTGTAGTCCATTTTGGCGCCATGGAAAAACTACGCAGTTAGAACTCTTCGCAATGACCTTCCCTCCACGGATCCGCTCTCCGATTTCGAAACGGTGCTCCGATGCTCCGCCGACGGCCGAAAACCTCCTTCTTCTTCCTCTCCTCTCTCACTTTGGAAGGGGAGAACTTTGGAGAGAAAATGAGGGAATAACTCCCTATTCCCGGCCTTAACAGAGCAGGATTTAATCTGGGCCATCAGATCCTAATTAAAGAAAATGAACGGCTCGGATCTGCACAAAATTCCCCAGACCTGTGCCTCGATCCAGGCACGATCGTCGAACTGAGAAACGCACACGGGCCAAGACACGCCTGTGTCTGACCTGACACGCCCGTGTCGGGTTCCTCGACACGCCCGTGTTCGTGGGCGTATCACGCATAACCGCCACGGCAACGGACACGACCCATCAGGACACGGGTAGGGACACGGGTTGGCACACGCCCGTGTCGGATGACACGCCCGTGTCATCTGGCCGTGTTCCTGGCCGTGTCCTTCTCGGGTTGAAAACGACCAAAAAATCACCAGCCAGACACGGCCTTGGACACGCCCGTGTCCTAGGCCGTGTACCCCTACAGGCACCAAAAACTCTTTTTCCGCGACCGACTCGCACACAAAATTCGGGGCGTTACAAATCTCCCCCACTTAAGGAATTTCGTCCCAAAATTAAGCAAAGGTACACAAAAGCTAAATGATACCTGAGTGGAATAACTCGGGGTATTCCTCCAACATAGCATGCTCTCGCTCCCAAGAAAGCTCCTCACGTCCGCAATTATCCCAACGGACTTTAACCATTCGGACCTCCTTGTTGCGGAGTCGTTTGACTGCAACATCTTCAATTCGCACTGGCTTGACCCTTGTTGTTAACTCATAGTTAACCGGTACCTGATTGTCCGCAACGATCTGCGAAGGCTCTTGCACTGCCTTACGCAACACCGATACGTGGAATACATCATGCAGCCCACTCAACTCCGTCGACAGCTTTAATCTATACGCCGCCTCGCCAACACGCTCCAGGATTTCAAATGGTCCAAGGTATCTCGGACTCAGCTTCTTCAAGCGTCGAACCCGCGATACACCCTTGAACGGCTTGATCTTCAAATATACCATGTCGCCAACGTTGAACTCCACATTTCTATATTTGGCATTGTAATACTTTGACTGTCTATCCTGAGCAATCTTCAGCCTTTCCTGAATTGTCCGTATCATTGAAGTGGCATCTTCCACCGCTTGACGTTTATACAACTTTGATTCGCCTGCCTCCAACCAAGACAACGGCGTACGACACTTCCTCCCGTACAAGGCTTCGAAAGGCGCCATTCCAATGCTTGCCTGAAAGCTGTTGTTGTAAGCAAACTCCACCATGTACAGGTGATCCTCCCAATGCTTCCCGAAATCTAGGACGCACATGCGAAGCATGTCCTCCATAGTCCTGTTGACTCTCTCAGTTTGGCCATCTGTCTGCGGGTGAAATGCTGTGCTGAACTTTAGCTTAGTACCCAACAGACCATGCACCAACCTCCAGTCATTTGACGTGAAGCGTCCATCACGATCACTAACAATACTTCTAGGCACACCATGCAATCGTACAATATTATCCACGTAGAGTTTGGCTAACTTTTCCACTGGATCCTCCTTTCTCATTGGGATAAAGTGCGACACTTTTGTCAATCTATCTACGACCACCCAAATGGCGTCATTTCCCTTCCGCGACTTCGGCAAACCGTGCACAAAATCCATAGATATATCGTCGAACTTCCATTTTGGGATAGGAAGGGATTTCAAGAAACCTCCGGGCTTCTGGCATTCCTCCTTCACTAATGCACAAGTACGACACTTGGCCACATAAAGTGCCACATCCTTCTTCAAACCCGGCTACCAGAATAATTTCTTCATGTCTCTATACATCTTAGTGCTTCCCGGGTGGATTGAGTACTTAGTATGATGAGCCTCATACATCAACTCCTCCCGAATATTATCCGCACTAGGAACGCATAGACGACTGTCCTTCCTTAGCAACCCATCTTCAACCACAAACTGGGAATTTGACCCATCCAAAGCTTCATCCAAGATTTGCTTCATGCTGCTATCCTGAACCAAAGCCCTCCGAACTCTATCCGCTAGGTCACACTGCACCTCTGTCCAAAACAGTTTTGCCTCGGCACTAGACTGCTTGTCAACGCAAGATATCTCCAATGCCTCCAGCTCTTGGACAATCTCTCATCATGTACTGATAACCAATTGGCTTGTGCGGGAATCTTACGACTCAACGCATCCGCCACTGCATTTCCCTTCCCAGGCACATAGTGTATCTTGAAGGTGTAGTCCCCCAAGAACTCCATCCACCTCCTCTGCCTCATGTTCAGATCCTTTTGGTCCAATAGGTACTTCAAACTCTTATGATCGGTGTAAATATCCACCTTCACACCGTACAGATAGTGCCTCCAAAGCTTAAGAGCAAATATCACGGCCGCTAACTCTAAGTCGTGGACCGGATAATTCCTCTCGTGAACCTTCAGTTGTCGTGAACCATAAGCTATCACTCTCCCATGCTGTAGCAGAACACAGCCCAAACCACTGCCCGAAGCATCACTATAGATCTCGAACCCTTCGGTTCCACTTGGCGAACATAAAATGGGCGCCGTGGTCAACCGCCTCTTCAATTCTTCAAAAGCCTGTTCGCACTCCGGAGACCACACAAACTTCTGATCCTTTCTTGTCAACGTCGTGAGTGGTAGTGCTATCCGCGAGAAGTTCTCTACGAAGCGCCTGTAGTAGCCAGCAAGCCCCAGAAAACTCCGGACCTCTGCCACCGTAGTCAAAGTAGGCCACTCCCGTATCGCCACTATCTTCGCCGGATCCACAGCTATTCCTTCTCCACTGACAACATGACCAAGGAACGCTATCGAGGATAACCAAAACTCACACTTGGAGAACTTTGCATACAACTGACTTTTCCTCAATGTCCCCAACACCATGTGTAAATGCTTGTAATGATCCTCCTCGCACCGCGAATACACCAGGATATCATCGATGAATACTATCACAAACTGATCCAAGTATTCTCTGAACGTCCTATTCATCAGATCCATAAATACGGATGGCGCATTCGTCAACCCAAACGGCATAACCGTGAACTCGTAATGCCCAAACCGCGTACTGAATGCTGTCTTGGGAATGTCGCTCTCCCTTATCCTCAACTGATAGTAACCAGACTTCAAATCTAACTTCGAATATACAGTTGATCCAACCAGCTGATCAAATAGATCATCAATCCTCGGGATTGGATATTTGTTCTTCTCCGTAAGTTTGTTCAATTCCCGATAATCGATACAAAGCCGCAAGCTCCCATCTTTCTTCTTAACAAAGAGAACTGGTGCGCTCCAAGGCGACGAACTTGGACGCACATAACCTTGCTCTAGCAACTCTTGCAGTTGCACCTTCAACTCTGCCATTTCTCTTGGGGCTATCCGATAGGGGGAGCGTGACACCGGTTTGGCACCCGGTACCAGCTCTATAGTAAAGTCTATCTCCCGCTGAGGAGGGGCTCCTGGGAGATCATCTGGAAACACATCAGGATACTCGGACACAACTGGGATGTTGCCCAAACTAGGTTTAGGCGTCGCAGTTTGCACTAGAGTGACATACAGTTCTGCCCCAGACCGAACTTCCTTGAACACCTGAAGGGCCGATATCAGAACTTTCCCTGACCCCTTCATGCCCGCAAAAGTAGCCTCTACACCAGTGTCCAGACCCAACTTGACTTCTTTACGGTTGCAATCAATACATGCACTTTGCTCCGAGAGCCAATCCATACCGAAGATTACGTCGAACTCCACCAATGGTAGAACCAACGCCCACAAATCAAACTCCCAGTCTCCAATCCGAATCTTCACAACACAAATCCTATCCGCACGCATTGAGCACCCATTAGGCAACAACACATCCAACTTGTTTTCTGCCATCGAGAACGGAACTCCGATGCACGATATAAACTTTTCAGACAAGAAGGAATGTGATGCCCCCGTATCAAAAAGGGCTCTCGCCGGAAACCCAAAGATCAACACAAAGCCTAGCACTAACAACCGTAAGCTAACAAATACGAAGGTAACAACTATAAAAGTTAAACCACTGTAATTTAACTCATACTTGTCACCACGTCTGCTTGCTTAATGGCCTCCTGTAGGCCAAGGTTGTAGACTCTAGGCTGGGCTGGAGCATGATGGGATGCGGTTGACTCCACCGCCTTCCCTTTCTCCTCATAAGTCGCTCCAGGTCTCCTCTCGGACATTGAATGTAAGACCCCATTTTTTTTTTTAAAAACACAGGGTCTTATGCCCAGAACCGCCGCTTTGCGGTGACACTTTCTCGCCCGGAAGCGTCATCACCACAAAACGCCGTTTCTGTCGGCCAATTCGATCGCAGCATAGTAACAAAATTAGAGTAATAACATGCGAAGCAAAACTCTAAGTAAAAGTCCACAAAAATATCACATCAAGTAAAATATCTCCACGATGGGAGAGTCCACAAAACCAAGCACTGTAAATAAGGGCTTATGCCCGATACAACAATTCCTCACCACAAGATCTCTCATGTGGAAATAAAATAAACACTACTAGAGTAAGGGCCTCACGGTCCCAGCTATCTGAACTCCTGTGCGAGACTGCCCTATCTCCAAGCGTGTCGACCTCTGGGGCTGCTCCTCCAATCTGAGCTCCGCGATCCCCTAAATGATGTGGTTCGAAAACCGTTAGTCTAAAAGACTAAGTCCTATCATCCCCCACCCCTTCCCCCATGGCTCCTAGGCACCGAGCGGAGAGGAAGAAAGGGAGGACTTGAAAGCGGAGAGTATATCAAATGCAGGTGACGGTGGACCTAAAACTAGCAATTTATATAGTAACTAAACATATTTGTAAACAAGTAAAGTAAAGTAACCTTAACTTATATGGGTACATATAAGCAAGGGGTCTTTTGCAAGGCTCCCATCGTATAAAAAGTCACATACCGATTTATACGTTGGGGTGTCGGTGGTCAAACAACAGTAACTAAATATATCAAAATTAACCTTAATTTATAAACTTGCCCACACAAGCTTATAGACTAAGGGGTCGTTTTGCAGGTCCTAAAGTATAAGCGTCCCATTCCACTTATACTTTAGGTGTCAAGGTTTAAGGTAACGATTATGCTATGACATGCAAGTGGGTATGATGGATCATGCAAGTGCAACACACACACCCGACTCTGTGCACACAGACCTTTAGTTCCCCCTTTCTGGAGCCTCACCTCCCAGGATACCTCCGTAGTGGCAGACGGAAGCGGTGGGTTGGGCCTCTCCCACCTCTAAACCAGTATAGCACTACTGGTCAGACCTATCGTACGCCTCAACGCTGGTGCACTAAGCGGACTCCTGCGTACTCTTGCCGGCTGGCGCACCGGACTTCTGTTGGCGAAGTGCTATCACAACACTTGCCGAGTCAACGTATTGGTGTCTGTGCTAAGATCCTCCAATACCGAAGACCCACCACCTTAATTTCATTCCTTTTATGCACATGCAAATTTACGTACCAACACCGAGCCGAAGCTCACCGGGCCATCCTGCCCTCTTTCCACAGCGACCGAGCCTACTGCTTGATCATCTAGCCAAAATTACTTCCCGTAACCTCGGGGTGTGTGAGAGTGAAACCCTAATTATTCTAGTTACTCTTGAAGTTTCTTTATTCCTATGAGTTGCGTTAGCCCAGGACTGCCCAAGGTATTCCCCGTGAAGGGCTCTCGAAGGCACTAGGAACTACGATGGGATTACGCCCAAAGCTCCCTTTCGCAAGGCACTTATTATTATTGGTTACTACACAAATCTCTCAATCCCTTAGGGTTATAATTGAATTCTAACCCAAGTGTATAAGACTCCTTCTTTTCAACGAGGATGAGTGATCCTTTGTCGATCCCGAACCCCACACAACTCTAACCAACCTCCACTACTCATCTACACTTCTGATGACAAACCTAATTCACCTACCAGACTAATGCCCCATTATTCCAACTTCCTAAACTCATTGTGCACTTTGATTTGATTTCTGCTGTTTTTACTAATTGCAGACCTCCCTAAGCTAATATGATGTACTCAATAGGTGATACTCTAAATTCTCCTCCAATAACTCTACAAATTTTACCAGAGGTCTATTATGATAAATATAGTCTAAATTCAGAAAATCATATTTTTCCCAATTAATCTACTATTTATTGAATTTTCCTCAAAAACTAGGCCATAGTCAATTTGAACATGAACCATAAGATTTTCTCAGGTAATGGCCTCCTAAAATTTTTATTCACTAAATAACAGAGAAATATTATTGTTTGCCAATTTTCATAATTTTCCAGATAGTTCTTGACCTCTAAGGATTTATTAAAAATAATTCCTAAGACCAAATATAATGAAGGAAGTGCCACAAATATGTCTCCAATAATTATGTAAAAATTACTAGGGCTTCATAAGGAACTAGAAACATCATGATGAAGAAATTAAAATTTTTTAGACCATTTAAATGTCATTATTAAATTTACCAAAGTTCCATAGAATTAAATAATTAAAGAAGCAACTACTAAATATCATTCTTCAAAAATTTCATAAAACTTTACAGAGATGGGTACCATGATTACAAGCCCCTTTGCGAAGTTTCATCAGATTTAATCAAGTATACTTTTCTCCAAAAATTCCTAAGTGAAAATTGTAAAACATGACTTTGTGAATAAAGTACCAAAAATATTCATCCAAAATTTATTATAAAATTTCCAGAGATATATATACCCTAAACAACTACCCATTCAAAAACTCAGCCCTTTTCAGAAAGTTTTGGTATTAGATCTTATGATTTCAAAGCTAGTGCCCTAAACTAGGGTTATAGATTTAAGGGGTTTAAATTCTTCCAAATGCCCTAAAATTTTAACCACAGGACCATAGTAACCCTATGGACATGATTCCCAAGTTTCAAGTCCATCCAAGGTCTTTTGACCCCAAATTCTTCAAACCCTAGAAATTTACCCTAAAGGGCCTACCCTAAAATTCTAGGGCTACCCTAGTCCAAACCACTCCAAACTTCATAAGTGAGTGTAAAAAGTCAAATTATATCAGTGGCCAAAATTTCAGCCTCTGATGAGGGAATTTGGCCACTCAACCATCAAATAGTGGCTTTTGACCAAAATACCCTTATAAGGTCATATATAGGGTGGGTAAATTACCTATCCTAAACATCTCCAAATGAGCTAAAGTTTTAACCCTATACCTATCATGACATCTAAGACCACCCACCAAAAGTTGGGGGAGTTTTAAATTAATTAGGTCACATAATTAAATTAATCATGATTTATTAAATTTTTCTACAACTATAGAAAAATATTCTCCAAAAATTCTAAATTTTGGACAGGTTCTAGATATGACTAAGACTTTCTCACTGCCCAAATTTCAACTTGTTTGGACAAGGAATGAAGTGTGGGCACCAAAAATAATTTCTGTTTAGGCCTAGGTATAGGCCCTACCAAAAGGGGTACCCTGGTCTAACCAGTGGCCCAAAAGGGTCCAAGCAATTTTTGCTACAAACTAGACACCCGAAGCTACAATTTTCATGTTGGGCAGATTTCCATTCAGGGTCCCTAAGTATTTTTAAAAATTAAATACATTAAATACATCTAATGTGAAAGAAATGAAATGATATTTATTTAAATCCTAAAGTATCTGATTTGATGCCGCGCGAATCTTGGCACAGATCGACGGCGCTGAGTTATCGTCCCCGATGAGCCAACGGCCAGGATTGCTTCTTCCTGTACCGACTTCAAGCGTCTGCCGCCGGCCACCCAGTCCCTTCCCCGGCCGGCCACCGCCACCATCACCTCCGTTGAGGTGGTGGCTATCGCCAGACGGCGGCACAGCCGCCGGAGGGGCGGATTCCGGCGATCCAACCAATAAAATTTTCGGCCGAAGGCCATGAATTTTGCGAATTGGATCGGGCTCAATTGTGCCCGAACCTTGGCCCTAATGAAACCTAAGATCTACCCATGAGAAAAGAGGAGGAGGAGGACCTTGTTGGCGGCCTGGAGACGAGCGGATCTGCGGGTTGACATGGTGGTGGCGCCGCCGATCGGAATTCTGCTATCTCCCAGTAAACTCGCCGGATTTCTTCAGTTAAGGATTGGGAAATTCTTCTCCAAGCTCACTGATGATGTTTAAAACATCAGAGGGGGAGAAGAATGGAAGAAACTGCCATGGCCATCATGGCCATTAAAGGCTTGTTTCGGCCATGATGGTGGAGGCTGTAACAGCCCCTTGACAGCCAGGAAAACGGCTGGAAACTCCTCCCCTTCACTGGAGGAGATGAATGCTGCCATCAATGGGGACCATTGGCCTTTCCTTGGCCAATCTCCTCCTTCAACTCTCTTTCCCCTTTTCTCTCTCCTCCATTAGTATGGAATGAAGCTTTCTCTCTCTTTCCTAGTCACCAAAGCTGACCATGCTGACTCCCCAGCCTATTGGCAGCCCTTTCCACCCATAATATTTCATTATATTATGGTTAACTTAAAAGGAAAAAGGGGTTGAGCTTGGGTTGACTCATTTAGGCTAATTTGACCTAACACTAGAATAGAGTTGACCTTGGTCAACATGACCATTTGAGTTGACCCCCAATGGGTCCTTGGTGACCTATTGGACTCCCTTAAGGTCTAGGAAGACTTGAGTAGGGTTGGTTGGGCATCTTGGGGGTCACATGCCCCTTGGTAAGGGCACTTTGACCATTTTAGGGCTAGAGTTGACTTGGGTCAACATAACCATTTGGGTTGACCCCATTGGGTCCTTGGTGACCCATTGACCTCACTTTAGGGTTAGGAGGCATAGGTTAGGGTGTGGCCCATGGTCATCCTACACCATTGTTCAGAGTTCTACTATTTGCAGACCATGGTGATCCCCCACCTTTCTGTCCCCTATCTCTTGACCCATTACTGGCATCCTAGGGTTTGTCATGACCTAGTCATGGCCAAAACCACTCTTAGGGGTCTAGTTGGAAATGAGATGTTACATTGAACGTCCGCTCCAACACTCCCGAGCAAAATGCCCCGTCTTCCCGCAGTTGTAGCAAGCTCCGGGGACTCGACTTGTAGTTGCCCCCGATGTATCAGCCGAAGGGGCTGAGTTCGAAGTCCTCCGCTTCTTGTTCCATCTGCGGAAACCTGTCTTGTTACTTGGCACCTTGAACTCGGTCTTCCTTTCTCCTGGGTCCCTCTTCTCTTGAACCTTCTTCGCAACCTTTTCCAACGATCGGGCTGAATTGACCAAGGCTAGGAAGCCCTGCGCCTTAGGCCCAGCAAGGAGTAACTGTAAATCGCCGCGAAGACCCTCATAGAATCGGTTGGTCTTCCTCTCTTCTTCTGAAAACATAGCACCAGCATAACAACCCAACCGTGTGAACTCATGCAGATATTCGTCCACGCTTCTGGATCCCTGAGTCAACCCAAGAAATTGATTCTCCATATCCAACCTCTGAGCAGAAGGTACAAATCTGGCTAGGAACAATCTTGAAAATTCCTCCATCGGCACATCCGCAAGCTGCCTTCCCACTAGAAGATGAAACTCCAACTCGTCCCACCACATCCTCGCTTCTCCTTCCAAAAGAAAAGTCGCTATGGTGGTCTTCTGCCACTCCTCAGTCATTGTGGCCGTCAACACCCTCTTTATGGAAGAGAGCCAGTCCTCAGCTTGAGTTGGTGTTCCAACCCCATTAAACCTCGGAGGATTAAAGCCCATCACCTGCTTTAGCTGCCTCTCCGTAGTTCTCCTCGGCTCTACTAACTCAACTACCGCGCGTTCCACCACTCTCGGCTCTGCCGCCCTAACCGGTTCTTGCTCATTTGCAGGAGGTGCGCGATGCATTTGCCCTGCAGGTTGGGCATTTATCATTGCGAACACGGCTTCAGCCACCATCCTGATGGTTTCCGCTGAAGGAGGTGTAGCAGGCACATCCCTTGGTGCACTACTTTCCGCTGATTGCGGACGCTCTGACTGACCAGCACCGCTCCCAGCTGCCTAAATTAGCAAAGACACACGATTAGACAACAAATAAATTGCTAAAAGCAATCATTGGAACACTCAGGTTCCACCAAACAAGTGTATTTTCATTCCTAAGTGGACATTCATGGGTTCTTTTTGATGTTATAACGATGACGCACACATGTGCTCACCACCCCTTAAAAGAATTCGCCCACGAATTCATTTAAGCTTGACCGTAACCAGAAGTCTGATACCAAATTGTAACACCCCCATCTGTCGCACGGCATATAACAGAAGGTCCAGCTGGAACCCGACGCCATATACCACAGACAGTCGGAAGGGATACTAAATGAATAATCAAACCAACCAATTAAGACTACTCGTCCTAATCACAGAGCATTCTAGCGGAAGATTTTAAAGTTGAAAGAACCCAAAAATAAATCCATCAAAATGAATGTCCACAGCTACAACAACAGGAATGAAACCCCAAATACACAGAAACAGGTACATGGCCTTAAGGCCTTACAAATGTTCACTTAATAAAGAGTGATTTACATACATCGGCTCGCAGGCCGGCCACACATGAAATATATATAAATATAACTATTCTACGGCCTTCTAGGGCCAGCACAGCAACATGGGCTCCAGCCCGCTATTTGGCGCTCGGCTCCGCAGCACCTGCAAGCACATACCACCGCACGGTGGCAAATAAAGCAACGGTCAGCTAAAAGCCGACCAAATTATAACGACCCCGCCCCTTACTCGGGACGGCGGTGCTCTTTCCCTGCATAACATTAGCCCAACAATATATATATAGCGCAATTATAATTCGCCACAGGTGTAGGATCGCACGGCCAAACACCCCGTGCACTCAGGGCACATTCATGGTGAACCCTGACCCATCAGTGCATTCACCACCACCCCCAGGATGGCAACAACATGTGAGCATTTAGCCTTTCTGACCACCGTCTAAGGCTCCGACTATGCCAACGGCCAGTCCCCGTCTTCGGGTCTCTCGCACCGAACCACATAGCCTAGGTCCAATTCCACTTGCCGTTGCTCACGCCGCATGTCCAATTTAAGGAACTTTGCGCGGGCCAAGCTTCTCTCGGATCCCAAATTTTCCAAAACAATCTCATAACCCAGTTATGATCAAGGCCGGTTCCCAGACCACCAAGTTAGCAGAACACGTTTCCGCTCAATTTTCCGGGTGCGCCTTGAAGCTAACCTCCAAGGATCCCTGCTGCAATCTACCGCGTAGAAACCCGAAAAATCCAAAGCACGGAGTCTTCTCCGGCAAAACCACATCAAATGCAACATCACCGATCCAGACAAAACACGTCCGGGTAGGCTTCACACACAATGCCTATGCCCGTACTTGTGATTCCGGGCTCTATATGCAACACAAGGGGGACTATTCCCGTCAACCCCAAGGAACACCACGCACTCACCGCATACTCGCGGGAGCGGGATTCCCTATGCAGAAAGAAAGAGCTTCAAGCGCTCAAGTTGAGAATCGTTACCCTTGTAGTCCGTTTTGGCGCCATGGAAAAACTACACGGTTAGAACTCTTCGCAATGACCTTCCCTCCACGGATCCGCTCTCCGATTTCGAAACGGTGCTCCGATGCTCCGCCGGCGGCCGGAAACCTCCTTCTTCTTCCTCTCCTCTCTCACTTTGGAAGGGGAGAACTTTGGAGAGAAAATGAGGGAATAACTCCCTATTCCCGGCCTTAACAGAGCAGGATTTAATCTGGGCCATCGGATACTAATTAAAGAAAATGAACGGCTCGGATCTGCACAAAATTCCCCAGACCTGGGCCGCACACGGCTTGGCACACGGCCGTGTCCATGGCCGTGTGCCTCGATCCAGGCACGATCGTCGAACTGAGAAACGCACACGGGACAAGACACGCCCGTGTCTGACCTGACACGCCCGTGTCGGGTTCCTCGACACGCTCGTGTTCGTGGGCGTGTCACGCATAACCGCCACGACAACGGACACGACCCATCAGGACACGGGTAGGGACACGGGTTGGCACACGCCCGTGTCGGATGACACGCCCGTGTCATCTGGCCGTGTTCCTGGCCGTGTCCTTCTCGGGTTGAAAATGACCAAAAAATCACCAGCCAGACACGGCCTTGGACACGCCCGTGTCCTAGGTCGTGTACCCCTACAGGCACCAAAAACTCTTTTTCCGCGACCGACTCGCACACAAAATTCGGGGCGTTACACAGCAGATGGACCATTATTTGGATTCTCAGGAGAAAGGAAGGAGGTCGAGGGGGGAGTGGGGCTCCAGGTGACCCTAGAGGGACTATCCAGGAACTGTCGTTTAGTCATAGTGGATGTCCCCAGCTGTTACAATACCATTTTTGGGCGCCCCTTGATTAGTGCTTTTAGATGTGTGCTGTCATCGTTTCACCAATGCTTGAAGCTCAACTCCGGAGGCACCCAAATCAGAGTGTGAGGAGATATGAAGGAAGCCAGGGAATGCTACGTGACGGTGGTGAACACTATCTCAGGGCAGGAAGAGGCTGAAGAGATGCAGAAGATGATGGAGCAATGGCAGCAGGAGTTTGAAAGGGAGACTGGAGGAGAGGGAGAAGTGGTGATGGAAGGAGGCACTGTAGGGGAGCCGGAAATGGCGGGTTATAAGGATGGAGACACAGGGATGGAAGAGGAAAAAGAATAAGAGGCTAGAAGAGAGTGAGAAGTGGTGATGTATGAGGTATTGCGGGGAAGCCGGAAACAACAGGAGAGAAGGAAGGTGAGATGCAAGTGGAAGTGGAAGGGTGGTCGAATGAAGAAGAAGGGAGGAGGAAAGAAAAAATAAAATGGGGGAAGCAGGAGGGTCGCCCGGAAGGGAGGCCCGTCTGGGAAAAAGAAGAATCATACTCCTGGAAGGAGAGAACACTAGCGAGCAGGAGATGGAGGAGCTTGTGGAGGAGATGGTGGTGACTATTATAGAGGACGAGGCTGGAGATCATGATGTGCTGGGAGAGCAGGAGGGAGAGGAGGAACCGTCTAGGCTGAAGGCAGCCGTGGAAGTGCTAGAGGTGGAGATTCTCACCAAAGAAGGAAGGAAAGAGAAGATCAAGGTTAGTGGTGAGCTCATCCTAGAAGACCAGGAGGAGATCAAGGCATGCGTGCAAAGGAACATTGGCATCTTCGCTTGGAGCGTGACTGACATACCAGGGGTCGATGCGGACGTGGCCTGCCACCATCTCAACCTCGACCCCAACACTCACCCAGTGTAACAGAGGAAGAGGGTCGTCGTCTCTAAGATGACCGGACCCATTAGAGAGGAGGTAGAAAAGCTACTTAAGGCAGGGTTTGTGTCTGCCTGTAAGTATCCGGGGTGGGTGAGCAATGTTGTAATGGTTAAAAGCGGGGAGGGAAAGTGGATAATATATGTAGACTTCTCTCTTTTAAATAAAGCATGCCCCAAGGATTGTTACCCACTGCCTCGAATCGACGCTCTAGTTGATTCAGCCGTCGGTTTCGCTCTTATGAGTTTTTTAGATGCATTTTCAGGATATCATCAAATACGAATGCATCCTCCGGACGTCAAGGATGTCACCTTCATCACAGAAGATGGGTGCTTTTGTTTGAATATGATGCCCTTCAGGTTGAAAAATACGGGGACAACCTACCAAAGAATGATGGATCGGATCTTCCGAGAACAGAAAGGAATGAACCTCAAGGTTTATGTGGATGACTTGATGATCAAAAATCGGGACCTCAAATCTCATGTCTCGGACCTTGAGGAAACCTTTGGAACTTTAAGAAAATATAAAATGAGGCTCAACCGCCTTAAATGTGTTTTTGGAGCCAATAGGGGGAAGTTCCTAAGACATCTCCTTACCCCATCCGGAGTAGAGCCCAATCATGATAAAGTGAAGGAAATTCTAGAACTGGAGTCTCCCAAAAATGCTAATGAAGTCCAACATCTCACCGTCAGGCTGGCCGGGCTAAGCATGTTTCTTTCTCAAGCCGGTGAGAAATGCTCGCCTTACTTTCGGACATTAAGAGGGTGCAAGAAATTTGAATGGACCCCCGAGTGCGAGAAGGCTTTTCAGGCTCTAAAGCAACAGCTCACCCAGATGCCTTTACTCCAGGGGCCAAGGGAAGGAGAGGTCTTGTTCTTATACTTGGGAGTAGGGACTGGGGCCGTGAGCTCGGTTCTTGTGCGATAGGAGGGGAAGAAGAAATTTCTGATCTATTACGTGAGCAAGGTCCTAAAGAAGGCGGAGCTCGGGTACCCCATTCTTGAAAAATTAGCATTTGTCATCATCATCTCGGCCCGGAAGCTCAGGCCAAATTTTCAGGCTCACTCTATTCAGGTGGTGACGTATCATCCCCTCCGTCACATCTTGGAGGGGGTGGAGCACTCTGGGAGGCTGGTCAAGTGGTCGATAGAGCTCAGTGAATTTGACCTCACTTTTATTCCTTGGCTTGCCATCAAGGCACAAGCGGTGGATGACTTCCTGGTGGACTACGTAGTTGAGGTCTAAGAGACTGAAGCGTCCCCTCGAGCGGCTTGGAAGATGATGGTCGATGGGGCATCGTGAAAAAATTCCTTTGGAGGGGGAATGATCTTGGTAAGCACAGAGGGGACCAGGATTGAGCAGGCCTTGAAGATCCACTTCACGATCACAAACAAGCAAGCAGAATATGAGGTGATCATCGCAGGGCTCAGGTTAGCTCAGGAGCTGGGCATACAAGATATTAAAGTCATGATGGACTCCATGGTGATCGCATGCCAGATTAAAGGGGAGTTCGAAGCAAGGGAGCCCACCCTCCAGCTGTACCTAGGGAAGGTCAAAGACATCATCTGGCAGTTTCAAAGCTTTCCAATTCGACACATCTCGAGGGAGGAGAGTACTCAGGCTGACCAACTCTCCAAGTATGGCCCTCGGACCGGAGGAACGATGACGGAGATTTTTAGGCTATCCATAAAAGAAGGAGAAATCATTGAGATAAGCCAACAAGGGTCTTGGATGGACCGCTTCATCACCTTTTTGACCTAGGGGCAACTACCCGCAGACGATCTCGATAAGAAGCATGTGAGGTACAAATCGGCTTACTACCTGCTAAAAGATGGGGCTTTGTACCGTAAGACACTGTCGGGCCTGTTGGCTCGATGTGTGTCAGAGGAAGAGGTTCCAAGGGTTCTGGAGGAAATTCACTCAGGAGAATGCGGGAGTCACTCAGGGAGCCAGACTTTAGAAGGGAGAGTGCTGAGGCAGGGCTACTTCTGGCCAACCCTCAGGAAAGATGCAGAAGAGTTCGCAAGATGATGTCAAAAGTGTCAGGAGTTCGCCGCCCCCTCCAACTCCTTCCTGCCTAGAGGTTACGAACAATCATGGCTCCCTGGCCCTTCGCGATGTGGGGGCTAGACCTGGTGGGTCCTTTTTACCAGGCTAGCAGGCAGAGGAAGTTTCTGTTAGTCATGATAAATTACTTTTCAAAATGGCTGGAGGTGAAGGCATTGGCTAAGGTGACGTCACAGGTGGTCAAGAATTTCGTATGGGGAGAAATTATCTGCAGGCATAGGATACCGATTTCCATTGTGACGGACAACGGACCACAATTTGTTAGTAGGGAATTCGTTGATTTCTGCATCCGTCTAGGCATAGATCTCTACTTTGCCTCGGTTCATCACTCGCGGAGCAATGGACAAGTGGAAGCAACAAATAAGATCATTGTTAACCTTTTGAAGAAGAAAGTTGAGAACCTGAGGGGGAGTTGCGTGGAACAGCTCCCTTCAGTCCTATGGGCCTTGAGAACAACACCAAACACCGCCACAGGAGAGACCCCCTTTAGGCTCTCTCATGGCTCAGAGGCTATCGTACTAGTAGAGTTCGAGGCCACGTCGCCAAGAGTAGCTGTTGTAAGAGAGGGAGACGAAGTATGGATGACAGAGAACATGGAGGAACAAAACCTCTCTCTTGATCTCATGGAGGAGCTCATGGATTTGGCAGTGATCCGACATGAAGAGTTGAAGCGCCGGATGGCAAGATACTTTGACATGCATATAAGGATCAAGCAGTAACAGAAGGGTGATCTGGTTCTCAAGAAGGTGGATGCAGCAGGAAGAGGGGCCTCAGTAGGAAAGCTCAATCTAAATTGGGAAGGTCCTTTTATAGTAAAGGAGTTCTTGAAGTCGGGAGGGTACCACCTCCAGGATGTGGACAGGGTATCCCTTGACCGTGCCCGAAGTGGCGACGACTTAAAAAGATTTTATCCATAACACTTTTTGTTCATTATGTCTTTTATTGTTCAACACTTACAATTTAAATGTGATCTTCTGATCTGATGGAATAGCTGATATCTCTTTTCATGACATTGGGGATTATTTGGAGAGGAGACCCCGAGCAGACCCGTTGACCATTCTCTCATCAAGCTGGCAGGGTTGTAGGTTCACTCGGTGGTTGGAGGTGACTTGGAGAGGAGACCCCGAGCAGACCCGCTGAATAGGCTCTCATCTAGATGGCAGGGTTGTAGGCTCACTCGGTGGTTGGAGGTGATTTAGAGAGGAGACCCTGAGCAGACTCGCTGACCGGGCTCTCATCTAGCTGGTAGGGCTGTAGGCTCACTCGGTGGTTGGAGGTGATTTGGAGAGGAGACCCCGATCAGACCCGCTGACTAGGCTCTCATCTAGCTTGCAGGGCTGTAGGCTCACTCGGTGGTTGGAGGTGATTTGGAGGGGAGACGTCAAGCAGACCCGTTGACCAAGCTCTCATCTAGCTGGAAGGGTTGTAGGCTCACTCGGTGGTTGGAGGTGATTTGGAGAGGAGACCCCAAGCAGACCCATTGAACAGGATCTCATCTAGCTGGCAGGGCTGTAGGCTCACTCGGTGGTTGGAGGTGATTTGGAGAGGAGACCCCGAGCAGACTCGTTGACCAGGTTATCATCTAGCTGGCAGGGCTATAGGCTCACTCAGTGTTTGGAGGTGATTTGGAGAGGAGACCCTGAGCAGACCCGCTGGACACGCTCTCGTGTAGCTGGAAGGGTTGTGGGCTCACTCGGAGGCAAGTCAAGTGGTAGGAGCTCACAGAGAGGTGTCCATATTCGTTAGGAAATTGGTAGAGAATTCCTAGAAAATGAAAGAGTTGAAGACTATGCCAAGGTGGAGGAGCTTCTCCAACTGACACTCGGCATGGGTGGTATCGCACGCAGCGAGTGGGTGCTCACTATCAAAGGTACGAGCCTAGCATAAAAATGAGGGACCTATCATGTGGAGCGGTTGATCTCCAAGGTTTAAAGCGCTGGGCCGATCTCGCGGCAAGAGGGGAGCAAAGGGGTAGACAGCCTCGCGTGTGGCAGGGGCGATGAGAAGCCTAGGGACTAGCGTTTTTGAAATAACTAATTAAGCAAAATGGCAGGGTAAAGTGCAATGAAGTAAGAAGTGCGAGAGGTTATAATAAAATTCTCTTTGTTCATTTTAGAAAAGTAACACCACCACATGAAACACTTCACTATCACAAAAGAAATTGAAATATTTACAAGTACAAGAGATGACAAAAAAGAGGCGGGGAGGTCCCAGACTCTGACATCTTTTCACTCCTCGCCATCGGAGGCGCAACTTTCGTCTGTCTCTCCATACAACTAGGGGACTAAGTCGCGGACGGTGACCATCTTGGCATCATCCGGACCACCCCCAGCTCCTTCATCATCTTGAGAACGAGCTCCACCGTCTTGATGTTGGAGTCTCGGCACAGGGCGTTGACCATGCTAGAAGGCTGTCAGACAGCATAAGTTTATGAAAAGCTAGCAAGCGAAACTGGCAAGTGGCAATTAAAAAGCATAACACACCGCCCTGGCTTCATGCGAGGAGGTTGTCGGAGACGGCCAGCTGCTTCTCGAGGTCATTGGACTTCTCGCACTCCTCAGTAAGGCTAGCCTTTGCCTCTTTCCACTTCTTGTTGTTGTAGACCAGACAGTGCAAGATCCGGTGCGAAAGCTCCATGGAGTGAAACTGGGCATGGGTGGTCTTCAGGATGAGGTCTCAGGACATCTCATTATCCGCGGGCTCAGTCCCAAGGCACCCGTATAGCCCGTATGTGAGGGAGAAGGCATGATTGGTGGGCGGGTCTTGCTCCTTCTAGGAGGGAAGGAGAGTAGACACCGACATGCGTTTGGCATCCTTCTCGCACAAGAGTACTGCCTCGCCGACGGCATCGTTCGTAGCAGGCCCCATGTTGTAATTTGGATGCGAGGAGGGGGCCGAGCGGCTGGAAGAGACCTCCTTGCGATGGTGAAGATTGGCGGGCTGGACAGTGGTGGTGGCGGTTTGATCAGGTAGGGCCGTCTTGCTGGCAGGCAAGACGGCTTGATGGCGCGGTGAAGAGACTTTTCCACAGAAATGGGGGTCAGGGACACCGACATTTCCTTCCTTTCCTTGGGAGCAGTTCTTTTCTTCTCCTTCAGGAAGGACACCACCTTCTTCATCTTCTTCTTTGGGCTCTGCCGAGAGGTAGCGACATCATCCCCAGGCCTCTTTTGGGGTGGAGGCCAGCGTTTCCTTTGTCGCCTCCGCCGCCATACTCGCAACGGTGAGACCCCTATTGCTTTGATAATGGTTGGATATGGATAGTTCTTTCTCCTGAGCGAGACAGTGTTTAGAATAAAGTGAGAACATAAGCATAATGACAAGGGGATGCGAATATACCTTCACATGGAAGGACGGGAAGAAGCGAGTCGAGGTCTCGCCGAAGGAAGTTGACCTCAAAATTTTTCCCTGCGAAGAAGTCGCAGAGAGCCTTCTCGGTGCCCCCAACCTTGGGGTTCTCATAGTACACCACGACGAGCGACACTGGAGGGAGAGGGACGCCTCCCAAGTTCTCGCGATTGAAAACGAAGCTAGTGAGCCAATGGTGATTCTTGTTTGGTGTCTCGCATACCTTTAAGCCCTGTCCTATGAAATAGGAAATGCCGTCATCTTTGGCGTGGTAGATGAACAGTTTGTGGAAGGCGGTCATGCTGAACTCGATGCGCTCTCGCCGTAGGTAGTTGGCGAAAGCGACCAGCATTGAAATCACGTTTTGGTTGAACTGCGCGGGAACAACGTCAAAATATTTGAAGACATGTTTAACCTCTGGCCAGATGGGGAGTCTTAGCCCCGCTTCGAAGTGCGAGACAGGGAAGGCTAGTTCGTCGGGGTAGAAGGTGTTGATATACTCGTCGACCTTGAGTGGGCAAGACAGATAACCATCAGCAAGGAACTCACTGGCGAAGCGATTGTACTCTTCCTCTGATAACCTACCGAGAGGGAAATTATGGTCTGCAAACTGCCTCCCGCAGCGGCTGCGGCCCTCGCCTCCATCTACCTTCTTCTTCCCCATAGCCGACGAGGTGACAAAAATACAAGAGGAGAAAGGAGTGAAGGGAAAGCAAGGAGGAGTAGGTGAGTGCTCTGATCGTGAAAATAACGAAGAATAACAATACAGGTGTAGAAGTGTCTGGATCCTGGAGCGGGGTATTTGATGAAGAAATTTATAGTTTTAAAAATGAGTGTCCGATCTATAATCTCAAATAGGCAAGTGTACTTATAGAAATATAGTATATGAAATGTCGTATTAGACTCGGGGCTTGTTGAGTACTTCTACTCACGCAAATTAGTATTATTTTATCGGAAAATAACAATAGAAAATTAATAAAACTAAGAACTAAGATTAACACTTGATCTAAACTTATTTTGAATTAAAATAAACATTTCATAAAAGCAAATTTCTAAATATCCTACTTTAATTGTGGAGGTTCCTAAATTACAAGAGCGTCTCTCTCGAGAATAAGCTCTCGACTAAACTTAGGTTGATCGATTAAGACCTCTCGGCCAGTCGAAACCCCTAAGCCTGCTTTAGGAGATGAACCCCTCTATTGGATTTCACTCCAATCTGGAAGAGTTATGTCGTCCTCTCTCGAGGAGTGTAATCAAATTCTTTTATCTTTGAGTGATCTCCCCATATCCGCAACCTCTCGGTCATTTAGGATACGAATCTTAGATCGAAAACGAAGCTAATAAATCAAAGATAAATTGAAGCGGAAATAATAGAGTTTTTGAAAAGAATGAAAAACTTTATTTTAATAAAAAGCTTGTAAAGATCAAGTACTACTAACATTAACTATTCATTATCATAAAAGAAATACATAAAAAAGAGACATGATGGAAAAAAAAGTCCTTGAATTGAAATAAAAATAAAGTAAACTATTATATGAAATTGAAGATACAAAGAGAAAAACTGAATGTAAACTACTAAATATAACTCCCTAGATGCCTCCCCATTCTTCTAAACTCATCTGGAATTTATAGGAAGAGTTGTTGTTCGGTCACGCCCTTGGTCACGCCTATGACCTAGGGCGTGTCAAGCTCGGAAACCACTGTCTTGAAAGCCCGGGAACGTTGGAGAAAAACCGCCAAAAGTCACTGTTTTTTGCGGGTCATGCCCCTAGGTCACACCCGTGATCTAGGGCGTGTTAAGTCTATTACTGGAAACAGCGGGAAGGAGAAACGGCGGGAAATAAATTCTGGCAGTTTCTGAAGTGTCACGCCCCTTGGGCACGCCCGTGACCTAGGACGTGTTCTGACCAGGTCAGCAAACGGCTGGAAACGACGTAATCTCGCATCAATTCGGTAGTGTGGAGTAGGTCACGCCCTCGATCATGCCCGTGACATAGGGGCGCGTGCTTAGAAAAAGTCTCAGAATTGTATACGGAAGATTTCTGGAGAAAATTGTACTTTTGCCTGAGACACGCCACATTGTCCCGCCCTGATAGGGCGTGTTACGTGGGGTATGTACCTTTGAAACTCTCCGGATTTATAGAGGGCATCGCTCTCTTTCCGTTGACTGGTTGCACGTCCCGTAACTCTTCCTGGTTTGAAAGTTATGACCATTTGAAGTTTAGCTATCCGCGACCAAAAATATTAATTTTCTCCAAATTACCTCCAGAACATGGGCATGGACTTAAAATTGATATTTAAACCCAATTATACCTAAAATTAGAAAATAAAGTAATTTAGAAATATATTAATTTAAACTAAATAAAAATTTAATTTTTATTTAATAAAAACTATAGAAAAATAACTATAAATATAGACTTATCAAATACCCCCATACTTAATCTTTTGCTATTCCAGAGCAAAATTATGAGAAATACTTATAAGAAATTATTATAATTTTTAATTAAACTAAAAATTGATTATATCAAGAGAAAGTTAAAAGTAAAATTTAGTGATTTAAAATTAAATCCTAAAATATGAAATGAAAATGCGAAGAGCCAAATATGTTTAGCAAAGTTTTCTCATATAAATTAAGTAGACTTCAAAATTGAGAAGTTTAGTAAACAAATTTAGATTTAGAATTATTAACACTTTTTAACTAAAGAGACTTAAAAGAAAAATATAAACTACTACTTGTGCTCTCTTAAAATTTTAATTAAAATCTAAAGCAATTATATTTGATTTTGAGTTTGGAAAAAGGCAATTGAAGAGATCTTAGATTGTGGGTGATGAATTTTATCCTCTCACCCCACACAAATTTTTTTTCTTTTTGATGTTTTTTTTTTCTCTCTTCAAACAAAATTGCTTAGGAGTAATGAATTTTATCCTCTTACTTCCTTTTTTGGGGTTGCATATGTGTACCAAGGAATACTTGATTCTCATGATATATCATCTAACCAAAAAACAATTTACATATGTGTACCCGGGGATAATGAATTTTATCCTCTTATCCCTATGACATATGATCTAATATGAAAGTTAAAAACAAGGGAAAGTTTTAACAAAATTTAGATTAAATTAAAAAACTAAGAGAGCAACTATAGTGAATTAAGCTTTCCTAAGAATCTTAAAGCATAAAGTGAAGATAATTAAAATCTAAAGATTGTTCATCTAAGTACTACAAAATTGAAACTAATTACAATAAAAGAGAAAAAAGGCTGAATAGATTTCTCTAAACAAATTTACTTCATAAATTTATTTCTTTAAATCAAATCACATAAAAATTAATTTTAACTAACTTTGATGAAATAAAAGATTAGAAAATCAAAAATTATAAAAATTCTTATAAATAAACGCAAAATAAATTTCTAAATCACAATGAGATTAAGTAGGGATTTATTATATTTTCTTTTTTTTCTATTTTTTTTGTATTTTGTTTTATAATAAAAAGTAAAATATACTATTTTAATTTTTAAAGATTTTTATTTTTAATTTTTTAAAGATTTTTTCATTTTTTTGAATTTTTTTTAAATAAAAACAAAAAAATAAGAATCCACCCCCATACTTAAAAATAAACATTGTCCCCAATGTTTATAAATCAAGTAGGAGGGGGGAAAGAAAAACAATTTGTGAAAATTTAGAGAAATAAATTCATAAAAGTAAAAAACAAGCAAGGAGTGTCTCCCAAAAGCGCTTTTCTTTTTCCCATCTTTAAGTTAGACAGTTTGGGTTATGAGAAAGAAAAATAAAATTTAAAATGAAGGGACAACTCTCTTAATTCGCGCTTTGGCGAAGATGCCAAAGTCGCTTGCCCGGCTACTCCTCCGCTTGCTTCTTGATTTTCCTTCTTGTAGTTGACTTGAAAAATTAGATTCAAATCACCTATCCATACCTGAGGTGATTTGAATCTTCCTAGATGAGCGACAAATGGGTCGGGCATAATATTTGATTGCAACGGCTCATTTTCTTCCTGGATCTTATTAGGGAAAGAAAAATCAAAAAGAAGCACGTCAGAAAAATCTTCGTAAGGAGGGGGCTCTTGCGAAGTTATAAGATTAGGCTCGGGTTGTTTATTTTCTAAAATTAATTTTTCGTCCAAAAATTTATTTAAAATAAAATCATCGGAAGCATCATGTTCATAAATTTTCGCTCCTAAAAAGTCATAAATTGTGCATGGAGATTCATTAATAGGAGGAAAATTGGAAGTAGTAGGAGGAGAAACATATTCTTCTTCTACTCCTCCAAGCACATCCATACAACTAACAAGCTCTTGAAATAAAATATGTTGTTCTTCTTCGATATAAACAACTACTGGGGTACATGAAGAGTCATGTTCCTCATTAGCGACATTAACCAAAGGAGAAGAAGAATCACTAAATGTAAGAAAATTCTCATCCAAATTTTGGGGGGAAGAATCAAATTGAGATTAAGAAAATTCCCCAAAATTAAAAGAGAAATCTTGTGCAGCAGAAGAAGAACAAAAATTTGGATCCAAATAATTATTCTCATAACTTGGGAAACCTTTTTGTTGATCCTGCGACCAAGAGAAGTTTTCATCCAAGTTGGAAGAATAATTATTTACATCAAAATAATTATTCGTATTATAATTTGAAAATTGAACATTGGAAAAAGTGGAAAGATTATTTTCATAAAGATTGGAATTATCATAAAAGTGAGAAAAATTATTATCATAATTAGTATCAAAATTATTGTCAAAAGAAAGATTTCTATAATAATTATAATGATAACAATACTCACTTTGATGAGAACCGCCACAATAAAAACAAACACTTTGGCGCTTTTTTGCGGCTTCCAAAATATCTAGTTGATTTTGAAGCTGGGCAATTTTAGCGGCCAAATGAGATAACATGTTTTAATAAAAGAAAATAAATACAACCCTTTCCTAATAGAAATGAATTTTAAAAAAATAAAAAGAGAATCGAGGATAGAGAAAGAGAGTGATAAAAGTAATACAATTTTTGCTTTCAAAATATCAACAAAAAATTCCCCTGCAATTGCGCCAAAAACTTGATGAAGAAATTTATAGTTTTAAAAATATGTGTCCGAACTATAATCTCAAATAGGCAAGTGTACCTATCGAAATATAGTATAGGAAATATCGTATTAGGCTGGAAGCCTGTTGAGTACTTCTACTCACGCAAATTAGTATTATTTTATCGGTAAATAACAATAGAAAATTAATAAAACTAAGAACTAAGATTAACACTTGATCTAAACTTACTTCGAATTAAAATAAACTTTTCATAAAAGCAAATTTCTAAATATCCTACTTCAACCGTGGAGGTTCCTAAATTACAAGAGCGCCTCTCTCGAGAATACGCTCTCGACTAAACTTAAGTTGATCGATTAAGACCTCTCGGGCAGTCGAAACCCCTAAGCCTGCTTTAGGAGGTGAACCCCTCTATTGGATTTCACTCCAATCCGAAAGAGTTATGTCGTTCTCTCTCGAGCAGTGTAATCAACTCCTTTTATATTTGAGTGATCTCCCTATATTTGCAACCTCTCGGTCATTTAGGATACAGATCTTAGATCAAAAATGAAGCTAATAAATCAAAGATAAATTGAAGCGGAAATAATAAAGTTTTTGAAAAGAATGAAAAACTTTATTTTTTAAAAAAGCTTGTAAAGATCAAGTACTACTAACATTAAATATTCATTATCATAAAAGAAATACATAAAAAGGAGACATGATGGAAAAGAAAAGTCCTTGAATTGAAATAATAATAAAGTAAACTATTCTATGAAATTGAAGATACAAAGAGAAAAACTGAATGTAAACTACTAAATCTAACTTCGTAGATGCCTCCCCAAGCTTCTGAACTCATCTGGAATTTATAGGAAACGTTGCTCGTCGGTCACGCCCTTGGTCATGCCCACGACCTAGGGCGTGTCAAGCACGAAAACCACTATCTTGAAAGCCCGGGAACGTAGGAGAAAAACCGCCAAAAGTCGCCGTTTTTACGGGTCACGCCCCTAGGTCACGCCCGTGACATAGGGCATGCCAAGTCTGTTACTAGAAACGGCGGGAAATAAATTCTAGCACTTTCTAAAGTGTCACGCCCCTTGGTCACGCCCTACGTCACGCCCGTGACATGGGGGCGTGTACTTAGAAAAAGTCTCAGAATTGTATACGGAAAATTTTGGGAAAAATTGTACTTTTGCCTGAGATACGCCCCCGTGTCATGCCCTGATAGGGCATGTTACGGGGGGAGTGTACCTTTCAAACTCTCCAGATTTGTAGAGGGCATCGTTCTCTTTCCGTTGACTAGTTGCACGTCTCGTAACTCTTCCTGGTTTGAAAGTCATGACCATTTGAAGTTTGGCTATCTGCGGCCAAAAATGTTAATTTTCTCCAAATTGCCTCCAGAATATGGGCATGGACTTAAAATTGATATTTAAAGCACAATTATACCTAAAATTAGAAAATAAAGTAATTTAGAAATATATTAATGCAAACTAAATAAAAATTGATTCTTTATTTAATGAAAACTATATAAAAATAACTATAAATATAGACTTATTAAATACCCCCATACTTAATCTTTTGCTATTTCAGAGCAAAATTATGAGAAGTACTTATAAGAAATTATTATTATTTTTAATTAAACTAAAAATTTATTAAATCAAAAGAAAGTTAAAAGTAAAATTTAGTGATTTAAAATTAAGTCCTAAAATTTGAAATGAAAATGTGAAGAGCCAAATATATTTACCAAAATTTTCTCATATAAATTAATTAGACTTCAAAATTGAGTAGTTTAGCAAACAAATTTAGATTTAGAATTATTAACACTTTTTAACTAAAGAGACTTAAAAGAAAATTTAAACTACTACTTATGCTCTCTTAAAATTTTAATTAAAATCTAAAGCAATTATATTAGATTTTGGGTTTGAAAAAAGGCAATTGAAGAGATCTTAGATTGGGGGTGATAAATTTTATCCTCTCACCTCACACAATTTTATTTCTTTTTGATGCTTTTTTCTCTCTTCAAACAAAATTGCTTATGATTAATGAATTTTATCCTCTTACTTCCTTTTTTTGGGGTTGCATATGTGTACCAAAGAATACTTGATTCCAATGACATATTATCTAACCAAAAATAAAAAAAAATTGCATATCTGTACCAGGGGATAATGAATTTTATCCTCTTATCCCCATGACATATGATCTAACAAGAAAGTTAAAAATAAGGGAAAAGTTTGACAAAATTTAGACTAAATTAAAAAAACTAAGAGAGCAACTATAGTGAATTAAGTTTTCCTAAAAATCTTAAAACATAAAGTGAAGATAATTAAAATCTAAAAATTGTTAATCTAAGTTCTACAAAATTGAAACTAATTTCAATAAAAGAGAAAAATGGCTGAATAGATTTCTCTAAACAAATTTACTTCGTAAATTTATTTCTTTAAATAAAATTACCTAAAAATTAATTTTAACTAATTTTGATGAAATAAAAGATTAGAAAATCAAAAATTATAAAAATTCTTATAAACAAATGCAAAATAAATTTCTAAAAATCACAACGAGATTATGTAGGGGTTTATTATATTTTTGTATTTTCTTATTTTCCATTTTTTGTATTTTTTGATAATAAAAAATAAAATATACTATTTAAATTTTTAAAGATTATTTCATTTTTTTGAATTTTTTTAAATAAAAACAAAAAAATAAGAATCTAGGACCCGGGTAGTATACTGGTGAGTATTCCCGCTTGTCACGCGGGTGACCCGGGTTCGTTCCCTGACAATTGTGCCAAAAATTTGATGAAGAAATTTATAGTTTAAAAAATGTGTGTCCGAACTATAATCTCAAATAGACAAGTGTACCTATTTAAATATAGTATAGGAAATGTCGTATTAGACTCGGGGCCTGTTGAGTTCTTCTACTCACGCAAATTAGTATTATTTTATCATTAAATAACAATAGAAAATTAATAAAACTAAGAACTAAGATTAAAAATTGATCTAAACTTACTTTGAATTAAAATAAACTTTTCATAAAAGAAAATTTCTAAATATCCTACTTCAACCGTGGAGGTTCCTAAATTACAAGAGCGCCTCTCTCGAGAATACGCTCTCGACTAAACTTAGGTTGATCGATTAAGACCTCTCGGCCAATCGAAACCCCTAAGCCTACTTTAGGAGGTGAACCCCTCTATTGGATTTCACTCCAATCCGGAAGAGTTATGTCGTCCTCTCTCGAGGAGTGCAATTAACTCCTTTTATCTTTGAGTGATCTCCCTATATCCGCAATCTCTCGGTCATTTAGGATACAGATCTTAGATCGAAAACGAAGCTAATAAATCAAAGATAAATTGAAGCGAAAATAATAGAGTTTTTGAAAAGAATGAAAAACGTTATTTTATTAAAAAGCTTGTAAAGAACAAGTACTACTAACATTAACTATTCATTATCATAAAATAAATACAATAAAAGGAGACATGATGGAAAAGAGAAGTCCTTGAATTGAAATAAAAATAAAGTAAACTATTATATGAAATTGAAGATATAAAGAGAAAAACTGAATGTAAACTACTAAATCTAACTCCCTAGATGCCTCCCCAAGCTTCTGAACTCATCTGGAATTTATAGGAAAAGTTGTTGGTCGGTCACGCCCTTGGTCACGGCAATGAACTAGGGCGTGTCAAGCTCGGAAACCACTGTCTTGAAAGCCCGAGAACGTTGGAGAAAAACTGCCAAAAGTCGTCGCTTTTTGCAGCTCATGCCCCTAGGTCATGCCCGTGACCTAGGGCGTGTCAAGTGTGTTACTGGAAACGACGGGAAGGAGAAACAGCTGAAAATAAATTCTGGCAGTTTCTAAAGTGTCACGCCCCTTGGTCACGCCCGTGACCTAGGGCTTGTACTGACCAGGTAAGCAAATGGCTGGAAACGGCGCAATCTAGTATCAATTTGGCAGTTTCGGGTAGGTCACGCCCTAGGTAACGCCGTGACATGTGGGCGTGTGCTTATAAAAAGTCTCAGAATTGTATACGGAAGATTTCTGGAGAAAATTGTACTTTTGCATGAGACATGCCCTGATAGGGCATGTTATGAGGAGCATATACCTTTGAAACTCTAAAGATTTGTAGAGGGCGTCGTTCTCGTTCCGTTGACTGGTTGCACGTCCCGTAACTCTTCCTGGTTTGAAAGTTATGATCATTTGAAGTTTAGCTATCCGCGGCCAAAAATGTTAATTTTCTCCAAATTGCCTCCAAAACATGGGCATGGACTTAAAATTGATATTTAAAGCCCAATTATACCTAAAATTAGAAAATAAACTAATTTAGAAATATATTAATTTAAACTAAATAAAAATTGATTCTTTATTTAATAAAAACTATATAAAAATAACTATAAATATACACTTATCAGTATTTATACCGGATGGAGAGAGAAGAGGAGAATGATCAGGAAAATGAAAAGGCGGAAATTGAAGGGGCGACCCGACGGTTCATCTCCTCTCTCTCTCTCTCTCTCTCTCTCTCTCCAGAACTTGAGGAGCGGAAGCATCGCGACGATTCTTCCGATGAGCCAAAAATGTCATGATTAATTAAAGAATAGTGTGATTAAACACAAGAATGATAAAAAACCCAGCACGACACGACAGGTTGACAATAATACCATCATAAATTATGATAACTAATTATTGCATCCCGTGCGAGGCAGGCATCTCGTCCAAGAAGATTTAAATAACAAATTAATAGCAAAAGGGTTGGTGGCCAATCGATTCATAAGTTACAATGAAGCTTTAAGTAGGCGAGACGAATCCAGGACCCCTCAGTTCTTGAGCCACTTCCAGCGGCCACCCCGACCTCCCGTGCAGGGAGGGTGACCAGGAAGATGAAAGGCGCAGGTAGTGACTAGACCGCGCCGCTCAAGATGGAGATGTTCGCCCATCTCATTTAGGATAGCCTGGGGGTCTGTCCCGTCCATTACGGTGTCCGCCTCGATCTCGGCAGAGAGGCGAGTGCACATGCAAAGCCTATCCAAACCCATCCCTTACTGGTTGGTGAAGAGATCGCACCTCGGTGCACAATCTGATTTGGGATTGTCCATAACGTAGTGAGGCCTTGATGACGAAAGCTCATTGATATGCCATCTGTCTGAGATTGAAGATAGCTGTGGGACTGGGTATCTAGTATATAGAGATAATGTGCCCTGAGTGCATAGGATGTATGGCCTTATGAGTCAACATCTGTGGTGAATGATGCTCGAATTGCATGTTTGATGCCATGTGATATACATGTTGTTTACCTGCATTAAAGGAACACCGCAGCCCTGAGTGACGGGTTGGTCGTTATAATTTGGTCAGCTAAAGTTGACGGTTGCCTTATTTTGCCACACTTGGTGGATTGTCCCTATGCAGGTACTGGAGAGCCAAGCAGGAGGTAAAGGGCTGAAGTGCTTATTTGCTATACCGGCCCTCGAAAGACAAGCGAAGTGTATTTTACTGTTTTCGTGTGTGACCGACCTGTTTGCCAATGTATGTAAGATGCTCATGTGAAAGGAACAGTTTGTAAGGCCTTAAGGCCAAATCATTTTGTGTATTTTATAATCTTTCCTATGGTATAATAGTGATATACCTGGTGATTGGTTTCTTCTTAACTTAAACTTCTTCTGCTAGAATGCACTCTGTGTTAGGATGCATTACTATTTTGCTTTCAATATGTAACTCTATTGACTATCTATGGAATATGGCGTGGGGCCCCAGCCGGACCCTCTATTATATTCTACATGACAGATGAAGGTGTTACAATTTGGTATCAGACTCGCATGACGGTCTTCCTTCTTCGAATTCGTGGTTGAATTCTTTTAAGGGCGGTGAATGTATGTGCATTACTTCTATAACATGAAAGAACTCATGAATGTCCACTTAAGAATGAAAATACACAAGTTTGTGGAATCCGTGTGGTACAATAATTGCTTTTTGCAATATTGTTTGTCACTTAATTGTGTATTTCATGATTTTAGGTGACTAGAAATGGTGCAGGGCAGTCTCAGCCCTTACGCTCGGCGGAGAGTAGTGTACCAGCTGAGGTGCTTACACCTCATCCTTCTTCTAAAACAATACGATTGGTTATGGAAGCTGTGTTCACAATGATCAATGCGCAACCAGGAGGGCAAGTACAACCTCCTACCCCTGAGCATGCCCGATTGCAGGTTGGGGTAATTGAGATGGTGGCTATGCGGCTAGTACCAGATGAGACTTTGGCAATGAGGCGAGCAAAGAAAAAGTAATAAAAACATTTATTGAGCTTTCATCCTCCAAAATGGTAGGGAACTGGATCCAGCACTCAGGCCGAAGATTGGCTCTCAAGAATAAAGAAAACCCTGACGACGATGGAGATGGTGGAGAGGCAGAAAGTTTCTATGGCTACCATTCTTTTGGAGGGAGAGGCAAGAATCTGGTGGGATGAGCAAGAAATAGATCAGTTTACTGGATCATGGTTAATGCATATAGATAAAGCTTGTTGTGTTCAGGTGCAGATATGAGGTCATGATTTTGGATAGGAAGCATTTATGTTGCCGATATCTGAGTTCAATGTGATCTTTGGCATGGACTGGTTCTCAGAGCAGCGTGCTTGTATTGATTGCAACTCAAAGGAAGTCATGTTGGGGCGGAAAATCGAATGCGAGACTAAGTTTTCTGGTATGCAAGGATCGAGCAAGATACTGTTGTCTGCTCTCCAAGTGTTCAAGGCGGTTCAGAAGGTTTTAGAGTTATTCTTCATGTTATTGGAGGTCGTAAGGCCTAGGCCCAGTCTACCTGACATTTCTATTGTGTCGGAGTTTGCAGATGTGTTTCTATTATGAAGATGAAAGACGGAAGCTTGCGTCTTTGCATTGACTACCGTGAACTGAACAAGCTGACGAAAAGAACAAGTATCTGATTCTAAGAATCGACGATTTATTTGATCGGCTGATTGGATCGACTGTCTATTTGAAGATGTATTTGAAGTATGGCTATTATCAGTTGAGTATCAGGTAAAGTGATATTCCTAAGATAGTATTTGGTACATGTTGTAACACCCCAGTTTTTAGAACATGAGTCTCTGGAAGCTATCGCCCGACGATTGTAGTTATCCGGCGGTAGCTTAGCGTTGAGTGGCCAGACGCTGAGAGCATTGAGTGGCCAGGTATTGGGAGAGCTGAGGTGGCCATGTAACACCCCCCATCCGTCGCATGGCATATAACAGAAGGTCCAGCTGGAACCCGACGCCATATACCACAGACAGTCGGAAGGGTTACTAAATGAATAAATCAAACCATCTAATTAAGACTACTCGTCCTAATCACAGAGCATTCTAGCGAAGATTTTAAAGTTGAAAGAACCCAAAATTAATTCCATCAATATGAATGTCCACAGCTACAACAACAGGAATGAACCCCAAATACACTGAAATAGGTACATGGCCTTATGGCTTACAAATGTTCATAAATATAACATGTCTTACATACATCGGCTCGCAGGCCGGCCACACATGAGAAATGTAAAAACAACTATTCTACGGCCTTCTAGGGCCAGCACAGCAACATGGGCTCCAGCCCGCTTTTGGCGCTCGGCTCCGCAGCACCTGCAAGCACATACCACCGCACGGTGGCAAATAAAGCAACGGTCAGCTAAAAGCCGACCAATTATAAACGACCCCGCCCCTTACTCGGGACGGCGGTGCTCTTTCCTGCAAAACTTTAACCAACAATATATATATAGCGCAATTATATTCGCCACAGGTGTAGGCTCGCACGGCCAAACACCCCGTGCACTCAGGGCACATTCATGGTGGACCCTGACCCATCAGTGCATCCACCACCACCCCTAGGATGGCAACAACATGTGAGCATTTAGCCTTTCTGACCACCGTCTAAGGCTCCAACTATGCCAACGGCCAGTCCCCGTCTTCGGGTCTCTCGCACCGAACCACATAGCCTAGGTCCAATTCCACTTGCCCGTTGCTCACGCCGCATGTCCAATTTAAGGAACTTTGCGCGGGCCAAGCTTCTCTCGGATCCCAAATTTTCCAAAACAGTCTCATAACCCAGTTATATCAAGGCCGGTTCCCAGACCCCAAGTTAGCAGAACACGTTTCCGCTCAATTTTCCGGGTGCGCCTTGAAGCTAACCTTCAAGGATCCCTGCTGCAATCTACCGCGTGGAAACCCGAAAAATCCAAAGCACGGAGTCTTCTCCGGCAAAACCATATCAAATGCAACATCACCGATCCAGACAAACACGTCCGGGTAGGCTCACACACAATGCCTATGCCCGTACTTACGATTCCGGGCTCTACATGCAACACAAGGGGGACTATTCCCGTCAACCCCAAGGAACACCACGCACTCACCGCATACTCCGGGGAGCGGATCCCTATGCAGAAAGAAAGAGCTTCAAGCGCTCGAGTTGAGAATCTTTACCCTTGTAGTCCGTTTTGGCGCCATGGAAAAACTACGCGGTTAGAACTCTTCGCAATGACTTTCCCTCCACGGATCCGCTCTCCGATTTCGAAATGGCGCTCCGATGCTCCGCCGGCGGCCGGAAACCTCCTTCTTCTTCCTCTCCTCTCTCACTTGGAAGGGGAAGGAATTTGGAGAGAAAATGAGGGAATAACTCCCTATTCCCGGCCTTAAAGAGCCTAAACTAATCTGGGCCGTCAGATCTAATTAAAGAAAATGAACGGCTCGGATCTGCACAAAATTCCCCAGAACTGGCCGCACACGGCTTGGCACACGGCCGTGTCCAAGGCCGTGTGCCTCGTTCCAGGCACGATTCGTCGAACGGGGAAACGCACACGGGCCAAGACACGCCCGTGTCTGACCTGACACGCCCGTGTCGGGTTCCTCGACACGCCGTGGTCGAGGGCGGTCACGCATCCGCCACGAAACGGACACGACCCCTCAGGACACGGGTCTGGACCACGGGTGGCCACGCCGTGTCATGACACGCCCGTTCATCCGGACCGTGTTTCTCCTGTGTTAGGACACGGGTATGGACAAGGGGGCACACGCCAGACACGCCCGTGATACGGCCGTGTTTCCCGTGTCCTTCTACGGTTGAAAACGGCCAAAAATCACCAGCCAGACACGGCCTTGGACACGCCCGTGTCCTGGCCGTGTACCCTACAGGCACCAAAAACTCTTTTTCCGCGACCGACTCGCACACAAAATTCGGGGCGTTACAAATCTCCCCCACTTAAGGAATTTCGTCCCGAAATTAAGCAAAGGTACACGAAAGCTAAATGATACCTGAGTGGAATAACTCGGGGTATTCCTCCAACATAGCTTGCTCTCGCTCCCAAGAAAGCTCCTCACGTCCGCAATTATCCCAACGGACTTTAACCATTCTGACCTCCTTGTTGCGGAGTCGTTTGACTGCAACATCTTCAATTCGTACTGGTCTGACCCTTGTTGTTAACTCATAATCAACCGGTACCTGATCGTCTGCAATGATCTGCGAAGCCTCCTGAACTGCCTTACGCAACACTGATACGTGGAATAACATCATGCAGCCCACTCAACTCCGTCGACGCTTTAATCTATACGCCGCCTCGCCAACACGCTCCAGGATCTCAAATGGTCCAAGGTATCTCGACTCAGCTTCTTCAAGCGTCGAACCGC
Organism: Platanthera guangdongensis; assembly: GCA_039583875.1. Taxonomy (NCBI): domain Eukaryota; kingdom Viridiplantae; phylum Streptophyta; class Magnoliopsida; order Asparagales; family Orchidaceae; genus Platanthera; species Platanthera guangdongensis. The sequence continues at coordinate 116,671,594 of CM077147.1, read as the reverse complement.
GATACACCCTTGAACGGCTTGATTTTTAAATACACCATGTCGCCAACGTTGAACTCCACATTTCTATGTTTGGCATTGTAGTACTTTGACTGTCTATCCTGAGCAATCTTCAGCCTTTCTTGAATTGTCCGTATCATTGAAGTGGCATCTTCCACCGCTTGACGTTTATACAACTTTGATTCGCCTGCCTCCAACCAAGACAACGGCGTACGGCACTTCCTCCCATACAAAGCTTCAAAAGGCGCCAATCCAATGCTTGCCTGAAAGCTATTGTTGTACGCAAACTCCACCATGTACAGGTGATCCTCCCAATGCTTCCCGAATCTAGGACGCACATGCGAAGCATGTCCTCCATAGTTCTGTTGACTCTCTCGGTTGGCCATCTGTCTGCGGGTGAAAGGCTGTGCTGAACTTTAGCTTAGTACCCAACAGACCATGCACCAACCTCCAGTCATTTGACGTGAAGCGTCCATCACGATCACTAACAATACTGCGAGGCACACCATGCAGTCGTACAATATTATCCACGTAGAGTTTGGCTAACTTTTCCACTGGTTCCTCCTTCTCACTGGGATAAAGTGCGACACCTTTGTCAATCTATCAACAACCACCCAAATGGCGTCATTTCCTTTCTGCGACTTCGGCAAACCGTGCACAAAATCCATAGATATGTCGTCAAACTTCCATTCTGGGATAGGAAGTGATTTCAGGGAAACCTCCGGGCTTCTGGCATTCCGCCTTCACTAATGCACAAGTACGGCACTTGGCCACATAAAGCGCCACATCCTTCTTCAAACCGGCCACCAGAATAATTTCTTCATGTCTCTATACATCTTCGTGCTTCCCGGTGGATTGAGTATTTGGTATGATGAGCCTCATACATCAACTCCTCCCGAATATTATCCGCACTAGGAACGCATAGACGACCGTCCTTCCTTAGCAACCCATCTTCAACCACAACTGGGAATTTGACCCATCCAAAGATTCATCCAAGATTTGCTTCATGCTGTCATCTTGAACCAAAGCCCTCCGAACTCTATCCGCTAGGTCACACTGCACCTCTGTCCAAAACAGTTTCACCTCGGCACTAGACTGCTTGTCAACGCAAGATACCTCCAATGCCTCCAACTCTTGGACCAATCTCTTATCATGCACTGATAACCAGTTGGCTTGTGCGGGAATCTTACGACTCAACGCATCCGCCACTACATTTCCCTTCCCAGGCACATAGTGTATCTTGAAGGTGTAGTCCCCTAAGAACTCCATCCACCTCCTCTGCCTCATGTTCAGATCTTTTGGTCCAATAGGTACTTCAAACTCTTATGATCGGTGTATAATCCACCTTCACCCGTACAGATAGTGCCTCCAAAGCTTAAGAGCAAATATCACGGCCGCTAACTCTAAGTCGTGGACCGGATAATTCCTCTCATGAACCTTCAGTTGTCGTGAACCATAAGCTATCACTCTCCCATGCTGTAGCAGAACACAGCCCAAACCACTACCTGAAGCATCACTAAAAATCTCGAATCCTTCGGTACCACTTGGCGAACATAAAATAGGCGCCGTGGTTAACCGCCTCTTCAACTCTACAAAAGCTGTTCGCACTCCGAAGACCACACAAAACTCTGATCCTTCCTTGTCAACGTCGTGAGTGGTAGTGCTATCCGCGAGAAGTTCTCTACGAAGCGCCTGTAGTAGCCAGCAAGCCCCAGAAACTCCGGACCTCTGCCACTGTAGTCAAAGTAGGCCACTCCCGTATCGCCACTATCTTCGCCGGATCCACAGCTATTCCTTCTCCACTGACAACATGACCAAGAACGCTATCGAGGATAACCAGAACTCACACTTGGAGAACTTTGCATACAACTGACTTTCCTCAATGTCTCCAACACCATGTGTAAATGCTTGTAATGATCCTCCTCGCACCGCGAATTACACCAGGATATCATCGATGAATACTATCACAAACTGATCCAAGTATTCTCTGAACGTCCTATTCATCAGATCCATAAACACGGATGGAGCATTCGTCAACCCAAACGGCATAACCGTGAACTCATAATGCCCAAACCGCGTACTGAATGCTGTCTTTGGAATGTCGCTCTCCCTTATCCTCAACTGATAGTAACCGGACTTCAAATCTAACTTCGAGTATACAGTTGACCCAACCAACTGATCAAATAGATCGTCAATCCTCGGGATTGGATATTTGTTCTTCTCCGTAAGTTTGTTCAATTCCCGATAATCGATACAAAGCCGCAAGCTCCCATCTTCTTCTTAACAAAGAGAACTGGTGCGCTCCAAGGTGATGAACTTGGACGCACATATCCTTGCTCTAGCAACTCTTGCAGTTGCACCTTCAACTCCGCCATTTCTCTCGGGGCTATCCGATAGGGGGAGCGTGACACCGGTTGGCACCCGTACCAGCTCTATAGTAAAGTCTATCTCCCGCTGAGGAGGGGCTCCTGGGAGATCATCTGGAAACACATCAGGATACTCGGACACAACCGGGATGCTGTCCAAACTAGGCTTAGGCGTCGAAGTCTGCACTAGAGTGACATATAGTTCTGCCCCAGACCGAACTGCCTTGAACACCTGAAGGGCTGATATCAGAACTTTCCCTGACCCCTTCATGCCCGCAAAAGTAGTCTCCCGACCAGTGTCCAGACCCAACTTAACTTCTTTACGGTTGCAATCAATACATGCACTCTGCTCCGAGAGCCAATCCATACCGAAAATACGTCGAACCCCACTAATGGTAGAACCAACGCCCGCAAATCAAACTCCCGGTCTCCAATCTGAATCTTCACCACACAAATCCTATCCGCACGCATTGAGCACCCATTAGGCAACAACACATCCAACTTGTTTTCTGCCATCGAGAACGTAACTCCGATGCGCGATATAAACTTTTCAGACAAGAAGGAATGTGATGCTCCCGTATCAAAAAGGGCTCTCGCCGGAAACCCAAAGATTAACACAAAGCCTAGCATTAACGAACGTAAGCTAACAAATACGAAGGTAACAACTATAAAAGTTAAACCACTGTAATTTAACTCATACCTGTCACCACGTCTGCTTGCTTAATGGCCTCCTGTAGACCAAGGTTGTAGACTCTAGGCTGGGCTGGAGCATGATGGGATGCGGTTGACTCCACCGCCTTCCCTTTCTCCTCATAAGTCGCTCCAGGTCTCCTCTCGGACTTTGGACGTCCGCTCCAACACTCCCGAGCAAAATGCCCCATCTTCCCGCAGTTGTAGCAAGCTCCGGGGACTCGACTTGTAGTTGCCCCCGATGCATCAGCCGAAGGGGCTGAGTTTGAAGTCCTCCGCTTCTTGTTCCATCTGCGGAAACCTGTCTTGTGACTTGGCACCTTGAACTCGGTCTTCTTTTCTCCTGGGTCCCTCTTCTCTTGAACTTTCTTCGCGACCTTTTCCAAACGATCGGGCCGAATTGACCAAGGCTAGGAAGCCCTGCGCCTTAGGCCCAGCAAGGAGTAACTGTAAATCGCCACGAAGACCCTCATAGAATCGGTTGGTCTTCTCTCTTCTTCTGAAAACATAGCACCAGCATAACGACCCAACCGTGTGAACTCATGCAGATATTCGTCCACGCTTCTGGATCCCTGAGTCAACCCAAGAAATTGATTCTCCATCTCCAACCTCTGAGCAGAAGGTACAAATCTGGCTAGGAACAATCTTGAAAATTCTTCTATCGGCACATCCGCAAGTTGCCTTCCCACTAGAAGATGAAACTCCAACTCGTCCCACCACACCCTCGCCTCACCTTCCAAAAGAAAAGTCGCTATGGTGGTCTTCTGCCACTCCTCAGTCATTGTGGCCGTCAACACCCTCTTTATGGAAGAGAGCCAGTCCTCAGCTTGAGTTGGTGTTCCAACCCATTAAACCTCGGAGGATTAAAGCCATCACATGCTTTAGCTGCCGCTCCGTAGTTCTCCTCGGCTCTACTAACTCAACTGCTGCGCGATCAACCACTCTCGGCTCTGCCGCCCTAACCGGTTCTTGCTCATCCGCAGGAGGTGCGCGATGCATTTGCCCCGCAGGTTGGGCATTTATCATTGCGAACACGGCTTCAGCCACCATCCTGATGGTTTCCGCTGAAGGAGGTGTAGCAGGCACGTCCCTTGGTGCACTACTTTCCGCTGATTGCGGACGCTCTGACTGACCAGCACCGCTCCTAGCTGCCTATAATAGCAAAGACACACGATTAGGCGACAAACAAATTGCTAAAAGCAATCATTGGAACACTCAGGTTCCACAAAACAAGTGTATTTTCATTCCTAAGTGGACATTCATGGGTTCTTTTTGATGTTATAACGATGACGCACACATGTGCTCACCACCCTTAAAAGAATTCGCCCACGAATTCATTTAAGCTTGACCGTAACCAGAAGTCTGATACCAAATTGTAACACCCCCCATCCGTCGCATGGCATATAACAGAAGGTCCAGCTGGAACCCGACGCCATATCCACAGACAGTCGGAAGGGTTACTAAATGAATAAATCAACCATCTAATTAAGACTACTCGTCCTAATCACAGAGCATTCTAGCGGAAGATTTTAAAGTTGAAAGAACCCAAAATTAATTCCATCAATATGAATGTCCACAGCTACAACAACAGGAATGAACCCCAAATACACTGAAATAGGTACATGGCCTTATGGCCTTACAAATGTTCATAAATATAACATGTCTTACATACATCGGCTCGCAGGCCGGCCACACATGAGAAATGTAAAAACAACTATTCTACGGCCTTCTAGGGCCAGCACAGCAACATGGGCTCCAGCCCGCTATTTGGCGCTCGGCTCCGCAGCACCTGCAAGCACATACCCACCGCACGGTGGCAAATAAAGCAACGGTCAGCTAAAAGCCGACCAAATTATAACGACCCCGCCCCTTACTCGGGACGGCGGTGCTCTTTCCCTGCAAAACTAACCAAACAATATATATATAGCGCAATTATAATTCGCCACAGGTGTAGGCTCGCACGGCCAAACACCCCGTGCACTCAGGGCACATTCATGGTGGACCCTGACCCATCAGTGCATCCACCACCACCCCTAGGATGGCAACAACATGTGAGCATTTAGCCTTTCTGACCACCGTCTAAGGCTCCAACTATGCCAACGGCCAGTCCCCGTCTTCGGGTCTCTCGCACCGAACCACATAGCCTAGGTCCAATTCCACTTGCCCGTTGCTCACGCCGCATGTCCAATTTAAGGAACTTTGCGCGGGCCAAGCTTCTCTCGGATCCCAAATTTTCCAAAACAGTCTCATAACCCAGTTATGATCAAGGCCGGTTCCCAGACCGCCAAGTTAGCAGAACACGTTTCCGCTCAATTTTCCGGGTGCGCCTTGAAGCTAACCTTCAAGGATCCCTGCTGCAATCTACCGCGTGGAAACCCGAAAAATCCAAAGCACGGAGTCTTCTCCGGCAAAACCATATCAAATGCAACATCACCGATCCAGACAAAACACGTCCGGGTAGGCTTCACACACAATGCCTATGCCCGTACTTACGATTCCGGGCTCTACATGCAACACAAGGGGGACTATTCCCGTCAACCCCAAGGAACACCACGCACTCACCGCATACTCGCGGGAGCGGGATTCCCTATGCAGAAAGAAAGAGCTTCAAGCGCTCGAGTTGAGAATCGTTACCCTTGTAGTCCGTTTTGGCGCCATGGAAAAACTACGCGGTTAGAACTCTTCGCAATGACTTTCCCTCCACGGATCCGCTCTCCGATTTCGAAATGGCGCTCCGATGCTCCGCCGGCGGCCGGAAACCTCCTTCTTCTTCCTCTCCTCTCTCACTTTGGAAGGGGAGAATTTTGGAGAGAAAATGAGGGAATAACTCCCTATTCCCGGCCTTAACAGAGCCTAAACTAATCTGGGCCGTCAGATCTAAATTAAAGAAAATGAACGGCTCGGATCTGCACAAAATTCCCCAGAACTGGGCCGCACACGGCTTGGCACACGGCCGTGTCCAAGGCCGTGTGCCTCGTTCCAGGCACGATCGTCGAACGGGGAAACGCACACGGGCCAAGACACGCCCGTGTCTGACCTGACACGCCCGTGTCGGGTTCCTCGACACGCCCGTGTTCGAGGGCGTGTCACGCATAACCGCCACGGCAACGGACACGACCCCTCAGGACACGGGTCTGGACACGGGTTGGCACACGCCCGTGTCGGATGACACGCCCGTGTCATCCGGCCGTGTTTCTGGCCGTGTCCTTCTCGGGTTGAAAACGGCCAAAAATCACCAGCCAGACACGGCCTTGGACACGCCCGTGTCCTAGGCCGTGTACCCCTACAGGCACCAAAAACTCTTTTTCCGCGACCGACTCGCACACAAAATTCGGGGCGTTACAGGCCAGGCATTGGGAGAGCTGAATGCTAGCGCACGGCGTTAGATAGGTGGTGCTCGGCGAAAGCTCTTTTTCATTGAACGTCGAACGAAAAGCCCGTTCGTCAAGTGCTAGAGGATTACCTCTCGATGATAGTAGCTTTCACTCGGCGATAGCCCTGTTTCGTCGAACGTCGAACAAAGTTCCCAGTTCATCGAATGCTTACCGTATGGCGTTAGCGCGACATTATGTTTTGCCTTACGGCTCGGGAAGCTATCTCCCGGCATTAGCATTAATGCCCGACGATAGCGAACGGGAGCAGATCCTTCATTTGGGATGTTAGCCATCAGATTTCTTTTAGGACTTGATCCCAAGGCCCAAGACTCTCCTAAAAAGTGCTTATATAAGGCTGAACTGTTGTTTCTCCTCATTGTTCTCATTTGGGAAGTGAGAGCTAGGAATTGGAAGAGAAAGGTGGGAGGAGGAAGAAGAGAGCTTTCTTCCGCCATTGAAGGAGATTTAGACCTCCGATCGTCTTTCTGAGGGCAGATCCATGGAGAGGACTTGGAGGCGCTCATTTTCATCAGTGCAAGGAAAGGGTTTCATGTCTAGAAAGAGGAGTCATAAGGTAACAACACTTGTCCTCTCGGTTTTAGGATGCGTGCATGGCATCTACACTTTTCATGTTTTCTTTCAAGCATTCTAGGCACCGGATCTCTCAAAGTGTGAGGGATTTGGGTTGCCATGGTTCAAGAGGAGCCATCAGTTTTATTGTGTCCGTCCCCAACATGATATTACATTAGAGATCCGCTCCGTTAGTGGATTAGGCATTGCGGGTGAACCTGTAGTCGCGACCATTAGTCCGACTCGGTGATGTTGCATAGTGAGCCTTAAGGATTGCGTAGAAATTCTGTTAGCGGCAAGATGTCATTTGTAATGATGTTTTTCCCCTTTTTTGTGAGTACGTGTGGCCAGAACCGGACCGGGTGGAAATTAGAGTACATGCGTGGGCATGGGGATGGTATAGTACAAATGTTGGATTAGGGTGGGGAAAGGCATGGGATTGTGATGTGCTAAGGCATGGTTTATCTCTATGGTCGGCTACCTATCCCGTGACGTGCAAGTCATGTGTAGAGAGTTTCCCGACGATATAAGTCCCCTTCTGTGTAACTGACGAGAACGCCAAGCTTAGGACAAGCCGGGACGATACCAGCTGGGTACCGCTGGGTCTCCTTCGGTAGACTTAGTCCCGATATTGGAGCCGGGCCTGGGTCGTCGCCAACGGGTAGGGTCTAGCAAGGGTTCTTAGAATCAGTTTGTTTAAAAGGAGGAACCCTGATGTGAGAAGTCAGAGTTTGCAGGCAAGCCCAGAGTTTGAGACCCATGAGCAGGTGGGGCCGAGGTAAGAGTTCCGTGTGGCGGCTTGTATGTCATTGGGGAAATTATAGTACTCTTGTGTTTGTGGCTTGAATGTCAATGGGGAAATTGGAAGTACACGATGTGATGATGTGTTAGAAGCATACGCTTTAGGATGCCTTGGGGGAAACCCAGGATGATATTCATGTAGCATTGTAGGCCCCTTTTATTACTTGCTTAACTTAGAAACATGTTTGTTGTTTGAGACATCCAAACCTATTTTATTGCTTTATATGTTATTGTATATTGCATACGAAGTGCTGACCTGTAGGGTGATGATGTACCTCGTGGTCTGTTAGGGACGACCAGGAGGAGATATGTTGGTTACACAGTTGAGGTCAGCCTTTGTTGACCCACGTTACCACCAATTTTTACAAGGTAAGGATAACAAGCAGGAGCAAGCTCGCCGGCCAAAAGGGCCTAAGCCTCATGAAGTGAACTTACTTGTATTTACATTTTGATTGAATGATATGCTCCATGAAATGTAATTCGATTTGCATACCGAGGTAGCCTAGGAGTGCATATTCACGTTACTATTATTTAATATTGTTGCAGTTTTGGACTTATGATGCGTAAGGCCTTAAGGCCATTTTGATACTCTTGGCTTGTGGTGGATAACTTCTAGTTTAACTTGTGTGTTTCCACTGTTGATGTCTGAGTTTTGATATTGGGTAGTTTATATCATCTTATAATGTTGAAGCTGTGGAGTCTGTATGTTGTGGGGCCCCATCCGGACCCATATTATACGGTTATTACAAAGAAGGTCTTACAATTTGATATCATATGGAGGTTAGTGTCCAAGGTAAATATTCGTGGTCGAATGTCATAATTGGATCGCGTAGTGAAGTTATCCATCTAGAAGTATCGTAGGACCATGAGAGTCCTTGTGTCTAGTTGTGTGACTATAAGCTGATTCTTGTTCTTCTTTGCTTTTGTGAAGGGTGCAAGCGACGAGGCAGGGAGGTCGAGCCCACTAGAAGAGCCTTCGGCGAGCAGTGCTACTGCTCAAGGTCCATTAAGCTTGGGGGTAACCCCGACCGATTTCTGTCGCATGCTCGTAGAAGTAATGGTGGCAGCCCAAGCTGCCACAGTAGTGCAAGTTGTGACCCCTATTACACAGGTAATAACTCCAGCTACCCCGGATGCGGCAACAGTCATGCCAGGCGGAGGAGCCAGAAAAGCAGAGCCGTTAGCTGAAAGTGTGTCTGTCGGTCATGGAGACCGATAAATAAAATATTTCTTAGGCTTCCATCCTCCAACATTCAAGGGCGTCGGCATGCCGACCGATGTAGAGGATTGGTTCGCAAGGACTAAGGGAGGCAGAGATGCCAGTATAGAAGCACTCTGAGTTTGTAAGTTTCATGTTGGAAGGTGATGCAAAACTGTGGTGGGTGAGCCATAGCGATCGCCACTTTCCTGGACGCAACCCGTCCATAGAGGAGTTTGGGAATGCTTTCTTGAAGAAGTATATTCCCGCGTTGACAAGGTTATCCCTTCAGAGGAAATTTCTGCAATTTGTGCGGCGGGACAAGAAGGTAGATGAGTATGTTCAGGAGTTTACTCGGTTGGGTCGTTATGCTGGAACGACCATGGCTGACGATGTGGAGAGGGACAACCTCTTCTACCATGGGCTGAGGGAGAATTTGAGACAACCACTCATAGCTATGAAGAATGCAGGTTTCAATGAGCTGTTTGAGGCTTCCAGAACATTCAAAAGCGATTTGGAGCGAATCCAATGTCGAAAGGGTTTTGCAGCCAAGCAGGGCGAAGGAAAGCCTTCTCAATCTCAAGGAAAGTTTGACAGAAGTAAGTGGAAGAAGAAGTCCCATCGCTACAAGAATTAGGAGAAGGATAGTACGACGTCAGGGAGGTCTCGCTTCAAGGGACCACGATCATGCTACAAGTGTGGCAAGCCGGGCCACATAGCTCGTTTCTGTACTGAGGTTGGCACTGAGCAGGAGCCGAGGCATTATGAGTTCACCGTGATGCCGTTTGGGTTAAAAATGTGTCATCAGTATTCATGGATTTGATGCACTGGATCTTTTGAGAGTATCTTGATCGATTTCTAATCATCTTTATTGATGATATTTTGGTATACTCTTAGTCAGAAGAGGATCACACAAATCATTTACGGTTGGTTTTGCATTCCCTGAGGAGGAATTGGTTGTGTGCCAAGGTCTCCATGTGTGAGTTTTGGCTATCATCAGTGGCATTTCTTAGTCATGTGATTCGTGGAGAGGGTATTATCGTGGATTGGTAAAGATAGTTATGATATGGGAGTGGCCTGTGTTGGCTACTGTGGCAGAAGTCAGGAGCTGTTGGGTATTATTTCCATAATAACCCAGATTTGAAGAAGTACCCCTTGAGCTAAGATGAATTGAATTATATTTGATGATGCTTTCAAGTTATGTGTTTGAAGGAATTAATTGCCAAGTGCACACGAGTGTTGGATTACAATGAGTCACATAACACAGGACTATGCAATGTAATTTCTCATTGTGTAGGATATGGTGTTGACTCATGTGTAATATCTCTATTGGGGTGTAAATCATTTTCAAGTGCGTAGGAATCAAGGAAAAAAGGTTGCTGAGTTCAGGAAGAATCAGAAATTTTCTTAAGTAAAATTCGTCGAGTATACACGTGAAGTATTGTGTCATTCGTTGAGAAATCATGTGAAAATTTGTGGAATTTGTCGAATGTTCTCGAGTGGTCCAGTGACTGTTACAAAAAATTTTCTTCTGGTCCCATTTTCAACCAAGTAAAATTCATCGAATGATCTCATGTAATTCGTTGAATGCTCTCGTCGAATTTGTCGAGTGGTTAACCAATTTGTCGAGTGTTCTAAGTTAGATATGAGTCATCTTGACGAATGGACTTAACGATTTTTTCTGGTTCATTTTTCCGACGTGTTCTGTTTCAAAATGACGGCCATGTACAATGTACGTGGAAGCTTGTTGTGGAAGGAGATTTCTAGCCGTTGCTAATGGAATCCTATATAAATATAAAGGATTTCATTTCAATAATAATGAATTACAAGAATGGCAAATTCTCTTGACCTAATTTTCAAGATAGTGAACGATCAAACTTCTCTTCTGATCAACTATTCTCGAAAACGCACTTCCAGACGACCTAGTGTTCACGATCGGTGATTCTTCTCAAAGATAAATTTGACAAGAACATTGCTTTTAGATTCTTCAAAGATTTTCTTGATCTAGTTGGATTCCAATGCTTTCAGATCAAGGTTTTCAAGTTTTCAAGTCTTCTCCTTCAACCTTTATTTCAAGATCTATTCTCCAAGAAGGAAGAAGATTGAATCCATTCAGATCTGAAGAAGAAGATTGTTTGCATTCTAGAAAGTTGTACACAATTATTTCCATTTTTGCAGGAAGTTTCAACTTACGAGTTTGTAGATCCTTATTTATTGGATTGAATTGTAGGAGAGGTTGTTCTCTGAGTTATAGGAGTGGTTGTTCTCCGAGTTGTAGGAGAGGATGTTCTCCGAGTTGTAAGAAAGTTGTCCCCTAGTTGTAGGAGTTGAGGCTCAGAGGTGTAAGATTGTGATAATCTGAGTTTTGGTGAAGTAGCCGAGTCAAGCCCGAACTGCTAGATAGGCGAGGCGGGATAATTGACGTACCTATCCTAGGGAACCACTATAAATCCTTATGTCTATGTTGTGCTTCTGTGTGTTTGTTATTATAAAAAAAATTCCGCAAAAAGACGTAGAACTCACCTATTTACCACCCTCTAGGTGACTTAGGTAGATAAGAAGATACATTCAACTGGTATTAGAGGGAGACTGTTTGTTAAAAGGTTAACATCTTAAATAAGATCTCAATCTAGCTTTCAAAGCATAAGATTTTTTGTTATGGATAGAATGTTGGGTATTGCATCCACAATAACCCAGATTCGTATGAAGTCACTCCTGAACAAAGATGAATTAAGTTTGTATTTGATGTCTTTACTAGTTGAGTGTTTGCAGTATAGTTGCCAAGTGTAGACTAATGTCAGTCTACAATGAGTCACCTAACACAGTACCATACAATGTAATCCCTCATTGTGTGATCCATGGTGTTGACTCATGTGTAGCCTCTCTATTGGGACACACTTCTTTTTCAAGAACTAAATTCATGGGAGAAAAGCTGGTTGCTTAATTTCTTGAAGAAAATAAGTTTTCAGACTTACAAAAAATTTCTAAGTATTTTTCTCGAGTAGGACCTTTTGTACTCCAGTAGAACTAAGGTTTATACTCGAGTGAGATCATTCATGTACTCGAGTTGCAGAAGTAGTTCTCAAGAAAGCCTAGTGCTGTTCTCGAGAAAGCCTTATGTACTCGAGTAGTCCATGATTCTCCTTCTCGAGTTACCTCATTTCCAGTCAAAACTTTTTCTAAGTCTTTTTCGCGAGAAACCAAAGATTTTTCTCGAGAAGGCCATGTATAGTTGATAATACATTTTGTAGTTTAAACTACAAGGGTAATTACTAGTTTTAATATCAAAATCATGTCTGTAAAGTTTTATTTTGACCTCGTTTTGTATATATTTTAATACCACTAATGTTTTCTCTTCATTTTGCAGATTTTCTCAGTTTTTGGCCAAAATGACCCGACACGCCCCCCTGACACACCCTCCCTGGGCATGTCACAGGACGTGTAGCCTGATCCCGAGGAAGATCGCTGCCAGAAGGCATTTCGTCGAGCTCATTTTGTCAAGCTCATTTCGTCGATCTCATTTCGTCGAGCTCAGCGTTCAGCCAATATTTCATCGATCTTAGAAAATTCATCGAGCTCATTTCATCGAGTTCAGCCTGATCATCGACCTCAACCTTCATACAGATCTTCAAACGCAACCCTCAGAAATTTCGTCGAACTCCTCCAATTTCATCGACCTCGCCTTCCGTAGAATTCGTCGACCTCGCCTTCAGTTCTGTGTTCGACGAACTTCTCCCAGTTTGTCGACCTCTTCTTTCTGCATTGGACGATCGTCGAACTCCTCCCGCTCCTTCTCTTCTCTCCATTCATCGATCTCGCTTTCTACGTTCGACGATCGTCGAGCTCCCTTCCGCCATCTCTTTTCTTCAATTTTGTCGAGCTCTACCTCCTTCTCCTCTGATTTCATTGAGCTCTCCCTCCTTCTACTCTAATTTCGTCGAGCTCTCTCTCCTTCTTTCATCAGGCTTACCTACTTCCAAAGGACAAGTCCCGCCTTTTTCACAAAAGCCTGCTGCTGCCATAAATGCACGTCAACCCGTACTGAAGAAATCATCATTTCCCGCCAGATATTCATACCATGGTCAGCCCGTACCTGACACGCCCATATGACATGCCCCCCGGGCGTGACAGGGGGGCGTGACCAACCCGAGAAAAAACTCTATAAATAGAGCCCCGACCCTTGAGAAAAAATGTACAATTTATAGGAGAGGGGAAGTGCTGCCCTTTTTATTTCTCCCTTAGTGTTCTCCCTCTCTACTTTTTTTATTTCAATTTTTCTGTTTGTTTTTATTTCATTTTCTGTAATAGTTTAGGTTAATTTCAGTTCAGTTTTAGTGCTTGCTTAAGTTTTCATTTCCTTCAACTGTAATATTTTTATAGTTCAAGTGTAGCTCTCTGTTTGAATTTAATATAAGTTTGTTTAATTTTTCTTGTCTCTATTTTTGTTTCCATGCACTTCTATTCATCTCTCTCCCTCCACTTCACCATGAGTAACTAATCCTCCTTGTACTCGATCTTGATGATCTGAGGTTCGAGTTGATTAAGTTATGATGCTCTAGTTTGCTCTTTCTTTGTAAGGCTTAGACCTTTGATTTACTCTTGATTAATCATGTTTGGAGATATATTATCGATGTATATTTTCCATCTTTGTTTCCACTCTTAGTTAGCCGAGAGGCTCATTGTTTGGAGTGAACGCTCAAGAGTAAAGAGAGTTGCACGCACCCCTCAAGAGAGGCAGACGTTAAATCTCTTGGATTGGAGTGAAATCCAATAACAGGGTTCACAACATAAAGCGACCTTTAGGTGTCACGACCCGCATTGCATCAACATGCAACCAATCCCAACATGCGATGCATCCACATAAACATCATAATCCATGCCCTCCGTAGGCAGAGTCAAAACAGGAGCAGTGCACAATCTATTCTTGAGCTCTAGAAAGGCTTCCTCACACTTCTCGCTCAAAATAAAAGCCGCATTCTTTTGAGTCAATCTAGTCAAAGGTGCAGCCAGGGTAGAAAAACCTTCCACAAACCTCCTGTAATAGCCGGCCAACCCTAAGAAGCTCCTAATCTCTTTGGGTGTGCCCGACCTACTTCAATCCATCAGAGCTAGGTTACTTGACAATTGGTCGGGCAACCTTTCCCTTGTTAGCATTAGTGGTTTAGCGTCATATCATACACACACCGATATGTCATCAGTACACCTTGGCTGAAGCATGAACACTACACTCATAAGCATGAATAGAAGTATACAGGGCATATTATATAGTATGTGATGCATAATATGTGTTTGTATATGGATCCACCATATGTGGCAACATGTGAGGGTTATGTAGTATGGGATGCATAACCTCACCACATGAATGCCCATTAGCACGTTTTCTTTTTTTCGTTGCATGTAATGTTATGTAGTATGGGATGCATAACATTTTCATGCGTACGATCGCTCATGGCATGCATTAAGGTTTTTTTTAGAATGCATAGTCCAACATGCATAACATAACATTACATAATGATGACATATGTGCCAAGCTAAAGATTTGCATGATGACATATGTACACACATGGTTTTGAGTCAAAACGAATACAAATTCATGCATTCATAGTCTAAGAACATGAGTTAGTGTGATGGTGGTAAACCATCCTAGGTTAAGCATAACATCATCATTGTAAAAACAAAATCCCAGAGAAAGTTAGCAGTTGAAGCTCATATTTAAGTATGTTTTGTTTGTACCAGGTAGTTATGTGCTAGCAGTTGGGCTAGGTCTTGATTGGTGCAAATTCGATTATAGGATGTCGAAGTGTCCTTCGACGAGGCTGACTCCCCAGTCTGAGGGCGAGTCTTCGGGTGCGCAGAGCAATGCGATGATTTATGCTAGGTTGTATGTTAGGTATTTTAAACCCTAAAAGCATTACTATATGTACCTCATGCACGTCATGTTTATAAAACTAAAGCACTACTTTCCCAAGTAACATAAAGGCTATTTTTTATATACTTTATTAAATTTAGAGTCGTGCGTACCATGAGTCGTCCCGCAGGGACACTTATGATCATTTAGAATATCAACTTAACCAAAGTATTTTTCGTTGCGTATAATTATATTTTTAATTGTGGACTAGTTGATCCACTGTGCCGAGGGATACGACCGTCAAATTTAACTGGTTTTCTTTCATATTAAATTATGATATTCTTCAAAGATATAGAGTCTGGAGTTTTGCCTGAATGTGTGCAGTTATCCCCTGCACGACATGTCATCATGACACATATTTTCTCTTGCTCTGATATGATTTAATTGTTGAGAAAATGCGGGTCGTGACATTAGGCCTATGATTTGGACGAGAGTTCGGTCGGACCTTCGTAAACTCAGGTGGGCATGACTTCGAGAGAAGCGTGTTCATGCTTTAGGAACCTCCACGGTCAAGGTCCTTTGCCTTATTAAGTTAGAGTTTATTATCGCATGTTTTTGATCAACTTTATCTGAGGTAATTCTTGATCGAGTGATTTTCTTTATCATTGTTCAACCCCCTCGTTGTAGTCACTTTTAGTAGCTCTCTATTTAACTGTAAGTAGTTCTCTTTTTAGCGCAATATTTCTTTTCTTAATCGACAGAAAACAGTCTCTCGATAAGATCATAGTCTTTGTGTGAGTAGTATTACTCAACCGTTCCTGAATTTTAATACGACACTTGTGTCCCCTAGCTATAATTCGATAGGTATACTTTCCTCGTTGGATTGCTAGTTCGGTTTTTATTCTCTTTGTGAATATTCTTCCACCAATAGTTCTCGAGAACTAGAAACCTTTTCTCGAGACCTTGAACACTCTTCTTGAGAGTCAGAAATCTTTTCTCGAGATACTTCCTTGTTCTCGAGTACCAGGATCCTTGTTCTCGAGAGCAAAAATTTATTCTTCTCGAGTACTTATTCTCATTCTCGAGATAGATGGATTCCACCTCTACATTTTTCCTAAGTACTTTTCTCGAGAACTTCATAATTCTTCTCGAGAAACAGAAAACACCTTCTCGAGTACAATTGACTCTCTCGAGAAATGCATTGCCGATTTCTAAATTTTCTTAAGTCCCGACAGAAGTAATTTCAAATATGATTAGCACTTGTATAACACCCCGAAAATTGTAATCGAGTTGGTCGCGGCCTAAGGGATTTTTGGTTCCTGTATAGGGGTACACGGCCTAGGACACGAGCGTGTCCAAGGCCGTGTCGTTCTCTGTGGTGGCCGGCTGTGTCCAGAAAAGGACACGACAGGAAACATGGTTGTGAACAGTTGTGACACAGGCATGTCAGGGTGACACAGGCATGTTCATAACCGTGTCACCACCCGTGTTCACCACGGGACGTGATGGTTGGCATGGCAGTTATCTGTGACATGCCCTAGGTCACGGGCGTGTCGGGACCCGACACGGGCGTGTCTCGACCCGTGTCCTTTTCTGTGCTCGATGATCGTGCCTGGATGGGGGCACATGGCCTGGGACATGGCCATGTGCAAGGACGTGTTCGGCCCAGGTTTGAGAGATTTTGGACGGATTTGAGCCATTCGTTTTCGTTAAATAAGATTTGACGGCCTAGGTGTGTTCCTGCTGTATTAAGGCGGGGAATTGAGAGTTAAATCCTCAATTTACCTTAAGCGTTCTCTGTCTAAGGAGTTGGAGAGAGGAGAGAGAAAGGAGGAAGGAAGAGGAGGATTCCGGCCGCCGGAGGAGCATTGGAGCTCCGATTCGAGAACTGAGACCGGATCCGCGGAGGAAATTCCATTGTGAAGCTTTCTATCCGTATGGATTTCCATGGCACAAAAGAGTACTACAAGGGTAATGATTATCTACTTGAGCATGTGAAGCTCTCTTTCTTTTTCATAAGGAAACCCGCTCCCGCGAGTGTGCGGTGTTCCTTGGGGTTGACAGGAATAGTCCCCCTTGTGTTACATATAGAGTCCGGAACCGAAGTACGGACATAGGCATTGTATGTGAAGCCTACCCGGACGTATTGGCCTGGATCAGTGATGTTGCATTTTATATGTTTTACCAAAGAAAAATCCCTGCTTTGTGTTTTCGAATTTCTATGAGGTAGATTGTAGCAGAGATCCTTGGAGATTAACTTCAAGGCACACCCAGAAAACTGAGCAGAAATGTAGTTCTGCTAACTTGGTGGCCGGGGAGCCGGCCTTGTACATAATTGGGTTATGTGATGTCTGGAATTGATGCGGGATCCGAGAGAAGCTTGGCTCATGCGTACGTCTTAAGGTGACTACTTGGTGTGAGCAACGGGCAAGTGGAATCGGACCAGGGCTATGTGGTTCGATGCGAGAGACCCAAAGAGGGACTGGCTGTTGGCATAGCCGGGAGCCTTAGACGGTGGTCAGAAAGGCTGAAAATGCTCACGATGTTGCCATCCCGGGGATGGTGGTGAAGCCACAGTATTAACCGGATTCATCGATAATGTGCCCTGAGTGCACGGGGTGTTAGGGCCGTGAGAGCCTACACCTGTGGTTTAGTATATTCGCACTTTATTGTTTAGCTGGGCTAATGAAATGCTGGTAAGGAGCACCGCCATCCCGAGTAAGAAGCGGGGTCGTTATAATTTGGTCGTCTTTGGCTGACCGTTGCTTTGTTTGCCATCGTGCAGTGGAATGTTGCTTGCAGGTGCTGTAGAGACAAGTACCAAATAGCGGGTTGAAGCCCATGTTGCTGAGCTGGCCCTCGAAGGCCAAAGCGAATTATTGTTTTACTTTTTTCATGTGTGGTCGGCCTGCAAGTCGATGTATGTAAAACATTACTTTGTTAAGTGAAACTCTTGTAAGGCCATAAGGCCAAGTACTTTTAGTGTATTTGTTATTTCATTCCTATGGTGGTATATGGGCATTCATGATAGTTGATAGTCAATTATGGGTTCTTTCCAACTGTTTAAAAGCTTCCGCTAGAATGCTCTGGATTAGGGCGAGTAGTTGTAGTTAGATATTTGATATTCTTATGAAACCTTTCCGACTGTCCGTGGTATATGGCATTGGGTTCCAGCTGGACCTTCTGTTATATGCCATACGACGGATGGGAGTGTTACAATTTGGTATCAGACTTCTCGTTCCGGTCAACTTAAATGAATTCGTGGACTAATTCTTTTAAAGGGTGGTGAGCACACGTGTGCGTCAACGTTATAACATCTAAAAGAACCCACGAATGTTCACTTAGGAATAAGAAATACACTTGTTTTGAGGAATCTGAGTGTTCCAATGATTGCTTTTCACAATCTGTTTGTCGTCTAATCAAGGGTCTTTGCTATTATATGCTGCTAGGAGTGGTGCTGGGCAAGCGGAATACCCGAAATCGGTGGAAAGTTATGCACCGAGGGACGTGCCTACAACACCTCCTTCAGCAAAAACCATCAGATTGGTGGCTGAAGCAGTCTTTGCTATGATAAATGCCCAACCTGCAGGGTAAATGCACCACGCACCACCTTTTAATGAGCAAGAACCGATTAGGGCGGCAGTTTCCAGAGTGGTAGGACGCATGGCAGTTGATCAAGTAGCACCAAGGAGAGCTACGAAGAAGCAGCTCAAGCATGTAATGAGCTTTAATCCTCCGAGGTTCGACGGGATTAGAACGCCAACTCAAGCTGAGGATTGGCTATCTACGATAAAGAGAGTCTTGACGGCTATAGAAATTGTTGAGTGGCAGAAGACCACCATAGTGACCTTCCTTTCGGCTGGTGAGGCGAGGCTGTGGTGGGACGAGTTGGAGGTTCATCTCTTAGTGGGAAGGCAACTTGCGGATGTGCCTGTGGAGGAATTCTTAAGGTTGTTCTTGGCCAGATATCTATCCTCTGCTCAGAATCTTGAGATGGAGAATCAATACCTTGGTTTGACTTAGGGGGGCAGAAGCATGGATGAGTATCTCTACGAGTTTACACGGTTGGGTCGTTATGCTGGTGCTATGTTTACTGAAGAGGAGAGAAAGACCAACCGATTTTATGAGGGTCTACGTGGCGACCTACAGCTACTCCTTGCTGGGCCTAAGGCGCAGGGCTTCTTAGCCTTGGTCAATTCGGCCCTATCATTGGAAAAGGTCGTGAAGAAAGTGCAAGAGAAGAAGGACCCAGGGGAAAGAAGTCAGAGTTCAAAGTGCCAAATTCAAAGTCGAGTTTCCACATATGGAACAAGAAACTGAAGACTTCGAGCTCAATCCCTTCGTTTGGTGTGATGGGGGCAACAACAAGTCGAGTCCCAGGAGCTTGCTATAATTGTGGAAAGATGGGGCATTTTGCTCATGAATGTTGGAGCGGACGTGCAAAGTCCGAGAGGAAGCCTAGAGCAACTTATGAAGAAAAAGGGAAGACGGTGGAGTCAACCGTGTCCCACCATGCTCCAGCCCAGCCTAGAGTTTATAACCTTGGTCTGCAAGAGGCCATAAAACAAGCTGACGTGGTGATAGGTATTAGTGAAATTATAACAGTTTAACTTTGTGTAGTTGTTACCTTTTTATATGTTAGCTTATATTTGTTGGTGCTAGGCTTCGTGTTGATTTTTGATTGTCCGGCGAGAGCACTGTTTGATTCGGGAGCTTCGTATTCCTTCTTGTCCGAACGATTTGTATCGCGCATCGGAGTCCCTTCCTCGATGGCTAAAGACAAGTTGGATATGTTGTTGCCCAATGGATGCTCAATGCGCGTGGATAGAGTTTGTGTGATTAAGATTCGTATTGGGGATCAAGAGTTTGACTTGCAAGCGTTGGTACTGCCATTAGTGGAGTTCGACGTAATCTTTGGTATGGACTGGCTCTCGAAGCAGCGAGCATGTATTTATTGCAACCGAAATGAGGTTAAGTTGGGACTGAATACTGATCGGGAGATTATGTTTGTGGGCATGAAGGGGTCGGGTAAGATTTTGATGTCGGCCCTTCAGGTGATCAAGGCAGTTCGGTCTGGGGCAGAGCTGTTTGTCATATTAGTGTAGACTTCAACCCCTAAGCCAAGCCTGGGCAGTATTCTAGTTGTATCTGAGTATCCTGATGTGTTTCCAGATGATCTCTCTGGAGCCCCTCCTCAGTGGGAGATTGATTTTACTATTGAGCTGGTGCCGACTGCCAAACCGATGTCACGCTCTCCGTATCGGATAACGCCAAGAGAGATGGCGGAGTTGAAGGTGCAACTGCAAGAGTTGTTGGAGCAAGGGTATGTGCGTCCAAGTTCGTCGCCTTGGAGCCCACCGGTCCTTTTCGTTAAGAAGAAGGATGGGAGCTTGGGACTCTGTATCGACTATCGGGAGTTGAACAAGCTTACGGAAAAGAATAAGTATCTGATCCCAAGGATTGACGATCTATTTGATCAGCTAGTTGGGTCAACAGTATATTCGAAGTTATATCTGAAATCCGGATACTACCAATTAAGGATAAGGTAAAGCGATATCCCAAAGATGGCGTTCAGCGCGCGGTTTGGGCATTACGAGTTCACGGTCATGCCATTTGGGTTGACCAATGCGCCATCCGTGTTTATGGATCTGATGAACAGGATGTTCAGAGAGTACCTGGATTGTTTCATGATAGTATTTATCGACGATATTTTGGTGTAATCGCAGTGTGAGGATAATCACTACAAGCATCTACATATGGTGTTGGAGACATTGAGAATAAATTAGTTGTATGCTGAGTTCTCCAAGTGTGAGTTCTGGTTATCCTTGGTAGCGTTCCTTGGTCATGTTGTTAGTGGAGAAGGAATAGCGGTGGATCCGGCGAAGATAGTGGCGATACGGGAGTGGCCTGTATTGACTACTGTGGCGGAAGTACGGAGATTTCCGGGGCTTGACTGCTACTACAGGCGCTTCGTAGAAAACTTCTCGCGGATAGCGCTACCACTCATGACGTTGACAAGGAAGGATCAAAAGTTTATGTGGTCGTCAGCGTGTGAGCAGGCTTTTGTAGAGTTGAAGAGGCGGTTGACCACTGTGCCTATTTTATGTTCGCCGAGTTGGACCAAAGGGTTTGAAATCTATAGTGATGCTTCGGGCAGTGGTTTGGGTTGTGTTCTGCTACATCATGGGAGCGTGATAGCCTATGGTTCGTGACAATTGAAGGTTCACGAGAGGAATTATCCGGTCCATGACTTAGAGTTAGCGGCCGTGATATTTGCTCTAAGGTTGTGCAGGCACTATCTGTACGGTGTGAAGGTTGATATCTACACCGATCATAAGAGCCTGAAGTACCTATTAGATCAGAAGGACCTGAACATGAGGCAGCGGAGGTGGATGGAGTTACTGGAAGACTACACCTTCAAGATACATTATGTTCCTGGGAAAGGAAATGCAGTGGCGGATGCATTGAGTCGCAGGGCTCCTGTGAAGGCCAACTGGTTTTCGGTACATGATGAGAGTTTGGTCCGTGATTTGGAGGCATTAGAGATATCTTACGTCGGCAAGCAAGCTAGTGCCGAGGCTAAACTGTATTAGACAGAGGTGCAGTATGACCTAGCTGATAGAGTTTGGCAGGCTTTGGTTCAGGATAGCAGCATGAAGTAGATCTTAGATCGATCTTTGGATGGGTCAAATTCTCAATTTGCTGTTGAGGATGGACTACTAAGGAGGGACGGTCGTCTATGCATTCCAAGTGCGGATAATCATCGGGAGGAGCTGATGTACGAGGCTCATCATACCAAGTACTCAATCCACCTGGGGAGTACGAAGATGTATAAATACATGGAGAAGTTGTTCTGGTGGCCAGGACTAAAGAAGGATGTAGCACTTTATGTGGCCAAGTGCCAAACTTGTGCCTTGGTGAAGGTGGAGTGCCAGAAGCCCGGAGGTTTCTTGAAATCCTTACCTATCCCAAAGTGGAAATTTGACGACATTTCTATGGATTTTGTGCATGGTTTGCCAAAGTCGCAGAGGGGAAACAACGCCATCTGGGTGGTCGTGGATAGATTGACAAAGGTGTCGCATTTCATCCCAAACAGGAAGGAAGATCCGGTGGAAACGTTAGCCAAACTCTATGTGGATAATATTGTGTGATTGCATGGTGTGCCCCGTAGTATTGTTAGTGACCGAGATGGACGCTTCACGTCGAAGGGCTGGAGGCTGGTGCATAGTCTGTTGGGAATAAAGCTGAGTTTCAGCACAACCTTTCACCCATAGACGGATGGTCAGGCCGAGAGGGTTAACAGGACGATGGAGGACATGTTTCGCATGTGCGTCTTGGATTTAGGGAAGCAATGGGAAGATCACATGTACATGGTGGAGTTTGCATATAACAACTTTCAAGCGAGTATTGGAATGGCGCTTTTCGAGGCCTTGTATGGGAGAAAGTGTCGCACGCCATTGTCTTGGTTGGAGATATAACGTCCCGAATTACACTAGGTCCCGTGTGCGTGTTTTTGAGCCAGGAGAGCTGACTTGGGCTCAAGGGAGTGCTGACAACTGGAAGCATGTAGCACCCAAAAAGTTTGGAATTGGCAAATTTTTGGGTGACACGGCCTGGGACACAGGGGTATCCCAGGGCGTGTCCTGCTCGGGTGCGTATAAGTGGCGAGGTCGACGAAAATGGGTTCGATGAAGTGTTCGAGCGATACACGCCCCGTGTCACGGGCGTGTCACGGGCGTGTCCCATCCGACAATGGCGTGTCGGAGGGCGGGTGTTCCCTCTGGTCGATGACCAGCACTCAACGATCGTCGAGTGTCAAGTATGGGGTATACGGCCTATGACACGGGCGTGTCACAGGGCGTGTCCCTCTCATCCTCGAGTAGTTCTCGTGTAGGTCGAAATATACTCGAGTAGGTGGAAAAGTACTCGAGTAAGAGGGGGTGACACGGGCATGTCATCCCTGTGACACGGGCGTGTCCTATTCGGGTACCCGAGTAGTTGGTTTTCTCTCGAGTAAGTCCTCTCGAATAAGTCTCGAGAGGGTTACACGCCCCATGTCACGGGTGTGACTGGGCTGTCACGGGCGTGCCCAATCCGTGTACTCGAGTAGTTGGTTTTATCTCGAGTAAGTCCTCTCGAGTAAGTCTCGATTGGGTTACACGACCCATATCACGGGCGTGACTGGGCTGACACGGGCGTGTCCCACCCGTGTGTCGTGTCGAGTATTGAACCGACGCATAAAAACTGTCATAACGCTTCACCTAAGCAAGATACGGGTAAGGACACGGGCGTGTCCCTACCCGTGTCACTTTTATATAAAAGGGGAAATGATAACCCTAGCCATTTTCACTCCTCATTCCAGCCATTTTTCTGAGAGGAACTCCTGTTGAGAGAAAGAAGTTGCTGGATCTAGTTCTAGAGGAGAAGATCCACCGCCGCCGTGGAAAGGAAGATACCGCCGAGAAGAGTCATGAGATCCATGGCCGGAAATGGTGGAAACGTCGGAAGTGAGGTGAGTTTCCTAGCCTCTCCCTTGGTTCTAGATCTCTAGTTATTTTCTTATTAGAGATATCGACTCAAGATAGTCTTGATGGAGAGAAGGAGTTTTCTAGGGATGGCCATGCTAGGACATGTGTTCTAGGTTTTAAATCTCTTCAACCTTCCCTTTCTTTTATGTGATGATGGGTGGATGGTTTCGTGAAACATCATGGGCCTTTGAGGGTGAATAAGGGAGGAGGAATTTGTGGAATGATTTTGGAAGATCGACTTGAAGGGGAAGATGAACCGATGCCGTTCATTCCTCTTTAAGATGCGTGCATAATCTATATTCTACGCGCAGTGATCTTCTTGGCCATTTTCATGTAGAATAAGTCTAGATCCGGGCTTCCGACTAAACATGAAAGTTGTAGCCCCTAAAACTACCTTTCCAACGAGTGGTTGCACGTCTTCATGCGAAGTGTGTAGCCACGGGAAACTCTGAACGAACATGACCTCCGATAAATCCTGCATGCAGCAACTGTGTTCTGTACGCAGCGGAATTCAAGGCTGATTTCAACTAGGATACACTCAAATCTGGGTTGTGGGCTGAATATGAAATTGTAACCCATGAAAGACCTTTCCATTGAGCAGTTACAAGTCTTCACCGGATTCCTATAGCTTCGGAAATCTCTGGTCGAAGTTGTTGTCCAGATTTATTCTACACTTAAATTCTGGGGTTTATAAAATATGAATTTGAATTCGGTGGAATCGATGTTGCTGATTAACTCTAGACTTTGAAGAATTATTTTATGCTGACCACCGTAGTACTATGAATGATAAATCTTGTTAATTATATTTTGTAAAACTGAATTGTGGAGCAAGCTTTAATGCATGATATGACTTGCTAAAATTGATAGATTGTTATAAATCGCACCATGTTTATAATATGATGAATGAAATGACTGGATACAATTGGTAGATTATTATTAAGGCGCATCATGTTTGTAATAAGTTGAAATCATTTGCAATGTCAAATAGAGGGATAAGCCATGACCATGAGTATGTATGATGGTTAGAATGAATTGTAGTAGTCCAATACTTAGAGCGTAGTATCCCTACAGGTAGTATTGTGAATGGATGTAAGTGCGGTGCTGACCGTCACTAGTTGGTTTGTGTTGAGATGTGGTATAGATGGATGGTTGGGCTGCGCCCTCGTGCTTACTTCCGAGGCCCCTTCCATGCCACTGTGTTGTGGAATTTGCATGTGGTGTGAGTCGACATACGGTGTCGTAATCCTGGGTTAATGATAGTGTGGCAGGTCTACGGGCTCGCCGATCGTCACACCGATGGGAGTTGACAGTTAGACTTTGGGCGGTTGGGCTATGTCCTCGGTGTTCACGTCCCGAGGCCCCTTCCATGCCAAGTGAACGGTTGTGCTGTGTCCTCGTGCGTTCTTCCGAGCCCCCTTTCGGGACACACCAGGCTAGTTCGGGCTGTGTTCTCGGTGCATATCTACCCGAGACCCCGCTGGGCCATAGTACGCATGGGCTCCGCTGTTGTGTTCTTAGCGTTGAGGCGTATGGAGGCCTAGGTGAAGTAGTGTGGATACCCGCCTAGTAGTAGAGATGCCCGCTCTACTGTCACCGCCTAGCCACGACGCCTGATGCCTGAGAGGTTAGCTACCTGCTCGAATAGTGGGAACTATAGTCTGTGTCGACATAACAATTGCATGTGTGTGATCATGGGTGAGTCATTGCATAGCATACATACCATTACATAGCATTGCACAATAAGACCCTCATCGTATAAGTTTGTATGGGCACTCTTATACGATGAGTTACTTTTATGTAACTCGATCCTTAACCTATAAGTTTGTATGGGCATTCTTATAAGTTAAGTTACTTTCCTGTTGTAGTTACTTGTACTTTTTGATTTACTAATATTGTTATTCAAGTAGAACTGCTAGTTTATAATGTTGTTATTCATGTACTATTACCACCTTCTTGTACCTGCTTTACTACTTGTATTATACTTGTACCCTTGTTCCTTTCTCCGCCCGGTGCCGAGGAGTCGTCGGGGGAGCGGATGTGAAGCCACTTAGTCTTTCGACTAACGGTTGTTACGTCTACCTTTTTAGGAGGTCACCTCGCAGGTAGAGCAGCCGTAGACTTTGTAGCAGGAAAGCTAGGCCAGGACGACAGGGCCTGAAGTGACGGTGCCATCGCTACCGTCGGTTACGAATGTGAGTGTTGTGAAATTCTGTTGTAGCCCGTTTGGGCAAATTTTATAGCTGTACTCTAATATTGTAGAAGCGTGTTTTAGCTTCTCTTATTTGATGTATTTGGACTCATATGCTTAGTGTGGATTTGTCTTCTTCTTGCTTATATTATGGTTGGGTTGGCATGTTCATTTTGATATTGATTGTAGTTGGCGGAATAGGCGTCTTGTGGTACAGGTTAGCCTGTGTGCTAATGCTACCACAAGGTAGCTGTTTAGGGCATAAGACCTCCCCTTCTTGCCGTGTTTTGGGATCGGGAGGGGGGGGGGGTCTTACAAATGGTATCATTTTTCCACAATCCTCAACTAAAGAAGTCATTTAACAATGGTACCACCCTCGTTCGATTAGTCAGTTTGCGGACAAACAGACTTAGCGGAAGCAGTTGTGTGCCCATATGTAATTCACATTATGTTGTCCAGCTTTGACCTTAAGATTAGCCAACCTGACCTTAGGTGCGATCTTTATATGTTGATCTCCTGAAGTTTGGACGACCCTAGGTATGTAAACCGATTGTATAAAGTCTTGCAAGATCCCCTAGGGAAAGAACTTTTGTTTATAGCGGATTTTGAATCTAGCGGAGATAATAGATATGGCAGATTTCCTAGGGCAACCACTTTTGTTTATAGCAGACTCGAGCATGGTGGAGATAATGGATATGGTAAAGTGGTTGGAAGCGGGTCTTTTGGGTGTTCAGACAAGCGTTAAGAGACTTGCTGAAGGATTAGTTGAAGTATGACCCAACTTCAGGATGAGGACTACGAGGAAGAAATTAAGCATTCATCCTTAGTCTGCCTAAGTTGTTCTAGGAATCTGGATTGAACCTTCACAATCTTTATACTTAGGTGTAATGGTTAGTGAGAAACTAGCCTACACTCTATTCGATACCGGTGCCACACAGTCGTTGGTGTGGCGGACTTCATTAAAAACCTAAAAGGTGTATAATACTTTACTGGTGTAGCACGACGAGTGCGTCTACCGGACGACTCGGAGATGATTGCAACCACTAAGTGCGAGTTTGAGATATTTATTGATGGAAAGGCCTTTGATACGCCTGCCACAGTCTTGAGAATGCTGGAGTTTGACATCATTTTGGGCATGGTGTGGTTGGACTGGCACTTTGCAAGGATTGACTGCGCGGAAAAGCGAATCTATTTGAGACATGGAGACACCGACGTCATATTTCAAGGTATTAGCTGTGCACCTCATATTTTGTTATCTTCAGTTCAGACAGTAAAATCCCATATGAAGGGGGATGAAGTCTTCATGATCTGGTTCGAGTTGAAGGGGTTAGCACGGGATATAAAGGATGTACGGGTAGTGATGGATTTCCCCGAGATATTTCCTGAGAAACTGTCAGGATTACCCCCACATAGAGAGGTTGACTTCTAGATTAATCTAGTACCGGGAGCCAAGCCGGTATCCAAGGCCCCTTACCGAATGGCCCCGAAGGAACTCGCGGAGTTTAGAGTTCAACTGTAAGAACTGGTGGAGTTAGGGTTCGTTCGCCCCAGTTCGACCCTGGGGAGCCCCTGTATTGTTCGTGAAGAAGAAGGATGGGACCCTGCGTTTGTGCATAGACTATCGGGAACTCAATCGGCTGACGGTGTGGAACACTTATCCTCTACCTCGGATCGACGAGTTGTTCGATCAACTAGTGGGAGCGCATTGGTTTTGTAAGCTGGACTTGCGCTCAGGGTATTATCAGTTGAGAATACAAGAAGGTGACATCCAGAAAACGACCTTTAGTTCAAGACATGGACTGTACGAGTTCACAGTAATGTCGTTTGGGCTCACAGATGCCCCTTTGACCTTCATGAGCCTGATGAACATGGTGTTTGAACCTTATTTGGATGTCTTCATCATTGTCTTCATAGACGACATCTTGATCTATTCAAAGACGGAGGAAGAGCATGTTGAGCACTTGACCTTGGTATTGAAGAAATTAAAAGAGCATGCCTTGTTCGCCAAGTTCAGCAAGTGCGAATTCTGGCTTAAAGAGTTTGCTTTCTTGGGGCATGTGATCAGTGGAGCAGGACTAGTGGTGGATCCGACCAAGGTGCGTGCCGTGAAGGAGTGGTCGCCCTTGAAGTCGGCGGCCGATGTGAGGAGTTTCCTTGGACTTGTCGGGTACTACCATAAGTTCGTAAACAGATTTTCAAAGATTGCTCTTCCTCTCACTTCATTGACGAATAAAGGTGTTCCATTTGAGTGGACACCCCAATGTGAAGCAGCATTCTAGGAGCTGAAGGATAGACTTACCTCCGCCCCCATCCTTGCACTTCCGTCTGGGAAGGAAGGATTTCAAGTCTACACTGACGCATCATATCAAGGGATGGGAGCGGTGTTGATGCAGCATGGACACGTGATTGCTTATGCCTCGAGACAACTGAAGAAACATGAAATCAATTACCTGGTTCACGATTTGGAGCTTGGTGCTGTGGTGTTTGCCTTGAAGGTTTGGAGGCATTATCTATACGGCGTTCACTGCGAGATATTTTCAGATCACAAAAACTTGAAGTACGTTCACACTCAGAAGGAGTTAAACTTGAGACAATGGCGGTGGTTAGAATTTATATGCGACTACGAGTTCACCATGAACTACCACCCCGAAAAGGCGAACTCGGTGGCCGATGCATTGAGTAGGAAGGTACCAGGCTCTAGCCCAGAGGCTCGATTAATGAGTATGGAGTTGGCTCGGATGATTGAGGAGATGGATATTACTTTGGTGCTTAAGGCTTCTTCGGCAGAGTATACAAAGTACTTGGCAAGACGGAGCATAGTTTGTGATATCCGGGACCGAATCTGAGTGGAGCAAGGAGTGGATGCGGCCCTGGACCCGAAAATCAAGTCAATCGAAGATGGGACTACGGATGAGTATACGCTAAAAGACAGCTTCGTTTATTTCCGTGGTCGGCTATACATTCCCAAGGGCGGTAGAATCCGGGAGGATATCTTGAGAGAGGCACATTGCTCTCAGTATTCAGTGTACGTATTGCCAAGATGTACGCCGGCTTGCGAAAGACCATGTGTTGGCCGGGAATGAAGAAGTGAAAGTGCAAGTTAGATCTGATATACTCTAGAGGGGGGGGTGAATAGAGTATGGTGCTTGCTAAAAACTTTTTACAATAGTTGTTGTATTCCTAAGTGAACAGGGAAGCAAATAATTAAATAAACACAGCAACTATCTAAACAAAAAGCAACCACAAATCACAGCCAGAAACAAAAAGAGAGACAAGCAACCAGATGACACAAGGAGCTATAGTGGTTCTCCAATCAACCTGTGTACATCCACTCTTCTACCACCCTAGGTAGGAATCCACAGCAGGATGAGTTGATCAGATGTCCTGGGCACCAATGAGCTTTTGATAAGGTGCTCAAAAACCAAACCAGATTTTTTGATCAGGTGTCTTGCCACCACTGAGTTTTGATAAGGTCTCAGAAACCAATCACAAACTTTTGAAGGGAGTTTGAAAAACCCTTTGCAATAGAGAGAGAGAGAGAGAAAATCTTCTCTATCAACAGTCAGAGAGAAGATAGTGGATGTTGTCAAAGCTCCCCCTGAGATCTTGAGTGTTCAGGAAGTGAAGCTTTGCAGTAGGGTGATAGGCCTTCAGATGATTTGATCTCCAGCAAAAGATGATTTCAGCAGCAACTGAAATGTGAGGTGTTTGGAGTCTTGAATGATGATGGCCTTTGAATACTTGAATCAAAAGAAATCTGAAAATTTCAGTTGGTTGATCTCCTTTTGTGATGTGTGTTCTTGTATGAATTTGAGACTGAGAATGTCTGCAACTCTCTTTCTTTCTCTTGTGTGATTGTTGTGTTGTAAGAGTTGTTGTTGCAGAGAATATGTGTATTACTTCTTTTTCTTCTACAGCAGGAATGAAAAATCTGATCTTTTATTCCTTTTGTCTGAATAGAAATGATCCACTGTTCAAGATAGCCGTTAGCCTGTCAATAAATGACTTCCTTAAATGTATTTGTCTTCTGGAGGAAAGTCCAATACAATCATTCCTTGAAAATTCCTTGAAACTTGCTCCAGATTAATTGAAAACGGCTACAAAATCTCTGAATTAAATGCTGACAATAATTCTACAGCTGTCTGAATTTGAATCTTGAAAATCATTGAACTCTTTAGAGAAACGTCGAACTGAGCTCCACTATCGTTGAACTGAGCTCAGAGACTTGGACTTAGACAGAAATAGAGATCGTCGATCTGAGCTCAAAGATCGTCGAACTGAGCTCAGAGATAGAGAATCAAACTGGAGTCAAGATCGTCGATCTGAGCTTGAAGATCATCGAATGGAGTTTGACGACTTGATGAAGTTGAGCTCAGAGATCGTCGAATGGAGTTCGACGATCCGTCAAAGTGAGCTCAACGATCGTCGAATGGAGTTCGACGATTCGTCGTACTGAGCTCGACGAAATGACTTAGTCTCCTGAAATGAATTCTCTGGTCTTGAGAGCAGCTTCCAAACCTAAACACTAACCCTTAGACTCAATTCTAATTGACCTTTAGATCTATACAATGAGGTCAAGACAGGTTTCCTAAAGACATAGTGATCCTTGCCCAAATCAGTAATAGGGTGTTCCAATAATCTCCCCCTATTTGAGTTAGGATTACTATTTACAGATATTGGAAAATTATAAACATATACAAAGCAACAATATAACAAACAAGACATTGCAGAATCACAGATGTTATCTAAGATAGCTTAGAAATCAAAATAACTGTCACCTTATAGAATTACTCTTTTTCCTTGCTCTTTATAAGTACTATTTCTCTGTTTGGATTGAGAGCTTCCTTTTTAGATCTTCTGTCATCAACTGCACCTAAAGAGGTTTGTTGCTTAGGCCTGGGCACTACAGCTTCAGGGTGCAACTTCATGTAGCTTTCTGAATCAAAGAACTTACTGGAAGAGTATCTTTCAAGTTCCTTCTTCCTTTGATCTGATAAAGTAGTTATATTTGAAGTGTCTTTGCCTTGTTCTCTGGCTTTCTTGATCTGGTCCAGAGCAGCTAATTCCTTCATTCTAGCTGTCCATGAAGTAGGATTATTCTCTGGATCCTCAAAAGGAACTGGAGGCTCATATCTATTTGAAGGATTGTCTGGAGGAGCTCTGGAGGAGACTAACTCTTTCAGCTTGTAAGGAAAGGGACCTGAAGTAGTATCAGTGGAAGCTTGTCCTTCCCTTGAATAAGGGTGTTGCCTGGAATGTCCTTTGGAGTAAACTTGAAATTCTCTTTGGTTTCCTCTGTAATTTCCTCTCCTTGACTGGTAGCCTCTGGATTGACTTCCTCTATATTGAGATCTACCTTGAGGTTGATAAGAGGATTGGCTTCTGGCAGAAGGTTGAACAGCTGAACTACCACCTGCACCTGCATCAGGTGAGGGAGGAGGAGGAGGAGGACGATTGAACTGAAAAGATCCTTTCTCATACTTTCTCGTTTTCTTCATAGCCTTCAGTTGATTTTTGGAGTCTTGCATCCAATGTTCTGTGATAGGACAGTTATGCAGTATGTAGTAAGGAATGTCATTGGTATCTTTTACTTTTGCTGGAGGAACTCTTTTCATTGCTTTGCTTCTGACATTTCTTTTCCTTGCAATAGTAGCAGAGGAGTCATCTGAATCAGTTCTGAACTGATCACTTTCTGAGCTTTGATCATCATATAGTGCATCAATCCTTTTCAGATAGTCTATCTGTTGTTGTGATTGAGCAGATGTAACAGCAGTGACAGCAATAATAGTAACAGCAACAGATTCAGATACAACAGTTTCAGCAATAAAAATAACATCAGCAATAACAACAGGCTCAAAATCAAATGTCTCTGTCATATGTATATCCTTAATAACATCAATGTTAGTACTGGCAGAAACATCAATAACAGCAGTAGGAGCATCAATATATAGGGAATTTACAAAAGAATAAATTAAGCTGGTGTCACAACTTGAAATAGGCACAATGGCCTTAGAGAGATCTTCAGATGACTGGACTGCAGTATGCTCTGGAAGACAGCTGAAAAATACAAAGTCAAAATCTGACAATAGTGACCTGAGGTCCACTGTGATAACTGCAACTGGAGGTATTGAGGATTGAGCTTGGGCTGAAGATACAGCAGCAGCAGTAGCAGGCAATACAGCAGCAGCAGGCAATCTTTCCACTTTATGAGGCATCTCCCCCTGCCTAGATTCAGTCAAGACTGGATCAAGGCACCCAGATGAAGGGATTGCCTGAGGAGGAATGAGAGAGGAGAGCCTGGCAGACAGTTCTGCAACTGACTGTAGAAGTGGAGCCAAGGAGGTCTCCAACAAGAGTGATAGCCTGGGAGCTATCAACTCATAGAGTCTGTCTGCTAGAACTGGAAGATCTACATGCTCAAGAGGGACTTGAGCAGGGGTAGAAATTGAAGGTGGAGCAGCTGGAGATGTTGATAGAGAGCTGGTTGATGGTGAAAATGAAGGTTGAGATATGGGGATTGTGGAAATGGAAGATAATGGAATTGAAATAGAAGGTGTGAAGGATGGTTGTGAAATAATATCTTGCAGTAGTTGTTGATATGATGTGGAAGAAGAGGGTAGTTCAGGAGGGGAGGAAGGAAAATCATCCATAAAGGAATCATCTAGCATTGTGAATGATGGTATATGAGAGGATGATTCAATGTCCAGGTGGGGGTATTGATGTAGAGGAAGGAAGAGTTCTTCTGTGAGTGGAAGAGTTGGAGAATGGATTGAAGTTGGAGATGGAGTTGAAATTTTGATTGTGGAGGAAATTGGAATGGTGGATGTGACTGGTGAGGATGAAACAAGAGGTGGAGGAGTAGGAGAAGAAACAAGCAAATCTTCTGCAGGGGCAGAGACTTGAATGGAAGTGACTGGAGCAGTCCTTGTGCCTAAAGTAGTAGTTGTAGAGGGCCTGCTTGGCTTCACAATTTGCCTGTCCCATTTTCCAAACAGGGCACAGGTGAGCCTCTTGGAGGCATTGATGTGCATCCCATTTGAAACTAGCAGTGCAGGGCATATGTTTTGAATAAACAGCCCTATTATTCTCCCATAATTAACAAAATTTTTGTTAATCTTCTTCTTGATCAGATCAAAGAAGATTTCTCCCCAGTTCAATTGTTTCTTATCCACAAGGGCACCCATCAAACATAACTGATACCTGGAGATGGTATCGTGGGCTGAATGTTTGGCCAATAACACCTTTCCTACAACATCAGCCAGAAATCTGTACTCCACAGACAGATTTTTCTTCAGGAGTTTGCTAGGGTTTGCATCTGAATGTCCCATTTTCTCAAGTAAATCAGAAAACTCTTCTCCAAAAAGTTCAGCAGAATCTTCTCCAGAATGTAATTGAAAAACCTCTGTCAAGATAGTAGGTGTTAGAGGTACCTGGGTTCCAGATATTATTCCAATCACTATATTCTGATCCTGGTTGTGGGCAGTATACACCCACTCTTTTATTTCATCAGTAGCTAATTTGATCCTGGTGGACATGATAGTAACGAGCTGTTGTTCCTTGAAAAGTTCTAGAATATCTTTGAAAATCTGATCACTGTTATTGAAAGAATCCATATCAATATCAAATCCTACATCAAATTTCATTGCAGCCAGGACTGCAACTGAGACGGCCATTGATTCCTATAAAAATCAACAAACAAACGACCATGTGTAGAGAAGTTTGGAGGGAAAGAGAAAATTTGCAAAGAGAATGAAAGCGCAAAGGGAGAACGACGACCGAAAAATGAATTTTATATTAGGGTTCGACGCAGGAAAGAAAAGATCGTTGAACTCAGTTCGACGATCGGGGCTTCTAAAGGAACCTGAAAGGTCATCAATAGCGTCGATATCCGTTCGACGATATTGGAAAGCGTCGAGCTCCGTTCGACGATAGTTCAGAAAACAAAACCGTCGAGCGCCGTTCGACGATCGCTGACCTGGAGAGATAGTTTAGACTATCTGAGAAGCGCTGAACTCTGGTCAACGATTTAGGAAAGCGTCGATCTCCGTTCGACGATCTGGGGGAAAATCGTCGAGCGCAGTTCAGAGACCAGAAACACTCTATACACTATAAAATCAAGATGTTTGCCTAGTCTTGGTCAATTTTTATAGTTTAAAAATCTTGGAACTTATTTTAGACTTCCTCCATCTAACATTCCTAACTGATTCAGGAAGAAGGTATGTTTCTTTTCATCCAAGGGTTTGGTGAAAATATCTCCCCTTTGTAAATCAGTTGGGATATATTGAAGTTCAATTTTATTTTTCTCAACATTATCCCTTAGAAAGTGATACCTAATTTCTATGTGTTTTGTCCTACTATGGAGGACTGGATTTTGAGCTATAGAAATAGCACTGGTATTATCACAAAATATTTTTGACTTCTCTAAGTTGTAGCCATAGTTTAGGAGTTGGTTTTGAATCCACAAAATTTGTGAACAACAACTACCTGCAGCCATATATTCAGCTTCAGCAGTTGAAGTTAACACAGATGTTTGTTTCTTATAAAACCAAGAGACAAGTCTGTCACCAAGAAACTGACAAGTTCCACTGGTGCTTTTCCTGTCTATTCTGCATCCAGCATAATCAGCATCAGAAAATCCAGTTAAATCAAATGCTGAATCTTTTGGATACCAGAGACCTAGATTTGGACAACGTTTTACATACCTGAGAATCCTTTTTACTAATGTTAAGTGTGACTCTCTAGGGCTCACTTGGAATCTAGCACATATGCATGTAGCAAACATTATGTCAGGTCTACTAGCTGTAAGGTACAATAAGGAGCCAATCATTGCTCTATATGTTGTCTGATCAACAGGTTTCCCATGTTCATCAGCATCTAATACAACATTAGTAGGCATAGGTGTTTTCATATATGATGCTTCAGACATACCAAATTTCTTAACCAATTATTTTGCATACTTGGTTTGAGAAATAAATATGCCTTCAGCATGTTATTTGATTTGCAATCCTAGGAAGAAGGATAGCTCACCCATGCTACTCATTTTAAATTTAGAATGCATTAGATTGGAGAACCTTCTGCACAAATTTGAATCAGTAGAACCAAAAATAATATCATCTACATAGATTTGTACTAGTAGGGTATGAGACTTATGGGTTCTAATAAAAAGAGTTTGGTCTACACTACCCCTTATAAATTCATTTTTCAGAAGAAAGCATGCTAGGGTCTCATACCATGCTCTAGGAGCTTGCTTTAGATCATATAATGCTTTGTGCAATTTGAAAACATAATCAGGATGAGTTGAAGAGATAAAACCTGGAGGTTGTCTGACATAGACTTCTTCTTTGATATCTCCATTTAGAAAAGCATTCTTTACATCCATCTTGTATACTTTGAAACCTTTGTGTGCTACATATGCTAAGAAGATTCTTATGGCCTCCAACCTTGCAACTGGTGCAAAAGTCTGGTCATAATTTATCCCTTCTTCTTGAGAGTACCCTTGAGCAACTAGCCTTGCCTTGTTCCTTACAATGACTCCTTGATCATCCAACTTATTTCTGAATACTCACTTTGTTCCAACAATGGAGTGATCCTTAGGCCTTGGTACTAGTACCCAAACTTTGTTCCTTTCAAATTGATGCAACTCTTCTTGCATTGCAATGATCTAGTGTGGATCTTGCTTAGCATCTTGAATGGATTGAGGTTCAATTTGAGAAAGGAAGCAAGTGTGCATCAGGTTTTAGTTGACCTGATTTCTGGTTTGCACACCAGCTGAGATGTCTCCAATTACTTGAGAAATTGGATGGTCTCTTGATGTTACTAAATCAATAGGAGGTGTTGATTGTTCACCAACCTGTGTTGTTGTTTCCTCTGG
This sequence comes from Platanthera guangdongensis, assembly GCA_039583875.1. Taxonomy (NCBI): domain Eukaryota; kingdom Viridiplantae; phylum Streptophyta; class Magnoliopsida; order Asparagales; family Orchidaceae; genus Platanthera; species Platanthera guangdongensis. The sequence goes on along the minus strand of CM077147.1, from coordinate 116,636,163 downwards.
TGGTACAACAACTGGCTCTTCAAGAAGTTTCTCTTCAAGATGTTGAATGTCTTCTTCATCTTCACTGCTTTCCTCTTTTTGAATGATTTGTAATCTGTTCAAGTCTTCAGCAAGAGAATGTACCTGCAAAGGTTCTATGGTAGAAGTATTCTTCTCCTTGAAAGACATGTTAGATTCATCAAAAGATATATGAACAGATTCTTCAATTTTAAGAGTAGATTTATTATATACCCTATAAGCCTTACTGATTATGGAGTATCCCAGAAACACTCCTTCATCAGCTTTAGCTTGAAATTTTGCTAAATATCTCTTGTCATTATTGTGAATGTAACAAATACAACCAAAAATTCTAAAATAATCTACTTTAGGTTTCTTCCCTTTGAGTAATTCATAGGGAGTCTTGCCCTTCAGTTTGTGTATTAAACTTCTATTCAATATATAGTTGGAGGTGTTCACTGCCTCTGCCCAAAAAGATAGAGGAAGGTGAGCATCTGACAACAATGTAGTGGCAGATTCAATAAGGGTTCTATTTTTCCTTTCTGCTACCCCATTTTGTTGAAGAGTTCTAGGAGCTGAGAAAGTGTGCCTGATCCCTTCACTCTGACAGAACTTTTGCATTAGAAGAGAATCAAACTCTGTCCCATGATCACTTCTGATCAGGGCAATGTGAGTATTGAACTCACTCTGTATGCATTTGAGAAACTCTGTCAAACACTTAAAGTTACCAGACTTCTTCCTCAGAAAGAATACCCATGTGAATCTAGAGAAGTCATCTACAATCACTAAAGTATAAGATTTCCCTCCTAAGCTTTGTACTGTAATGGATCCAAAAAGATCAATGTGCAACAGATACAAAATCCTAGGTGAATCACTCTTATTAAGTGACTTGAAACTGTTTTTGGTTTGCTTGCCTAATTGACAAGCCCTGCAAAGTCCCTCCTTCTTGTAGGGGCCAGAAGGTAGTCCTCTAACAAGGTTGTCCTTGGATAGCCTAGCAATGGTTCTAAGGTTTATATGACCTAGTCTCTTATGCCATAATACATTAGGTCTACTAATAGAATTGAACAGACAAATATCTACATTGGTTGAAAGGAAATCTACAATATAGATGTTACCTTTCCTTATACCTATCAACACAGTTGTGTTGTCCTCTGACTTGATCTTGCATAAGGATTTGCTGAAAGTCACTTGGTAGCCTTCATCACATAGTTGACTGATGCTTATCAAGTTGTGCTTCAGTCCCTTCACATAGGCTACTTTCTTGAATGTGACTGTCCCGATTTGGACTGCACCATATCCATTTGTTAGTCCAAAGTTTGAATCACCAAATATGTCTTTGGGTCCAAGCTTGGCTTTAAAGGATGTGAAATTGTCCTTGCTTCCTGTCATGTGCTTAGAGCACCCACTATCCAAATACCATTGCTGGTTTGATGTTGGATAGGTCTTCACCTGCACATAAAGCAATTTACTTATTTTTGACCCAATTTACCTTGGGCCTAGGTTGATAACCTTTAAATTCAGAAATAAATGACATCCCTGGTTGACTCTTATAACCTTCAGGATGATATCTCCTTGGAGGTATTATCCATTCAGTATAAGGGTTAAATATTTAGGATGAAGGACCCCTAGGTTTGGAATTTGATTTACCCTTGAAGAAGTTTTCAAAACTCTGATCTCTGCTCGACGATCATTGAGCTGCGTTCGAAGATCTTGGGTTAGATCGTCGAGCTTCGTTCGACGATCGACTGTGGCAGAGTTCAGGGTTTAGAGATCGTCAACCTGAGTTCGATGATTTTTCCTGAGATCGTCGATCTGCATTCGGCGATCGTCTAGCTCCGTTCGACGATTTCTGTTGAACTCTTGTTTTCTTGGGTAAGTCAGAATTTTTCCTAGCTACCTCTACAACTCCCTTCTCTTTATCAGAGATAAACTTAATTGGGGTTGTTAGTACTATAGGTTGGCTGGATGAAACACCCAAGCCCAGTGTACTGTTGAATCTTGATTTCACTGTGCTTGTGATGTCCATTAGCTTTATACTTCTCCCATTGAGGGATTCTTCAAGCTTCTTGGCCTCTGACAGCTCACTTTTCAGTGAAGCTATTTGCTCCCTACAGCACTCCAACTCATCAGAGAGTTTGAAGTTTTCTGATTTTAAGGTACTATGTTTAGATAATTGATTTCTGAGAGAAATGATTTCCTTCTCAGATTTTAATAAGTCTAAACATAATGCTTTAAATTCATACTTAAAGTCCTCAGAATTAAAATCAAAAGAACTTATTACCTGTTCCTCTTCAAGTTGAGTCTCTGAGTCTGACTCTGACTCTTCTGCATCAGAATTGTGTTGAGAGGCATTGATAGCCATCATGCAGAATTCCTTTTCTTCAACATCATCCTCATCATCACTTGAGTTGGATGAAGCTTTAGATTCCTCTTCTGTCTCACTCCAAGATTCAGCAACAAATCCCTTCCTTTTGTGTTTGTTCTTGCTTGAGGAGGTTTTGCCATTGCTATTTTTCTTGAAGTCCTTATCTTTTCTTCTTTCTTTCTTGTCCTTTCTGTCCTTGTTTTTGTTCTCTGGACAGTCAGGCACAATATGGCCTGGTTTCCTACAACCAAAGCAAATAATTTCTTTATTATTTGATTTATCATATCTTGTCTTGTCATATTCTTTGTATGATCTCTTCCTGAAGTCCTTATCTTTGCTTAAGCAGCTCATCATTGCCTGTGACTTTGTCTTCAGGCTGATCTTCAGTGGCTTTGAAGGCTATTGACTTTTCCTTTCTTGTGGCTGGTGAGGCAGCCTTTTGCTCTTCTTCTCTGTTTTTAATGAGCAACTCATAAGACTTGAGCTTGCCCAAGAGAGCTTATGTTGTGATCTCATTGAGACTTCTGGCATCCTTGATTGGCCAGATCCTTGAGTCCCAAGTTCTTGGGAAGCACATTAGGATTTTATCATTTAGCTCCGTCAATGAGATCTCCTTATCCAAAGTTTTTAGTTCATTGACTATCAGACTGAGTCTATTATACATGTCTGTTACTGACTCAGCTTCTCCTTTCTTGAAATTCTCATATTGGGTTACGAGGTGAGATCTTCTGTCCTTTCTTTCATCAGCAGATCCTAAGACTATTTCAGATAGCTTGTCGCAGATCTCCTTTGCTGAGTTGCATTCAGCTACCTTTTGTAAAATTTCATCAGACATAGTCTGGGCTAGAATGTTCATAGCCTTTACATCTGCAATTTTTCATTTCTTGATGTCAGCATCTGTTCCTGAGGGAGGTGGAACAACATTTGTACTTGTATTCTCTGGAGGTCTTGGACACACTGTCAATACAGAATTGAAAATGTCCTCATCAATAGAATTCATGTAGAGTCTAATCCTTGCCTTCCAAAGTGCAAACTTGTATAGATTGCACACTGGAGGTCTGGTGCTAGCATAATCTTTGTTTTGGGCCATGTTTTGTGAAGAAATAATTCTAATAACAAAATCAAAACAAGCAAATCTAGCTAGGGATCTTTGGGTTCAGGTGTTAGCCTGTGCAGCCACTAAGGTGGTATTTTTAACCAACCTGGAAGATGTGGTATTTTTTAACCAACATCCCTCTAATACCAATTGAAAGTGCAAGTTAGATCTGATATACTCTAGAGGGGGGGTGAATAGAGTATGGTGCTTGCTAAAAACTTTTTACAACAGTTGCTGTATTCCTAAGTGAACAGGGAAGCAAATAATTAAATAAACACAGCAACTATCTAAACAAAAAGCAACCACAAATCATAGCCAGAAACAAAAAGAGAGACAAGCAACCAGATGACACAAGGAGATATAGTGGTTCCCCAATCAACCTGGGTACATCCACTCTTCTACCATCCTAGGTAGAAATCCACTGCAGGATGAGTTGATCAAGTGTCCTGGGCACCAATGAGCTTTTGATAAGGTGCTCAAAAACCAAACCAGATTTTTTGATCAGGTGTCTTGCCACCACTGAGTTTTGATAAGGTCTCAGAAACCAATCACAAACGTTTGAAGGGAGTTTGAAAAACCCTTTACAGTAGAGAGAGAGAGAGAGAGAGAGAGAGAGAGAGAAAATCTTCTCTGTCAACAGTCAGAGAGAAGATAGTGGATGTTGTCAAAGCTCCCACTGAGATCTTGAGTGTTCAGGAAGTGAAGCTTTGCAGTAGGGTGACAGGCCTTCTGATGATTTGATCACCAACAAAAGATGATTTCAGCAGCAACTGAAATGTAAGGTGTCTGGAGTCTTGAATGATGATGGCCTTTGAACACTTGAATCAAAATAAATCTGAAAATTTCAGTTGGTTGATCTCCTTTTGTGATGTATGTTCTTGTATGAATTTGAGACTGAGAATGTTTGCAACTCTCTTTCTTTCTCTTGTTTTATTGTTGTGTTGTATGAGTTGTTGTTGCAGAGAATATGTGTCTGACTTCTTTTTCTTCTACAGCAGGAATGAAAAATCTGATCTTTTATTGCTTTTGTCTGAATAGAAATGATCCACTGTTCAAGATAGCCGTTAGCCTGTCAATAAATGACTTCCTTAAATGTATTTGTCTTCTGGAGGAAAGTCCAATACAATCATTCCTTGAAAATTCCTTGAAACTTGCTCCAGATTAATTGAAAACGGCTACAAAATCTCTGAATTAAATGCTGACAATAATTCTACAGCTGTCTGAATTTGAATCTTGAAAATCATTGAACTCTTCAGAGAAACGTCGAACTGAGCTCCAGTATCGTTGAACTGAGCTCAGAGACTTGGACTTAGACAGAAACAAAGATCGTCGATCTGAGCTCAAAGATAGTTGAACTGAGCTCAGAGATAGAGAATCAAACTAGAGTCAAGATCGTCGATATGAGCTCGAAGATCATCGAATGGAGTTCGATGACTTGATGAAGTTGAGCTCAGAGATCGTCGAATGGAGTTTGACGATCCATCGAAGTGAGCTCAACGATCGTCGAATGGAGTTCGACGATTCGTCGTACTGAGCTCGACGAAATGACTTAGTCTCCTGAACTGAATTCTCTAGTCTTGAGGGCAGCTTCCAAACCTAAACACTAACCCTTACACTCAATTCTAATTGACCTTTAGATCTATACAATGAGGTCAAGACAGATTTCCTAAAGACATAGTGATCCTTGCCCAAATCAGTAATAGGGTGTTCCAACAAGAAGGATGTCCATTATTTTGTTACACACTGTGAAGCTTGTAAAAGAGTGAAGGCAGAATGCAAGAGCCCCGGTGGTTTGTTACAATCGTTGCCCATCACCGAATGGAAGTTCGAGGATATCTCCATGGACTTCATCCATGGGTTACCTCGCTCACGCTCCGGGAATGATTCAGTGTGGGTGATAGTTGATCGCCTGACGAAAGTAGCCCGGTTTATCCCAATGAATAAAGAAGCTCATGTGGATGTCTTAATACGCCTCTTTGTGGAGCAATTCGTATGGTATCATGGTGTGCCTAAGACGATCGTGTCTAATCGTGATGGCCAGTTTACCTCCAATGAGTGGAAAGCGGTACAGGCGTATTTGGGCTCACGCCTTACCTTCAGCACTGCGTATCATCCTCAGACGGACATCTGAAAGGACCATCCGAACATTGGAAGATTTTTTGAGATTATGTGTGTTGGATAGAGGAGAGCCGTGGGAAAGACTCTTACCGTTGGTAGAATTCTCCTACAACAATAGCCACCAGGCTAGTATTAGCATGGCTCCTCATGAAGCTCTTTATGGAAGAAAGTGTAGAACCCCCTTGTCTTGGGTACAAGATGAAAACCCGAAGGCTTTGGGTGTTGAATATATTGAGGATACCGATGCGGCGGTTAGACTGATTCGGGATCGCATGTTGGAAGATCAAAGTCGGCAGGCGAAGTATGATAATGTAAAGCACCGGATGGTGGAATTTCAAGTGGGTGATAAGGTGTTCCTGAAAATCCGACCGATGCATGGAGTGTCACATGTGCGTGGTGTGAAAAAGCTCAGCCCAAGGTATGTTGGGCCTTATACTATATTGGAAAGGATTGGCCCGCTGGTTTATCGGTTGGAGTTACCGCCCGAGCTAGAGAACCTCCACGACGTGTTCCATGTGTCGTCGCTTCGAAAGGCGTTGTTGCGGCCCGATCAATACGTCCCCACAACTGATGGTGTTGTGGGATCTGATAGATCTATGCGACTAGAGCCGGTGCGGATCGTAGATAGCGAGACAATAAAGTTACCCCGCAAAAGTGTTCCCTTAGTGAAGGTGCTATGGTCCAATCATGGGAAGGAGGAATATACATGGGAGCCGATGGATGTGATGCAAAAACACTATCCGGAGTTGTTTGCTCAAGGTAGTTTTATTTAAAAGCATATTATATTTCTGTTATGCTTTTCTCTTCATAGCCTAAGCCTGATTTCGGGGACAAAATCTTTTATTTTATTTATAGGATTTATAACGTCCCGAATTGCACTAGGCCCATTGTGCGTGTTTTTGAGCCAGGAGAGCTGACTTGGGCTCAAGGGAGTGCTGACAACTGGGAAGCATGTAGCAGCCAAAAAGTATGAGATTGGTAAATTTTTGGGTGACACGGCCTGGGACACGGGCGTGTCCGAGGGCGTGTCCTGCGGGTGCGTAGCAGTCGCGAGGTCGACGAAAATGGGTTAGATGAAGTGTTCGGGCGAGACACACCTAGTGTCACGGGCGTGTCCCATCCTACACGGGCATGTCGGAGGGCGGGTGTTCCCTCTAGTCGATGACCAGTGCTCGACAATCATTAAGTGTCAAGTATGGGGTACACGGCCTGTGACACGGGCGTGTCACCGGGGCGTGTCCCGCTCATCCTCGAGTAGTTCTCGTGTAGGTCGAAATATACTCGAGTAGGTGGAAAAGTACTCGAGTAAGAGGGGGTGACACGGGCGTGTCATGCCTGTGACACGAGCTTGTCCTATCCGGGTACTCGAGTAGTTATTTTTCTCTCGAGTAAGTCCTCTTGAGTAAGTCTCGAGAGGGTTACACGCCCCATGTAACGAGCCTGACTGGGCTGTCATGGGCGTGTACAATCCGTGTACTCGAGTAGTTGGTTTTCTCTCGAGTAAGTCCTCTCAAGTAAGTCTCGATTGGGTTACACGCCCCATATCACAGGCGTGACTGGGCCCACACGGGCGTGTCCCACCTGTGTGTCGTGTCTAGTATTGAACCGACGCATAAAAACCGTCGTAACGCTTTGCCTAAGCAGGACACGGGCGTGTCCCTACCCATGTCACTTTTATATAAAAGGGGAAATAATAACCCTAACTGTTTTCACTCCTCATTCCAGCTGTATTTCTGAGAGGAACTCCTGTTGAGAGAAGGAAGTCGCTAGATCTAGTTCTACAGGAGAAGATCTGCCGCCGTGGAAAAGAAGATGCCGCCGAGAAGAGTCACGAGATCCATGGCCAGAAATGGTGGAAATGCAAAAAGTGAGGTGAGTTTCCTACCCTCACCCTTGGTGCTTGATCTTTAGTTATTCTCTTAGGAGAGATATCGACTCAAGAGAGTCTTGATGGAGAGGAGTTTTTTAGGGATGGCCATGCTAGGACATGTGTTCTAGGTTTTAGATCTCTTCAACCTTCCCTTTCTTCTATGTGATGATGGGTGGATGGTTTCGTGAATAATCATGGCCCTTTGAGGGTGAATAAGGGAGGATGAATTTCTAGAGTGATTTTGGAAGATCGACTTGAAGGGGAAGATGAACCGATGCCATTCATTCCTCTTTAAGATGCGTGCATAATCTGTATTCTGCGCGTAGCGATCTTCTTGGCCATTTTCAAGTTGGATATGGCCAGATCCTGGCTTCTGACTAAACACGACAGCTGTAGCCCCTGGAAATACCTTTCCAATGAGTAGTTGCACGTCTTCATGCGAAGTATGTAGCCACGGGAAAGTCTGAACGAACATGCCGTCCGATAAATCCTGCATGCAGAAAATGTGTTCTGTACGTAGCGGAATTCAAGGCTGATTTCAACTAGGATACACTCAAAACTGGGTTGTGGGCTGAATATGAAAGTTGTAACCCATGGAAAGACCTTTCCATCGAGGTGTTACACGTCTTCACCAGATTCCTATAGCTTCAAGAATCTCCGGTCGAAGTTGTTGTCCAGATTTATTCTGCACTTAAATTCTGGGGTTTATAAAATATGAATTTGAATTCGGTGGAATCGATGTTGCTGATTAACTCTATACTTTGATGAACTATTTTATGCTGACCACCGTAGTACTATAAATGATAAATCTTATTAATTAGATTTCATAAAACTGAATTGTGGAGCAAGCTTTAATGCATGATATGACTTGCTAAAATTGATAGATTGTTATAAATCCCACCATGTTTATAATATGATGAATGAAATGACTGGATATAATTGGTAGATTATTATTAAGACGCATCATGTTTGTAATAAGTTGGAATCATTTGGAATTACAAATAGAGGGATAAGCCATGGCCATGAGTATGTATGATGGTTAGAATGAATTGTAGTAGTCCAATAATTAGAGCGTAGTCTCCCTACAGGTAGTATTGTGAATGGATGTAAGTGCGGTGTTGACCGTCACTAGTTGGTTTTTATTGAGATGTGGTATATATGGATGGTTGGGATGTTCCCTCGTGCTTACTTTTGAGGCCCCTTCCATGCCACAGTGTTGTGGAATTTGCATGTGGTGTGAGTCGACACGCGGTGTCGTAATCCTGGGTTAAGGATAGAGTGGAAGGTCTATGGGCTCTCCGATTGTCACACCGACGGGAGTTGACAGTTAGACTTTGGGCGGTTGGGCTATGTCCTCGGTGTTCACGTCCCGAGGCCCCTTCCATGCCAAGTGAACGGTTGGGCTGTGTCCTCGTGCCTTCTTCCGAGGCCCCTTCCTGGTCACACCAGGCTAGTTCGGGTAGTGTTCTCGGTGCACATCTACCTAAGACCCCGCTAGGCCATAGTATGCATGGGCTCCACTGTTGTGTTCTTAGCGTTGAGGCATACGAAGGCCTAGGTGAAGTAGTGTGGATACCCGCCTAGTAGTAGATATGCCCGCTCTACTATCACCGCTTGGCCACGGCGGTTGATGCCTGAGAGGTTAGCTACCGGCTCGAATAGTGGGAACTATAGTCTGTGTCGATATATCAATTACATGTGTGTGATAATGGGTGAGTCATTGCATAGCATATATACCATTACATAGCATTGCACAACAAGACCCTCATCGTATAACTTTGTACTCTTATATGATGAGTTACTTTTATGTAACTCGGTCCTTAACTTATAAATTTGTATGGGCATTCTTATAAGTTAAGTTACTTTCCTGCTGTAGTTACTTGTACTTGTTGATTTATTAATAATGTTTTTCAAGTAGAACTGCTAGTTTATAATGTTGTTATTCATGTACTATTACCACCTGCTTGTACCTGCTTTACTACTTGTATTATACTTGTACCCTTGTTCCTTTCTCCGCCCGGAGCCGAGGAGTCGCCGGGGGAGCGGATGTGAAGCCACTTTGTCTTTCGACTAACGGTTTCCTTCTATCCGTATAGATTTCTATGACGCAAAAGCGTACTACAATGGTAACGATTCTCTACTTGAGCATGTGAATCTCTCTTTCTTTTGCATAAGGAAACCCTTTCCCGCGAGTGTACGGTGTGTGTGAGGTATTCCTTAGGGTTGACGGGAATTGTCCCCCTTGTGTTGAATATAGAGACCGGAACCGAAGTACGGACATAGGCATTATGTGTGAAGCCTACCCGGACGTGTCGGTCTGGATCGGTGATGTTGCATTTTGTATGGTTTGCCTGAGAAAACTCCGTGCTTTGTGTTTTTGGGTTTCTACACGGTAGATTGTAGCAGGGATCCTTGGGGATTAACTCCAAGGCGCACCCGAAAAACTGAGCGGAAACGTAGTTCTGCTAACTTGGTGGTTGGTGAGCCGGTCTTGTACATAACTGGGTTATGTGATGTCTGGAATTGATGCGGGATCCGACAGAAGCTTGACTCGTGCATACATCTTAAGGTGACTACGTGGTGTGAGCAATAAGCAAGTGGAATCTGACCTGGGATATGTGGTTTGGTGCGAGAGTCCCAAAGAGGGACTGGCCGTTAGCATAGCTGGGAGCCTTAGACGGTGGTCAAAAAGGCTGAAAATGCTGACAATGTTGCCATTCCGGGGATGGTGGTGAAGCCACGGTATTGACCAAATTCACCGATAATGTGCCCTGAGTGCACGTGGTGTTTGTGCCGTGAGAGCCTACACCTGTGGCGTAGTATATTCACACTTTATTGTTTAGCTAGGCTAATGAAATGCAGGGAAGGAGCACCGCCGTCCCGAGTAAGGGGCAGGGTCGTTATAATTTGTTAGGCTTTGGATGACCGTTGCTTTGTTTGCCACTGTGTGGTAGAATGTTGCTTGCAGGTGCTGTGGAGACAAGTACCAAATAGCGGACTGAAGCCCATGTTGCTGAGCTGGCCCTCGAAGGCCAAAGCGAATTGTTGTTTTACTTTTGTCATGTGTGGCCGGCTTGCGAGCCGATGTATGTAAAATATTACTTTATTAAGTGAAACTCTTGTAAGGCCATAAGGCCAAGTACTTTCAGTGTATTTGTTATTTCATTCCTATGGTGGTATGTGGACATTCACGATAGTTGATAGTCAATTATGGGTTCTTTCCAACTGTTTAAAAGCTTCCGCTAGAATGCTCTGGATTAGGGCGAGTAGTTGTAGTTGGATATTTGATATTCTTATGAAACCTTTTCGACTGTACGTGGTATATGGCGTCGGGTTCCAGCTGGACCTTCTGTTATATGCCATACGACGGATGAGGGTGTTATCACTTGATTATTCTACGTGGCATGCATTTAATGAGATTATGACCGTTAGGAAAGTCCTTTAAAAGGTCTTATCATAATCGACCAACCCTAAGAAGAAAAACCTAAGTATTCTGAATCGCAATTTTCATTCTAAATCGAGAAGTCGCCGATGTTCATTATCTTCATCGCCAATATTCTTTCGATCCAAGAGATTCAAAACAAGAGAATCAATAGTTCAAGATTTTCTACATCGACAGATCTTTTCCTTGATTATGCTGAGTCCAAAGTTTTCAGATCCAGAGATTTCACCTTTGTCTTCTTCGATCTATTTCTGACAGAGCTTCAAAGTTTAAGAAGGAAGAAGGGCTAAAGATTCAGATCTGAGATATTACTGTTTGTATTTTTCTCTGTAAATCATTTTGTTCTCGTAGGAGATTCTTCTCCGAGTTGTAGGAGCTTTGTTCTTCGAGATTTTTTGTACGAAGTTTCTCTTCGGAGTGTAGATCCTGTTTTGGGGGATCGAGTTGTAGGATCCTTGTTCCGAGTTGTAGGATTATTTTCAATCCAAGAGAATAGTGGAGTAGTCGAGTCTAGTGTATTGCTAGATCGGTGAGGTGGAAAGTGGATGTACCCAAGGTCGGAGAACCACTATAATTCTTAGTGTCGTCTGTGTATGCATATTTAGTTTTTGTGCATCGCTCCTACAAATTTTTATTCCGTAAAAATACGCAGAACTCACCTATTCACTTCTTCTAAGTGATTTAGGTAAACAACTTTAACATTTTCAATTGGTATCAGAGGGAGGTTGTTCATCAAAAGGTTAACACCTTGAACCGATCTGCCTTTAGTTGTCTTAAGAGGATACCATCATGGACAGAGCCAAAGATTTTGCTAAGCTTCCTCTATGCACAAAAACTAACTTTCGCATGTGGAAAGAAAGAATAAAATTCTTCATGGAAGTTGTGGATCCAAGGATCTTTATGATTGTGGAAGAAGGACCCTATGTTCCCATGATAGTCTCCACTGTTGATCCAACAAAGCAAGTTCTCATTAGACAAGAAAGCCAAAAATATCAACGCAAGTGCAGTCGATGATTCTATGTTGCAGGACCTGATTCACTACCAATCTGCCAAGGAAATGTGGCAGTCTCTCATCGTCCTAATGGAAGGTACCTAAGAGATTAGGGATGACAGAAGATCCCTCCTGAATCAGAAATATGAATCTTTCAGACAAGGTCCCACAGATTCTATTGCTGATACTTTTGAAAGCTTCTTCAAGATTGTCAACGGCCTAAGAGTCTATGGTCGGATCTTCACTAATGGAGAACTGAATGAGAAGTTTCTGAGATCCCTGACCAAGGAATGGGATAAGAAAGTCTGTGCAATCCGGGAGTTTGGTAAGCTAGCAGAGACTGACCCTCAGAATCTCATTGGAAAGCTTATGTCATATGAACTCCAAATAAATTCAAGAAAAGCTGAAGAGGAGAAGAGCCGGTCTTCATCCATGGAGAAGTCAGTCGCTCTAAAGGCAGACATCTCAGGGAAGTCAAAAGCTGCATCTCCTTCCCGCACACAGGAAGAGAGTGAAGAAGAAGCTTCAGAGCCAAGTACCTCAAGCTCAGAGCTATCTAAAGGAGAGTTTTCTCTCCTTTCAAGGCAGTTCAAGAAGTTCTTGAACAAGAAGAAACAGTGGAGAGGCAAAGATATCTCATTCAAAAGATCACGTCATGATGGTGATCATCACAAGAAAGGCTCAAGTAGCCAAGATAGGTATCACTCTAAACCGAACAAACAATTTTCTTCTAACATTATTTCTTATTATTGTAATAAGCCAGGACACATCATAGCTGATTGACCTCACAAGAATAAGGAGGGTGGAAGAAGAGAGGAGAAGAAATCTTCTTATAGTAAGAAGAAAACAAAAAGAAGCCTGGTAGATAAGAAGTCCAAGACTCTCAGCGACTCTGACTCATCTGAGTCAAGTGAGGAAGAGGAAGCCTATTTTGGGCTAATGGAACAGACATACGAGGAAGAAGAGCTACTCGTATGTCAGATGCTTCTGACTATGATCATGAGGATTGTTCGTCTGATGATGAATCTGAACTCATGACCCAATAAAAAGAGCTAAACAAGGCCTATGACAAATGTCGAAGAGTTGTCTAAACTCAGGCCAAGGAGATTAAATATCTCAAGGCTGAGGAGAGCACTCTGAGAGAGGAAGTTGCTAAGACGGACTCACTCAAAGAGGATTTCAATACTGCAATTGAAGAATATAATAAAGCTCTAGAGCACCTAAATCTGAAGGAGAAAATCATAAAGGAATTGGAAGAACAACTTGTAGCTGAAAAGAAACTTGTTGAAAGTTTCTCCAAGCCCAAGAAAGTTCTTCCATTTGTTGCTGAATTCTCTGCTCAGGCCAAAGCTGCTAGCCTAGGTCATGTGGATGCTCCTAGTAAATCATCTAGGAGAAACAAAGCTCAATTGAGAAATAAGGCTGTCAAGAAAGCTCTAGCCAAGAAGAAAGGGAAAGCTCCGCAAGAGCAAACTTCGTTTAAAAAGGTTATTTTCAAATAAATGAGTTTGATCTTGATTCATCCTACGGTCACTTTGCTAGGCCTACTTATGTATAGCCCAAGTCTCGGTACCAAGGATGGACCCGTCCACGAAACTTTGGTGAAAGTGTCTTCAAGATACCTTATGCGATCACTCTTCAGAACTATGGCCCTTATAGTCATGGTCATAAAGTCAAGAAAGCTCCAAAAGTTAAACTCATTGTGGAAAAGGCTCTTAAGAAGAAGAAGCCATGTGAGTGCCATAACCACAAAGCTTCTACCTCCAAGTCTGCTGCACCTACTAGACCACACTCTCAAAAGGTCAAGCAGGAGAACTTTAGGCAAAGATACAATAAGTTTGACTGTTGGTGTTGCGGTAAAGTTGGTCAATTTGTTATAGATTGCTGGTTTAATCCCAGATATTTTGTAACTCCTCAAGTTAATAGTGTGAGAAAGACCACTCACAATGTTAACACACATAGGGGGAGTATGCTAACTAGAGACCAAGGACCCAAACGAGTTTGGGTTCCTATGGCCAACTAATTTGTGAATGCAGGTATGTCCAACGGCCGCCAAAAATTCTATCTGGTATTTGGACAGTAGATGCTCTCAGCATATGACCGGGACTAGAAGCCTACTCCAGAATTACTCTCCATTCATGAACGGGCCAAAGGTCATCTTTGGAGGTTCTGACAGAGTAATTACTAAAGGCTATGGTATGATTATAAATGGTAGTGTATCCTTCTTAGATGTGGCATATGTTGAAGGATTGGAACACAATCTTATAAGCATAAGCCAGCTCTGTGATAAAGGATACATAGTAGAATTTCATGCAGACAAGTGCTTGATAAAGTCGGTAGATAACTTGGAAACAATTCTATCAGGCACTCATAGTAGAAATATATTTTGTTTAAATTTTATTTGCATAGACTCTTCTATGCCAGTGTGCTTTTTGGCAAAATATAGTGCGTCTCTTGGTGACCAATGACACAAGAGATTAGCACATATAAATTTCAAAACTATTAATATATTATTTTCTCTTAATTTAGTACGTGATGCCCCAAATGTCAAGAGCGTTAAAGATAGACTTTGTCACGCATGTGTAAAAGGAAAGCAAACAAGGGCTACCTTCAAAAGCATTATTGTCAAAGACTCTAATAGGTGTTTACACCTACTTCAAATGGACTTGTTTAGTCCACTGCAAGTGAGAAGTTTGGGAGGTAAAGAAAATACATTGGTTATTGTTGATGATTACTCTCGCTTTGCATGGGTGTTCTTTATAAAATACAAGTCATATACTTTTGATATATTTACTAATTTTATCAGGCAGGTGCAGAATGAATACAGCTGCTCCGTTGTCAAAATCAGAAGTGACAATGGAATAGAGTTCAAGTCTGGGGCCATGACGGAATTCTATAAAATCCTAGGTATCTTTCATGAGTTTTCTCTCCTCATACTCCTCAATAGAATGAAGTAGCATAGAGAAGGAATAGAACACTCATAAAGGCTTGTAGAACCATGTTGAGTGATGCCTCACTACCAGCATATTTCTGGACTGAAGCCGTCAACACTGCGTGCCACGTGCAAAATTGAACACTCATAAACAAGAACCATAATAAGACACCTTACGAACTACTAAAGGGCAGGAAACCAACTATTTCATACTTTAGAATCTTTGGTAGTAAATGCTTCGTCCTTAACAATGGTAAGTATCACATCACAAAATTTAGTGAAAAGAGCTTTGAAGGTATTTTCGTAGGTTATAGTAGTCATAGTAAGACATATAAGATTTTTAATAGGAAAACCCTGGTTGTTGAAGAATCTATTCACGTTGTATTTGATGAGATGAGCTTGCTACAAGGTAGCTCTTCTATTGTGTTTATTGAAGATGCAGGTTCAAAGATAAAGGAATTAAACTTGGATGAGCCGACTGAAGAAAAAGATCAAAAGTTCATCAAGATCACCACTCCAACCCCAATTGGAGAGGTTGATGACCATGATGAAGATATCATTCAAGTTGATGAAGTCACTCCAGTGGTTCAAGAAGCTCCAGATGCAAGGACTTTAGAGCTCAGACACTTGAAGGATCACCCATTGGATCAAATTATAGGAGATTCCTGGGATAGTGTCAAAACTCGTAGAGGTATAGTTAATGAAAATTTATATTTAAGTTTCCTCTCGCAGGTTGAACCAAAGAAGTTTGAGGAAGCAAACTCAAACGCATCTTGGATAATGGCAAAGGAAGAAGAACTGAATCAATTCAAGCATTGCCAAGTCTCGAAGCTTGTCCAAAGACCTAAAGGTAAGAACATTATTGGAACAAAGTGTGTCTACATGAGCAAGATGGATGAGGATGAGACAATTATAAAGAACAAGACTAGACTCATCGTCAAGGGATACAAACAAAAAGAAGAAATCGACTTCGATCAGACGTATGCACTAGTGGCAAGGCTGGAGGCAATCAGGTTGTTCCTAGCATATGCAGAACTTAAGGTCTTCACTTTCTATCTGATGGACGTGAAGTCGGCCTTTCTTAATGGTGGCATAAAGGAAGAGGTGTTTGTGGAACAACCTCCAGGTTTTGTTGATTGTAATTTTCATGAGCATGTTTATCTTTTGTTTAAAGCTTTATATGGTTTGAAATAAGCTCCTCGAGCTTGGTATAAGATGTTGTATAACTTTCTTCTTGAGAACAAGTTCACAAGAGGAAAGATAGACAAGACATTATTTCTTAGGGAAATAAAAGGAAAGATTTTGCTAGTGCAAATCTATGTCAGTGACATCATATTTGGCTCTACTGACGACAACCTTTGTAAAATATTTTCCAAACTTATGCAAGAGAAGTTCGAAATGAGCAGTATGGGAGAGCTTAAGTATTTCTTAGGACTTCAGGTGAAACTATCTGAAGATGGAATTTTCATCTCTTAGACGAAATTCACCAAGGAGTTAACTAAGAAATTTAGAATGGAGAACGCAACCTCTATGAGGACTCCAATGGGTTCAGCTATGTCTCTGGATAAGGATGAGAAAAGGAAACCTTTTGATGAAACCAAGTATAGAAGCATAATTGGATCCTTACTCTATCTTACTGCTAGTAGACCGGACATAATATTTTCAACATGTGTGTGTGTGTGTGCTAGATTTCAAGTGAACTCTAAGGAATTTCACTACGCTGCTGCAAAGTGGATTTTGAGATACCTTAAAGGTACACCAAATCTTGGCGTATGGTACCCAAGAAGTAATGATAGCGAACTAATTGGTTTTTCAGATGTAGATTTTGTAGGAAGCAAAGATGATTGAAATAGCACTTCCGGGACTTGCCAATTCCTTGGAAGGACGCTCATTTCATGGAGCAGCAAGAAGCAAAATTGTGTCGCAAGTTCAACAACTGAGTTAGAATACATTTCTGCCGACAGTTATGCACAATTATTGCGGATAAAGAACCAATGTGAAGACTACAATATGAAGTTCAAGAACATTACAATGTTTTGCGACTCCTCCAGTGAAATCGCAATAGCAAACAACCCAGTCTCCCACAGCTGGACAAAGCATATAGAGCTGCGGTACCACTTCATCAAGGAGCATGTAGAGCATGGAGACATCATTCTCCAGTATGTTCCAACTGACAGGCAGATTGCAAATATATTCACAAATCTGCTGGGCGAGGCCAAGTTCTCACTCTTCAAAACAGAACTTGGCATGCTCAACAAGAAAGAATGAAGATAAAGGTCACAAGCAAGTTCAAGTTCGGGTTATACTTCAAATTCCAACAAAAATCAAAGTGTGTAATTCATTTCTCAAGTACATCATTTGTACTTGAGAACTATGGACTTAATTCTCGAGAATAAACGCTCTACTAGAGAACTTGGAAAATTCTACTCGAGAACAAGACAACTTCTACTCGAGTAGTAATTTTCTTCTTCTCGAGAACTTATATCTCACTTGAGAATTCTAATGCCAAATGTCTCTTAGAGTTCAAATTTTTCGTATTGGAACCCGAGCTCTTCACCGCCATACTCCAGGTATTTTATCATTATTTATGTCATTTATCATTAAGATTAAAAGAATATATAAATAGATTTAGGTCAAAGAATTTTTTTATTCCAAAATTTCAAAATCCCTCTCTCGAGAAAAACCTTTCGTCTTCCCTGTCGTCGTCATTCTCCTGTTGTCGTTTCAAGACATCAATTGGTATCTGCTCAGCAATCTTGATCGATGGCTCCTCCGTCGAAGAATGGAATTGGTAGTGAGTTAGTCTCCACAGATATTGTCGAAATTTCTCTGACAATTTCCACAACTTTATGTTGTTACTAGAAGCCACCGGGTTGTCTTTCGTTTTGGAACATCCGTGCAAGATTCTAGTTCCTGAAGTCGAGGAATTCTTTTAGAATGCCAAAATAAAGAGAAATGGGAGGATTCTCAAGAGCAAAGTTCACGGAATCAAGATCAAGCTATCTGCCCCTATTATCTCCAAGCTCCTTCAGTTGTCTATCATCGATGAAGTAGATTACCTAATTGGCGATGATTATGATCACGCATGTAGATTCCATGGCATCTTTGTTACTGTGAGGATTATTCGCCGCCCTAGTCTCAATGTAGGGAGCAAGTTGCTTGTGGACATTATCGGAAAAGTACTCTTGTGTCGCACCAGTTTGATCAGCTACATCACAAATGATGCCTTTGACATGATGACAACTGTTATCTGCAGGAAGAAATTTCAGTGGGGTATGTTGATTTTTGACAAAATCAAAGATAGTATCAAGGCACCAAACATTGGCAGAATAGTTTCTCTTATTCTTCATGAGCTCCAGCCAGAAATGTTTGATCTGTCTAAAGGTATTTCATTGTAGGACTCCATCTCCCCCTACTCATCAAATAACTGATCCAGTTGTTGAGGGGGAGCCTGCTCCATCTGTCCAAGTTCAGCCCTCTCACACTCTAACTCCTGGCCCAATTTCTATAGAAATTCCAGCCCAAGTCACTCCACCTGCTGCTGCTATATAGTCAGTTACTTCTACCTCCACTCATGCTGCTGCAAATATAGTTTTAGAAGATAGTTCAATTCCATCAGTTGCTGCCCAGATCACCACTATCCAAGTAGAAAAATCAGATTTCATTGCTGAAGATCTACCTGATGCAGAAATCCTGACTGATGCTCAGGTAACTGCACAGATTTTGTCTACAGATGATGATATCAAAAAGATGATAGAGGAACTCTCTTCTAAAGAGCCTCTATTCACTTTACCTGAAGATCATCCTTCTCCACCAGTAAAGTCTACTCAATCAGAACATTCTTCTGAACCAAAACCAGAAAAATCTCCTCTTGAAGATGTACATAATGAAGAATTTGTCTCAATTTCTGATACTGAAGAAGAAACACCTGATGTAGATGCTGACCATCCTCTTCTCAGTCTCCATTTCAACATTCCCACCTTCCTGGGTGGTGAGGCTAAAGATGAGTTAACCACTGCTAGATGGAAACAAATTTCTACCTCTACCGTACAAATTGAAGAGATAGTTCCATGGACAGTCCCAACTCTACCTCCTCCTCCTCCTCAAACTGAAGTATTTCCTGAAGGTAATATCTTGAGCAAGATTGATGCAATGCTAGCTGAACAGAGAAATTATTTTGATACTTCTATTAAAGCTGTAACTGATAAAGTAGCTTCTTTGGAGAAAGATATGAGCCGAGGATTTGCTGAAATCCAAAATAATACTAATGAATTTAAAAGACTTTTATAAATTGGAGGAAAAGTAATAGATCACACCATTACCAGCATTGGTGAGGTAATGGAACAGTCAGTTACTCTTACAAATAGTCAGATACAATTAAAAAAGAAAG
Organism: Platanthera guangdongensis; assembly: GCA_039583875.1. NCBI lineage: Eukaryota > Viridiplantae > Streptophyta > Magnoliopsida > Asparagales > Orchidaceae > Platanthera > Platanthera guangdongensis. Next base: position 116,616,959 of record CM077147.1, on the reverse strand, counting down.
CTCAAGAATGCAACTTCAAGACTTGTGAATAAGTTGGGCAGTTCAAAGAGGAAGTCATTAGCACCCTATATATAGAAGTCAGAAAGGGGGAGGATTTAGTGAAAGAACAGCTTGAGAAGAAATTTCAAATAATGAAAAATCAATGGGATGATCAAATGAAAGAAATTCAAGCATCAGTGCTCAAAGAAGTTAAGTGTACAAAGCTTTACACATATGATACTGCAGTCTGGATGCACAATCAGCTTTTCTCTGATCTATCAATGGACCTTTCTGCACCTCATCCTGCATGCCTGGATGTAAACAGACCTACATTCTCTCCAGGTCCTGAACACTTTGAAGGACCACCTCCTTCAACCTATGAACAAGTATGGGAGCCTGAACAAGCAAATATGCCTTCTCATGTACCTCCTAAGATACAAAAAGCTAAAAGAAGAAAATATGGTGAAGGTGCCTCTGCTAGAAGATCCACACCTTATCCTGAAGCTGAAAGAAGAAGAGCTCAAGAATTCTATGAAGTATGGAGTCCAACCTCCAAATCCCTAATTCTTGAAGCTCTTAAACTTGTTGTTGATTTCAATAAAGATAGAAATATTCATTATAACACCTATGAATGGGACTTATATGAGAAATCTCTTACCAAGAGGAGATTGTATGACAAAGAGTATGAAAAGAACAATCCCAAGACTCCACTCGAACCTCCCAAATACTATCCTAAACCTTACAGTTATTAGAAGAGGCAACAAGAGAAGCAGGACAGAAAACAACAACAGTAGAAATAGTAGAAATTGAAGATGATCAGAAAATTTCATTTTTGAGATCTTGTGGAATTGAATTTTTTCTTAGACAATATCTATTAATATAAACCTTTAGTTTTGATGATCTGATTTTCCTATATCACAACATTTCTTCTATTTAGTATGGTTATTGGTTTCTTTATTTGTTTATCTTGATGTAATTCACCTTAGTGTAGAGGGTTTTGACTTCTACAAATAGGGGTAGATTGTTGGGTATTGCATCCATAATAACCTAGATTTGTATGAAGTCACTCTTAAACTAAGATGAATTAAGTTTGTATTTGATGTCTTTTCTAGTTGAGTGTTTGCAGGATATAGTTGCCAAGTGTAGACCATTGTTAGTCTACCATGAGTCACCTAACACAGGACCATACAATGTAATCCCTTATTGTGTGATCTATGATATTGACTCATGTATAACATGTCTATTGGGACACACTTCTTTTTCAAGCACAAAAGCCATGAGAGAAAAACTGGTTGCTGAATTCTTGTAGAAAATAAGTTTTCAAACTTACATAAAATTTCTAAGTATTTTTCTCGAGTAGGAACTAAGGTTTATACTCGAGTGAGATCAGTCATGTACACGAGTTGTAGAAGTAGTTCTCGAGAATGCGTAGTGCTGTTCTCGAGAAAGCCTTGTGTACTCGAGTAGTCCATGATTCTCCTTCTTGAGTTACCTCATTTCCAGTCAAAACTTTTTCCAAGTCTTTTTCTCGAGAAACTAAAGATTTTTCTCGAGATGGCCATGTATAGTCCTCGAGAACCAAAAACCTTTTCTCGAGACCTTGAATACTCTTCTCGAGAGTCAGAAATCATTTCTTGAGTTACTTCCTTGTTCTCGAGTACTAGAATACTTGTTCTTGAGAACCAAAATTTATTCTTCTCGAGTACTTATTCTCATTCTTTAGATATCTAGATTCTACCTCTACATTTTTCCTAAGTACTTTTCTCGAGAACTTCATAATTCTTCTCGAGAAACAGAAAACAGCTTCTCGAGTACAAGTAACTCTCTCGAGAAATGCAGTACAAATTTCTGAATTTTTCTTAAGTCTCGACAGAAGTAATTTTAAATAGATTAGCACTTCATTAGTCCACGTGGTATGTATTTAATTTGATTATGACCGTTAGGCAAGTCCTATAAAAGGTCTTATCATAATCGACCAACACAAAGAAAAAAACCTAAGTATTATGAATCATAATTTTCATTCTAAATTGGGAAGCAGCCGCTGTTCATTGTCTTCATTGTCGATCTGCTTTTGATCGAAGAGATTCAGAACAAGAGACTCAACAGATCAAGATTTTCTACATCGACAGATCTTTTCCTTGATCGTGCTAAGTCCAAAGTTTTTAGATCCAGAGATTTCGCCTTTGTCTTCTTCGATCTATTTCTAACAGAGCTTCAAATTTTAAGAAGGAAGAAGGGCTGAAGATTCAAATCTGAGATATTACTGTTTGTATTTTTCTCTGTAAATCATTTTGTTCTTGTAGGAGATTTTTCTCCGAGTTGTAGGAGCTTTGTTCTCCGAGATTTTTTGTATGAAGTTTCTCTTCCGAGTGTAGATCCTGTTTTGGGGGATCGAGTTGTAGGAACCTTGTTTCGAGTTGTAGGATTGTTTTCAATCCGAGAGAATAGTGGAGTAGCTGAGTCTAGTGCGTTGCTAGATTGGTGAGGTGGAAAGTGGATGTACCCAAGGTTGGGCAACCACTATAATTCTTGGTGTCGTGTGTGTATGCTTTTTTAGTTTCTATGCATCGCTCTTACAAATTTTTATTCCACAAAATGACATAGAACTCACCTATTCGCCCCATATAGGTGATTTAGGTAGACAACTTTAACATTTTCATAGAAGCAAGGATATGTCCCCCATGAAGCTGTCTATGTGTTCTAAGGAAAACTTCCCCATGTGGAAGGAGAGAGTTGGGTTCTTCATGGAAGCTGTAGATCCAAACATTTTTCAAATTGTTGAAGAAGGTCCTCATGTGTCCATGACTGCTTCAACCATTAACCCAACTCTGATGGTTCCTAAGAAGATGTTGGATCTAAATAAAGATGAAATTGCTCTTGTCTCTATGTACAAGAAAGCAAAGAAGATAATTGCAAGTGCAGTGGATGACTCCATATTGCATAATCCACTGCGAGTTGGCCAAGAAAATATGGACTTCTCTAATTGTCTTCATGGAAGGAACAAAGGAGTTTAGGGATGATCAAAATTCCCTCCTCAACCAGGAATACAAGGCATTCAAATAAGGTAAAAAGGACTTGATAGATGACTGCTACGAGAGTTTCTTCAAGATCATTAACGTCCCGAGGAACTATGGTCAGGAGTTCACAAACTATGAACTTAATGACAAATTCTTAAGATCCCTAATGAAAGAATGGGATAACAAGGTTTGTGTAATAAGAGTTTGGTAAACTCGTCGATAGTGGCCCTCAGAATCTGTTTGGGAAGCTGCTTTCATATGAACTTCAGATCAACACGAGGAAACCTGGAGAATAGGGATGCAAATCCTCAAATAGAGAAAATACAATGGCACTGAAGGCTGAAGGGCCAAGGAAGGCTAGAGCTGTGTCTCCTGACAGAACACAAACCTCATGTGATCAGGAAGACTCAGACCCAAGCACCTCATGCTCTGAAATATCAGATGGAGAGTTCTCTTTACTCTCCAAACAAGAGGATGCTTAGCAAGAGGAGGCAAATGAGAAATCATCCCTCTTTGTCTAATCAATGGAGATCACATCGTGATGGTGATCACTATAAGAAAAGCTACAACAACAACAACGACATGTATAAGTCCAAACCAAACAAACATATTTTATCTGACGTTGTGTGATACTATTGTAATAAGATAGGGCACATGATCGTTGAATGTCCTTACAGGAAGAAGGATGTATCTAAGAAGGAAGATAGGAGACCTTTCAAATGTAAGAAGAAAGAAGAAAAGAGTTTCATAGTAAAGAAGCCAAAGACTCTGAGTGACAATGACTCAAATGAGTCAAGCTTAGATGAAGAAGCCTATTTTGGCTAATGGATATGTCAGATGAGGATGAAGTCAACTCCTAGTATAATGGGAAGGTAAATTCTCACACAACTCTCTCCGAGTCTGAAAAAGCCTTGGAAGGTCATGAATACAATTCTTGTGAGGAGGAGTCAGATTTACTGGCTCAGCATAGGTTCTGTTAGCGGGTTTTGACAAATGCCGTAAGGTGGTCAAAACTCAGTCCAAGGATATTAACTCTCTCAAGGCAGTGGAATCTGATTTGAGAGAAGAAATTGGAAAAATGACTCTATCAGAGATGAAGTCCAATCCTTGAAGGGGGAACTCTTGACCTCTCTGAACTAATAAAGGTAAAAGAGAAAGTCATCGATGAATTGGAAGAAAAGCAGTTAGCCGAGAAAAAGCTTGTAGTAAGCTTCTCAAAGCCAAACAATGTCCTTCCTCACATAGATGGATTTTCTGCTCCCAAGAAGGGTAGTGGAGTTGGACACAAATCCACTAACGGTAAAGGGAAGGCTGCTCAAAGTCACACTTTGTTCAATAAAGTTGTCTTCCCTACAAACAATTATGACTTTGTGGTATCTTATAGTCACTTTGCTAGACCAACATATGTTGATCCTAATAAATACTACCAAGGATGGAGACGCCCGAGGAATTTTGGAACGAGTGCTCTAAAGGCACCTTATGAAGAAATCATCCTTAATGGTTATGGTTCATTCGTTTATGGACCGAGTGCAAGCAAAGACACCAAAGTTAAATCCTACTATAGTCAAGCCACTTGAAATGAAGAGTCTTGTGTGTGTTGTAATCATGAGGCTTCTACCTCTAAGTCAGTTGCTCCTACAAGACCACCCATTCAAAAGGTAAAGTAGGAGAATAAGAGAAGATACAACGGGTTTGACTGTTAGTGTTGTGGAAAGGTTAGTCACTTTGCCATCGATTGCTGGTTTAACCCTATGAATTATAAGACTCCACGAGTTAACACTGCAAGAACAACCACTCGCAATGATAATACCCCCAGTGGTGTCAAGATAACACGGAACCAAGGACCCAAATCTGTTTGGGTTCCTATGGGAAATTAGTTTGTAAATGCAGGTATGTCCAAAGGCCAACAAAATGCCTATTTGACATTTGGACAACGGATGCTCTCGGCACATGACTGGGACAAGAAACCTACTTCAAAGGCATACCCCAGCTGAGGATGCGCCAAAAGTTATTTTTGGCAGTTCACATAAGGGAATCACTAAAGCCTACAGTATGATTACTAACAGTATAGTCTCTTTCACAGACGTGGTATATGTTAAGGGATTACAACATAATCTCATTAGCATAAGTCAATTATGTGACAAAGGCTATATGGTAGATTTCTTCAAGAATAAGTGCCTGATAAAGTCATTTTGATAGCACATAAACTATATTAACAGACGCTCAGAGTAGACATATTTTCTGTTTGAATTTTCTTTGTTTAGACTCTTCTACACCAGTGTGTTTTTTATCAAAAGATAGTGTATCTTTGTGACCAATGACACGAGAGATTAGCACATATTAATTTCAAAACTATTAATTTATTAATTTCTCACAACTTAGTGCATGATGCTCCTACTCTTAAGTGTGTTAAAGAGAGACCATGTCACTCATGCCAAATGGGGAAGCAGACAAGGGCTACGTTTAAGAGCATCATTAGCAAAGATTCAACCAAATGTTTATATTTGCTCAATATAGACTTATTTGTTCCCTTGCAAGTTTGTTGTTTAGGAGGTAAAGCTTACACATTGGTTATTGTCGATGATTACTCACGGTTTGCATGAGTGTTCTTTCTGAAACACTAGTCAGATACATATGAATCCTTCACCAATTTTGTTAGGTAAATTTAGAATGAATTGAATTGCTCTGTGGTCAAAATCAGAAGTAATCATAGAACAGAATTTGAATCTGGTGTCATGACAAAATTCTATGAAAGTTTAGTTATCTTTCATGAGTTTTTCTCTCCTCGCACTCCACAGCAAAATAGAGTTGCTGAGAGAAAGAATAGACCTCTCATAGAGGCATGCAGAACCATGTTAACAGATTCTTCATTACCATAGTTTCTGGGTGCAGGCCGCCAACACTGCTTGCCACATACAAAATAGAGAACTCATAAACAAGAACCACCATAAGACACCTTATGAATTATTGAAGGGCAAGAAACCAACTACGTCTTATTTTAGAATTTTTGGCAGTAAATGCTTTGTATTTAATAATGGCAAATATTACAAAACTAAGTTTTATGAAAAATATTTTGAAGGTATTTTTGTAGGCTATAATAGCCATAGTAAAGCCTATAGAATTTTCAATAAGAAAATCCTAGTCGTGGAAGAAACTTTTAATGTTGTGTTTGATGAGAAGAGCATGCTACATATCAGCTCCTCTAGTGTATTTGTTGAAGATGCAGGTACAAAATTAAAAGAACTAAGCTTGGAAGAAAATGAAAAGGAAAATGCTCCAAGCACAATCAAAGTCAAAAATCCAAGCCCGGTGGAAGAAGAACTTCAAGATGAAGAGCTCTATCAAATTGAAGAAGATGCACCAAAAGTAGTAGAACCACCTGGTGGAATAGAGGATGCGAGGAATCTAGTGATCATACACTCCAGTGATCATCCAGCTGATTAGATCATTGGAGATCCTCGTAATGGAGTAAGAACATGAACAGGTACAACTAAAAAAATTTGCACTTATGTTTTCTCTTGTAGATTGAGCCAGAGAAATTTGAGAAAGCAAATAGAGATGCTTCATGGATCATTACAATGGAAGAAGAGCTCAATCAATTCAATAGGTGAAACATTTTGGAGCTAGTACTAAGACTCAAAGGAAACAATATGATCGAGACAAAATGGTTCTTCAAAAACAAGCTAGATTAAGCTGGCGTAATTATAAAGAACAAAGTCAGACTTGTAGACCAAGGGTACAGACAAGAAGAAGAGATAAACTTTGATCAAACGTTTGCTCCAGTCACCAGACTCGAAGCTATCAGGTTGTTCCTCGCATACATTGCTCACAAAGGGTTCAAGGTTTATCAAATGGACATAAAGTCAGCCTCCTTAATTGTAATTTAAAGGGAGAAGTATACGTGGAATAAACCCAAGGTTTTGTCGATTCATCATTCCCTAATTATTTTTATTTTCTTCGCAAAGCTTTATACGGTTTTAAACAAGCACATTAGGATTGATATGAGACACTATCTCGCTTTCTCCTTGAGAACAAGTTCACAAGGGGAAAGATAGATAAGACATTATTTCTTAGGAAAGTAAAAGACAAGATTTTGCTAGTGCAAATTTATGTCAACGATATTATCTTTTGATCTACGGACAATAACCTTTGCAAAAAAGTTTTCTAACTTAATGCAAGGGAAGTTTAAAATGAGCAGCATGGGAGTGCTGAAGTATTTCTTAGGACTTCAAGTGAGACGATTTGAAGATGGAATTTTCATCTCTCACATGAAGTTCACCGAGGAGTTAATTAAGAAATTCAGAATGGAGAACGCAACCTCTATAATCCCTCCAATGAGTTCAATTATGACTCTGGACAAGGATGAGAATGGGAAACTCCTTGATGTAACCTAGTACAGAAGCATAATTGAATCCTTGCTCTACCTTATTGCTAGTAGACCAGACATAATATTTTCCACATATGTATGTGATAAATTCCAGGTGAACTTTAAGGAATCTCGTTATACCACTACAAAGATGATTTTGAGATACCTTACAGGTTCACCAAATCTTGGCTTATGGTACATAAGAAGTAACGATTGTAAACTAATTGGTTTTTCAGATGTTGACTTTGCAGGAAGCAGGGATGATTGGAAAAGTACTTCTGGGACGTGTAAGTTCCTAGGAAGAAATCTTATCTCATAGAGCGGTAAGAAGTAAAATTGTGTTGTAATCTCAACAGCTGAGTCAGAGTATATCTCTATAGGAAGTTTTTGCACACAGCTTCTATGGATAATGAATCTACTTGAAGATTAAAACCTAAAGTTGAAGGAGATTCTGATGTTTTGTGACTCATCCAGTGCCAATGCAATTGATCACAATCCAGTCTCTCACATCCCGACAAAGAACATTGAGATAAGATATCATTTCATCTGGAAGCATGTCGAGAATGGGGACATCAATCTCAGTTTTGTCCCAATGGATAAGCAAGTTGTCGATATATTTACGAAGCTATTAGATGAGGCCAAGTTTTCCTTCTTCAAAATGGAACTTAGTATGCTCAACAAGGAGTCATGGCAGTCGATAAATCAGCCAAAGAACAGGAATTCTTCATCTCAAGAAATCTAAGGAAAATTCGTCGAATATACTCGTGTAATTTTGACGAATTCGCCGAGACTTCTCGTGAAATCAGAACTTCTTCACGAGTCATTTCGACGAATTACCCTAGTCTTCAAGAGTCATTTCTATTGAAACCGAAATTCGGCTTTTATGGAGTTCGAACCTTTGGGAAAGGGGTGACTGTATTCTCCCTAACGAGCTTGAACGACCAATGACTTAGGACCAAAACCAGACCCAAGGCTCCAGTACGGAGGTCCCACCATGCACCCGGAATATCTTAGATCGCTTCCCTTCCTTAGCTTATGCTGTGCTAAGCGCACCTTAGAAAGCACTTAAAGGCAAGAGAGTAAGAGAACTGGAAAGCTTGCATTCTAAGGTAACCCTGGGGACTATTTATAGATTCCAAAACATGGCCTGCAAATAGCGTAACTCTGCTGTTATGGATGACTATTTACAGCCAAAAGCAGTATGCCAACAACCAAACTATGTTGTTCTGAGAAGCTAAATGCAGACGTAATCACATTTGGCAGATCAAATTATGTTTAATCATATGATACAAGCACCCCACTCATGAGGGCAAATCGGGACCATCTCAGCACTAGCCTGGGCTAATACAGCTTGGCTCACGCAGTTCGTCTCTTTCTTTAGGTGAGCACGAGCCGGGCTCCTGCGGCTCGCCAACCACTTACACGGAGGCAGTCTGACGCTTATAGTCGAGCTGGCTGGCGCGAGAGCAGGATGGGCTCTTAGGCGAGTGCGGGCTGACTGTGCTCGCTTGCGTGGCTCGCCCGCCCCACTTGGCGGAAGCGGGCCCGCTTACCTAGCTCTATCCTCTACCTGGCAGACCCACTTAGAGAACACTAGGTTGTACAAAATCCGAACTCTTTCTGAGCTTTGAAAAGCTCGAAAAGAATCATCCAACCCCACGTGTTCGGTGAGTGCATGCTGAGCTGGAGGGAATCTTTTGGTGGGTCCCACCAGCATGCTGTAAATAAACCACCAGGCCCAAGAGGAAAAACCCCTGTCATTCTGCTTTTCTTATCTTGCAAACTACTATAGCTGAGCGATGCCTATATTAGAAGAGATGCGAGCGTGCCTAGCGGCCGCGAGGGAGGGGACACGGGAGTAGGTCCTCAATCCTGCTCCTCGGCAAGTACGCTAATTACCCGGTCCTGTCTTCAAGTCGAAGAAGGCGAAGATGATCCGGTGATCTCCCCAGAATGATGCCCTTGTGTCTAGCTTGGTGGACGGTGCTGAGGCCACCCATGAGGTATACGAGCCTCTTGCCTGATCTCTATTACTCTGATTCTAATATTTCCTTTTCCGCAGGAGGAACCCCACGAAGATGGAGGCAGGAGAGTGGAACTTATGCATTCCTCCATGCACGTGTATGAGCGGTCGCCAGCCCCTCAACTACAGGTCCTGCCCTTCCCACGGTCATGATCGTTCCACTCTCGACTACTGGTGAGTCTCTGACTCCTTTCCTACTTTCCTTCTTATTCGCACTTTACCCGATCCCTTGCCACTGCTTCTACCCCAGGGGTCGCCGACCTGCCTCTGTAGATTCTCTCATCGTCAACCTCCCATAGGTTAGGAAAACCCTTTGTGGGTCTTGGGGGTGGACACCTCTAGGGCTATCCAAGTACCTCACGCCCGCGCGTCAGCGTAGGGGATGTGGCAACCCCGGGTGAGTTTGTGTGCTCGCTTGCTTATGATTGTCTGCCTGCTTTCTCTGACCTTCCGTACTTCTATAGGCTTCAATGCGATCTCATCTTCTGACATCGACATCAGCGGGGGGGGGGGGGGGGGGGGTGCGTACTCTCCTCCCCCATCCACGGACCGTATCTCAAATTACCTGGGCGACCTGCAGGATACCTAGGAGATGAAAAGGAGAGTGACCCGGTTATTCCAAAAGCACTCCTTTATGCTGCATGAGGTTTGCGACAAGATGGACGAGGACAAGGCTGAGGCAGAGGAGCGGTTTGCGGTTGTTGAGGGCATGAGGCGCCAGTCGAAGGCGACAGAATGACTTCTCCAGGAGTGCACATTATGCCTGCGGAGGAGTGGCTAAGGCACGCAACGAAGTTGGTCGACCTAGCCCAGCGGGAACTGCTGGTGGTACGTGAGTACTTTTATCCTCACATGTCGCCCCGTTATGGGGTGCAGGGGCAGGGTAGGTGGAAGTTGATTCAATACTGAGCCATCCACCCCTTATTATCAGCCGGCAGTCCCGAGTCGCATCTGCTTCTTAGATCAACCGGTGTGTTAGAACCACAAACTTGATTTATTTTTTACTCAAGAGCATCGAACTTTTTTATTTGCAAATATTTGAGACTTCTCACCTGCTGACGGGCTTATGCTTATTGTATATTATCTCTCTGCAGCTTCTGTTTAGCTTTTCTTAGGTGGGAGTGAGCCTACAGGCTTGCTCGCGTCTCTATCGGATGTGAGTTAGAATGGCTCGCTTCCGCATAAGTTGCAAAGGGGGTGCGGTGAGTAGGCAGGAACTAGTGGAAGGCTCGAAAATCGAAGTGTTAGTGTGCATTTTTTCTTTCCGCACACCTTCCAGCCGACATGATGTTTTCCCGCCCTTTTTTCCTTCTATAAATAGGCTACGACCCTTCTTACCTCCTACCACATTTAAAACCTTCTGTGTCTTCACCACTCCTACGATTCTCAGCTCAGCTTTTCTCGTGAGAACTTCGGTGTCCCGCCCGCTTAGCAGATCGCGAGATGGGAGGGAGCGGTGGAGATGTTGTGGGGCGAAGCAAGTGTGCCTGGACCTTCTCCGACCACTCCTACATCTTCGCTACCACTACCGAAACCAAATTTGTTGAAGTGGTCGGTGACTTCATTCGGCCCAGCTTTGAGGCGAGGTTACTAGGAGAGGAGGAGACGATCAATGACTTTTCTAACAGGAAGCTCGCCATCCCCATCGCTCATTTTGACGCAGGCCTTCAACTTCCCCTATGGCCAGAGGTCAGGAAGGTATTGATGTACTTTGGGGTCATCCTCGGCCAGATGACTCCCAACTCGGTGGCCGTCATAGTCAGGTTTGCCTGCTTCCTACAGGAGGAGCGCATCGAGTTCATCCTTGCAATCTTTCACAAGCTTTTCTCCTTCCGGGTGAACAAGGATGGCACCGCCTATTTCTCCAGTACCCACATCAAGGTGTGGGAGACAGTGAACAAGAGCCACAATTGGCTCCAAAATTTGTCATCGCCAAAGGCGACTTCAGCAATGTTCCTTTCTCGTCGGTACAACTCAATGAGGCGAGCTACCACCCCCTAGCCTGGGGGCCATGAAGCCGAGCTATGCAGGTTCTTCTAAGGGTAGAACTTCAAAGTCGTGTTCCTCTATAGGAAAGTGGATTGCCTCACCCCCGTCCTGCCCGGGAGAGGTAAGCTACTCGCACTTTACCCCTTTTACTTAGCCTCTATTTTTTCTTCTGTGCTCTAACCCTCTAAATGCAGGTGAGCGAGACAACCATCTACACACTCCTTATGAGAGCGCGCGGGTCGCCTGCGGCCAGCTCGTCCATGCCGAGGTGGTGGCTGCTGCGCATTGCGAGGCCCCGGCCCTCACTACCTAGAAGCATGCCACCCGCGAACAACCTCTGCCTCCGCCACCACCAAAGAAGCCAAAGACCGCGAGCGGCGTTCCCACCACAACCCGGGAGAAAGGCAAGGCTCTGACGGGCCAATAAAGTGAAGAGTTTGCCACCCTGGGTGCCTCAACCGACGGTCTTGTCAGTGAGATGGCCAACACCTACAGGGCGCGAGAGCAGGCGTCCGCCGACAGGACCATGCCGAGGGCGCACTACAACTTCGGTTGTCGCGAGAGACATTTAGATGAGCTCGACAAACCCCTCCTTCAATGGGACCAAGGGCAGAACCGGGCGTCGATCTCCACCCTACTGCCGAGCTGGCTGGAGCAGGACACCACCAGCGGGGAGGCCTACGCCTTGTCTTTCGGACTATATGCGCGGGAGGATGTCGCAGTCTACGACCACGAGTCCACGCGGTCACTCGTTGACGAGAGTGTGCGGGCCCAACTACGCAGCCTGGAGCTAGCCATATGATGGGTCACTGGTGCATGCAGATGGAGCAGAACTCTGCCTCGCTTTAGAAGCTCACAACCGACAAGGATGAGGCCGCCGTCTCATGCTAGAAGAGGTGGAGTGGCAAAGGAAGTGGGTGGATGAGGCCGACACTATTCTCGCTGGATACTCGGGGGGGGGGGGGTGGTAAGTCCCAGAACTCGAACAAGATGTCCTTCTTTAGATTGCCTCCACTAACTAATGTTTCTTTTGTTTCTTTCCACAGGATGCGGTGACAGCCCATCGCCTCGGCCTTCAAATCACCAGCCTCTAGAAGGAGAATGAGGCACTGTAGGTGTGGGTGCGAGATCTAGAAGCTGCCGCTCAACCACTGTCGTCCAGCAGCAGGGGCAGACTCGACCACTACTGGACAAATGAGCTGGAGGAGATGATGCACAAGAATGTCGCTAAGGCAGCTACTTACACTCTTCAGACCATGCAACGAGCCGGCTTAGTGACTCGCGAGGGCGCAGGGCTCTCAGCGAGCAATGTGGTACCGGAGCTGTTCCTTCCGATACCAGAGCTGGACGACGAGTCCTTCCAACCCCTTTAGGAGTTCTCGCCACCCAAGAGCTCGCCTCGCTGAACCCCCACACCAAACCTTCCTTCTTGTGCTCTATGTACTTTTATTATTATTGTAATGTAAATGCAGATTGAGTCCCATAGTTGTAATGTTTTACGATTAATAATATATGTTCTTTTTTAAATGATATTACCTTTGTTCCTCTTTCCCTTTTTTGTACTCGCAACCTGGATCGACCTTCCCGCTCACCGCCTTCAAACCCGTGTCTCACTAGTGAGATCACTCGTCCCTTAAGGACTTAGCTTAGGGAGTGTCAGGATCTTAGATAGCTGAACCACGAGTGGAGAAACCCCCTTATCCAGAGCTTCTCCTGCAGTGCTCGCGAGATCTCGGGTCTGGCCACTCTCAGATCACGCCCGGGGCGCTTTTCTTCAGGCAAGTCAAGCCTCATGAGGTTGTGGCACGACTTGAGTGCTCGTGACCTTGGTCGCCTTGTAGGTGTCGGGCGTGATGCATTTTTGGCAGGCGGTTGGGGTGTGGAGTCAAACACGCCTGCGATCTTTACCCTTTGGCGATACTTGCTTATTCCAATTCTTTTTCTAACGAACTGTTAGGAACCTCTACTTCCCTTCTTTCTGTCAAATGGTAGGAGCCTAACGATGTGAGATGCGTGACCACCGGTCCATCACTTTGGCCAAACATCGGGTGCCCCCACCGACCTATTCAGCTAGATGAGAGCCTGACGACAAGTGTTGGGCTTCTACGGGACATATGGAAGCTTCCTCCAAGAGGCCCATGTGCGAACAGAAAACAAACAGGCCGAAAATTTGGATTAAAAAATTTTATTATCCAAAAAGGTGTGTATTACAAAGGTATAGCCTCCCTTTTATAGAATGGAGGAGATGAGAGAGATTACAAATAAGCAATGTGTGACTAAATAATTACAAGTATATGCGGCTTTACAAATAAACAAACCAAACAAGTCGCATGGTTAGACGAGTAGGCTAACCACTCGACAACCGCCAGAAGGAGAGAACAAGCTGCCACAGAGAATAAGCCGCCACAGGAGACCGCTAGACCGCTGGTCTCCAAGTCGCCAGAGACAAACCACCAGACCGCCCGGCCTCCAAAGTGCAACATGCCACCCGACCTCCATACCGCAACACTCCCCCTCAAGCTGGAGCATAGATGACAATCATTGCCAGCTTGTCGCAAATGTGGAAAAAGGAAGCAGACATCGGCTTGTTGAAGATATCTGCCAACTCGTTGTCAGAAGTGACGAACAGAGTACAAATCTATTTCTTCAAGATCTCTTCCTGAATAAAATGACAGTCGACTTCTATGTGTTTTGTTCTCTCATGAAAGACTGAATTTTTGGAGATGTATATCATGGCCTTGTTGTCGCAGAATATAGGAAGAGGATAGTTGTATACCTCTCCTAAGTCAAACATAAGAGCTCGTAACAACTTCAACTCACATGTGGTCGATGTCATACTATGATATTCCGCTTCTGCTCTAGACCTAGAGACCACAGACTGTTTCTTGCTCTTCCAGCTCACAAGATTTCCTCCAATAAATGTGCAAAAACCCGATGTTGACTTGCGGTCAACTTTGTCATCAGCATAGCTCGAATCTGAGTATGCTTCAACCCTCAAGTGACTATTCTTCTAAAAAAGAAGTCCTTTCCCTGACGCTGATTTAACATACTCTAAGATCTTCAAGGTAGATTGTAGATGACACTCCCTAAGAGCTTGCATGAATTGGCTCACCTTGCCCATATCATAGGAGATGTCGGTTCTGGTTACCGTGAGATAATTGAGTTTGCCAACCAGACGCCGGTACCTCGTAAGATTGGATAGAAGAGGAGAGACATCAGTCCAAGTTTTGTCTTCTGTAGCAGCCATGGGACATCGGGCAGGTTTAGCACCAGTTAACCTTGCCTCTTTTAGTAGATTAAGAGCATACTTCCGTTGAGAAAGGACCATGGAATTGGGCTTCCTAGAGATTTCAATCTGCAGAAAGTATTTTGGGGTGCCCATATCCATTGTGACCAGGTGTTGACGGAGGTGTTTCTTTGTTAAAGCTACCCCAGACTGGTCATCGCCAGTAAGAAGAATGTCATCCACATATACCGCAAGAACCACCAGGCCCGAGGAGGTTTTGCGAATGAACAATTAGTGATCAGCTGAACTTCTTGCAAAACCAATGGTCGCAATAATGCTGCTAAACGTTTCAAACCAAGCCCAAGGGCTTTGCTTTAGGCCATAGATGGCTTTCTTCAGCCGATATACTCGTGTCTCACCCTGAGCAACATACCTAGGAGGTTGCTCCATGTAAACATCTTCCCGAAGATCAATATAGAGAAAGACATTCTTAACATTCAACTGTGAAATGGGTCAATCCGTGTTGACAGCCACAGAGAGAAGCACCCTAATGGTGCTGAGACGAGCAACGGGAGAGGTGTCAAAGCAATCAACACCATAAGTCTGAGTGAAGCCTTTGGAAACCAGGCGGGACTTGTATCTATCCAAGCTACCATTCGGATGAAACTTTATAACAAATACCCAGTGACATCCAACCACATCAGTGCCCAAAGGGGGAGGAACAAGGGTCCTGGTACCCCGTTCAGTGAGGGTAGCAATTTTTTCATCCATGGAGGCCTTCCAATGAGGAATATCAAGAGCATCCTGGTAGGTGCAGGGAGTAGCAGTCGCAGAGATAGCCAATGCAATCGCCCTACGAGAAGGAGGGAGACGATCATATGAAACAACACTAGCCAGCAGGTGCTGGGTACACGTCTGCACCCCTTTGCAAAGAGCAATGGGAAGATCCAGGTCGGTGTGTTTCTCAGTAACTGGAGCATCCGTGGCAGAGAGAGCTGGTCCGGGAGTGGAGAGAGACGGTCGTGGAGGGGAGGGAGAGAGCAGTGGTGATGAGGGAGAGAGAGATGGAGGAGATGGTGGAGGCGATGGTGGAAAAATCTCGATGGGAATAGACATGGTGGAGGGGACGGTAGGAGAAGACAAAATAACTAGAGAGGGAGAGGATTCAAAAGAGAAATAGGACGCATTCTTGAAGAAGGTCACATCCGTGGATACGTATTGCTTACGAAGAACGGGATCAAAGCAACAGTAGCCTTTTTGAGTAGTTGAGTAACACAAAATGACACACTTGGTGGCAAGTGAGTCGAGTTTGTCATGAGTAGTGGAAGGAGCATGCACAAAAGCCGTACACCCAAAGATACGTAGAGGGAGAGGAAACAGATCCTTGCCCAGATATGGAATGGAGAATGGGGTTTGTCCGTGAAGAACCGTGGACGGAATGCAATTAATAAGGTAATAGGAGATGAGGATAGTGTAGCCTCAATAGGAGCGAGGAACTACATCTATGCCATCAGAGTGCGAGCGACATCGAGGAGATGATGGTTTTTGCGTTCCGCCACCCCATTTTGCTGTGAGGTATAGACACAGCTAGTTTGATGAATAATACCATGTTGCATATAGAAAGAAGAGAAAGAAGTACTAAGATATTACTTAGCATTGTCAGAGCGAAAGATTTTAATAGACATATCAAACTGATTCTTAATCATTTTATAAAACGAGATCCATACAAAAAAGTGTTCTGAGCGATCCTTTAAAAGATACACCCATGTACACTTAGAGAAATCATCAATAAAGGTTACAAAATATGAACTACCCCAACCTATGGTGAGGGTAGGAGCAGGACCCCAGATGTCGGAGTGAACAAGATCAAACGGCCGACAAGATCCACGAGCTTGCTTTGGTGGGAAGGACGAGCGGTGATTCTTGCCAAGCGAACAGGCATCACAGTTGAGAGGAGGACTCTGCGGAGGAAGGTGAAGCAGAAGCTGATGAAGAAGTCGTGGAGGAGCATGACCAAGATGGAGGTGCCACTATAGAAGATCAGTAGAAGATGAGGAGAAGATGGATAGTGTGAAAACATTGTCGAGGAAGTAGAGGCCGCCGCTCTCAGTCCCAGTAGCAATCGTCCGCTTGGAGCCCCGATCCTGAAAAGAACAAGTAGTAAAAGTGAATGTGATAGAGTATTGTAGTTGCTTGCAAAAAGAAGTAACGGATAACAAGTTACAAGGAAACTTGGGCATGTAGAGGGTGTCCTCCAAGAAAGAGACAGAGTGACCTAAACAGCTCCTGTTCCATTGATCGGTGAGGGAGAGACATCCGTAATAAGGACCGGGGGCAACCGATCATGCTGTTCTAGGAGAGAAAAACATTGCAGATTGCCGGTCATATGATTGGTAGCACCAGAGTCGATCAACAATTTACCTTGAGTAGCGACATGGGCACTACCTGAAGATGTGACCACGAAGGCAGACGACTTCGAAGAGGAAGTGGAAGCATCTCCAGATGGTCGAAGATAAGGATGCTTCTTCCAACAGCGATCATCCATGTGGCTTCTGTGGCCACAGTGAGAGTAGAGAAAGCTGGAAGCACCACGTTTGCTAGATGGGAGATGGAGGCCACCAGAGCAACTTCGCTTAGTATGGTGAGCATAGTTGTCTGGTTGAGGAGGGGAGGATAATAGCAGACATTGTAGCAGAGAGGCAACGACGGTAATGCAGGCAGCAATGGAATCCAGGGTGGGTGACTCCACCTCGCCAAGGATTTGTTGACATATCTTGTCATACAACTCAGGAAGTCGCAGAAGATAACACACAACTAGAAGCCCATGTAAGTGTTTGTGTTGCTCAGCGAGATCTGTAGAGAAGGGGCGATTTTGGATAATTTCTGCTCCGAGAGCCTGAACTTGTTGGTAAGCAGCAGCATGAGACATGGAGGGACGGGAAAAGAGGTCCGCATACTGAGTATAGATGTGGGACGTCTAAGCCCCCTTGGAGTAGAAAACGGTGAGATAAAGCCAAGCAGCCTTGACCATTTTATCATGACGGATGATGGGTAGGCATTCATCAAAGAGTTTGTCAGCCAGCCATGTGCGGACAAGAGCGTCGTTGGCATCCCAATCATCAAAGAGAGGGGAATCATGCGGAGGAGGGTCATAGGTGAGATGATGTTTGTGTTGAGAGCGGAGAAGGAAGGTGAAGTAGACACTCCAATCCGAGTAGTTGGGACCGATGAGTTTGCAAACGGTGCCAAGGTTACCCGAAGGCATTGGAGGAGTAGGAGGAGGAGTGACAACGGGAATAGTGGTGGTAGAGATATCAGAGGTTGCCATAGAAGAGAGCAGCAAAAATAATAAGTCGTGGCTAGAAGCAGAGATCGCGGCGATAAAGAGCAGGGCACGACTAGAAAAGGAGGGCGCGGTGACTAGGCACAGGCCGCAACAAGAAGAACAGGCTGCAGCAAGAAGAACAGGTCGCGACGACTTAAGAACATGTCGCGACGATGAGGAAGAGGAGCAGCTAAAAAAGGAGGGTGTGATGACTAAGGACAGGTCACTGCAAGAATAACAAGTTGCGGCGACTTAATAACAAGTCACGGGGAGAAGAAAGAGGAATCAAAGAGGCCGTGCACACAAATGGCAATGACAAGGAGCGAAAGAAATCGCGCGAACAGGGAGAAAGCTGGCGGAAGAAACAAGTCGCGAAGACAGGTCACGAGAAGAAGAAACAAGCTGCGCGGATAGAGAGGGCCACAGAATCAATAGGAAAATATCGAGTCCTCTGATACCATGTTCGAATAGAAAACAAATAGG
Organism: Platanthera guangdongensis; assembly: GCA_039583875.1. NCBI lineage: Eukaryota > Viridiplantae > Streptophyta > Magnoliopsida > Asparagales > Orchidaceae > Platanthera > Platanthera guangdongensis. Next base: position 116,598,551 of record CM077147.1, on the reverse strand, counting down.
CCGAAAATTTGGAGTAACAAATTTTATTATCCAAAAAAGCTGTGTATTACAAAGGTATAACCTCCCTTTTATAGAATGAAGGAGATGAGAGAGATTACAAATAAGCAATGTGAGACTAAATATTTACAAGTATATACGGCTTTACAAATAAAAAAACCGAACAAGTCACGTGGTTAGACGAGTAGGCTAACCGCTCGAGAACCGCCAGAAGGAGAGAATAAGTTGCCATAGAGAACAAGCTTCCATAGGAGACCGCTAGACCGTCGGTCTCCAAGTCACTAGAGACAACCCACCAGACCCCCCGGCCTCCAAACAGCAATAGGCCAACAGACAAGCCGCTGAGATAAACCACCAAACCGCCCAGCCTCCAAACTGCAACAGGCCTCCCGACCTCTATACCGCAACAGTCCACCTGGCTTGCAGGCTAGTGAGAGCCCGGTTAGCGGAACCATCTTGGGGATAACATGGCAAACCTCACCGAGTGACTTCCAACCCTGCTAGCTAGTGATAGCCTAGTCAGCAAAATCTTCTCGGGATCTAGGAGACGCCTTTGAGTGACATCCAGCCCTACCAGCAAGTGGGAGCCTGATAGTGGGATCTGCTCGGGGTCTGGGAGACACTCTCGAGTGACATCCAGCACTTCCACCTAGTGGGAGCCTGACAGTAGGATCTACTCGGAGTCTGGGAGATAATCTCGAGTGAAATCCAGCACTTCTAGCTAGTGGGAGCCTGGTAGTGAGATCTACTCAGTGTCTGTGAGATGCTCTCGAGTGACATCCAACCCTGCCAACTAGTAGGATCCTAGCAGCTGGATCTTCTTGGAGTCTAGGAGATGCTCTCGAGTGATATCCATCCCTATCATCTAGTGGGATCATGGCAACGGGATCTGCTCGGGATCTGTGAGACGCTCTCAAGTGACATCCAACACTGCCACCTAGTTAGAGCCTGGTAGTGGGATCTTCTCGGGATATGGGAGATTCTCTTGAGTGACATACAACCCTGCCAGCTAGTGGGAGACTGGCAGCGAGATCTTCTCAGGGTCTGGGAGACTCTCTCGAGTGACATCCTGCCCTTCTAGCTAGTGCGAGCCTAGCAGCGGGATATTCTCGGGATCTGGGAGACACTCTCGAGTGACATCCAGCCCTGCCAGCTAGTGGAAGCCTGACAATGGGATCTGCTCGGTGTTTGGGAGAAGCTCTCGAGTTACATCCAGCACTTCTAGATAGTGGGAGCCTAGCAGCGGGATCTGCTCAGGATCCGGGAGACGCTCTCGAGTGATATCTAGCCCTGCCAGCTAGTGGGAGCCTGGCAGTGATATCTGCTCGGGGTCTGTGTAGACTCTCTCGAGTGTCATCTAGCCCTGCCAGCTAGTTGGAGACTGGAAGCAGGATCTTCTCGGGGTCTGGGAGACGCTCTCTAGCGACATCCAGACCTGCTAGCTAGTGGTAGACTGGCAACAGGATCTGCTCTGGGTCTACTAAGTGAACTCTTCACCCATTCATAAAATAAATTGTAGAAGAAAATCAGAGATATCAACATCTTTATATTATAAAAAAAAGGATGTAACGTACATGGTTAAGAATAGAAACGCTTCAGGTCATCACCTCTCCAAGTGTGGTTGAGGGCCTCACCCTCAACATTCTGGAGGTGATACTCTCCCAACCTCGATGCTTCTTTTACAATGTATTGACCCTCCCAGTTGGGGTTGAGATTCCCCACGGCAGCTGTTCTTCCTGCTCCATCCACCTTTTTTAGGACCAAGTCCCCTTTCACGAGCTGTTTGATCTGGGCATGCTTGTCAAAGTACTTAGCCATTCTCCATTTGACCTCTTCCTGTCGGATGGCAGATAGATCATGCAGGTCCTCCACCATGCATTCTCGGGTGAGAACCTCCATCTCCACCACCTCCTATATATCTTCCAATCAGGACTGCTCCTCCCACTCACAAGCAGCCCCCTCTCATGGGGCAAGAACTTCCTCATTAGCCTCCTCTATGACCATCACCTCGGCCTGCTCATGCACTCCCCCTGCCACCTCCATATGGGTGCCGATCTCATCCTCCTCCACATTCATCTCCTCAGCTTTGCATGCAACCTCCTGCCTGGACACTTCCTCCATCCTCATCTACATCTCCTCGACTCCTCCCTGTTAGGAGATGGAGTTACCTATAGTGACATAACACTCCCTTGCCACTTTATGGTCTCCCCGAATCCTGACCTGGATTCCCTCGGCGCTGAACTTCAAACACTGATGGAAGGAGGAGGGCATGCAATGGAAGGCGCTGATGAGGGGCCGTCCGAAGATGGCATTTTAACTGCTAAGAGCGTCCACATTGATGAACCTATAGTTTCTGGACTGCCCCCTAAGGTGAGATGGAGTCCTACTCCTCCTTTCACTTCCTTCTTCTACCTAGAGAATCTAAAGAGAGGACCATACGAGGACAACACCCTCCTGGCCTCCAACTTCATCGCGTTGAATGCCTTCTTGAAAACGACATTGACTGAGCTCCCGTTATCAATGAGGATCTGAAAGACAGTAAAATTTTCGACCGCAGCCTGGATCACCGGCGTGGCGTAGAATGGATCATCATAATCCGGCATATCCTTCCTTGAGAAGGTAATCTTCTCACTTGGGGTGGAGTTAGAGATGTTGAAGCGATGCTCTGGTAGTACATAGTGTGGAGGCTCTCCTTACAGACGACCACGCCTCACACACCCCATTGATCACTCTAATCCCTCCTCGACCTCCTACATCGGCCAGATCCTGACACCTATCATCCTCTTCCCTGGGTAGGACCTCCTCAATTTGTACCTCCTGGCGGGGTTATTGTTATTGCTCCTATTTCACCTCATCTCAAGAAACTCCGAGCATGTGGTCGTGGCATGGCCCTCCTCCTAATGGAAGTCATAGTAGAGCAGCTCCGCCCTTCCTCCTTACCTTCTCCTTTGCTGGGCTCTCCCACTCCTCCCCAATGCTATCACCATATCATGATGTTGATCGGGGAGAGGAGGCCTCTAGCCCTGCCTCCAGCCTAGAGGGTTGAACTAACCATGGCCCCTAGCAGTTATCTCCTCCATGGAAACCTCTCTGATGGCCCTGGTCCTGCCACTCCTGCCTCCAGCCGAGCGAGGCACGACATGGTAGAAGGTATTGGCAAAAGACAAGAGAACTGGATAGCTGGGGTGGTGGCGAGTCGGCCCTGGCAAACATGACAAGGTTTTGCATCTCTTGCCGGAAATCCTCAAACATCCTGAGGGTGGCGAGAGGAGGTGGTGGCGAGTCGGCCCTGTCAGATCCATATCCTTCACCTCCAGTCATTGAGCTCACGAAGGATTTTCGGAGCTATTCACTCTCCATGCTCATTGAACCAAAATGTTGAAAACAAAATTCTGCTTTTGTGGAGTTAGAACCCTTGGGGAAGGGGTGACCGCACTCTAACTTCTCTCTAATGAGCTTGAACAACCAAAGACATAGGACCAGAACCAGACCCAAGGCTCCAGCACGGAGGTCCCACCACACATGTGGAAGATCTTAGAACGCTTCCCCTCCTTAGCCTATGTTGAGCTAACGACACCGGAGAAAGCGCTAAAAGACAAGAGAGTAAGAGAACTGGAAAGCTTGCCTTCTGAGGTACCCCGTTGGGCCTATTTATAGTTTTCAAAACCTGACCTACAAATAGTGTAACTTCGTTGTTCTGGATGGCTATTTGCAGCCAAAAGCTGTCTGCCAATAACCAAACTCTGTTGTTCTGTGGAGCTAAATGGATACCTAATCGCATTTGACAGATCAAATTATGTTTAACCACATAATACCCGCACCCCACTCATGGGGGGAAACCGGGACTTGCTCGCCACTAGCTCGGGCGGACACGGCTTGGCTCCCACAACTCGCTTCTTTATTTAGGTGAGCTTGAGTCGGGCTCCTGCGGCTCACCTTCCCATTGCACGGAGGTGGTCCAATGCTTATAGGCGAGCTGGCTTGCACGAGAGCCGAATGGCCGCATAGGGGAGAACGGGCTGTCTGTGCTGGCTCACATGGCTCGCCCACCATGCTTGACGGAAGTTGGCCTGCTGCCCTAGCTCACTTGCCTGCGAGCGGACCCACTCGACGAACACTGTATCGTACAATTTTGATGAATTTATCAAGCTTTCTCGAGTCATTATTACAAATCTGCTGAAGGTCTGGATTTTTTTTTCTACGTCTCACTTATTGGATCCGAAAAGACATTTCTGAAAAAAGGTACGCGCCTCTCTTCAAAACTTTTATAATATATAAATAGGACTAAGGCACTCAGTTTTCACACACATTTGTAAAGATTACTCGAGACTCTCCATCGATTCATCTCCCTTCAGAGATTACAGAGATAGTGATTACAAAGACAATGATTACAGAGACAATTGTTCTTAATGAGGATGTTGCTAAGGATGTTGTTGATATTGGTGCGGATGGATATCCTGATGGTGACAATGATGATGATGATGCTAATCTTGATGGTAATGATGAGGAGAATGATGATATTGATAATGATGAAGTTGTTACTACTGCTGATTTGTTAGTATTTCCTAAAAGATCTTCTAGATGGCTGAGGTAGAGCTGAACCAGCCACGTAATCTACTTCAAGACCAAATTGATAAGTTTATACATGACCTTGAGTAAAGGATTGGAAACTTTCCCAGTGGCCCTGGAGTCCAGATCTAGAAAGATTTGGGTGTTCTAGTTGAGGGGGAGTATCTCATTGAGCTTTCTGATGAGGAAGGAGAAACAGAGGTGGTTCCTCCTATCCTAGAGGTTGAAGGTCATCTTTTGCTCAAGACCCATGTCTCCCGAGTGGAACATCTCCAAAGTGACCATGAGACTCTTGCAGAGCTTCCTCCACCTCTATGATCGCATGGTGAGGATATTCCCACTTCTAGTTATGATAATAGTCTACTGAAATCTATTGAAGAAATGCTTGCTAAGTAGAGAGCTTACTTGATATGTCCTTGAAGAAAGTACTTTATAAAGTATAAGATGTGGAGAAGGACATGAACAATGGACTTGCTGAAGTAAAAGTAAACATTAAGAAGCTGGAATCCAACTTGGATAATTAGCTTATTCAAGGTGGCAAAGCAATTTTGCATACAATGAAAGAACTTAGTAGCAACCTTGATGAGACAAGGCATGTGCATGAAACAACAAAGACTATTATTGATGCACAAAACTATGGGATGCACCATTTTGATGACCAAATGCCCTCAATTCAGAAGTCAGAAAGGGGAGGATCAAATTAATAGGAAGGTGAATGCACTAGAAGCTGGTATGCAACAACAGTTTTAAGGTGTCAACACTTAATATATTGAGAGTTTTAAGTGGTTGAACGAAGTGTTCTTTGGATCAAATATAAATATTGAAGCAAGAATGCCTGAAGTCAGAATGCCAGAATCAAGACATGATGTTGTTTAACCTGCTCAGGATTATTCTAAGTACTGGATAGATCCTTAGGATTATTATCAGTATGGGATAGAGACTGCTGCTCAAACTACTGAAACTGCAGCTGCTAGAGTTGATGTTGAGATTGTTGAGGAGCTATCCCAACTAGCTCTTAAGAGAATAAGGTATAGAGAAGGCCCCTCTGCTCATAGGTCTGACCCAAATAGGGAACTTGTTGAAGTATAGAGCTCAATCTCCAATGGAATCATCCTAGATACATTCACGTTAGTAGATGTGGCTAATAAAGGCAGATGGTTGCACTATAGCAGAGAAGAATGGCAGAAGCACGAAGTGGCTAATGCGAAGACGAGGATACACTTTAGGAAGTATAAGAGAGATGATCTAGATCCTCCTCCACCAAAGTATTTCCCAAAGCCAAAGGCTTATTTTGACAGACAAAATGAGAAGAGCAAAGGGAAAAATGTTTAGTATTCATACTCTGATTATGAATATGTGTGAATTCCGGAATACCACTTAGAACTGTTTATATAACATTATTATTTTGATGATTTTGAGATCTCTGATTTTGTCATTACATTTTCTTATATGTTTTTGTTTAAGATTATTTTATGTGCAATTCACCTTAGTATATAGGGTTTTTACTTTTTCAAATTAGGGCAAATTATTGGGTATCGTTTCAACAATAACCTTGATTTGAAGAAGTCCCCCTTGGACTAAGATGAAATGAGTTTTATATGATGATGCTTTCAAGTTATGTGCTTGCAAGATTTAATTTCCAAGTACACACCACTGTTAGATTACAATGACTCATGTAATACAGGACTATGCAATATAATCCCTCAATCTATAGGACATAGTGTTGACCCATATGTAATCTCTCTACTAGGGTATACTTCATTTTCAAGTGCTTAGGAATCAAAGAATAGAAGGTTGCTGAGTTCAGGAAGAATCTGAAAATTTCCTAAATAAAATTCATCAAGTATACATGTGAAGTCTCGTGTCATTCATCGAGACATAATGTGAATACTCGAAGAATTCATCGAATGTTCTCGAGTGGTCTAGTTACTGTTAGCAGAAAATATTCTTCTGGTCCCATTTTCGACCAAGTAAAATTCGTCGAATGATCTCATGTAATTCGTCAAATGCTCTCGACGAATTCATTAAGTGGTTAACCAATTCGTCAAGTGTTCTAAATATGACACGAGTCATCTCGACGAATGGACTTAATACTTTTTATGTATCATTTTTCTGACGGGTTCTGTTTAAAAATGACAGCCATGTACAATACACATGGAAGCTTGTTATGGAAAGAGATTTCTAGCCGTTGCTGATGGAATCATATATAAATTTCAAGGATTTCATTTCAATAATAATGAATTACAAAAAACGCAAATTCTCTTGACCTAATTTTCATGATCGTGAACAGCCAAACTTCTCTTTCGATTTATTATTCTCGAAAACACTCTTCCCGACGACCTAGAGTTCATGATCGGTAATTCTTCTCAAAGAAAAATTCAACAAGATTATTTCTTTCAGATTCTTCAAAGGTATTCTTGATCTAGTCGGATTTCAAAGCATTCAGATCAAGGTTTTCAAGTTTTCAAGTCTTCTCCTTCAACCTTTATTTCAATATCTATTCTCCAAGATGGAAGAAGATTGAATCCATTCGGATCTGAAGAAGAAGATTGTTTGCAATCTAGAAAGTTGTACAAAATTATTTTCATTTTTAAGGAAGATTCTACTTCCGAGTTTGTAGATCCTTGTTTATTGGATCGAGTTGTAGGAAAGGTTATTCTCCGAGTTGTAAGAGAGGTTATTCTCCGAGTTATAGGAGAGTTATCTTCGATTTGTAGGAGTTGAGGCTACGAGGTGTAAGATTGTAAAAAATCTAAGTTTTGGTATAGCAGCTGAGTCTAGCCCGAAATGTTAGATAGGCGAGGCGGGACAGTGGACATACCCATTTTGGGGAACAACTATAAATCCTCTTGTTTGTGTTGTGCTACTATGTGTCTGTTGTTATCAATTTATTATTACACAAAAAGATGCAGAACTCACCTATTCACCCCCTCTAAATGACTTAGATAGACAACTAGATACTTTCAGGAGCATTCTTGGACTTGCTAGCTATTATAGGCGCTTCGTAGAGAACTTTTCACGGATAGCTCTACTTCTCACTACATTGACAAGTATGAGAAGTTCGTTTCGACGCCAGCATGCGTGCGAGCTTTTGAGTACTTGAAGATTTGTCTGACCATGACAGCTATTATGTGTTTTCCATATGGTGTAGAAGGCTATGAGATCTACAATGATGCATTTGGGAGCAGCTTAGACAACGTTCTTTTTCAGTTTGGTAAGGTTATAGATTATGGGTCTTGCCAACTGAAGGTTCATGAAAGGAACTATCCACTCCATGACTTGGAGTTGGCGGTTGTGATTTTTACTCTGAGGCTATGTAGGCATTACTTATATGACATTAAGATTGATATATTTACGGACTATAAGAGCCTAAAGTATCTGTTAAACCAAAAGGATTTGAATATGCAACAAAGGTGGTGGATGGAATTTCATGGGGACTATACATTTGAGATACACTATATTCTTGGAAAGGGAAATATTGTCGTTGATGCGTTGAATCGCAGGGCTCTGGTGCAGACCAGCTGGATACAGATGCATGATGAGCATCTTATTCGAGACTTGGAGGCCTTGGAGATCACTTGTGTTGTTAGGAGCTCTAGTGCAAAAGTATGTTTAAGTTGGACAGAGGTGAAATATGACCTCGCGGACAGGATTCGTCAAGTGTTGGGGCTTGACGAGAGCATGAAATGCTATTTGGAAGAAACCAGGGATGGGTCAAATGCCCAGTTTACTTTTGAAGATGGTCTTTTGTGGAATAATAGTCAATTGTATGTCCCTAATATGGGCCAATTACGGGAGGAGTTGATGTATGAGGAATATTTTATAATGTATTCAATCCACCCAGGGAGCACAAAAATGTTCAAGGATATGAAAAAGTTGTTTTGGTGTCCAGGGTTGAAGAAGGAAATATCTCTTTATGGGCTAAGTGTCATACTTGCGCCCTAGTAAAGGCTAAATGTCAGAAACATGGTGGTTTTCTGAAGTCATTATCGGTATCGAAGTGGAAATTTGACGACATATCTATGGATTTCATGCACGGCTTGTCGAGATTGCAAAAAGTGTCATTTGGGTAATCGTTGACCGATTGACAGAGGTGTCACACTTCATTCCGAACAGGAGGACGATTCCATGGAAAGTTTGGCCAAACATAATGTTGAACAGTTCGTACGATTGCACGGTGTGCTCCGTAGCATCGATAGTGACCGAGATGGGCCTTTCAGGTCAAATAATTGGAGACTTATTCATCAACTATTGGGTACCAAGCTGAAACTAAGCATGAACTTTCATCCTCAGATGGATTGTCAGACCGAGAGTGTAAACAGAATGATGGAGGATATGCTTTGCATGTGTGCCTTGGATTTCAGGAAGAGGTAGGAGGACCATCTTTATATGATTGAATTTGTATACAATAATAGCCACCAAGCGATTATTCAGATGACACCCTTTGAGATATTATATGGTAGGAAGTGTAATACTCCGTTGGCTTGTATAGAAACAGGCGAGTCGAAGATTTATAAGTGTAAAGACGTCAAAGATGCAACTTTGCCGATACGTTTGATTTAGAGCGAAAATTGGTTGTTCAAGATAGGCAGGCAAAGTACTACAACACCAAACACTGAAACGTGGAGTTTGCGGTGAGTGATTGTGTGTATCTCAAGATAATGTCATTCAAGGTCATATTGAGAATTCGACGCTTGAAAAAGATGAGTCTGAGATACCTTGGGCCGTTTGAAATAGTTGAGCGGATTGGTGAAGCTACCTATCGACTGAGTCTTTCAGCTGAACTTAGTAGTTTGCATGATGTGTTTCACATACCGGTGCTATAGAAGAGTTTGCAAGAGCCTACACAAAAGGTTACTGCAGTTCAAGTTCTGATCCATAGAGGGTTGACTACATAAGTCAAGCTATTCGAATTGAAGACACAGAAATCAGGCAATTATGGAACAAGGCAATTCAGATGGTCAAAGTCCGTTGGGATAATTATGGCCATGAGGAACTCTTATTGGAGCGCGAGCAAACCATGAGAGAGGAGTTTCTCGAGCTATTTCGTTGAGGTATACATAAAATTTATGTTTTAAACTAATATGTAGTTTTTTGATAAGTCTAATTTTCGGACAAAATTTTATAATGGAGGAGAGATTTGTAACACTCATGGTTTCCTAGAATAAAAAACCACAAAAGTTGACTTTGGAGCTATCGCTGGCATTAGCTCGCTATCACCAGGCGATAGCGTACCACGTGTTAGTCATCCATATATTGGCAGGCCCTTCATTCTTTTGGATGAAATAATCTTGTGGTTGTGGCTTAAGCACTTGGATACTTAGAGGAGTGGGAAAACATCCCATTTCTCTTTCTCTCACTCTCTCTCTTCAACCTCTCTTCAATCCTAGGAAGAAAAGTGTTGGAACATGCGTTCCCCATCTCTTAGTTTGAGAATGACAAATCTCAGTGTGTATTTGATCATGTTTGTTGTGTGTTTATAGTGTGCAGGTTTACAGTTGTGAGGAAAGAAAGAATTAAGTTCTGGAATGAACCGCCGTGCGGTAGCCGTAACCACCGCACAGTAGCCGTGGAATTAAATGGATAGAGCGCCTGGGAAGCTACCGAAAAGTGCTAGACTTTCCGTGGCGCGCTAACCCACTCAACGCCGCGTTGAGTGCGTTAAGCCAGGTCTACCGCCGCGTGCTATCTACCCACCTCACCGCAGTAACCCACTCAACGCTCTAAAGCATTGAGTGCATTGAGAGAACACTACTGTTGGGCACTAGATTAGTACCACGCCGTGGTAACCCACTCAATGATCCAAGGCATTGAGTGTGTTGAGACAAACCTACCGTCGGGCACTACCTTCTACCATGTCGTGCTAGCTCGTAAAGAAGGAAAATATTTTTTTAAAATATCTTTCCAAATTTGCAGGACAGCTGTCATCTCAAAGCACATACGAACCTACCGTCGGGCGCTAGTTCTACCGCCGACAGTAGAGTAGTTTCTTAAATACTAAAGGAGACAGAGTTCTACCATTCCTACGATTTGACCGCCTCTTCGTGGTCCGTTCCGCCATCTCTGTTGAAGGATAAGAAAACCACCTCCCTCCCGGTCGTGCACGAAGATTTTTGGTGAGCCAAGGACTACAATGACTACGCGGAGTTGTTCTATTGAAAGCAGACGAAGAAAAGGAAGGTTTTTGTTCTCTGGAAGTTACCGTCGCGCTATTACTAGTTACCGCCACGTGGTAGCTTCCTGTGATGCCTTCTCTATTTAAGATAACCCAAACTTGAGTTTTGTGCGACAGTTGTTCACAAAATGTGGAAGGGGATTTTTCCCTAACCGTCTAAAGGGAAGGAAGGGGTCATCACAACACAATGAGGAGGAGAATTCTTTAGAGGAGATCAAAAGGAATTCATGCACAAGGATTGAAGGCTACCAATATGATGATCAGAAAGACTTCGTTCTAAGTTTCACGTGAAGGATCCTGGCTACAAAAACTCTCATCAAGCACACACCTTCACAGATTTGAAGAACATCGAAGAGGAAGACTCTCAAGCAACAAGTATCAAACCTTTGCAAGAAAATCGCCATCAACATCAAGGGTTCTAGTTAATGGGGAGTTTTCTCCTTGTTATTGTATCTCACTTTAAACTCCTTTTATCTATTTTATTATGTGAGGGAAATCGACCGGAGGGTCGTCGAAATCCGGGAAGGGTTTCATGGGAAATCGACCGGAAGGTCGACAAAATTCGGGAAGGGTTTTGTGAGAAATCGACTGGGAGGGTCATCAAAATTCGAGGAGGATTTTGTAAGAAATCATCTCTGGGAAGGGACGTCTAGATCGGGTGATCTAGGGGGGATCTAAGATCCTTCCTTACATGGAGGTGAAGAGACAGCTCAAAAACATTTCTTGGAGGGAAAGGGAGAGAGCCAACCGGTCAGGGTAGTGGGTCGGTATAGAAAACAAAACGAGATTTAATTTTCACAGCCTTTGATCTCCAAAATTTTGGAGATCATGTTGTTGTAATTGTAAAAATAATTGTTGATCTAGTTTGAATGAAATAACATGTACTGTTTGTTTTTCTGTGTTTATAATACTGTGATTGTTAGCCTGTAATTCTCTTAAGTGTGCGTAGATCTCCAAGGAGGAATTTGCCGAGGAAAACAAGGCATGTGACCTACCGCCGAGCGTTAGCAACCTAACGCCTCGCGATATCTTCTAGAACTAGTTTTTCTGGAAAAAATAATCCGAATTTCAATTAACTCGTAAAACATTATCCACCCCTCCCCCCACCCTAAGTTTGGCCACTAGATCCAACAAGTGGAATCAAAGGAAGGTTATTCCAGAATGGTTTCACCACCGATAATTATAGCCAACATCGATCTCGAATCGACTAGGAGGGTTGAAAAGTGTACACAGAAAATTCGTTAGCACCACCTCTATTTACAGGATTGAACTATAACGAATGGAGACCACTAATGAAGAAATTTTGTATGTTATTAGATATAAAATTTTGGAACATAACTTGTACCAGACCCCCAAATAACTTAACTAAGCATGAGTGTCATATAAACGCCAAAACTATGAATAGTTTGTTTTGTGGGCATGGTCAAAAACATTTTAAACTCATCTGTACGCTTTCTACTGCCTATGATATATCAAAATTTCTTGAATATACTTATAGTTCTTTTTCTACAAACGTTGAATTCGAGCAATTTATCATGGATCCTAGTGAAGAACCAAATGGAGACTTGCTCTCAGTGGAAGACAGGACAAACACATCAAGCGGAAGGGAAGATGAAAACATACCATTAGACGAGGAAAACCAAGAGGGAGAAGACAAAGGAACCTCGAGTTCAAATCATGCCTTGTCCAAGAGCACTGTAAGAAAAACAAATTCCTTCTTGTATGCAATTCTATTTCTACATTGAATATGCTAAATACTACTGAAAATGAGGGATAGATCTGTCTTAACTCTAGAGGGGGGGGGGGGGGGGGGGTGAATAGAGTATTTTAAAAACTTGATTAGTTTTTATTGTGAAATTAAAATAAGTGATAGCTATATGTATAGAGAGAAAATAAAAACAAAAATAATCACAGCACAACAAATAAAAAATAGAGCAATGTAGACAACACAAAGATTTTATATGGTTCCCCAAAACTGCGTACATCCACTCTTCTACCACCCTAGTAGGAATTCACTACAGGTTTTTGATCAGGTGCCCTGTCACCACAGGTTTTTTCTCAGGTGCCCTGTCACCACAAGATCTATTTCAAGGGAGATCTCACAACACTTTGAGTTTTTGATCAGGTGCCCAAAAACCAAACCAAGTCTTTTGATCAGGAGACTTGACAACGAAAGGGGTTAACTTTTGAAGGGATTTATAACCCTGTACACAGTTGGAAAAAGAAAAGTGTTGATGTTCTTCTCTGTCAACAGTCTAAGAGAATACTAGTGGATTTAATGTTGTGAAAGCTCCCCTTGAGATGTAGAATGATTCAGGAGAGAGAGAGTTTTGCTCAGGGTGTAGGCCTTCAATTGGAGGAAGATCTTCTGGAAACTTTCAGACTAATGAAGATTGTTTCTCTCTTTGAAAATTCCTGGAGCAAAACTGATGAAGAACATGATTTTTTTGTGAAGTTGTACTTCCTTCAGTTTTCTGTGGAATAATCCTTTTGCTTCTGTAATCTATAATCACTATGTCTCTTCTGTGTGTCCTTGTGTGTCTTTTTAATCTTCTGAAAACTATCTTTTTATTTTTCTTGCAAAAATTAGCATTTGAATTTTGAATTCTATCCTTTATTGACTGCAAAAAATCTGGGAGTTGAACGGCCAGAAATTGTCTTTAATTTGTTTCCTCAACTGTCCCAGCAATTTAGACAAATAATTACACTATGAATACCATAATTAATTCTACCTTGAAACAACTATATTCTTGAGAATATGAACCATTAATTATCAGGGCATTTATAGGCATATAATAATAAATTTTGAAATCAAACTTCCTTAGTCAATACTGGAAAATGTTGGGAAATTAGTCAAACAGAACCTGTGAGAATGTAGTTGAACTGAATCTGTTTCGTCGACCAAAGATCCAATTTCATCAAACTAAAACCTCTCTTTCGTCAAGCTGAGCTCCAAGATCTCTGAATAGAAAATTCACTTCCAATCTGAGCACCAAGATCGTCGAACTGAGATAGTCTTTGATGTAGGCTCACTCTTTCGAGCATTATGGGTGGCCGACGGAACTAACACGACGTTCTCCGATAACTCTCACATCACACTCAAGCATTTAACGCAGCAACGACACAATTAATATTGTTACTAATTAAAGATTACAGGGGGGTTCGCAAGGCCCCTTAAGATAATACCAAGGCGATATGCCGAGGTCCTCTCAAGCGAAAAGAACCCACATGGTTCGATCGAGTGTTGTTGTACCAAAAGAGAATCCACCGAAAACAAAAGATTCGGACAAGGGTGGTTCTCTCCCAATAAAATAAAACGAGGGCCGCCACGCCTCACGAACTTAAACGGAAGAAATAAACACGACAATAACTAAAAGAAATTAGCCACAAAAATTCAAGCGTTACACAAGCCACGCAATTTGCCAATGCCACAAGATCTATCTATAGAAGAGAAACACATAAAGGTGGAAATGTTCGTTACCCAACCGGATTTGATGAATCCGATTCACTCTACTAGAATCGTTCTTCAATGGCTCCACTAGAGAAACACTGGAGGGAGAGAAATTCGTCGTCGTCTTCGTATCACGCTATATTTGGAAAGTCCTGGCAAAATCTTCTGAATATGGAAATAATATTTCCCAATAAGGAAGGAGAGAGAAAAGGTGGCAGGATATTGGAAATAGTTAAGGAATGATATAATTCAAATATGTTAGGTAGGGAATTTATAGACGGGGATATATTTTGAATATGGTAAAGAGGGGGGAATATTGTAGAGAATACTTTGGATTTGGAAAGAGATTTGGTGTGGAGGGAAAGAGGAGATGGTGGGGCTCGGTTTTGGTGGTGGTGGAGGTGGGTTCAGGTTTGAAGAGGATTAGGGCTGTTCGGGTGAGGGAGTTTTTGGGTTGCGGCCGGGTCTTGTGTGGGAGGAGTTAGGTGGCGGCTTTGGAGGTAGGTGATGGAGGTGGCTCGGCTAGGATTGCTAGGAGGTGGCTCGGGTTGGTTGGGGGAGAGAGGTGGCCGGTTGTGTGAAGGAGGAAGATGATGGAGAAGGGGAGGAAAAGGTGGCTCGGGTAGCAAGGATGTAAGGAAGGGATGATGGAGAAGGGGAGGAAAAGGGAGGCCGAGAGAGAGGGGAGGAGGAGGGTGGCCGACGGCCAAAGAAGAAGAGGAATAGAGGGGGGGGGGGGAACTTGCCTTAGAGAAGGAGGAGGATTTCAATCTTGAAATTGGTTTTCTTTTCATTCATTCACTAGGGAAAAACAAAGGAGTACATGCCTTTATATAGGCTTTACAATCAAGGGAAAAGGGCTACATGCAGCCCAACATGAACATGAAATAAAACACAACCATACACCTAACATAACCATGTTACAAATAATACATGAAATTAAACATGAAATGAAAATGATAATTTTAAAATAAAACAACTCATAAAATATATTATTACTCAATTATTATTTATTAATATATATTATTAATAAATAATAATTTGGCTTGCACTCCGGACGGCTATTGTGGCGACGCCAATAATTGGGCTTGCGCTCCGGACGGCTATTGTGGCGACGCTTCCAAGGGTCATCCGTAAGCATGCTGTCGCCGTCATCAAAGTGTTGTGGGCGGACGTCTCCATTCAAATCTACCGGGTCACCATCATCATCAGAGGGAGGACGCTCCCTGATCACATGTCATGGGAAGCCGGCTCCATCAATCCTCCCCCTCTTAAAAATACTCATCACTGATGAGTATACCTGTGTGTACTCGCCTGGAAGGTCATTGGCGGGGAAGAAGAACCTGCATGGCAAAAGGTGGTCTTGGAGGCACCTCAAATACGCGTTATCCAAAGAAGGAAAAAAAATTTCAACAACATCCCCCAACATACCTCCGATGGAGACTGAGAAGGAGAACGATCCTAGGAAACTGTCACCACCCAACCCAATAGAAAGCATAGTGGAAAATATATACAGAGAGGTAGATATTTCAAGTGGCATAAAAGCATAAAGCGTAAAGTATGTAACAATGAAAATAGGAGTTATGCCCCAATCAGTGGAAACTTTTAAAAGAAATGTCATGTCACAAAACTTCCGTAAAATTCGTGAAGAATAGACTAGCCGATTCGTTATTATTTCTAAGGTGCCCGGGAGCATCCGTTCAGGGGTGAGACAAGCCAAACCCAAATCAATCACATAACGGTGGGAGACTTTCTGACACAAACTCGCAAGTAAATTAAACGGCGCATTTTAATGGATTAAAAGGATAAGAATGCGCCTAATTAACTTAAAACCATGTGGGGTGAACCCATGTGCAACATGACTAGAATTAATAGTAGAAAATAACAGAACCATGTCAGGTGGCACAGGTTCTTTAAATTCAAAAATTATTTCAATGGAGCCTAACGTTTTCGTTTTAAATTTGGAGTTAAATTTTGATTTAAAATTTTCGTAATGAATAGCCAGCAGAAAACGCTCGTCACCAACAACGTTTACCCACATCCATCTAAGTAAGCCTAATGGGGAGGCGATAATAATAAACTTCTCCAAATATAAAGGGCTAGGAATGACTAGCTCGTGTCCCAACAAATCATCTACTCGAGTTAAATGAACCGAAGGGAGAGTCGACATGGGTGATTCTGTAGGGGAAGTTAAGTCACACTCAACGTCAAAACACGGATTACTCGTCCAATAACAAGCCTCCGGTTGCAGGCCGTTAAAATCATAGGAAAAATTAAACAGTGGATTCGTACTCACTAAAAACTCAGCCGACAAGTCTTCCAACTCATTCAATACTTCAGTTAATTCAGAGTTAGTGATCATATCATAGGTAGGCAAAATCATATCCGATAGAATTTCTAAACAGTTTTGGGCCCCAGGTAAAGGAGCTATCATCAACGAAATGTCTTTCTGGCCCTCAGGGCTACCGTCATCCAAAGATAATTTTTCCCCACAGTGTAAATTTTCCAAAACGACACATCCTTCGTTAACCAACTCTTCTCATGAAGTGGGTGCGTCGTCACAATCAAAATAAAGGGATGGGCAAATCGAATCCTGCGGAGTATCAAAATTAAGTTGACTTTTAAGCGGCGTTGATAATGTAAACGAACTAACTCCCGGATGTATCACACTAAGATTATCCCAAATTGAACGACCATCCAAAGGTGACTCTTCCAATACCGTTGAAACATCTATTAATTCTGGGTAATCCATTATAATATTGTGATCCTCACTCGCACTTATCCGACTGGATTGATCTAACGGGGAAGCTAAATAAATGGGCACCTCAATATGTTCCAAGCTAGAAGGAACTAGCTCGTGTTCTAGTAGGTCATCACCTAAATCAGTAACAGGTAAGCTCTCAACATCGGGTGACTCAGCTGGAATGTCTTCTGACTCAGGGTCATCAGAAGACTCCGTAACTATCATGGGAGACGCCTCAGAAACACCGCCTAAAGGAAGAGGAGACGATTCCTCAGAGGAGAAATCCTCGTCCAGGTCACTAGGGTAACCAATCTTCTCATCGTCACTCAAATCGCCAGCGTATTCAGCCTCATCCTCAGTGACGGGCACAGTCCTAGACACTTCCTTAGACTCAACAGGAGAGTCAATGACTAATTCAGGAAACTCGGGGAGAGACTTAAAAGGTTCTATGGGCATAATCGAGGTAGGATGCTCAATATAGCCATGGTCAGATACGCCGCTAGACTCACAAGTCATAGTCGTCTGTCTTCCCCTACAGATAGGACTACTCTCACCTCGCGGGCTCATGACAGTCCTAGCAGTCACATGTACCGAACTCGAGATAGGGGACCTCACTATTTCCTTTCCTCTATAGGTGGGTGCAGGTGTGCTATGGGTAGCTACTCCAGCCCGGGGAAAGGATCTGTCCTGGGGGAATAGGTCACCCCTATGATCAAGCTTGGATAAGGTGCCATAACTATACTAGCTAGCGGATGTCGGACTAGTAGTAAGGCGGTAGGGGGAATAAAATTTCTCCGAGAGTATTCTTCGCATGTGGGGCCAGGCATATGGATAGCTACCAGCTCCACGCTCTTCGTTCAGCCAAAACACGCGGGCTCGACCTCTTAACCGCTCTCGTACTACAATAACCTTTTGGTAGTCGCCCAATTTGTTATAATCAAAATAGATTTCTACCCACTTAAGCCAGTCTTTAAAATACTTTGGATCCCCATAACCATTATAGGTAAAAATATTGGTGTGTACATAAGTCAGAGGACGATTGGAAGCATTCACGTCAAAAGCCATTTCAGTGTGTACCGGAGAGGACACTCGTTCCGGTTTCGGTGTGAATGCAAAGAAAGGGTACCTGAACAACAAATTCTACGAATGATGAAATTGTTCCTGCTTAGCCACTAAGATTATAATTATATAAAATAGATTTTCTTGCTGGAAAAAATATGAGGTTTATTAAAAAAACTATTTTTTTGAATTTTGCTGAAAAATAAGAAATCTAGGCCGCTATTGGCAGACTAGCAAAATTGTTTTGAATTTTTTTGACTCCAAAATGAACAAGAAAAGTATGTGCCGACGTGCAAGAAACAGGGGACGGTGCCAATTAAGAAATTAACGTGAACCTCGCTTTGAAACCAAATTGATGTAGGCTCACTCTTTCGAGCGTTATGGGTGGTCGACGGAACTAACACGACGTTCTCTAATAACTCTCACGTCACACTCAAGCATTTAACGCAGCAACGACACAATTAATATTGTTACTAATTAAAGATTACAGGGGGGTTCGCAAGGCCCCTTAATTTAATACCAAGGTGATATGCCGAGGTCCTCTCAAGCGAAAAGAACCCACACGGTTCGATCGAGCGTTGTTATACCAAAAGAGAATCCACCGAAAACAAAAGATTCGGACAAGGGTGCTTCTCTCCCAACAATATAAAACGAGGGCCGACACGCCTCACGAACTTAAACGAAAGAAATAAACACGACAATAACTAAAAGAAATTAGCCACGAAAATTCAAGTGTTACACAAGCCACGCAATTTGCCAATGCCACAAGATCTATCTAAAGAAGAGAAACACGTAAAGGTGGAAATGTTCGTTACCCAACCAGATTTGATGAATTCGGTTCACTCTACTAGAATCGTTCTTCAACAGCTCCGACAGAGATACGCCGGAGGGAGAGAAATTCGTCGTCGTCTTTGTATCATGCTATATTTGAAAAGTCCTAGCGAAATCTTCTGAATATGGAAATAATATTTCCCAATAAGGAAGGAGAGAGAAAAGGTGGCAGGATATCAGAAATAGTTAAGGAATGATATAATTCAAATATGGTAGGTAGAGAATTTATAGACGGGGATATATTTTGAATCTGGTAAAAAAGGGGGAATATTGTAGAGAATACTTTGGATTTGGAAAGAGATTTGGCGTGGAGGGAAAGAGGAGATGGTAGGGCTCGGTTTTGGTGGTGGTGGAGGTGGGTTCAGGTTTGAAGAGGATGAGGGCTGTTTGGGTGAGGGAGTTTTTGGGTGGCGGTCGGGTCTTGTGTGGGAGGAGTTAGGTGGCAGCTTTGGAGGTCGGTGATGGAGGTGGCTTGGCTAGGATTGCTAGGAGGTGGCTCAGGTTGGTTGGGGGAGAGAGGTGGCCGGTTGTGTGAAGGAGGAAGATGAAGGTAGGGCTCAGGTAGCAAGGATGTGGGGAAGGGATGAATGAGAAGGGGAGGAGAAGGGAGGCCGAGAGAGAGGGGAGGAGGAGGGTGGCCGGCGGCCAAAGAAGAAGAGGAATAGAGGGGGGGGGGGGGAAACTTGCCTTAGAGAAGGAGGAGGATTTCAATCTTGAAATTGGTTTTCTTTTCATTCATTCACTAGGTAAAAACAAAGGAGTACATGCCTTTATATAGGCTTTACAATCAAGGGAAAAGGGCTACATGCAGCCCAATATGAAAATGAAATAAAACACAACCATACACCATGGTTTTATAACATAACCATGTTACAAATAATACATGAAATTAAAAATGAATTGAAAATGATAATTTTGAAATAAAGCAACTAATAGAATATATTATTACTCAATTATTTCTTCATCAAACTTTTTAGGTTCTAACTGAGAGAGAATGTTTGAGTATAAAACCTCATTGTGATGTCTACTTCTAGTAGTTACTCCTAGTTTGGCATCACCTATTATTTGATCAATAGGATGATCTCTAATGTGTCTAACTGCTACTGGTAGGTGCCTACCATAACCTAGATATGTAGGAAGATTAGGATGATTCTCTTCCTCCCCCTAAGCAGTTATTGTATCTTCTATAAGAATTCTACATTATCTCTAGTGTGTAACTCTAGATCAGGTGAATAACCTATATTTAGCCTTTCCATCCTAGAGTCTACATCACTTAGACTAGAGTTATTAGAAATCTCATTATATAGTACAGAAGTTTCATCAAAATCTACATTAATTTATTCCTTTACAACTTGACGTTTCAAGTTGTAGATCCTGTATGATTTGCTATGAACACTATACCCTATAAAGATTCCTTCATAGGATTTCTTTGAGAATTTAGTTAGATAAGTCTTCCCATTATCGAAAACATAACACTTACTACCAAAAATTTTGAAGTAAGATAAATTTGGTTTTCTGCATATTACTAGTTCATAGGGAGTCTTGCTGTGATTCTTGTTGATCAAGGCCCTATTCTGAATATAGCATGCTGTGTTCATAGCCTCAACCAAGAAATATTCTGGGAGAGATGCATCACTCAACATTGTTCTAGCTGCCTCAATGAGAATTCTATTTTTCCTCTCAGCAACTCCATTTTGTTGTTTTATTCTTGGAGAGGAGAACTCCTGAAAGATCCCTAGTTTCTTATACAAATTTGTCATCTTTTCAGATAGATATTTTGTACCATGGTCAATTCTAAGCTTGACCACAGAACATCACATCTAATTCTGAACTTGTCTGAAAAAATTAGCAAGGATGTCTAGTGTTTCAGACTTTTCCCTTGAGAATAATACACAAGCAAACCTATAGTGATCATACATAATCACATAGTTATAAGACTTCCTACCTAAACTAAGAACTTGCATATGACCAAATAGATCCATATGAAGTAAGTATAGATACCTATAATTCTCTTTGGACTGAATTCTCTTAAAGGATACTTTTGCTTGTTTGTATTTTTGACATGTTGGACATAAGCCTTCTTTGGAGCATTTGTGATGTGGACTGTTTCTAATTAAGTCCGTAGAAAATAGCTTGCACATAGCTTTATAGTTTAAGTTAGCTAGCCTCTTGTGCCATTGCACACATAAAGAGTCTTTCTCACTAGCTACTAGGCATATAGGTGTTTTCCCATTTACACTTAAGAAATTTAAAAAATAAATGTTCCCACTCCTACTGCCTGACAAGATGATCTCTTGATCACTTGGACACCTTATCAGACACTTATCATTGTGGAAAACAATTTCATAACCTATATCACAAATTTGACTTATGCTTATAAGACTGTGGTTCAATCCTTCCACATGAGCCACTTTTGTGATGGTGACTAGGCCATTAGAAATGTTACCATATCCCTTGGTGAGTCCTTTCTCTAAACCTCTAAAGATGACTTTTGGTCCATTCCTAACTGAAGAGTAATCCCTTAGCCAACTCGTTGTTCCAGTCATGTGCCTGGAACAACCACTATCCAAGTACCATATTTGCCTTCATGTGATACTTGATTCCCTCTGCAAATATAGATTTAATTCACCTTAGGCACCCAAATAGTTTTGGGGCCTTGGTTCCTGTAAGGATTTGCTGCGTGAAACACAATAGGCTTTCTAAACAAAACTGGTTGAGTCTTATATGAAGGTGTTGTTGGATTATACCAAGAATCTAAGGTAAAATACCCAACCTTCCCACAACACAAACACTCAAATCGGTTGAATCTTTTCTTTGGTTTCACATTTGAAGTTGTTCTTTTGTGCAACTACGACTTGACATCCAGCTTCCAAGGTAATGGGGTAAAATTTACACCTTTACCTTTCAGTTTTTGGTGTGGTGCAATGGGACCAGCTCTATGAATTCCTTGGCTACTTGGATTGATCACCCTTTGTGGTGGTTTTTGGCCTTTATTGCCTTTAGATGTCTATCCCTCCCTACAAGGCTCTTTATTGACATTGCTGGTAGTGCACTCAGAACTCGTGTGTCCAGGAACACATGATCCATTGCATATATTAGAAGTCAGATGCTTGGGAGGTAGCATAACTGGAACCATTAGGAATTTATCCTTAGGTTCTGACTTCTTAATAACCTTTTATTTTTTCCATAACCTACACCACTTCTAAATGGTGCAGAAAATATACCTATGATAGGTAGCACTGACTTGGGTTTTGAGAACTGAGTTAGAAGTTGTCTTTCCTGGGTGAGCTTTGCTTCCAGGTCCTTGATAGTCTTGACCTGTTCAACTATTACTTCTACCTGGTTATATATCTTGTTAGTTAGTTCTATAAGCTTTAGTTTTTGTAGGTGTAACTTTATGTTGGCCCTTTCCAACTGAAAAGATACTCCATCAAAAATTCTAATTCACTGGCCTGATCCTTAGCAAGCTCTTTGCTTGCAACCAAAGCCTTTAATAACTTCCCATATCTATTGATAAGGGTGTTGAAATCAGCTTCAGTATCTAAATCATGTTCTGTATTATTAGAGGAGTGCGAACATGATTCATTTTCTGATGTAGAAAAAGAATTTGAGGCAAAATTAGGAGAGATTGGTTTTACCTTAGCAGAACTTGAACCGTCCTGATCTCCTTCTCCTGGTTCGTTCTCCTCAATAGCCATTAAGCACATGAGTGCCTCCTCCTCTTCTGATTTTACTGAATCAGACTCACTATCAGACAGCGTAGTCTATTTCTTTGCCAAGAGTCTTTTGTCAGCCTTCTTGGGCTGTCTAGTCTTACAGTTCTTTGATTTTTTTCTCCTTTCTTTTTGTTGGACAATTAGCTATTACATGTCCTTGCCTTTTGCAACAATAACACACAATATCAGCCTTAACATATTTGTTCTATGAAGATCCATAACTGTCCCCAGATTTCTTATTCCTGGGTTTCTATGGATGATTGGTATTCTTGAGAGAAGAGTCTACGGCTGGACCGTTCCAGCTGCCCTGCCTTCTTCTCCTCAACATCTTCCTGAACTGTCTAGAGAAGAGAGAAGGTTCCTCCTCAGTCAGGTCTCCTCTTAATGAGGATGATTTTGTACACTCAGAGACTGTGTCTTGTTTCTATGAGAGTGTTGACTTTTCTCTGACCTTCCTGGAAGTCTCAGCCTTTAGGGACAAAGACTTTTCTCTACTATGTGCTCTTGTTGAATCTTCTTCTGACTTTTTGAGATTGAGCTGTAACTCATATGACAACAGCTTACCAAATAGATCTTGGGGATCAATGTTGGCCAAATTACCCATTTCTCTTATTGCACAGATCTTAATGTCCCATGTTCAGGGACCTTAAGAACTTGTCATTGACTTCATAGTTAGTGAATCTGCTGCCATAAGTTCTCAGGTTGTTTACAATTCTGATGAACATTTCAAAACATTCGGCCAATGAGTCTTTCTTATCCTATCTGAAAGCTTCATACTATTGGTTTAGCAAAGATTTTCTATCATCTTTGAGCTCTTCAGTTCCTTCCATATAGACAATCAGTGACTCTCATATTTCTTTTGATGTTTTATAATGAATCATGTTTTGAAAAGTGGAATCATCTATTGCACTGACTATAATATTCTGAGCCTTGAAAGTGATACCTCAGATACTAATGGAAAGTGAGGGATTGATCTAACTAACTCTAGAGAGGGCAGTGAATAGAGTATTTTAAAAACTTTAAGTTATTTTTACAGCGGATTAAAATAGGTGATACCTATTAATATAAGAGAAGAAAAATCACAGCACGACAAATAAAAAGTAGAGCACAAATAGACGACACAAAGAAATTTATAGTGTTTCCCAAATAAATCTAGGTACATCCACTCTTCTACCACCGTGGTAGGAATACACTATAAGTTTTTGATCAGGTGCCCTACCAACACAGGTTTTTGTTCAGGTGCCCTATCACCACAGGTTTTTATTCAGATGCCCTGTCGCCATAAGATCTATTTTATAACGGAGATCTAGCAACCCTTTAAGATATTGATCAGGTGCCCAAAAACCATACCAAGTCTTTTGATCAGGAGACTTGAGAACCAAAAGATCAAACTTTTGAAGGGAGTTATAACCCAGTATATAGTGAAAGAAAATAAAATATGTTGTCTTCGCTGCCTCAATCATCTGAGAAGACTAGTGGATTAATAAATATTGTCAAAGCTCTCCCTTAGTTATAGAAATCTACCCAAGAGAGGAAAATTTTCTTCAGGGTGTAGGACTTCAAAGATGAACACTTCTTCTTCCAGTAAATGATTCTAGGAGAATGAGCTTTTTGGTCTCAGATTGAATATTATGTTGCTGGAAGAAAAGCTTGAAGAGAAGAATGAAGAACAAGAAGTTTCTTTGTCTCTGTTTCATATTCTCTGGTTGCAGATGTTCTCTTTCTTCTTTTGATTGATTATTCATGCTAGTAATATTCTGAAAAATTCTTTATATATTGATTGCTGATTTGAATTTCAAATTCCTTGAAATCCTTTGCATCTTTGTTTTGTCAGTTGGAACGACTGTTTTTGTCTTCAATGTACTTTTCCAACTGTCCCAGTAAATATGGTAGAGTAATAACTCTATGATATCCCTAATTAATGCTGCTAGAAATGTCTATATTCATAAGAATATTGAGCATTAATTAACCGAGTATTATTGTCTTAATTTCTGAAATTATACTATTTTAGTCGATCTGACAAACTGAGAAATTTAGTCGAACAGAACCCGGAAGGAGCTAGTCGAACTCAGTAAAGTTTTCGTCAACCTGAGCTCTAAGTTCATCGAACTGATAATTCTCATTCGTCGAGCTGAGCTCCAAGATCGTTAAATAGAAAATATACTTGACAATCTGAGCTCCAAGTTCATCGAGCTGAGAAGGCACTTTGTCGAGCTGAGATTTTGATATAAGCTCACAGTTCATCGATCTCAGCTGGACTTTCGTCGTGCTCAACTCAAAGAAGGAACTCAGAGTTCATCGATCTGAGATCGACGATCATCGAGCTGAGTTCAGCTATCGTAGAATGACATTTCTGCAATCTTTAAAACTTTCTTGTCTCTTAATTCTTGTGTCTCTGAAGTCTTCTGAAGGTAGGTTTCAGTAATCTAACCTTGTGTGATTGACCTTAATAATAGAACTAACTTATGACCCTTGACTATACATGGTTTGTCATCAATCCTAATAGTGAACTTAGCCCAAATCACAAGTAGGTTTCCAACAATCTCCCCTTATTTGGGTGAGGTTACTATACAAAATAAAAAAAACAAAATCACAAAGCAATAAAAATATCTGACAGAATTATAAAACATTCATCAGATATGAACAGATGTGACTTGTGAATATATACAATCATTAATAAAGTTCAAAAATTCAAAATCAGAAGATTACGAATTTTTCTTTGAAGCATCTAAAGAAGGAGCAGGTTTTGTGAAAATCATCTTTCTTTGGATCAGCAGCTTACTGTTGAGTCATCTTCATATCTTGAGCATCAAGAATTTTCACAGATGCAGCTCTGGGCTCTACTACTTCTGGATGCAAATTCATATAAATATAAACATTGAAAAGATTTTTTACCTGATATTTGTCCAATTCCTTCTTCCTATATGATGACATGGTAGAAAATTAAGAGAAATCTTTTCCTTCTTCTTTGGCCTTTCTTATATGAGAGAGAGAGCAATCAGCTCATTAAACTTGGCCATTCTAGAATTAGGATCCAATTCTGGATCATATGCTTGAGAGAGTGGCCTTTCTGGACTTGATTTTTCTTTTTGACTTGCTTGTTCTGTTAGCAGACAACCTTGACAAACATGTTGTTGTTGTTGTTGTTTTCTTTATTGTTGTTGTTTGCTGCTTTGGGAGTTGCACTGCTGTCAGCTGCTGCTGTAAGATGGTCTGGTATTGTGAGAAGATGTAGACCTTTATACTTGAGAAATGTTTTCTGCTGATCCTACTGCAGGAGGAGGAAGAGGACGTCTCCTAAATTGTGGAGGTGGAGAGTATCTCCTGCTCTTCTTCCTATCTTTCATTTCATTCTTTGAGTAACTCATCCAATGAGGAGTATCTGGAGTGAGATTAATATTGTGTTGGATATAATAGGGTGCATCAACAGTAAAACAGGGTTTAGGAGCATCCCTTGGTGGAACCTTCTTCTTGAGTTTTCTCTTTTTAGAGCTGGAATCTTCTGAGTCATCTGACTCTTCTTCATCATCATCAGATTCATTTGCAGGATTGTCATAAAGAGCATTAATTTGTTTAGGTATTGCATCAGACAATACTGCATGAGATAGTGGCTTTATACATGTATCTATTATCTTAGCCTGTGACTATTCAACTACATTTTCTTCCTCATCTTGAGGCTATGCTTGAACTTCTGAATATATAATTTATGTATCTATATCCTCAAACAAGAAATCATCAAGATTAGGTATGGGGGATTCATCCCAGCGAAATGTTGGAGGTGAGAGAGCATTTGACTTTGTAGTAGTTATTTGCTTTATAATATTCTCTTTAAGTGCAAAACGTGTCCTTAGTTGCTCCAATACTAGAGGACTTATTGGTGCTTTGTAGCAGACTATAGCCTTAGAGTAATTGGTAAAAACTGGTAAATTGCTATAAACCGTATCAAAAGAATATGGAATGAAGAAGTATCAACCGTGGGATTAATGGTAAAATCACCAACAGTGATGATTTCTGGAATTGAGAAATCTGGTGCTTCTTCTTCTATACAAACTTGAAACATTTTTGTATCTGTTTATGGAATTACAATTGCTGCTGCTGGAATTTCTGCTAGAGCTTCTTCAAGAATTTCTGGATTTTCATCATTGAATATTTCCCCCTGCCTAGATTCAGAGAGTGCTGAACCCATGCCCCCAGAAGAAGGGACAGTGGAGAAAGAAGCAAGTTGTGAGGAGAGTGTAGTGATGGAAGAAGCAAGTGGAGCAATGGCCTCTTCTATGAGTTTCTTGAGTGTAGGGGTAATAAGATCAAGAATTGTGGCTGATATAGAGGAGCATGGCATGGAGCAGATTGGACAGATCGTGAATGCTTGTGGAATGGATGGTGTTTGAATGTCAGTCAGAATGTTGGATGTTGAGATATCAGGGAGGATAGTATCTTCCTGAATAGGGGAATGTTGTGGAGATGGTTGTAGAGATAGAGATGATAGTAGATCAAAATGGAGAGATAACATTAGTGGATCTATGTCATCATTATGTGATGGTGGATGTGGTGGTGGAGGTGATTGAGGAGGTGGAGGTGGTGTTTCCTCAGGAATGTGGATTGGTAAGGGTGGTCTGGATGGTGAGACAGAAGGGATGGAAATAGAAGGTGTGTCATTGGATGGTTGTTGAAGTGTATAAATATCAACAAGGGGACTTGATGAAGGAAATATTGGATGATGTGGATATGGAGGAGGAGGAGGAGAGGGAATATGAGGAGCAGAACCTTCTTCAGGGGTTGGTGAAGTGGCTTTTGCGGCCCTAACATCCTCTAAAGCTATCATGGAAGAGAAAGCCCTGGAAGGCTTGGTAATAACCCTCTCAATCTACAAAAGAGGGCAGAGGTAAGCCTCTGAGTGTCATTTATGAATATGGTCTGCGAGACCAATAATTCTGGAACCTTTTCCTGTAAGAAGAATCCCAGAATTCTACCAAAACTGACACCCTTCTTACTAATTTTCTTCTTAATCAAATCAAACACAATTTCTCCCCAGTTCACTGATTTTTGATTAACCAGGGCACTCATAAGAAGGAATTGGTGTCTGGTTATGTAGTCATGGGCTGAGTGCTTGCCCAAGATTACCTTACCAACTACATCTACTAAGAACTTATATTCAGCAGACAAGTTCTTCTTCAGCAGTTTGTTAGGGTTTCCCTGGGAGTGACCCATTATAACTAGCATATCCTCAAACTCAGTGCTAGATAGTTCAAAATCATCTACTCCATTGATAAATCCAAAAACTTCAGTTAGAATGGTAGGGGAAAGAGAAACCTGGTGTCTAGAAATTGATCCAGAAATTGAGGTTTGATCTGGAAAGGTTGCGGTGAATACCCATTCTTTGATTTCCTGCACTAGAAGTTTGATCCATAAAGTTATGAACTGTCTCAACTGTGATGCCTCAAACAACTGAAGTATGTTCTTGAAAATTTGATCAGAATGGATGAACAAATCGATGTTAATGTCAAACCCTGCATCAAATTTTATTCCAGAGAGGGTCGCCGCTGAAATCGCCTTGCCTGCAAAAACAAAAGATCAAGTGCACGAGAACTGGAAAGTGTGGGATGGAGATCGATGAAAACCATATTATAAGTTTTCAGAAGATAAAAAGACAAACTCCGTCCGACGAAATATTAAAAACTTCGAACTCAGTTCGATGAAAAATCTCATAAATAAATAAAAGCGTCGATCTAAGTCTGAAGAGGGGGAAAATAGTTCGTCGTTCTCGTACGACAAAAAAATTTTCTAAAACAAATTTTGTCGATCTTCATTTGATAAAAAAATTTCTAAAACCAATTCGTAGATCTCCGTTCGACGAAAAAGTTTTACAAAGGAAGTTTCATCGATCTCCGTTCGACGAACACTCGACAAAGAGTTCGCAGTTCATCGATCTCCATTCGACGAAACATGAACAGTTCGTCGACCATAGATAGAAATTAAATACAAACTTCACCATTAATCATACCTAGCTGATTTAGGAAGAACATATGTTTCATTTCATCTAAGAGTTTGTGAAAATATCTGCTTTTTGTAAATCAATAGAGATATAGACAAGTTTAATTTTATTTTTGTCCTCACAATCTCTAATGAAATGATGTCTAATCTCAATATGTTTTGTCCTCTTATGATGCATTGGATTTTGTGCAATAGAGATTGCATTGGTATTATGACAATATATAGTTGAATTATTTAAGTTGAAACCATAATCCATGAGCTGATTTTGAATCCAGAAAATTTGTGAACAACAACTACCTACTGCTATGTATTCAGCTTCAGCAGTTGATGTTGATACAGAAGTTTATTTTTTGAAAAACAAGGACACTAGCCTATCACCAAGGAACTAACAAGTTCCTGATGTGTTTTTCCTGTCAACTCTACATCCAGCAAAGTTAGCATCTGAGAATCTAGATAATTCAAATTCTGTCTCAGTAGGATACCAAAGTCCTAGATTAGGACAACCCTTTATATATCTTAAAATTTTTTTTTAGTAAAATAAGATATGATTCTTTAGGATTCACTTGAAATCTAGCACAAATGAAAGTAGCAAGCATAATATCAGGTCTGCTAGCTGTAAGATACAATAAGGACCCAACAATAACCCTATAAGTTTTCTGATCAACTAGTTTTCCCTATTCATCAGAATCAACTACAATATTGGATGACATGGGTGTTTTCATGGCCGAGGCATCAGTCATCCAAAATATTTTGAGTAGCTCTTTAGCATATTTTGACTGGGATACAAAGATACCATCAGGTTTGATTCACTGGGAGACCAAGGAAGTAGGATAGTTCACCCATGCTACTCATTTCAAACTTTGAATGCATCAGGTAAGAAAACCTTTTGCAAATTTTGGAATCAGTGGAGCCAAATATTATATCATCTACATAGATTTGGACTAGCAAAATTTTTGATTTATGATGCCAAATGAATAAAGTCCTATCTACAATGCCTCTAATAAATGTATGTGCTAAAAGAAAGCTAGTTAAGGTCTCATACCAAGCTCTTGTAGCTTGCTTTAAACCATAAAGAGCTTTATGCAACTTAAAAACATAAGATGGATGAGTTGAGGAGATAAAACCTGGAGGTTTTTCGATATAAACTCCCTGTTTTAGTTCTCCATTGAGGAATGAACTCTTGACATACATTTGGTATACTTTGAACTTCTAATAGGCAGCGTATGCAAGAAATATCCTGATGGCTTCATGTCTTGTAACTAGAGCAAAGGTTTGATCATAGTCAATACCTTCTTCCTGTGAATAACCTTGGGCTACCAGTCTTGCTTTGTTGCTCACAATTGATCCTTGTGCATCCAATTTATTCCTGAAGACCCATTTAGTTCCAATGACTGGGTAGCCTTTGGGTCTTGGAACTAAATACTAAACTCTACACCTCTCAAATTGATTGAGCTCCTCTTGCATTGCAATAATCCAGTTGAGATCTTGCTCTGCATCTTTTATGGATTGAGGCTCAATTTGCTAAATTAAGCAAACATGCATCAGATCTTGGTTGAGTTGATGTCTTGTTTGTATACCAGCTGATATGTCTCCAATCACTTGAGATATGGGATGATCTCTAAGTGTGACAAGATTAGCAGGAGGAGTTGGTTCATCAACAGCTTGTGGAATTAATTCCTCTTGTGGAATTATATTTGTTGTTGTTGGTTCAACTACTTCTGCACTTTCTTCTTCTCTTTCTTCATCAATATGTGCAAAAGGATGAAATGTAACCTCTTAGGTAAGGTTTAAATCATCCAACTTCTCACACATACAGGGTACCTGCAAAGTGTCTATGGTAGAAGAATCTTTCTCCTTATAAAACATATTAGCTTCATCAAAAGTTATATGTATAGATTCTTCTATTTTTAATGTTGATTTATTAAATACCCTATAAACTTTGCTGATTTGGGAATATCAAAGGAAACTTCCCTCTGCAGCCTTGGCTTCAAATTTTATTAGGTGTTTCTTATTATTATTGTGAATATAACACTTGCGGCCAAAAACTTTAAAGTAATAAGTTTCTTCCCTTTAAGTAATTCGTAGGAAGTCTTACTCTTTAGTTTATGAATTAAACTTCTGTTGAGAACATAATTTGATGTGCTTACAGCGTCTGTCCAAAAGGATAGGGACAAATAAATATCTGCAAGCAATATCCCGACAGATTCAATAAGGGTTCTATTTGTCCTTTATTCTATCCCATTTTGTTGAGAAATTCTAGGAGCAGAAAAACAATGTCTGATACCTTCCTTCTAACAGAATTCTTGCATGAGATGAGATTCAAACTCGGTTCCATGATCACTTCTAATCAATGCAAACTAAGTAGAGTACTCAATCTATATGCTTTTAAGAAAATCTGTAAGAACTTTAGAGTTATCTGACTTGTTTATCAGAAAGAACACCCAAATGAATCTAGAGAAGTCATCAACAATAACTAGAGTGTATGACGTTCCTCCCAAACTTTGTACAATAATAGGGCCAAATAGGTCCATTTGTAGCAGGTACAAAATTCTGGTTGAATTACTTTTATTTATGGAATTGAAACTATTTTTGGTTTGCTTGCTTAATTGCAGGCCCTGCAGAGTCCTTCTTTCTTATAATAACCAGAATGTAGACCTCTAACAAAGTTGTTCCTAGATAGTTTAACTATAAGATCCCCCTCGCCTCCCGGAACATAAAACACGGCCCGAGGGGATTCTCATATCCAGAACAGCAGCCTTATGGTGGCACTAACGCACGTGTTGGTCTGCACCACAGGACTCCTATCCTATCAGCTGTAAACAATATCATCCAATGCCAACCCAACCAATAATATAAAGTAGAAGTCAATCCACACATAAGTAAAATAGTCCAAAATTACATCAAGAAAAAAAGCTACAAGCTTCTAAAATATCAGAGTACGGGTAAAACATGCCCAACAGGGCTACATCAAAAGTCTCTCAAACTGACTTCGGTGACTGACGGTACTGACGACACCGTCCCTTCAGGCTCTATCGTCCTGGCCTGGCTATCCTACTCCAAAATATGCGGCTGCACTGACTGTGGGGTTTCCTCCTAAACGGAAGACGTTGCAACCGTTAGTCAAAAAGATGAAGTGGCTATCATATCCGCTCCCCCGGCAACTCCTCGGCACCGGGCGGAGAAAGGAACAAGGGGTACAATATATTTATATAAGCAGAAGTACAAGAAAGTGAAGTAAATATACATGTCATGAGTGCCAATAGAAGTAATATAAAACAATATTATCAGCATTTTATTGTAGCAATTCTACTCAAGTTATATCAATCCATCTAAGCATGGAAGTAACTTAACTCAAAAGAATTCCCATACAAACTTATAAGTTAAGGATCGGTTCATCGGTAAAGTAACTCATCGTATAATAGTGCCCATACAAACTTATACGATGAGGATCTTGTGTATGCAATGCAATGTAATGATATGAATTCAATGCAATGACTCACCCATGATCATGCACATGCAACTGCTATGTCGACACAGACTTGTAGTTGCCACTTTTCGAGTAGGTAGCTAACCTCTCAGGCGTCAACCATCGTGGCCAGGCGGTGACTGTGGAGCGGGCATCTGCACTACTAGGCGGGCATCCACACTTCCAAGCCTAGGCCTCCGTACTCCTCAATGCTAAGAACACAACCGCGGAGCTCCCATGCATACTATGGCTCAGCAGTAGTCTCGGATAGATGTGCACCGAGAACCAAGCCCCGAACTGGCCTATGTTGTGATCCAGAAGGAGCCTCTTAAAAAGAACGAGGACCAATCCCAACCGTCCACTTAGCACGGAAGGAGCCCCGGGAATGAGCACCGAAGACCAAGCCCAACTTCCCAAAGTCTAACTGTCAACACCCGTCGGTGTGATGATTAGCAAGCCCGTAGGCATTCCACACTATCCTTAACCCAGGATTACGAAACTGTGTGTCGACTCACACCGCATGCACTTTCACAACATCGTGGTACAGAAGGAGCCTCGGAAAAGCACGAGGACCAAGCCCAACCATCCACTTAGCACGGATGGAGCCTCGACAATGAACACCGAGGACCAAGTCCAACCATCCACTTATGTCTCTTCTTAGCATTACCAACCCAGTGCGGACAAACACCCGCACTTAGACCCTTTCACAACCCCGTGCCCAACATTCTTATGGGTTCATTATATGTGTAAGGCTATTTCACACATTCGTCATCTAATACCACGTCCATTTGTTCGTAACAGTCATTACCAATTATGTACAACATATTCAAGCCAAGTTTATCATTATTCAACATATTACCACTGTTAAGCACGTTCTCAATATTTCATATATTTAAACCTTTCTCTAACCTCCACCAAATCACCTCGATCAAGTACACTCTTCTTCATCATCTGTTCATTAAGGAATCAATCCAACAAATGTTATTAACATATTTCACCCCAATCATTTATAGTCTAAATTCCACAAACATTAACGTTAGTGTACCATGATCTCTCTACCAATGGAAAATAAACACGAGAATCATATGTGCAGCAATAATTACTGTACAACAACTTCAAACGGGGATTCCTGAGGCTACAGGAATCCGGTGAAGGCATTTATCCTCTCATTGGAAAGGTATTTCCAAGGGCTGCGACTTTTGTGTTTAGTCAAAAGCCCGGATCTGGCTGCAACATGACTGAAAATGGCCTCGAAGGCTGCTGCGCGCAGAAAACAGATTTCTGCGCGCATCTTAAAGCAGATCGGACGACATCAGTTCGTCTTCTTCCTTCAACTAAACTTTCAAATAACCTCCTGAATTTCACCTCCCTTATTCACCCTCCTAAGTCCACTTCTCTTCACGAAACCAGTCCACAAACTGCATTCGAAGTGAGGGAAAGGTTGAAGACTCTAACTCCTAGGACACAAGTCCTAGCATGGCCTTTTCCTAGAAACCTTCATCTCACAAATCAAGACTCTTTTGAGTCGATATCTCGATTAGAAATAACTAAAGATCTTGCACTAAGGGAGAGGGTAGAAATGTCACCTCGTTTTCGGCATTTCTAGCCATGGATCTTATGACCCTTCTTGGCGGCATCTTCTTCTCCTCGGTCGGTGTTAGTTCTTCGTGGGAAGAAGATCGGCTCCACCACGTTCTTCCTCTCCAGCAGTTTCTTACAACAATAGATTTGGAAGGAAGATTAGAAACGGCTGGGGTTTTCTCCCCTTTCCTTGTGAGAAGTTTGGCAACTGCATAGACACATGTCGGCCTATCATTGGACTGCCAATCAACACAGTAAATGAGTCCCTTCGAAACGACGTGGCCGAAAAATTCGGCAAAACCCGAAATTGAACTACACGGGCAGGGACACGGCCGTGTCACTACCTGTGTCCTGCTCGGAAAGAATGTGGTCGATGATTCGTCGAGATTTGCTATACGAATCGTCGAGCTGCTTGGACACACATAGGTAGGGACACGCCCATGTCACTACCCGTGTCACTACCCGTGTCCTGCTCTGGAGGAACTCAGTCGACGATTCGTCGAGCTCTACTCGATGCGTCGTCAAGTTGCTGCTAGGACACACATGGGTCGGGATACGCCCGTGTCTCTACTCGTGTCCTTCTCGGGAGGAACACGGTCGACGATTCGTCGAGCTCTGCTTGACGAGTCGTCGAGCCGCTGCTTGGACACACACGGGTAGGCACACACCCGTGTCTCTACCCGTGTCCTGCTCAGAAGGAACACGGTCGACAGTGTTAGTCGAGCTTTGCTCGATGAACACATACACATGGGTAGTGATACGCCCGTGTCACTACCCGTGTCCTTCTCTGGAGATTTCACAAAGAAGATGCAGAGGCACAAAAGAACCACATGGGTATGGACACGCCCGTGTCACTACCCGTGTACTACCCTGGACCAACTTCACCTCCCTTACTCGAGTGTAAGCCTAACTGCAAGCACTCCCTGAGACCAAGTGAACTCTTCCGACTTAAAAGTGCGCACAAGGGGCCTAGTGCGAATTGGACGTTACAAATCCTATAAACAAAATAAAGGATTTCATTCCCGAAATCAGGCTAAGGTTATGGGGAGAGAAAAGCATAAAATAAAATAAAATATGCTTTTAAAATTACCTCGATGAAACAACTCTGGGTAGCGCTTTTGCATCAAGTCCACCGGATCCCATGTACACTCCTGCTTCCCGTGGATAGACCATAACACCTTTACCAAAGGAACACTCTTGCGGCGCAAACTCCTTGTCTCGTTGTCTACTATCCGTACCGGCTCTAGCCGTACGGATCTATCGGTTGCTACGGCTCCATCAATGGCGGGGATATGTTGTTCGGGCCGCAACAGCGCCTTCCGGAGAGACGACACATGGAATACGTCATGAAGGCTCTCCAGCTCTGGTGGTAACTCTAACTGGTAGGCCAAAGGGCCAATTCTTTACAATATAATGTAAGGCCCAACGTACCTTGGGCTGAGCTTTTTCACACCACGTACCCGTGACATTCCATGCATCGGCAGGATTTTCAGGAACGCTTTGTTACCCACTTGAAATTCTACCATCCAGTGCTTTGCATTATAATATTTAGCCTGCCGACTTTGAGCATCAAGTAGGCGGTCCCGTATTAGTCTAACAATCGCATCAGTATCATCAATGTACTCAATTCCTAAAACCTTCGGGTCCTCATCTTGTACCCATGACAATGGGGTTCTACACCTTCTTTTGTAAAGGGCTTCATGGGGTGCCATTCCGATGTTGGCATGATGACTGTTGTTATAGGAGAATTCCACGAGGGGTAAGAGTATTTCCTACGACTCTCCTCTATCCAACACACACAGTCTCAATAGGTCCTCCAACGTTCTGATGGTCCTCTCAGACTTCCTGTCAGTTTGAGGATGAAATGTTGTGCTAAAGGTAAGGCGCGAACCTAAATACGCCTTTACGTCCTTCCATTCTTTAAAAGTAAATCGACCATCCCGGTCAGAAATGATTGTATTTGGCACACCATGATACCGTACAAACTACTCCACAAAGAGGCGTACCAAAATATCCACAAAGAGGCGTACCAAAACATCCACATGAGCTTCTTTCTTCATAGGAATAAACCTGGCTACCTTTGTCAGGCGGTCAACGATTAGCCACACTGAATCATTCCCTTAGTGTGAGAGAGGCAATTCGTGGATGAAGTCCATGGAGACATCCTCGAACTTCCACCCGGGGATGGGCAAAGACTGTAATAATCCACCGTGGCTGTTGTATTCCGCCTTCACCCTTTGACAGGCCTCGCAGTACGTAATATAATATCTGACGTCCCTCTTCATTCCCTGCCAACTCATGGTTTTCCGCAAGTCAGCGTACATGTTGGCAATCACGGGATGCACAGAATACTTAGTGCACTGTGCCTCTCTCAAGATATCTTCCCAAATTTTGCCACATTTGAGAATGTAGAGTCGGACACGAAAATAAATGAGGCTGTCTTTTAGCGTATACTCTTCGGTAGTCCCATCTTCAATTGACTTGATTGTCGGGGCCAGAGCCGCATCCTTTCCTTGCTCCACCCAGATTCTGTCCCGAATATCACAAACTATACTCATGGTCGCCAAGTACTCGGTATACTTTTCCGAAGGAACATTATACACCGAAGTGATCTCCATTTCCTCAAGCATTCGAGCTAATTCCATACTCATCAACCGAGACTCAATGCTCGAGTACGGTACTTTTCTGCTCAATGCATCAGCCATCGAGTTTGCTTTTTCTGGGGTGGTTTTTCAAGGTGAACCCATAATCGCACAAAAGCTCCAACCAGCACCGCTGCCTCAAATTTAGTTCCTTTTGAGTGTGCACATACTTTAGACTTTTGTGGTCCGAACATATCTCGCAATGGACTCCATATAGGTAGTGTCTCCAAACCTTCAAGGCGAATACCACTGCCCCCAATTCCAAATCTTGAACTGGAAAGTTGAGTTCATGCTTCTTTAGTTTCCTTGAGGCATAAGTGATCACGTGAACGTGTTGTATCAGTACCGCTCCCATTACTTGATAAGATGCATCCATGTAAACTTGAAATCCATCCTTCCCAGACGGAAGTTCCAGGATGGGGGCGAAGGTAAGTCTATCTTTTAGTTCTTGGAACAGAGCTTCACCCTGGGATGTCCACTCGTATGGTACACCTTTCTTTGTCAGGGTAGTAAGAGGAAGGGAAATCTATGAGAACCATTTTACGAACTTGCGATAATACCCAGCAAGTCTAAGGAAACTCCGCACATCGACTGCGTACTTCAAGGGAGACCATTCCTTCACGGTACGTACCTTGGTCTGATCCATAGCTAGTCTGGCCCCACTGATCACATGACCGAAGAAGGCAACTTCTTGGAGCCAGAATGCGTACTTGCTGAACTTAGCAAACAGGGCAGGCTTTTTTAGCTTCCCCTATACCAAGGTCAGATGTTCGACATGCTCTTCCTTTGTATTTGAGTAGACCAAAATGTCATCGATGAAAGCAATGACGAAGATATCTAGATATGGATCGAGCACTTTGTTCATCAAACCCATGAAAGCTGATGGGGCATTTGTGAGCCCAAACGACATCACGGTGAACTCGTACAAACCGTATCTTGAGCTGAAAGCTATTTTCTGAATGTCCTCCTCTTGTATCCTCAACTGATAATACCCTAGGCGCAAATCCAACTTGGAAAACTAATGCGCTCCTACCAATTAATCGAACAACTCGTCGATTCAAGGTAGCGGATAAGTATTCCGCACCGTCAGTCGATTAAGCTCACGATAGTCTATGCATAATCGCAAGGTTCCATCCTTCTTCTTAACGAAGAGGACAGGGGCTCCACAAGGTGATGAACTGTGGCCAACAAACCCTGATTCCACCAGTTCTTGCAACTGAACTCTAAAATCTGCGAGTTCCTTCAGGGCCATTCAGAAAGGGGTCCTGGAGACGGGCTTGGCGCCCGTTACTAGCTTAATTTAAAAATCCAACTCTTTATGTGGGGGTAATCCGGGCAATTTCTCAAGAAATAACTCAGGAAAGTCCCTCACAACTCGCACATCCTTCATATCTATTTTAATCTCCTTCAGTTCAAAACATATCATGCATACTTCTTCCCCCTTTTTGTGAGCTTTCAAGGACTAAATCAAAGATAAT
This sequence comes from Platanthera guangdongensis, assembly GCA_039583875.1. Taxonomy (NCBI): domain Eukaryota; kingdom Viridiplantae; phylum Streptophyta; class Magnoliopsida; order Asparagales; family Orchidaceae; genus Platanthera; species Platanthera guangdongensis. The sequence continues at coordinate 116,560,852 of CM077147.1, read as the reverse complement.
AACAAACGAGGTGCAAATTTTATACCTTGAAAGATGACATCAGTGTCCCCATGTCTCAAGTAAACTCGCTTCTCTGTGTAGTCAATTCTTGCGTAGTGCCAATCCAACCACGCCATGCCCAGAATGAGATCGAATTATGGCATTCTCAAAACTGTGGTAGGGGTATCAAAGCCCTTTCCCCCAATAAATATCTCTTGTAAGACCCCATTTGTTTTTCTTTTTAACACCGGGGTCTTAGGCCCAGAACCCCCACTTAGCAGTGACACCTTCACGCCCTGAAGGGTCATCACCGCGAAATGCCGATTCTATCGGCCGATTCAATCACAAAAAAGCAACAAAAGTAGAGTAAGCACAAGAGTGGTAAAACTCTAACCAAATGTCCACAATAATATCACATCAGAGTAAATATATATACACGAAGGGAGAGTCCACAAAATATAATGTACTGAAAATAAAGGCTTAAGCCCGCTACATCAAATCCTCACTACAGTTACTCAAGAGGAAGCAAAATAAAACACTACTAAGGTCAGGGGCTCACAGTCCCCATCGTCTGAACTCCGGTGCTAGACCGCCCCATCTCCAAGCGTGTCGACCTGTGGGGGTGCTCCTCCATGCTGGGCTCCATGATCCCCTAAATGATGTGGTTCCAAAACCGTTAGTCTAAAAGACTAAGTCCTATCATCCCCCCACCCCTTCCCCCATGTCCCATAGGCACCGAGCGGAGAGGAAGAAAAGGGGAGGACTTGAAGGTGGAGAGTGATCAAGAAACAGATGGCAGCGGACCTATACTATCAATTTTATAGTACATGTGGCAGTAGAGTAAAGTATGAAAAGTAACCATAACTTATACGGAAACATATAAGCAAGGGATCTTCTACAGGGCTCCCATCATATAAAGAGTCCCATACCAATTTATGCGTTGGGGTGTTGGTTATTATCAGCAATATATATATATAAAGAATTTAACCTTAATTTATAAACTTGCCCACATAAGATTATAGGCCAAGGGGTCGTTTTGTAGGGCCTATTGTATAAGCGTCTCATACCACTTATACAGTAGGTGATAGGGGTTTTATGCTATGATTATGCTATGACATGCAAGTGAGTTATGATGCGATCATGTAAGTGCAACTCACCCACCAAACTCTGTGCACACAGACCTTTAGTTCCCCCTTTCTGGAGCCGAACCTCCCAGGATACCTCCGTAGTTGCAGACGGAAGCGGTGGGTTGGGCCTCGCCCACCTCTAAACTAGTAAAGCACTACCGGTCAGACCTATCGTATGCCTCAACGATGGTGCACTAAGCGGAGCTCCTACGTACTCTTGTCGGCTGGCGCACCAAACTTCTGTTGGCGAAGTGCTAGCCATACTTGCCGAGTCAACGTATTGGCGTCGGTGCATCGACACTCCAATACCGAATACCCACCACCTTTACTTTATGCACATGCAACCTTATGTATCAGTACCGAGCCAAAGCTCCCCGGACCATCCTGTCCGCCACAAACATCAACCGAGCCAAAGCTCGCCGGGCCATCCTGCCCCTCACAAATATCAACCGAGTCAAACCAACTTCCCGAGACACCGGGGTATGTGAAAGTGAACCCGTAATTATTCTAGTTGCTCTTTAAGATTTATCACTCCTACAGTTTACGTTAGCCAAGGACTTCCTAAGGTATACCCCGTGAAGGGCTCTCGAAGGCACTAGGACCTATGATGGGATTACGCCCAAAGCTCCCTTTCGCAAGGCACTTACTATTATTGGTTGCTACCAGATTTCCCAACCCTTAATTAATTTTACTGAATCTAGCCCTAGTGCATTAAACACTTCCTCCCTACGGGAAGGACGATCTTTCGCTGATCCCGAGCACCACCTAACACTAGTCAACCTCACACTCTACTAATCCTGTCTTCCAATGATGAACTCCTTTATTTTACCCAAACCAGCAACCTACTGAGGACTCAACTCTTACAAATTCATACCCACTCTACTTCAGTTTCCGCAGTTACTATATGTAGACCACCCTATACTATATGAGATGTATAAAGGAGGTACTCCAGATTCTCTTCCAAATCTCCTATAAACGTTACCAGAGGTCTATCATAACAAATTTAGTCTAAAATCAGAGATTCATAATTTTTCTAATTAATTTGATATTTATTGAATTTTCCCAAATGTTTGGCCATGAGCAATTTTGAACATGAACTATATGGTCTACTCAAGTACTGGCCACCAAAAATTTTTGATCACTAAATAACAGAGATAAATTCGTAGATGCAAATTTCCATAATATTTCAGAAAAAATTTGACCTCTAATTAATTTATCTAAAATAATTACCTTAAACATATGTAAAGAAGGAAGTACCAAAATTATTCATCAGAAAATTATACAAAAATTACATAATATTAATATACTATAGAAATGTTTATTGTGCAAAAAATAATAATTTTACAGGCTTTCGAGACATCAAAATAAATTTAATTAGTTCTTCATGAGAAAACATACTTAATGAAGCAACCCTTAGAAATAATCTTTCAAAAATCCCATAGAACTTCACAGAGCTTAAAAACATAATAAAAAGCTCTCTGACTAAATTTCATCAATTTTCGGTAAGTAGTTTCTTCATAATAAATTTCTAAGTAAATAATACAATTTACAAAATTGTTAATGAAGTATCCAAAATAATAATCCTAAATTCATAATAAAATCTCCAGAGCTTGTTCTAACCTTAGAAACCACTCAAACCAAATCTCATCACTTTTCAAAGAGTTTTAGTGACATTTTCCTTCACCACAAGGTTTGTGCCCTAAGCTAGGGTTAGGGTTTTGAGGGGGTTTAATGCTTCCAAATTCCCTAAAATTTTGACCAGAGGACCATACTAGCCCTACGGTCCTCTCCACAAATTTGCAAGTCATTCCAAGGATATTTGACCCCATGACCTTCAAACACTAAAAATCCCCTATAAGGGACCTCCACTAGGGTTCTAGGGCTACCCTACTCTTAACCACCCCAAATTACATTGGAGGGTGAGTCATACTATAGAGAGTCAGTGGCCAAAATATCAGCCTCTATTAAAGTGATTTGACGACTCAAAACCCAAAGGGGGTGCTTGACCTAGTTAACCCTAAAAGGGGTCAACCTAGGGTTGGATCAATACCTAACCAAAATATCTCCAAATGAGATGAAACTTTTACCAAAGCCCTAACATGCCCTCTAAGACCTCCCACCTAAATTTGGGGGATTTTGAGGTGTTTAGGAAACCTAATTAATTTATTCATGGATTATTAAATTTTCCTAAAACCTATAGAACAATTTTCTCCAAAAATTTTGAATTTTGGACAGGCCCTAGGTATAGCTATGGTAGACTCCCTGCCCAAATCTCAGATCCTTTGGACAAGGGATGAATGGTGGGCATCCATTTGAATCTCAGGATAGACCTAGGTATAGGTCCCACAAAAATGGGTGTTATGGTCTAACCAAGACTCGAAATTGAGTGAAATCAATTTTAAATTAAACTAGACATCAAGGGCTACATTGTATATGTTGACCACGTTTTCTGTTCTAGCCTCTAAGTATTTTTAAAACTTAAAACCATTAAATACCAAATCTGTGACAGAAATGAAATATCTTAAAATTATATCCTATACTTTTGATTTTGATAAAGCACGAATCTTGGCGCGCCTTGGACGACATCCCGTCATCGTCAACCTTGAGCCGATGACCATGATTCATTTTTCCTGGGCCAACTTCAAGCGCCTGCCGCCGGCCAACCAGTCGCTGCCCCGGCCGGCCACAGCCACCATCACCTCCATTGAGGTGGTGGCTGTCGTCAGGCGGCGGCACAGCCGCTGGAGAGGCATATTCCGGTGGTTCTACAATTTATTTCTTGGCCCGAAACAATGGAAATACAAAATTGATTCGGGCTCAATTGAGCCCGAACCTTGAACCTAGACATTGCTATGTTCTATCCATGAGATAAGGGGAGGAGGAGGACCTTGCCGGCAGCCTGAAGTCGAGAAGATCACCGGGAAGCCATCTTTGAAGGCGGCGCCGCTCGGTTTCTGCAACTGCACTGTGGGGAGGCTCGGTTTCTTCAGGTAAGGATTGGGAAATCCTCCTCTCGGCCCACTGAAGGTGTTTAAAGCCTCAGATGGGGAGGGGAGAGGATGGATCATCAATGGCCGTTTAGGCCATTAATGGCTAGATTCGGCCATGGTAGGGGGGCTAAACCAGGCCCTTGGTGGCCAGGGAAATGGCTGGAAACTTCTCCCCTTCCCTGGGGAAGTTGAATTCAGCCATTAAAGTTGGCCTTTGGCCTCCCCTTGGACGTGCCCCTTCCTTCCCCCTTCTTTCATTTTTCTCTCTCCTCCATAACCATGGAAATGAAGCTCACCATCTCTCCTAGTCAACAAGTTGACTTGGTCAATTTGGAGGTCTATTGGCAGCCCATCCATACACTTCATCTCCTAAAGAAGCCACATGAGGAGGCTTGAACTTGGGCTAGCCTATTTGGGCTAGGTTGACCCAAGGTAGGCTTGAGTTGACCTTGGTCTTTTTGACCTTTTTGGTTGCCCCTAAAGAGTCCCTGGTGACCCATTGATCTCCCTTAAGGCCTAGGTAGGGTAGGATAGGGTTGACTTGGCATCTTGGAGGTCACTTGTCCCTTGGTAAGGGCACTTTGACCTCTTTAGGGCTAGAGTTGACTTTGGTCAACATGACCATTTGGGTTGACCCCAAGGAGTCCATGGTGACCCCATGGCTTCCCATGAGGTCTAGGAAGGGTTATGTAGGGTTACCTTGCACTTTGGAAGTCACCTACCCTTAGTAAGGGTACTTTGACCAGATTAGGGGCTAGAGTTGACTTGGGTCAACTTTGCCTCTAGGACTGAACCCAATGTGTCCTTAGTGATCCATTGATCTCACTTTAGGTCTAGGAAGACCTAGGCAAGGTTGGTTGGGCACATTAGAGGCCAACTGCCCTTTGGTAGGGCACCTTGCCCAATTTAGGCCTATGGTGGTCCTATGTCAAATTGGCCACTTTGGGTTGACTCCAATGGACCCTTAAGGCTCTAGTGGACCCTCTGATAGGTTAGTGATGTTGTGGTGGGGTAATGGAGTCATGGTGAAGCCCTAAGGTCAAACCCTAGGTTTTGTGATGAGGCTGTGCCATAGGCAGACCAAGGTGATTCTCACCTTGACCTTCTATCACTTGGCCCTTTTTAGCTTCCTTGGGTTTTGTCATGACCTAGTCATTGCCAAAACCACTCTTAGGGGTCTAGTTGGAAATGGGATGTTACAAATCCCAATAAACAAAACAAAGATTTCGTCCCTGATATCAAGGTTAAGCCTACGGGAATTTCTATCGCAGAAAAGGAAACTTGTAAAATCCCATAAGAAGTGGAAGATTACATCTCGACACCATGTTTGCTAAGTGGGGTTTAAAGAGAAACCTAAATCTATGACCAATTCCCCCAATTGGCAATGCCAAGATCCCAATAAACAAAAGATTAGCCTCTACTCTTCCTAGAGCAGCCCTACTAGTTTAAAACAGGAAAGTAAATTGAACATCTTGAGAGGTTATGAGGTATACCTTCCTGAACAACTCTGGATACTTTTGTCGCATCAGGTCCTGCGGTTCCCAGGTATGCTCCTCCTGGCCATGGTTTCTCCACAGAACTTTGACTAACAGATCCTTCTTGAGATGCAAGATCCGTACTCCTCTGTCATCGATCCGAACCGGCTCCAAGTGAACTGACCGGTCTGAAGCTACCGGTCCATCTGTGGTCGAAATCTGCTGCTCCGGGCATAGTAGAGCCCTCCTAAGTGAATAAATATAGAACACGTCGTGTAAACCCGTCAGTTCCGGTGGCAACTCCAGCCTGTAAGCTAGGGGCCCGATCCGCTCCAGGATCCTATAAGGGCCCATATACCTAGTGCTGAGCTTCTTTTTCCGACCATGCACTCGTGAAACTCCGTGCATATGCCAGATCTTCAAGAAAACCCGGTCTCCCACCTGAAACTCTACCTGACGATGTCGGGCGTCGTAATACTAAGTCTGTCAGCTCTACGCTTCCAGCATTCTGTCCCGTATCAGTCTCACCTGAGCTTCAGTGTCTTCGACAAAATCCGATCCCAACGTATTCGGATCCTCGTCCTGAACCCATGAATGTGGGGTACTACATCTCCTTCCGTACAATGCTTCATAAGGAGCCATCCCTATGCTGGACTGGTAGTTGTTGTTATATGAGAACTCGACTAGTGGTAAAAGCTTCTCCCAAGGTTTGTTTTGATCCAGAATGCATAGCCTTAGGAGGTCCTCCAATGTCCGGTTGGTGCATTCCGTCTACCCATCCGTCTGGGGATGAAATGCTATGCTGAAGGTCAGTCGCGTGCCTAAGTAAGCTTGCACGGATATCCACTCCCTAGATGTGAACCGACCATCCTGATCTGACACGATCATCCTGGGCACCCCGTGGTAACGAAAGAACTGCTGTACAAATCTCCGCACTAGTACCCCAACCGAGTCATCTTTTCTGATCGGAATGAATCTTGCCACCTTCGTCAGCCGAACAACGATGAACAAAATCGAATCGTTTCCCGTCCGTGATCGGGGAAGGCCATGAATGAAATCCATCGCGATGTCCTCAAATTTCCACTCCGACACCGGAAGTGGCTGTAGAAATCCTGTGGGGTTTCTGTACTCCTCCTTCACTAGCTGGCATGCCTCGCAATGAGTCACGAAGTATGTAATGTCCTTCTTCATCCCCGGCCAGAACATCGTCTTCTTCAAGTCTGTCGTCATCTTGGTGATCCCCGGGTGTATAAAATATCTGCTACAATGTGCTTTCGCCATGATGTCCTCCCGAATCTAACCTCCTTCGGGTATGTAGACCCTGCCTCTAAAACATAGCAATCCATCTCTCAGTGAATAATCTCCCGTCGAACCCTCCTCCAAGGCTTGGAATATTGGCTCTCCCTATGCATCTATCTTCTGTCCGTCCCGGATGCGCTCCCGAATATCATCTATGGCAACCATTGATGCTATATACTCCATGTATAGCTCTGGATCATTCTCGGACACTAGGGATATCTGCATATCTCTGAAAGACCGGACTAGCTCCATGGACATCAGTTGTGGTCCCTTCCCTGAGGTATCTCCTCTATGGCTCAGAGCATCTGCCACCACGTTCGCCTTCGTGGGATGGTAGTTCATGGTGTACTAGTAATCCGACAGGAACTCCACCCAATGCCTCTGTCTGATGTTGAGTTCCTTCTGTGTGTCCACATATTTCAAATTCTTGTGATCTGAGAAGATGTCATAGTGAACCCAGTAGAGGTAGTGTCGCCAAATCTTCAGAGCAAAGATCACTGCACCCATCTCTAGATCATGCACCAGATAGTTCTTCTCATGTATCTTCAGCTGTCAGGAGGTGTAGGCTATTACGTGCCCATTCTACATAAGAACGACACCCATCCCCTGGTAGGAGGAATCTGTGTACACCTGGAATCCCTCCCTTCCCGACGAAAGAGCGAGAATGGGAGCCGAGGTAAGCTGACCCTTCAACTCCACAAAGGCCTCCTCGCACTGTGGCATCCAAATGAAAGGGGATTCCTTCTTCGTCATGGATGTAAGAGGGAGTACAATCCGGGAGAATCCTTCGACGAACTTCCGGTAATATCCGGCAAGTCCCAGGAAGCTCCGTACATCTGTGGCTGTCTTCAACGGTGGCCAATCCTGAACTGCCCAAATATTGGCCGGGTCTACTGCCAACCCAGCACTGCTGATGATATGACCTAAGAAGGACACCTCCTTTAGCCAAAACTGGCATTTGCTGAACTTCGCATACAGTTGGTGTTCCCGTAGCCTCTCTAGAGTCAAAGTCAGGTGTCGTGTACGCTCCTCCTCCGTCATTGAGTAGATGAGGAAGTCGTCAATAAATACGATGACGAATACATCCAAATACTCCTCGAATATCCTGTTCATGAGGCTTGTAAAAGCTGACGACGCATTAGTGAGCCTGAATGACATCACTGTAAACTCGAAAAGTCCGTACCTACTACTGAAGGCGGTCTTTGGAATGTCCTTCTCTCGAATCCGTAGCTGGCAATAACCTGACCTCAAGTCAAGTTTTGAGAAGAAATGAGCTCCTTCCAGTTGATCGAACAACTCGTTAATCCGTGGAAGCGGGTATGTATTCCAGACCGTCAGTCTGTTCAGCGCTCGATAATCAATACACAAGAGAAGACTTCTGTCCTTCTTCTTGACAAATAGCATCAGGGCTCCCCACGACGAAGAGCTTGGCCGGACAAACCCTGCCTCTACTAGTTCATGCAACTGACTTCGGAACTCTGTCAACTCTTTCAGGGCCATCCAGTAAGGGGCCCTAGATGCCGGCTTGGCCACTGACACAAGCTGTATCTGGAAGTCCCGCTCTCGGTGCGGAGGTAGTCCTGGCAGTTTCTCTGGAAAGACGTCAGCAAAATCTCGCACCACCGGGATGTCTATCACAGTCTCCTTGGCCTCCGCCATCTCAAATAGAATCTGATAAACCTCCTCTCCCTGGAGATGGGCCTTAACGGCCTGTACTGAAGATAAGAGTATACGAGAGACAGGTCTTGTACCTTCGATGACAATGACAGAGTCCCCGTGCCTCACGGTGATCCTCTTTGCTTGGCAATCGATCTGGGCATGGTTCCAGTGCAACCATGTCATGCCCAGGATCAGCTCGAAGATTGGCATCCTTAGGATCATTGCTGATACTTTGAATGACTTTCCATAAATCTCCGCCTCCATGATATAGTGGGCAGAGGTGAATAGCTCTGATCCGTCGGGTATACGCACCCTCCTCATCAGGCCTGTTAACCGCTCCACTCCTTCCAGCCCTTCCACGAAGGCCTCCGACACGAACGAGTGCGAAGCAACTGTGTCGAACAGTGTATAGGCGGGTTTGCCACTAATGAAGACTATACCTGGGGCGATTAAATGTATTAGTATTCTATAATAAGTTTTCTTTCCTATTTGTTTAACCTAGTGCAGTTCTACAAATTTTACAACTGAGAAAGGGGATTCTATTTAAACAATTAAACATCTTGGCGTATCTGCTATGACCTGCTCTGGGTTCCGAGGCTACGCCAGGTCCAAAGCATACACCTGCTCCCTTTCTTATCTACGATCCCCTCCCTGGTATCCATGTCCTCGGCCACGACCTCGGCCTCCAAAATATTGTGCTAGCTGGGCAGCCAGTGTTGCTGGTGGGGGTGCCCCCCTCATGGGGTAGTTCCTCCTGATGTGCCCCCCTGATGGCAATTGAAGCATTCTGGCGGGATATATGCCATTCCCCCGGGTCACTGTCCCTCCCGTGTCTGAAGAGGTGGTGAAGCCACCACCACTGGCTCCCTTGTCTCCTGTCTTGCCTCCCAACGAGGCTGGTCCTCGACCCTCCTCCCGTCCGTGATACGGGCTCGTCTCTGATCGTTCCTTGCTCCACGACCCTGATCCTCCGTTGGCCGTTTCCGGCCCCGAGTAGCTTGCCAATCAGCCTCTATCCTTTTTGACATCTCTAGTATCCGGGAAATGGGCCCGTCGTATACAAATAGTAGAGTCTCCCTCAGCTCCTCTCGCAGGCCCTTGTGGAACCTCTTGGTATATCCTGCCTCGTCTAACTGATAAGAGTCCGCAAACCGGGCTAGATGGTTGAACTCTCGGTGGTACTCCACCACCGTCTTGTTCCCCTGCATCAACTGTGGAACAAAGTGTTCCAACAACGCGCCCCTGAAATCCTCCCAAGAAATCTCTGCTACTTCGCTGTCCGCAAATGTCGTGTCCAGCGAGGTCTTCCACCATATCTTTACATACGACTCCAGGCAGGAGATCACCAAGGACACCCTCTCCTCCCAAGGGCACCGTATCCCGGTCAGCATCTCATACATAATATCTAGCCACTCCTGTGTCCAAACGGCCGACTCAGTCCCAAAGTAAGATGGGGGAGCAAGTCCTCGGAAAATGCTGAGCTAGTTGGCCCCCGGGTTTGGCTGCGGAGCCGAAACCTGTTGAGCCCTAAAAGCTTCTAAGATGGCTCTCAGAGTCTGTCCCACCTCTGACTGTAGGAATGGAGTGGGGACCAGGGGAGGTGGTGCAACATCCGGAGTCTACTGGGCTACGTCTTGTGGAGTGGGTTGAGCTCAGGGCTGCAAAACAAACTACATTAGTAGGTAATCGACTCAATATCTAATAAGAAGTGAACAATTTCCATGTGATCCCCCATAAGGGCACAACACTGCTTCCGCTGCTTAGTTTGTCCCCAAATTAAACTCGCGCGGGGGTGACCCAGGGGTTGTGGATTGTTAATTTTCGATCGAGGTTTCCTTTGATACAACTTGTAAGAACCCCTTTTTATTTTCTTTTTAACACTGGGGTCTTAGGCCCAGAACCGCCGCTTAGCGATGACACCTTCACACCCTGAAGGGTCATCACCGCGAAACGCCGATTCTGCCGGCCGATTCGATCACAGAAAAGAAACAAAAGTAGAGAAAGCACAAGAGTGGTAAAACTCTAACCAAAAGTCCACAATAATATCACATCAGAGTAAATATATTTCCACGAAGGGAGAGTCCACAAAATATAATGTACTAAAAATAATGGCTTAAGCCCGCTACATCAAATCCTCTCTACATAGTCACACAAGCGAAAGCAAAATAAAACACTACTAAGGTCAGGGGCTCATAGTCCCCGTCGTCTGAACTTCGGTGCTAGACTACCCCATCTCCAAGCGTGTCGACCTGCAGGGCTGCTCCTCCATGCTGGGTTCCACGATCCCCTAAATGATATGGTTCGATAACCGTTAGTCTAAAAGACTAAGTCCTATCATCCCCGACCCCTTCCCCCTTGGCCCCTAGGCACCGAGCGGAGAGGAAGAAAAGGGGAGGACTTGAAGGTGGAGAGTAAACAAGAAACAGATGGCAGCGGACCTATACTAGCAATTTTATAGTACATGTGGCAGTAGAGTAAAGTATGAAAAGTAACCTTAACTTATACGGAAATATATAAGCAAGGGATCTTCTACAGGGCTCCCATCGTATAAAGAGTCTCATACCAATTTATACGTTGGGGTGTTGGTTATTATCAGCAATATATATATAAAGAATTTAACCTTAATTTATAAACTTGCCCACATAAGCTTATAGACCAAGGGGTCGTTTTGCAGGGCCTATTGTATAAGCGTCCCATACCAATTATACAATAGGTGACTTAGATTTTATGTTATGATTATGCTATGACATGCAAGTGGGTTAAGATGCGATCATGCAAGTGCAACTCACCCACCCAACTCTGTGCACACAGACCTTTAGCTCCCCCCTTTTTTGGAGCCGAACCTCCCAGGATACCTCCGTAGTGGTAGACGGAAGCGGTGGGTTGGGCCTCGCCCACCTCTAAACCAGTAAAGCACCACCGGTCAGACCTATCGTACGCCTCAACGCTGGTGCACTAAGCAGAGCTCCTGCGTACTCTTGTCGGCTGGCGTACCGGACTTCTGTTGGCGAAGTGCTAGCCACACTTGCCGAGTCAACGTATTGGCGTCGGTGCATCGACACTCCAATACCAAAGATCCACCACCTTTACTTTATGCACATGCAACCTTATGTATCAGTACCGAACCAAAGCTCCCCAGACCATCCCGTCCGTCACAAACATCAACCGAGCCAAAACTTGCCGGGCCATCCTGCCCCTCACAAATATCAACCAAGTTAAACCAACTTCCCGAGACACCGGGGTGTGTGAAAGTGAACCCCTAATTATTCTAGTTGCTCTTTAAGATTTATCACTCCTACAATTTACGTTAGCCCAGGACTGCCCAAGGTATACCCCGTGAAGGGCTCTCGAAGGCACTAGGAACTATGATGGGGTTACGCCCAAAGCTCCCTTTCGCAAGGCACTTACTATTATTGGTTGCTATCAGATTTCCCAACCCTTAATTAATTTTACTGAATCTAGCCCAAGTGCATTAAACACTTCCTCCCTACGGGAAGGACGATCTTTCGCCGATCCCGAGCACCATCTAACACTAGTCAACCTCACACTCTACTAATCCTGTCTTCCAATGATGAACTCCTTTATTTTACCCAAACCAGCAACCTACTGAGTATTCAACTCTTCAAAATTCATTACCCACTCTAGTTCAGTTTCCGCAGTTACTATATGCAGACCAACCTATACTATATGAGATGTATAAAGGAGGTACTCCGGATTCTCTTCCAAATCTCCTACAAAAGTTACCAGAGGTCTATCATAACAAATTTAGTCTAAAATCAGAGATTCATAATTTTTCTAATTAATTTGATATTTATTGAATTTTCCCAAATGTTTGGCCATGGGGAATTTTGAACATGAACTATATGGTCTACTCAAGTAATGGCCACCAAAAAATTTTGATCACTAAATAACAGAGGTATATTAGTAGATAAAAATTTCCATAATATTTCAGAAAAAATTTGACCTCTAATTAATTTATCTAAAATAATTCCCCTAATCATATGTAAAGAAGGAAGTACCAAAATTATTCATCAGAAAATTTTACAAAAATTACATAATCTTAATATGCTATAGAAATGTTTATTGTGCAAAAATAATAATTTTACAGGCTTTCTAGACATCAAAATAAATTTAATTAGTTCTTCATGACAAAACATACTTAATGAAGCAACCCTTAGAAATAATCTTCCAAAAATCCCATAAAACTTCACAGAGCTTAAAAACATAATAAAAAGCTGTCTGGCTAAATTTCATCAATTTTCGATAAGTAGTTTCTTCATAATAAATTTCTAAGTAAATAATACAATTTACTAAATTGTTAATGAAATATCCAAAATAATAATCATAAATTCATAATAAAATCTCCAGAGCTTGTTCTAACCTTAAAAACTACTCAAACTAAATCTCATTACTTTTCAAAGAGTTTTAGTGACATTTTCGTTCACCACAAGGTTTGTGCCCTAAGCTAGGGTTAGGGTTTTGAGCGGGTTAAGGCTTCCAAATTCCCTAAAATTTTGACCAAAAGACCTTACTAACCCTATGGTCCGGGGTTAGTATGGTCCTCTCCACAAATTGTCAAGTCATTCCAAGGTCATTTGACCCCATGACCTTCAAACCCTAAAAATCCCCTTTAAGGGACCTACCCTAGGGTTCTAGGGCTACCCAACTCTTAACCACCCCAAATTCCATTGGAGGGTGAGTCATACTATAGAGAGTCAGTGGCCAAAATATCAGCCTCTGTTGAGGTGATTTGACCACTCAAAACCCAAAGGGGGTGCTTGACCTAGTTAACCCTAAAAGGGGTCAACCTAGGGTTGGATCAATACCTAACCAAAACATCTCCAAATGAGATGAAACTTTTACCAAAGCCCTAACATGCCCTCTAAGACCTCCAACCCAAATTTGGGGGATTTTGAGGTGTTTAGGACACCTAATTAATTTATTCATGGATTATTAAATTTTCCTAAAAACTATAGAAATATATTCTCCAAAAATTTTGAATTTTGGACAGGCCCTAGGTATACCTAGGGTAGACTCCCTGCCCAAATCTCAGATCCTTTGGACAAGGGATGAATGGTGGGCATCCATTTGAATCTCAGGATAGACCTAGGTATAGGTCCCACCAAAATGGGTATTATGGTCTAACCAACACTCTAAATTAAGTGAAATCAATTTTAAATTAAACTAGACATCAAGGGCTACATTTTCTATGTTGACCATGTTTTCTGTTCTAGCCTCTAAGTGTTTTTAAAACTTAAAACCATTTTAATACCAAATCTGTGACAGAAATGAAATATCTTAAAATTATATCGTATACTTTTGATTTTGATAAAGCACAAATCTTGGCACGCCTTGGACGGCTTCCCTTCATCGTCAACCTTGAGCCGACGGCCAGGATTCATTTTTCCTGGGCCAACTTCAAGCGCCTGCCACCGGCCAACCAGTCGCTGCCCCGGCCGACCACATCCACCGTCACCTCCGTTGAGGTGGTGACTGTCGTCAGGCAGCGGCACAGCCACCGAAGAGGCATATTCTACAAGTTATTTTTTGGCCCGAAACCATGGAAATACAAAATTGGTTCTGGCTCAATTGAGCGCGAACCTTGAACCTAGACATTGCTACGATCTATCCATGAGATAAGGGGAGGAGGACCTTGCCGGCGGCCTGAAGTCGAGAAGATTGTCGGGAAGCCATCTTTGAAGGTGGCGCCGCTCGGTTTATGTAACTGCACTGTGGGGAGGCTCGGTTTCTTCAGGTAAGGATTAGGAAATCCTCCTCTCAGCCCACTGAAGGTGTTTAAAGCCTCAGATGGGGAGGGGAGAGGCTCGATCATCAATGGCCATTAAGACCATTAATGGCTAGATTCGGCCATGGTAGGGGGGGCTGAACCAGGCCCTTGGTGGCCATGGAAATGTCTGGAAACTTCTCCCCTTCCCTGGGGGAGTTGAATTCAGCCATTAAAGGTGGCCTTTGGCCTCCCCTTGGACGAGCCCCTTCCCTCCCCCTTCTTTCGTTTTTCTCTCTCCTCCATAACCATGGAAATGAAGCTCACCCACTCTCCTAGTCACCAAGTTGACTTGGTAAATTTGGAGGTCTATTGGCAGCCCATCCATATACATCATCTCCTAAAGAAGCCACATGAGGAGGCTTGAACTTGGGCCAGCCTATTTGGGCTAGGTTGACCCAAGGTAGGCTTGGGTTGACCTTGGTCTTTTTGACCTTTTTGGTTGCCCCTAAAGAGTCCCTTGTGACCCATTGATCTGCCTTAAGGCCTAGGTAGGGTAGGATAGGGTTGAATTGCCATGTTGGAGGTCACTTGTCCCTTGGTAAGGGCACTTTGACCTCTTTAGGGCTAGAGTTGACTTGGGTCGACATGACCATTTGGGTTGACCCCAAGGAGTCCTTGGTGACCCCATGGTTTCCACTGAGGTCTAGGAAGGGTTATGTAGGGTTACCTTGCACTTTGGAGGTCACTTACCCTTAGTAAGGGTACATTGACCAGATTAGGGGATAGAGTTGACTTGGGTTAACTTGGCCTCTAGGACTGAACCCAATGTGTCCTTAGTGATCCATTGACCTCAATTTAGGTCTAGGAAGACCTGGGCAAGGTTGGTTGGGCACATTAGAGGTCAACTGCCCTTTGTTAGGGCACCTTGCCCAATTTAGGCCTATGGTGGTCCTAGGTCAAATTGGCCACTTTGGGTTGACTCCAATGGACCCTTAAGGCTCTAGTGGACCCTCTGATAGGTTATTGATGTTGTGTTGGGGTCATGGAGTCATGGTGAAGCCCTAAGGTCAAACCCTAGGTTTTGTGATGAGGATGTGCCATCGGCAGACCAAGGTGATTCTCACCTTGGCCTTCTATCACTTGGCCCTTTTTAACTTCCTTGCATTTTATCATGACCTAGTCATGGCCGAAACCACTCTTAGGGGTCTAGTTGGAAATGAGATGTTATAAATCTCAATAAACAAAACAAAGATTTCGTCCCCGAAATCAAGATTAAGCCTACGAAAATTTCTATCGTAGAAAAGGAAACTTGTAACATCCCATAAGAAGTGGAAGATTACATCTCAATGCCATGTTTGCTAAGTGGGGTTTAAAGGGAAACCTAAATCTATGACCAATTCGCCCAATTGGCAATGCCAAGATCC
This sequence comes from Platanthera guangdongensis, assembly GCA_039583875.1. Classification (NCBI taxonomy): domain Eukaryota; kingdom Viridiplantae; phylum Streptophyta; class Magnoliopsida; order Asparagales; family Orchidaceae; genus Platanthera; species Platanthera guangdongensis. Next base: position 116,545,171 of record CM077147.1, on the reverse strand, counting down.
CAATAAATAAAAGATTAGCCTCTACTCTTCCTAGAGCAGCCCTACTAGTTTAAAATAGGAAAGTAAATTGAACATCTTGAGAGGTTATTAGGTATACCTGACTGAACAGCTCTGGATACTTTTGTCGCATCATGTCCTGCGGTTCCCAGGTATGCTCCTCCTGGCCGTGGTTTCTCCACAGAACTTTGACTAACAGAACCTTCTTGCGACGCAAGATCCGTACTCCTCTGTCATCGATCCGAACCGGCTCCAAGTGAACTGATCGGTCTGAAGCTACCGGTCCATCTGTGGTAGAAATCTGCTGTTCCGGGCATAGTAGAGCTCTCCTAAGTGAAGAAATATAGAACACGTCGTGTAAACCCGTCAGTTCCGGTGGCAACTCCACCTTGTAAGCTAGGGACCCGATCCGCTCCAGGATCCTGTAAGGGCCCATATACCTAGGGCTGAGCTTCTTTTTCTGACCACGCACTCATGAAACTCCGTGCATCGGCCGAATCTTCAAGAAAACCCGGTCTCCCACCTGAAACTCTACCTGATGATGTCGGGCGTCGTAATACTAAGCATGTCGGCTCTGCGCTTCCAGCATTCTGTCCCGTATCAGTCTCACCTGAGCTTTGGTGTCTTCGACAAAATCCGATCCCAACGCCTTCGGATCCTCGTCCTTAACCTATGAAAGTGGAGTACTACATCTCCTTTCATACAAGGCTTCATAAGGAGCCATCCCTATGCTGGACTGGTAGCAGTTGTTATAACAGAACTCGACCAGTGGTAAAAGCTTCTCCCAAGGTTCGTTTTGAACCAGAATGCATAGCCTTAGGAGGTCCTCCAATGTTCGATTGGTGCGTTCTGTCTACCCATCCGTCTGTGGACGAAATGCTGTGTTGAAGGTCAGTCGCGTGCCTAAGTAAGCTTGCACGGATATCCACTCCCTGGATGTGAACCGACCATCCCGATCTGATACGATCGTCCTGGGCACCCCGTGGTAACGAATGAACTGCTCTACAAATATCCGCACTAGTACCCCAACCGAGTCATCTTTTCTGATCGGAATGAATCTTGCCACCTTCATCAGCCGATCGACGATGAACCAAATCGAATCGTTTCCCGTCCGTGATCGGGGAACACTATGAATCAAATCCATCGCGATGTCCTCAAATTTCCACTCTGACACCGGAAGTGGTTGTAGCAATCCTGTGGGGTTTTTGCACTCCGCCTTCACTAGCTGTCATGCCTCGCAATGAGTCACGAAGTATGTAATGTCCTTCTTCATCCCCGGCCAGAACATTGTCTTCTTCAAGTCTATCGTCATCTTGGTGATCCCCGGGTGTATAGAATATCTGCTACAATGTGCTTCCGCCGTGATGTCCTCCCAAATATGACCTCCTCCGGGTATGTAGACCCTGCCTATAAAACATAGCAATCCATCTCTCAGTGAATAATCTCCCGTCAAACCCTCCTCCAAGGCTTGGAATATTGGCTGTGCCCATGCATCTGTCTTCTGTCCGTCCCGGATGCGGTCCCAAATATCATCTATGGCAACCATCGATGCTAGATACTCCATGTACAGCTCTGGATCATTCTCAGACACTAGGGATATCTGCATATCTATGAAAGACCGGACTACCTCCATGGACATCAGTTGTGGTCCCTTCCCTGAGGTATCTCCTCTCTGGCTCAGAGCATCTGCCACCACGTTCTCCTTCCTGGGATTGTAGTGCATGGTGTACTGGTAATCCGACAGGAACTCCACCCAACGCCTCTGTCTGATGTTGAGTTCCTTCTGTGTGTCCACATATTTCAAATTCTTGTCATCTGAGAAGATGTCACAGTGAACCCCGTAGAGGTAGTGTCACCAAATCTTCAGAGCAAAGATCACTGCACCCATCTCCAGATCATGCACTTGATAGTTCTTCTCATGTATCTTCAGCTGTCGGGAGGCGTAGGCTATTACGTGCCCATTATGCATCAGAACAACACCCATCCCCTGGTAGGAGGCATTCGTGTACACCTGGAATCCCTCCCTTCCCGACGGAAGAGCGAGAATGGGAGCAGAGGTAAGCCGACCCTTCAACTCCACAAAGGCCGCCTCGCACTCTGGCGTCCAAATGAAAGGGTATTCCTTCTTTATCAGGGATGTAAGAGGGAGTGCAATCTGGGAGAATCCTTCGACGAACTTCTGGTAATATCCGACAAGTCCCAGGAAGCTCCGTACATCCGTGGCTGTCGTCAACGGTGGCCAATCCTGAACTGCCCAAATCTTGGCCGGGTCTACTGCCAACGCAGCACCGCTGATGATATGACCTAAGAAGGCCACCTCCTTTAGCCAAAACTGGCATTTGCTGAACTTCGCATACAGTTGGTGTTCCCGTAGCCTCTCTAGAGTCAAAGTCAGGTGTCGTGTATGCTCCCCCTCTGTCCTTGAGTAGATGAGGAAGTCGCCAATAAATATGATGATGAATACATCCAAATACTCCTCGAATACCCTATTCATAAGGCTTGTAAAAGCTGACGGCACATTAGTGAGCCCGAAGGACATCACTGTAAACTCGAATAGCCCTAGGTATAGCTAGGGTAGACTCCCTGCCCAAATCTCAGATCATGTGGACAAGGGATGAATGGTGGGCATCCATTTGAATCTCAGGATAGACCTAGGTATAAGTCCCACCAAAATGTGTGTTGTGGTCTAACCATGACTCTAAATTGAGGGCAATCAATTTTAAATTAAACTAGACATCAAGGGCTATATTTTCTATGTTGACCACTTTTTCTGTTCTAGCCTCTAAGTATTTTTAAAAATTAAAACCATTAAATGCCAAATCTGTGATAGAAATGAAATATCTTAAAATTATATCCTATACTTTTGATTTTGATAAAGCACGAATCTTGGCGCGCCTTGGACGGAATCCCGTCATCATCAACCTTGAGCCGACGGCCAGGATTCATTTTTCCTGGGCCAACTTCAAGCGCCTGCCGCCGACCAACCGGTCGCTGCCCCCGCCGGCCACCGCCACCATCACCTCCGTTGAGGTGGTGGCTGTCGTCAGGCGGCGGCACAGCCACCGGAGAGGCATATTCCGGCAGTTCAACAAGTTATTTCTTGGCCCGAAACCATGGAAATACAAAATTGGTTCGGGCTCAATTGAGCCCGAACCTTGAACCTAGACATTGCTACGATCTATACATGAGGTATGGGGAGGAGGAGGACCTTGTCGGCGGCCTGAAGTCGAGAAGATCGCCAGGAAGCCATCTTTGATGGCGGCGCCACTCGGTTTCTGCAACTGCACTGTGGGGAGGCTCGGTTTCTTCAAGTATGGATTGGGAAATCCTCCTCTCGGCCCACTGAAGGTGTTTAAAGCCTCAGATGGGGAGGGGAGAGGCTGGATCATTAATGGCCATTAAGGCCATTAATGGATAGATTCGGCCATGGTAGGGGGGCTGAACCAGGCCCTTGGTGGCCAGGGAAACGGCTGGAAACTTCTCCCCTTCCCTGGGGGAGTTGAATTCAGCCATTAAAGGTGGCCTTTGGCCTCCCCTTGGTCGAACCCCTTCCTTCCCCCTTCTTTCATTTTTCTCTCTCCTCCATAACCATGGAAATGAAGCTCACCCTCTCTCCTAGTCACCAAGTTGACTTGGTCAATCTGGAGGTCTATTGGCAGCCCATCCATACACATCATCTCCTAAAGAAGCCACATGAGGAGGCTTGAACTTGGCTAGCATATTTGGGCTAGGTTGACCAAGGTTGGCTTGGGTTGAACTTGGTCTTTTTGACCTTTTTGGTTGCCCCTAAAGAATCCCTGGTGACCCATTGATATCCCCTAAGACCTAGGTAAGGTTGGATAAGGTTGACTTGGCATCTTGGAGGTCACTTGTCCCTTGGTAAGGGCACTTTGACCTCTTTAGGGCTAGAGTTGACTTGGGTCAACATGACCATTGTTGTTGACCCCAAGGAGTCCTTGGTGACCCCATGGCTTCCCCTGAGGTCTATGAAGGGTTATGTAGGGTTACCTTGCACTTTGGAGGTCACCTACCCTTAGTAAGGATACTTTGACCAGATTAGAGGCTAGAGTTGACTTGGGTCAACTTGGCCTCTAAGACTGAACCCAATGTGTCCTTAGTGACCCATTGACCTAACTTTAGGTCTAGGAATACCTGGGCAAGGTTGGTTGGGCACATTAGAGGCCAGCTGCCCTTTGTTAAGGCACCTTGCCCATTTTAGGCCTATGGTGGTCCTAGGTCAAATTGGCCACTTTGGGTTGACTCCAATGGACCCTTAAGGCTCTAGTGGACACTCTGATAGGTTAGTGATGTTGTGGTGTGGTCTTGGAGTCATGGTGAAGCCCTAAGGTCAAACCCTAAGTTTTGTGATGAGGCTGTGCAATAGGCAGACCAAGGTGATTCTCACCTTGGCCTTCTATCACTTGGCCCTTTTTAGCTTCCTTGGGTTTTGTCATGACCTAGTCATGGCCAAAACCACTCTTAGGGGTATATTTGGAAATGAGATGTTACATCTCCAATTCGCAGTTGGCGGTTGCGGTCATCTCAGAGCCGTCTGGGAGGAGAACTCGTCGAGCAATACCAGTGAATTATTGCACTTCTTCTAGGTCTTTAATGAAGTCCGCAGACACAAATGAGTGCGAGGCACCGGTATCGAATAAAGTATAGGCCGGTGTCCCTCCGACCACCACGGTGCCTAAGTACCAATAGCAATGCTCAAAGCTAGATTTCTAGTACATCTTAAGCAGCTTATGGTTAATAATGAAGATGTGATGACTAACTGTAACATACCGGCAATCACATCCTGATGGTTCCGCTCCTGTGTCATGTCCAGCATGAACACTTGATTCCGAGCAGGTACGGGGTTTCCTCCTCGTCGTCCTCATCCTCGACCATGCATATGTCCTCGCCCTCGTGGAGCTGCCGGAGGGAGAGCAAGAGGAACATTCCCAAACAGTTGCGGGCTTTAACGTCGGATGTGGCACGGTTGGTTACATTTGAAGCACACTCGCTCATTCCGGCCCTCAAGTTGCTGAAACTGTTGAGGCTATGGAGGTAGAGGCAATGTGGGCGGCTGTGGAACCCGGTGCTCCATTCTAAAATTCCTGTGGAAACACCTGCCACCTCTCTGATGTCATCTTCCTCCTTCGTAGTCATGTCTCCTTCTATTGCTAGGGCCAGCTTACATCACGCCCTCATCGGGTCTCTTACCACTTCCCAAGTGGTCCGCTTCTAACCTCTTCGCCATATCAATTATTTCCGCCAAGCTGGAGTCCGCTATAAACAAAAGGGCATGCCTTAGGGGGTCCCTCAACCCTTTGTAGAAGCGTTTAGCATATCCTCTGTCATCCAAGTCCTATGAGTCGGCAAATCTCGCGAGATGTTGGAACTCTCGTTGGTACTCCGTAACCGACTTCGATCTTTGCTTCAGCTGTAAGAATCTTTCTTTGAGTTCATCTCAAGCGGACGAGGGAATAAATGATCTAAAAAGGCTCCTGAGAACTCGCTCCAGCTAATCTCTGTGTAAACTCGCCATTGAAAGGTGGAGCCCATGTGAGTCTTCCACCACCTCTTGGCGTGCAGTTCTAGGAGTGTCACTACCAGGGTAACAACCATATTGTTCGGACTTCTAATTCCCACCAACAGTTCTTGCACGGTGTCGAGCCATTCCTCCATACGCACTGCCGACTCTTTCCCAAGGTAGGCAAGAGGGGAGAGAGCTTGGAAAGTTCTCAACCAATTGGAGCACGGAGCTTGTTGGGATCTAAAGGCATCCAAGATAGCTGTGAGCATCTTCCCTAGCTCTGATTGTTGAAACTGTGTAGGTACGGACGAGATGGGGGTGCCCCCAATTGGTACAACGTGCACTGAGATCTAAACGTAGAGTACAAACCTAATGTCAGGTTGGCTAAACTTAAGGTCAGAGTTGGACATACTTAGTGTGAATTATATATGGGCACATCACGTCTTCCGCCAAGTCAGTTTGTCCCTAAACTGACTAATTGAACTGGGGTGGCACCATTGTTGAATGACTTATTTAATTCAGGATCATATCAATCTGATACCATTTGTAAGACCCCCCTCCAAGAATACAAAACACGGTACGAGGAGAGTCTTATGCCCAGAACAACCTCCTTGCGGTGGCACCAACGCACGTGTTGGTCTGCACCACAAGACACCTATCCAGCCGGCCATAAACAATATCATCCAATGCCAACCCAACCAAGAACATAAAGTAGAAGTCAATCCACACATAAGTAAAATAGTCCATAAGTACATCAAGAAAAGAAGCTACAACAAGCTTCTAAAATATCAGAGTACGAGTAAAACTTGCCCAACAGGGTTACATCAAAAGTCTCTCAAACTCACTTCGTTGACTGACGGTAGCGACGACACCGTCCCTTCAGGCCCCGTCGTCCTGGCCTGCTGTCCTACTGCAAAATCTGCGGCTGCACTGACTGCAGGGCTTCCTCCTAAAAGGAAGGTGTAGCAACCGTTAGTCAAAAAGACTAAGTGGCTATCACATTCGCTCCCCCAGTGACTCCTCGGCACCGGGCGGAGAAAGTAACAAGGGGTACAATATATTTATATAAGCAAAAGTACAAGCAAGTGAAGTAAATATACATGTCATGAGTACCAATAGAAGTAATGTAAAATAATATTATCAGCATTTTATTGTAACAATTCTACTCAAGTTATATCAATCCATCTAAGCATAAAAATTTATAACAGGGAAGTAACTTAACTCATAAGAATGTCCATACAAACTTATAAGTTAAGGATCGGCTCATTGGTAAAGTAACCCATCGTATAAGAGTGCCCATACAAACTTATACGATGAGGATCTTATGTATGCAATGCAATGTAATGATATGAATACAATGCAATGACTCACCTATGATCATGCACATGCAACTGCTATGTCGACACAGACTTGTAGTTCCCACTTTTCTAGCAGGTAGCTAACCTCTCAGACGTCAACCGTCGTGGCCAGGCGGTGATAGTGGAGCGGACATCTCCACTACTAGGAGGGCATCCACACTACCCAGCCTAGACCTCCGTATACCTCAAAGCTAAGAACACAACAGTGGAGCTCACATGCGTACTATGGTTTAGCTGGAGTCTTGGGTAGATGTGCACCGAGAACCAAGCCACGAACTGGCCTATGTTGTGATCCGGAAGGAGCCTCGGAAAAAGCACGAGGACCAAGCCCAACCATCCACTTGGAACGGAAGGAGCCCCGAGAACGAGCACTGAGGACCAAGCCCAACTACCCAAAGTCTAACTGTCAACTCCCGTCGGTGTGACAAATAGCGAGCCCGTAGACCTGCCACACTATCCTTAACCCAGGATTACGACACCGCGTGTCGACTCACACTGCATGAACTTTCACAACATTGTGGTACGGAAGGAGCCTCGAAAAAGCACGAGGACCAAGCCCAACCATCCACTTGGCAGGAAGGAGCCTCGGGAATGAATACCGAGGACCAAGCCCAACCATCCACTTATGTCTCTTCTCAGCATTACCAACCTAGTGAGGACAAACCCCAGCACTTACACCCTTTCATAACCCATGCCCAAGATACTTATGGGTTCATTATCGGTGTAAGGCTATTTCACACATTCGTCATCTAATACCACGATCATTTGTTCGTAACAGTCATTACCAATTATGTACAGCATATTCAAGCCAAGTTCATCATTATTTAACAGATTACCACTGTCAAGCACGTTCTCAATATTTCACATATTTTAATCTTTCTCTAACCTCCACCAAATCACCTCGATCAAGTACACTCTTCTTCATCATCTGTTCATTAGGGAATCAATCAATAAATTTTATTAACATATTTCACCCCAATCTTTTATAGTCTAAATTCCACAAACCTTAACATTACTGTACCATGATCTCTCTACTAATACAAAATAAACACGAGAATCACATGTGCAGGAATAATTTCTGTACAACAACTTCAATCGGGGATTCCCGAGGATACAAAAATCCGGTGAAGGCATTTAACCCCTCGTTGGAAAGGTATTTCTATGGGCTGCGACTTTCGTGTTTAGTCTGAGAGGACCATCCGAACACTGGAAGATATGTTGAGATTATGTGTGTTGGATAGAGGAGAGCCGTGGGAAAGGCTCCTACCACTGGTAGAATTCTCCTACAATAACAGTCATCAAGCTAGCATCGGTATGGTGCCCCATGAAGCTCTTTGCGGAAGAAGGTGTAGAACCCCATTTTCTTGGGTGCAAGATGAAGTCCCGAAGGCTTTGGGAATTGAGTATATTGATGATACTGATGTGGTGGTCAGACTAATACGGGATCACATGTTGGAGGCTCAAAGTCGGCAAGCGAAGTATTACAATGCAAAGCACCAGATGGTGGAATTTCAAGTGGGTGATAAGACGTTCCTGAAGATTCGGCCGATGCATGGAGTGTCACGGGTGCGTGGGGTAAAAAAGCTCAGCCCAAGGTACGTTGGGCCTTACACTATACTGGAAAGGATTGGCCCGCTGGCCTATCAGTTGTAGTTATCGCCAGAGCTAGAGAATCTCCACGACGTGTTCCATGTGTCGTCGCTTCGAAAGGCGATGTTGCGGCCTGATCAATATATCCCCACTACTGATGGTGCAGTGGCGACTGATAGGTCTGTGCGACTGGAGCCGGTGCGGATCGTAGACAACGAGACAAGAATATTGCGCCGCAAAAATGTTCCTTTGGTAAAGGTGCTATGGTCTAATCATGGGAAGAAGGAGTATACATGGGAACCGGCGGACTTGATGCAAAAATGCTACCCAGAATTATTTCCTCATGGTAATTTTGTTTAAAATCATATTTTATTTCCTGTATGCTTTTCTCCCCATAGCCTTAACCTGATTTCGGGGACAAAATCTTCTATTTTATTTATAGGATTTGTAACGTCCCGATTCGCACTAGGCCCCTCGTGCGCATTTTTGAGTCAGGAGAGCTGACTTGGGTTCAGGGGAGTGCAGGCAGCTGGGCTACACTCTTAAATGGGAGGAGAAATCGGTACAGAATAGGACACAGGTAGAGACATGGGGGTGTCCCTACCCGTGTGGGAGAGGCCAGCTCTCGAGTCGACGACTCGAGTATGTCCAGAGAAGGACACGGGTAGTGACACTGGCGTGTCACAACATGTGTGAAGTGATACGGGTAGAGACACAGGTGTGTCCCTACCCGTGTGTGTGTCGAGTTGAACTCAACGAAGCGTGTCGAGATCGACGAGGTGTATCATGTGACGTAACATGGGTAGAGACACGGGTGTGTCCCTACCCGTGTGTGTCGAGTTGAACTCGACAAAGTGTGTCGAGATCGACGAAGCATGTCGAGATCGACGAAGCGTGTCGAGATCGACGAAGAGTACCCGAGAAGGACACGGGTATAGACACGGGCGTTTCCCTACCCATGTGTGTCGAGTTGAGTTCGTCGAGACGTGTCCAGAGAAGGACACGGCCAGAGAACACGGCTGTGTCATATGGATACGTGTCGTTGAAGCTTCGCCCGAGCAGGACACGGGTAAGGCCACGCTCGTGTCCCTACCCGTGTCACTTTTCACATATAAGGGTTGTGAAAACCCTAGCTATTTTCACTCCTCATTCCAGCCATTTTTCCTGAGAGAAACTTCTGTAGAGAGGGAAAGTTGCTGGAGCAAGTCCTAGAGGAGAAGATCCGCCGCCGCCGTGAAAGAGAAGATGCCGCCGAGAAGAGTCACAAGATCCATGGCCGGAAATAGTGGAAATGCCGAAAATATGGTGGGCTTCCTCCCCTCTCCCTTGGTGGTAGATCTGTAGATATAACAAGGTGAGATGTCGACTCAAAAGATTCTTGACTAGCGAGAAGGTGATTTCTCTAGGAAGAGGCCGTTTTAGGGCTTGTGCTCTAAGGCTAGTTGTGTCTTCAACCTCTCCAACCTTCTATGTGAAGATGGGTGATGGTTTTCTGAAGATTCATGGCCTCATTAGGGTGAATAAGGGAGTAGGAATTTCTGATGTGATTGTGGAATATCGACTTGAGGAAGAAGATGAACCGATGTCGTTCATTCCGCTTTAAGATACATGCAGAATCTGTGTTCTGCACGCAGTGATCTCCTTGGCCATTTTCAGATGTGATATGTCCCGAATTAGGCTTTTGCCTAAACAAGAAAGTTGAAGTCCTTGAAAATACCTTTCCAACGAGTGGTTGCACGACTTCAGGCAAAGTCTGTAGCCACAGGAAAGTCTGGACGAAAATGATTTCCGATAAATCCTGTTGGGTACATTGGAAAATGTGTACCAGATTTGGAGAAGCCTCACCCAACTCAGTGATATACATCAAGGTGTATTTGATATTGTTTTGAGTTTACATGTGCATGTTAAGAATTTGTAGAAAACGTTTCTAAGTACATGAGTCGACACCAGAAGAAGTTGTGTCGACACTTGTGAAGACTTGTGGCGACACTTGAGAAAAGCTGTGTCGACACCTGGAGTCAATTGTGTCGACACTTGGAGAAGCATTGTCGACACACAGAAAGTTCAGTCGACACACAGAAATTTCAGTCGACATCAACTGTGTCGACACACAGGACTTGTGTCGATACATTCTTACAGAAGCTATGTCAAGAAGCAGTGTCGACACCATGAGAGCTGTGTCGACATCACCAAGGATTGTGTCGACACTTAGTCTACTTGTGTCGACACATGTGAAGTTCAGAATCGACTTTTTGCTGACAGAGACAAAGTTTCAAGAAGTGACTGGAAGACTTAATAGCTGCCATAACCAACCGGCCTACTCCCACTGTCAGATCTGTCAGAAGTTGGTTAGCGACCGGATCAGACGGTAACCTTGGATGAAGTGTATATAAAGACAGATTCTATCAACTGAATACACAACAACAGATGGAAAAAGAAGATGAAGTACTCAATACACAATTACAACAGAAGATCCAACATACACAAGAAAATCCAGTCAAATATTTTCAAGTGGATCTAAGTGAAGAATTTCAAAAGTTCTTCAGAAGAATTTGTAGAGAGAGAGAGAGAGCTCCAACAATTCAAGTGAAGAAAGAGACTATCATCAACTAGTCTCTTAAGAATAGATCCGGAACTATCTGCAAAGAAAAATTCAGATTGATTTCTGGATTTTAAGAAGGAAGCTGATTGATGATCATCTTCAAGAAATTCAACCTTATTGTGTTCAGATTCAATAAGCTTTGATGAAAGCCAAAGTCAGGTTGATTTCTGAGATTCTTCAAGAACTGATCAAGAAAACATTCTACCCATTCTCTCTCAACTTGGTGGAAGATATAATATATTTTATATTTTTGTTCTGTAAGATCTTTATTGATATGAGTTGTAAGCCTAGTTTATAAAGGCTGAGGTAGGGCTGAGTGCCTGAGGTAGGAGATTTACATCTCTGAGTTGTAGGCCTTAGGGAGGCTGAGGTAGGGTTGTGTGCCTGAGGTAGGAGAGTTGATTCTCTGAGTTGTAGGCCTGGGTGTAGGCTGAGGTAGGGATTAATTGCCTGAGTTGTAAGAGTGTGGACTCACTCTGAGTTGTAGAAACCTTGACTGGGTTCTGAGCTGTAAGATCTGTTGATCTGAGAAGGAAGGAAGAAGTTAGGCCGAATTTAGCACACTGCTAGATAGGCGAAGGGGGAAAGTGGATGTACCCATCATTTGGGGAACCACTATAAAACTGTGTGCCATTTGTGTTTGTGTGTGATTTTTTGATTTCTGTGATGTGGTAGCTGTAAAACTGATTGATTCTATTTGAATATCTAAATTAATATTCAGCCTTAGAGTAAAAAGGAATTGCACCTATTCACCCCCCACTAGGTGTTTAGGTGATCTTGAAAATAATTCTTTCAAGTGGTATTAGAGCCAGGTTACTCAAAGATAGACTTAACAGTTTGAGTAAGATCTGTGATGCAGAATAAATTAGAAAAGATGGGTTCAGGAGAAAATCATAAGGAACTTGGTTCCATGAAGTTGCCCATCTGTAGGAAGGAAATCTTTGGAATATGGAAAGAAAGCGTCAGATTGTTTATGGATGCATCTGATCCAAGAATACATATAACTTTTAAGGAAGGGCCTTATATTCCAATGAAAGTTTCAGTTCTTGATGCTAATCAGAGGACACCAAAAGACTTTTCAGAAATGACTAAGGAAGAGATTGTCTTGGCTACTATGGACAAGAGAGCTCAGAATATTATAGTGAGTGCCATAGATGACTCAACATTCCAAAATCTGATTCACTGTAAAACCTCCAAGGAGACGTGGGACACATTAATAGTCTACATGGAGGGATCAGAAAAGGTTAGGCAAGAAAGAAAGTTAATGCTTAATCAGGAATATGAGAGCTTCAGATAAAGCAAATCAGATAGCATTACTGAGTGTTATAAGAAGTTCTTCAGAATTGTGAATGAACTAATGTCATATGGAAGGATCTTTAGTACATATGAGTTTAATGATAAATTCCTTAGATCTTTGACTAAGGATTGGGACACCAAGATCTGTGCCATCAGGGAACTGACCAGACTAGCAGAAATCTCTCCTCCAACACTATTTGGCAAATTGCTTTCTTATGAAATGAAACTCATGGCCACAAGAAAGGATAGGAGGATGTCTCCAACTCCTTCTAAGAAAGCTGCAGAAGTGATCTCTGAAAGTTCTGTTAGTCACACTTCAGACAGCAATCATTCTGATGAGGACTTTGCTGTCTTCACAAGGCAGTTTCAGAAACTTTTGAAGAAGAAGCAGTGGAGAACTAAGACATACTCCTCTCAGTCCAAGGATGAGTATTATCAGAAAAGAAATTCATCTAAAAAGGACAAGAGTAGGTCAAAACCTAGCAAATCAACAACTTCAAAGATTGTGTGCTATTGCTGTAACAAACCAGGACATGTAGTAGCTGATTGTCCAGACAAAAGAAAGGAATCTGCAGATAAGAAGAAGTCTCAGTATAGGAACAAGAAGGAGAAATCCTTTGTAGCAAAGAAAGAGAAAAGCTAGACAGATCCATCATCTTCAGATTCTAAATCTGATGCTGAAGCTTATATTGGTCTGTTTGCAACAGAAGAAGAGACTGAGTTCTTGCAATTAATGGACTCAATAAATGGAACTGAAGATCATCAGTGCAAAGGGCTGATGGCCATGACTGATGAAGATCACTGCCAGGATCAGCCTGGTCCCAGTATGATAAAAAGTTTATCTGAAGATTCTGATTATTACACTGGCTCAGAATCAGAAGCATCTGCATCAAGAGATGTGGATGGATCTGAATCTGAAGGACATATTCATCAACTTATAGATGAATATGGTGATTTTCTGCAGGCATTTAAGAGATGCAAAAACCTGACTAAAATTCAGGCTAAGGAAATTGCAGCTCTTAAGTTGGCTGCATCTGATTCAGAAAAGCTGCTGGATCAGAAGATGAATGAGATTGGAAAGCTGAAAAACATAACTGTTATTCAGATGGGAACAATCACATTCAAGAGTGATCAAATCAAAAGTCTGGAAGTCAGACTTCAGAAGGAAAAGGATCTAGTGGCTAGTTTCTCTAAGCCAAAATATGTCCTACCCTTAATTGATGACTTTGTGTCTCAAAAGTGTAAGACAGGATTGGATTTTAAGGGAAATACTTGGGCAGCTAATTCCAAAAGGAAAAAAGAAAGCCCCAGTTAAGCCACTTGTCTTCAATCCCCCTATTTTTCTCAGAAAAGTGCAATAGCCTACCAAGAGATATGATCGTGGTCATGGTAAGCCTAACATTCTGAATGATAAGAGGTCTCTAGCACTCAAACAAAGAAACACTGTACATACAGTATTAGGAATAGCTGACAACAAAACTGTTAAAGCTGTACCTAAATAGAGGTATAATAGATTTGAGTGCTGGTGTTGTGCCAAGGTGGGACACTTTGTCATTGACTGTTGGCACAACACTAGTGTTAGGATGAATGCCAGCTTACCTGGAAGAAGGGCTGCTACAAATTATGCTAAATTTCAGTCTAACCTGAACCAAGGACCCAATAATAATTTGGGTTCTAAGGTTAAGTAATTATTTATTGCAGATAAGTCCAAGGGGCCATGCCCCTCTATGGTACTTGGACAGTGGATGTTCCAGACATATGACTGGAACAAGACGATTGCTGAAGGACTACTCACCCATATTAAATGGACCTAAAGTAATCTTTGGTGGTTCTGAAAAAGGAATCATCAAAGGTTTTGGTAACATTTCTAACAACTCAATTACTATCACTCAAGTGGCTTATGTGAAGGGTTTGAAACATAACTTGATAAGCATAAGTCAACTGAGTGATCTTGAATATGACATTTCACTCATTAAGAATGGTTGTTATATTAAAAGGTCAAGTGATCAGAAGATCATGTTGACTGGTTATAGGAAAGGAAATGTGTTTTACCTAAACTTTGTGAATGAGAATAAAGATTCTCCTATTTGTCTTGTAGCTGATGAGAATGCCTCTCATTGTGTCAGATGGCATAAGAGGCTAGCTCATCTTAATTACAAGACTATTGGTCAACTCTTTGATAAAGAGTTAGTGAGGAATGATCCTCAAGTCAAGTGCATTAAGGATGGAATATGCTCAGCTTGTCAAAAAGGCAAGCAGACCAGATCCTCCTTTCATAGCCTAGAAACCAGAGACTCAGTGAGGTGTTTATACCTCTTGCATATTGATTTATTTGGTCCAATGCCAGTTCAGAACCTAGGTAGGAAAGTCTACACATCTGTGGTTGTAGATGACTATTCTAGATTTTCATGAGTTTTCTTTCTGAGGCAGAAATCTGAAACGCCAACTGTTTTCTGCAACTTTGTTAAGTAAATTCAGAATGAACTGAACAATTCAGTAGTCAAAATCAGAAGTGACCATGGAACTGAATTTCAATCTGAAAATATGACAAAGTTGAGTGAAGAATTTGGGATTAATCAGGAATTCTCCTTACCTAGAACTTCTCAGCAAAATGTAATTGCTGAAAGAAAGAATAGGACTCTCATTGAGGCAGGTAGAACTCTATTGAGTGACACTTCTCTCCCAGAATATTTTTGGGCTGAGGCAGTAAACACTGTATGTCATGTGCTCAATAGGGCTTTTATCACTAAGAACCACAAAAAGAAACCCTTTGAGGTTTTGAAAGGCAGGAAACCAAACTTATCCTATTTTAGGATCTTTGGTTGCAAGTGTTATGTGCTTAACAATGACAAGTCTTACCTGACAAAGTTTGCTGCCAAATCCCAAGATGGGATATTCGTTGGGTACAACAACAATAGTAAGGCATATAGAGTCTTTAACTTGACTACACAAGTTGCAGAAGAGTCTGTTCATGTTATATTTGATGAATCAAGACTTATTAACAATGAGTTGCCTAGTAGTTCATGTAGCTCTATAGGTATAAAAGAGAAGATGGACATGCTGACTATCAAAGAATATCAAACTGCTAGGCTGGATGAAGATAAAGATGCTTGTTGTCCAGGGGGAGAACAAGTCTCTCTGGATGAAGAAGACGCTGATGTACAGCAGAATGAAGAAAATGGAGAAAGTCAAACTGCAGACAGACTTCCTCCAGTAGTTAGACATTTAAAGGATCATCCTGTACACCAGATTATTGGTGATCCTAGATAAGGGGTTCAAACAAGAAGCAGGAGCTTGAACACTGTACTATGTTCAAGCTTCTTGTCTTAATAGGAACCAAAAAGATTTAAAGAAGCTATACAAGACCCATACTAGATTGATGCTATGCAAGAGGAGTTGAATCAATTCAGGAGATGCAAGGTCTGGAAGTTAGTTCCTAAACCAAAAGACCATAATATCATAGGGACTAAGTGGATCTTCAGGAACAAGCTAGATGAGAGTGGGATCATAATTAAGAACAAGGCAAGGCTGGTTGCCAAAGGATACAGGCAGGAAGAGGGCATAGACTTTGATGAAATATTTGCCCCGGTGGCAAGGCTGGAAGCAATCAGGCTATTCCTAGCCTATGCACCTTATCAGGGTTTCAAAGTGTTCCAAATGGATGTTAAGTCAACATTCCTGAATGGAGACTTAAAGGAGGAAGTCTATGTAGAACAACCATCAGGTTTCATTGATCCACTCTATCCTAATTATGTGTATAGGCTTAGGAAAGCCATATATGGTTTGAAATAAGCCCCTAGGGCTTGGTATGAAACCTTGTCTACTTTCGTCATTGAGAACATATTCTCAAGGGGGAAAATAGACAAAACTCTATTCCTTAGGGAATCCAAAGGAAAGATAATTCTAGTCCAGATATATGTTGATGACATAATATTTGGTTCTACTGAAAACAACCTTTGTAGGAAGTTTGCTAAACTTATGCAAGGAAAGTTTGAGATGAGCAGCATGGGAGAACTTAAGTTCTTCTTGGGACTCCAAGTAAGACAGACTGATGATGGCCTGTCCATATCTCAGTCTAAGTTCACCCAGGAGTTAATTAAGAAGTATGGTATGGAGTCATCCACTACCATGAGAACTCCAATGGGGACAAGTATGTCTCTAAGAAAAAATGATGCAGGAAAACCTGTAGATGAGTCTTTGTATAGAGGGATAGTTGACTCCCTCCTTTATCTGACTGCTAGTAGACCTAACGTCATGTATGCTACATGTGTCTGTGCTAGGTACCAATCCTGCCCAAAAGAATCTCATTATACTGTTGTTAAGAGGATTTTGAGATATCTTAAGGGCACACCTAATCTAAGCCTTTGATACCCTAAGAATAAATATTTTCTACTGAGTGAATATTCAGATGCAGACTTTACAGGAAACAAAGAAGATATTAAAATCACAATTGGCACCTGTCAATTTCTAGGAGGAAGATTGGTGTCATGGAGCTATAAGAAGCAGACTACTGTAACAATATCCACAGCTGAGTCTGAGTATGTAGCTGCAGGGAGCTGCTGTGCATAGCTGCTGTGGATACAACATCAGCTTAAAGATTATGGTATCCAGGTAAGTAGAACTCCTTTATTCTGTGATTCTACAACTGCTATTTCTATTGCTAATAATCCCGTTTCTCATAGTAGAACAAAGCATATAGAAATAAGATATCATTTTCTTAGGGATCATGTAGAAAAAGAGGATATATGTTTAGAATTTGTCAAAACAAGTTATCAAATTGCTGACATGTTCACTAAGCCCTTGGATGAAACTAAATTCAATAATTTTAAAATTGAATTAGGTATACTGAACATAGTATAGATTGACAAATTTGTCTAAGTAATTTTTTGTCAACACAAAAAGAGGTCTATGTCGACACAGAGAAGTTGTGTCGACTCATCTAGAGAATTGGTGTCGACACTTCAGAGAAGTTGTGTCGACACATCCAGAAGTTGTGTCGACACTTAGAATTAGAGTCGAAACAGAATTTATGTTGAACTAATAAGTATGTCTGTGTCGACACATCATCGATTGGTGTCGACACATTGTAGTCAACACTTCTGTCGAGACATTAGCAGTCTGTGTCGACACCAACTCCACAGTGTCGACACACTAGGTAAATTTTGACGCGCCTTTTGACCTTCAATGTTTAGACACATATAAATAGGTCAAGAACAAACCTTGTCGACACTCTCTCCAGGTTTTTGAGACCAGATTCTTGTGTCGACAAACTCTCTCTTCTCCATTCAAGATTTCTCACCATCCCAATGGTGTCGAAACTTGACGAAAACGTGAACGAGGGATATAAACTGGTACGAAATGCCTTTGACGATGCTGAACCAGCGATTCAAGCTATGATAGCCCTAATTGCAGAAAATGGATTAGAGTATTTGACATCAGAACCTACAAAGATATTGAAGAAGGAAATCATTGAGTTTTATGGAGCTGCCACTCAGTATTCAACTGGACTAAAAATTAGGTCTTCAGTCCAGGGTAATAAAGTCAAACTCACAATGAAGAGCCTACGAAAATCTCTTCATCTGCCCAAAACTCAAGAAGACGAAGAAGTTATATCTTGCAAGATCAGGGAAGCACTCCAGTGGTGTGGATTAGATCCCACCATGAAAATTGGATCATCCATGAATAGAAAAGGAATGAATGTACATGGAAAATTCCTTTCTAAAGTAGTTGGCAAACTCATCTTATGCAAACCAGGTCGACATGATAGGGTCTCAGCCTACATGTTCAGCCTCATGACCAGGATCATCTACAAAATCAGCACCAATTGGACTGCAGTCATATATGAAAAGATTAGAGAAAGCATCAAGAAACCTAATCTGGGAAGGATATTAAGCTTATACTTGGCTGAAGCAATTCCAGAAGTGATGCAACAGGCTGTTGGATCTAAGATCAATCACATGAGGAGAATGGATCTAAGGATAATCTCTAGATGGGATAGAGTGCTGGTAAAAGACATGGCTGATGAAGAGAGGCCACAGAATACTGAGAAATCACCTGCTCAAGACATTAGACTTGATGATCAGATGCAGGGGGAGCCTCATCTTGAGGAAGAGCCAACATACTTAGAAAGTGAAATGGCTAATCAAACTATTATTGAGGTAATCCAAGAAGTTAATCAAACAATTTTCAATAATGAGTGTGAAACACTAACTATGCCCTTGATTGATGTTGACCAGACCACTCAACTCAACAATCAAGCACAAGATGTTATCATGGAGGATACATCTACAGCTGCTGATGCACCAGAGTTAGTGGTGCCTTCAGTACATACTCAATAAGAGTTTACTCTTGAATAGTTATTACCTGATATAGAACAAGCCAGAACTAAGGGGGAGCAAGTCAGGACTGAGGGGGAGCAAGCTAACATTGAGGGGGAGCAACCTAGGACTGAAAAGGAACTGCCTCCTAGTCCTTAGGAAAGAGTTGATATAGCAAGACCTCAGCTTCTGAAGATGAAGTAGAAATTCAAGCAAAGAAGAGAAAGCTGATGGTTTTCAAAAGAAGAAGCCAAAGATATAAAAGGGCATTGCAAACTGCTCCACAACCAGTTCCTGCATATGATTATAGCTCTTTGTTGGTATCTTTGCAAGTAAAGTTAGATGAACAAAGGATAGCCATGGAGAAATATATGGATGGAACTCATAAAGATTTGCAATTCTCCTTGGCTCAAGATATCAAATCAATTAGATTTGATGTCAACCAGAATAAGCGGGAGATGACAGATTGCTTTCACAAAGGAGGTAATGTTGTGGTTTTCCTAGCAAAACAACAAGAAGGAATAAAGACTAAAGTTGATGATATAGTTGTTAAGCAAGGCTATGTCCTAGAAAATCAACTAAGGATGAATGATAATCTTACAGAATCACATAATGTGATTGTTATAGAATTAAAGAATATTACAACTGCACTGACTGAGGCAAGGGCTAAAGACAAATCAGAGTTTGATAAGAAACTTCAAGAGGATTTAGCCACTTTCCAATCTGCACTTCAAGCCTCTCAGAAGATTATTTCTGCTCAGCTTCAAAAGTTTAAAGCCTATTATACAGAGGGAACAAATTTTCTGGATACTCAAATCAGGTTCCAAAAGAATGATCTTAGAGATCATATTGAAAGAGAAGTCATAAAGGGGGGAGAGGGTGATAGTCAATGCTAGCTCAGAGCATGCCAAATGGATAACAAATGCTGTTAGAGCAATTCTGGGATATCCACCCCTATATGATGATGACAACACAGCTAAGTTAGGAATTCAAGCTGCAAGAATTGAAGGGGGTCAGCAGGAAGTAGCTCAAATCATATATCCCCCTTCTAACTTTGAGCAAATTCAACACCTGGTTGATCAGATGTATAGCCCTCCAGAGGGTACTAAAATGTTATCATTGAGAAAGTAGACATGTCAGAGGCAGCTTTGACTAAAGAGCAAGAAGCTCAACTTTCAAAGAAAAGATTTAGCGAACAGGCAGAGTTGAAGCCTGATTTTGAACAATGGAGTCCTACTTCCAGGAATATTATCTTGACTGCCTGGAAAGCTGTGAAGGACAAGACCCATGACAGGGGTAAATGATACACTGAGCAAGAATGGAACAAGTATGAAGCTAGGCAGGAAGCCATTCTTCAATTCAGAAGGAAAGCAAAGGCTGGGAAATTACCTGCTAATGCTCTAGAGCCTAGCAAGTACTTCCCGAAACCTTTTCATTATTTTTAAAGGCAAAAGATTTGTACTGAATAACAGAAAAAGAAAGATCTGAAAGGTAAGAAGCCAGCTGAAGATACTGAAGCTCCAGTACAATCCAAGATCCAGTCAGGCAAAGACATAGTCATCAAGGAGCCTGACCAGCCTTAGAATAGATTAACTAGATTTTACAACAATGTAATCTTTAGTTGTTATAAAAATCTATGTAAACTGATTGTTGAAAAACTTTTGATAGTTTAAACAAAATAATGGATCATGATCACTGTGTTTGCATCATTCTGTAATGACACATAATACATGTTTTGTTTATATGTTGCCCTATTATGTAATGTTTATATACATCATAATGTGTGTTTATTATAAATGGTATATATCATTGACTAAGGGTTATGACTTCTCCAAATAGGGGGAGACTGTTGGGTACATTGAAAAATGTGCACCAGATTTAGAGAAGCCTCACCCAATTCAGTGATATACATCAAGGTGTATTTGATGTTGTTTTGAGTTTACATGTGCAGGTTAAGAATTTGCAGGAAAGGTTTCTAAGTCCATGAGTCGACACTAGAAGAAGTTGTGTCGACACTTGTGAAGACTTGTGTCGATACTTGAGAAAAGCTGTGTCGACACCTGGAGTCAATTGTGTTGACACTTGGAGAAGCAGTGTCGACACACAGAAAGTTCAGTCGACACACAGAAAGTTCAGTCGACATCAACTGTGTCAACACATAGGACTTGTGTTGACACATTCTTACAGAAGCTATGTCAAGAAGCAGTGTCGACACCATGAGAGCTGTGTCGACATCACCAAGGATTGTGTCGACTCTTAGTCTACTTGTGTCGACACATGTGAGGTTCAGAATAGACTTTTTACTGATATAGACAAAGTTTCAAGAAGTGACTGGAAGACTTGACAGCTGCCATAACCAATTGGTTTACTGCAACTGTCAGATCTGTCAGAAGTTGGTTAGCAACCGGATCAGCCAGTAACCTTGGATGAAGTCTATATAAAGACAGATTCTATCAACTGAAAACACAACAACAGACGGAAAAAGAAGATGAAGTACTCAACACACAATTACAACAAAAGATCCAACATACACAAGAAAATCCAGTCAGAGATTTTCAAGTGGATCTAAGTGAAGAATTTCAAAAGTTCTTCAGAAGAATTTGTAGAGAGAGAGAGAGCTCCAACAATTCAAGTGAAGAAAGAGACTATCATCAACTAGTCTCTTAAGAACAGATCTGAAACTATCTGCAAAGAAGAATTCAGATTGATTTCTGGATTTTAAGAAGGAAGCTGATTGAAGATCATCTTCAAGAAATTCAACCTTATTGTGTTCAGATTCAAGAAGCTTTGAAGAAAGTCAAAGTCAGGTTGATTTCTGGGTAATCAGATTCTTCAAGAACTGATCAAGAAAACATTCTATCCATTCTCTCTCAACTTGGGTGGAAGATATAACATATTTTATATTTTTGTTCTGTAAGATCTTTATTGATCTGAGTTGTAAGCCTAGTTTATAAAGGCTGAGGTAGGGCTGTATGCCTGAGGTAGGAGATTTACATCTCTGAGTTATAGGCCTTGGTGAGGCTGAGGTGGGGTTGTGTGCCTGAGGTAGGAGAGTTGATTCTCTGAGTTGTAGGCCTAGGTGTAGGCTGAGGTAGGGCTTAATTTCCTGATTTATAGGAGTGTGGACTCACTATGAGTTGTAGGAACCTTGACTGGGTTCTGAGCTGTAAGATCTATTGATCTGAGAAGGAAGGAAGAAGTTAGGCCGAATCTAGCACATTGCTAGATAGGCGAAGGGGGAAAGTGGATGTACCCATCATTTGGGGAACCACTATAAAACTGTGTGCCATTTGTGATTGTGTGTGTTTCTGTGATTTCTGTGATGTGGTAGCTGTAGAACTGATTGATTCTATTTGATTATCTGAATTAATATTCTGCCTTAGAGTAAAAAGGAATTGCACTCATTCACCCCCCACCTCTAGGTGTTTAGGTGATCTTGAAACCAATTCTTTCAAATCCTGCATGCAGAAATTGTGTTCTGTAACATGCGGACTTCAAGGCTGATTTCAAGTATGATACTCTTGAATCCGGGTTGAGGTCCGAACTTAAAAGTTGTAGCCCATGTAAAGACCTTTCCATTGATGTGTTACATGTCTTCACCGGGTTCCTGTAGCTTCGGGAATCTCTGGTCGAATCTGCAGTCCAGATTTATCCTGTACTTAAATTCTAGGTTTGGAATAATATTGGATTTGGACTCGGTAGAGATAATGTTGCAAATTAACTTGAGGTTTGTTGAACTTTTTTATGTTAACCATCTTATTCCAATGAATGATGATGTTTATTAGTTGGATTCCACATAATTGATTTGTGAAACGAAGCATACTTAAACGAAACGATTTGATAGAAATTGGTAGACTATTATAAATGTGCTTCATGATAATAACATGTTGAATCATTTGCGATGAAAGGTAGGATGACAACTTATGGCCATGTGTATAATTATTTAATTGAATGAATTTAGTGTCCAATGCTTAGAGTGTCATCTCCCTATGGGTAGCATTGTGAAGGAATGTAAGTGCGGTGTTGACCATCACTAGTTTGGATAGCAATGAGATAAGTCAAAGTCGGACAGTTGGGCTTGGTCCTCGGTGCTCATTTCCCGGGGCTCCTGCCGTGCCGAGTGGATGGTTGGGCTTGGTCCTCGTGCTTTCTCCGAGGCTCCTTCCATGCCACGGTGATGTGGAATTGCATGCGGTGTGAGTCGATATGCAGTGTTTTAGTCCTGGGTTAAGGATAGTGTGGCAGGTCTACGGGCTCGCCGATCGTCACACCGACAGGAGTTGACAGTTAGACTTTGGGCGGTTGGGCTTGGTCCTCGGTGTTCACGTCACGAGGCTCCTTCCGTGCCAAGTGAACGGTTTGGCTGTGTCCTCATGCTTACTTCCAAGGCCCCTTCCGGGTCATACAAGGCTAGTTCGGGGCTGTGTTCTCGGTGCAGATCCACCTGAGACCCCCGCTGGACCATAGTATGCATGGGCTCCGCTGTTGTGTTCTTAGCATTGAGGCATACAGAGGCCTAAGTAAAGCAGTGTGGATGCACGCTTAGTAGTAAAGATGCCCGCTCTACTGTCACCACTGGCCACGGTGGTTGATGCCTGAGAGGTTAGCTACCTGCTCGAATAGTGGGAACTATAGTCTGTATCGACATAGCAATTGCATGTGCTTGAATATGGGCGAGTCATTTCATAGCATACATACCATATCATAACATTGCACAACAAGATCCTCATGATATAAGTTTGTATGAGCACTCTTATACGATGAGTTACTTTATGTAAATAGATCCTTATAAGCTTGTATGAGCATCATTATAAGTTAAGTTACCTTCCTGTTGTAGTTACTTGCTCTATTTGATTGATATATCTCTTGTAGAACGGCTAGATTAATTGCTCTTAATCTTATTGTACCATTACCAGCTGCTTGTACCAGCTTATACTATTTATTATACTTTGTACTCTTGATCTTTTCTCCGCCCGGTGCCGAGGAGTCGCCGGGGGAGTGGATGTGAAGCCACTTAGTCTTTTCAATTAACGGTTGCTACGTCTTCCTTTTTAGGAGGTCACCCCGCAGGTAGAGCAGTCGCAGACTTTGCAGCAGGACAGCCAGGCCAGGATGACAGGGCCTGAAGGGATGGTACCGTCGCTACCGTCAGTTACTGATGTGAGTGTTGCGCGACTCTGATGTATCCCTTTTGGGCATTTATTAGCTGTACTCTGATATATTGTAGAAGCATGTTTTAGCTTCTCTATTTTGATGTACTTTGGACTTATATACTTTATGTGGATTTGACTTCTCTTTATTATATTTTGGTTGGGTTGGCATATATATTGATATTGGTTGTAGCCGGCGGAACAGGCGTCTTGGGGTATAGGTTAGACTGTGCGCTAATGCTACCGCAAGGCGGCTATTCTGGGCATAAGACCCCCTTCGTGCCGTGTTTTTTGATCCGGGAGGGGGGGTCTTACAAATGGTATCAGTTTGCCACGATCCTCAACTAAAGAACTCATTCAACAATGGTACCACCCCCATTTGATTAGTCAGTTTGCGGACAAACTGACTTAGCAGAAGCAGTGTTGTGCCCATATGTAATTCACACTAAGTATGTCCAACTTTGACCTTAAGACTAGCTAACCTGACCATACGTTTGTATTCTACATGTAGATTCCAGTGCATGTTGAGCCGATGGGGGGCACTCCTGCCCCTTCCATACCCAATCAGTTCCAACAATCCGAGTTGGGGCAGACGCTCACCGCCATCCTGGATGCCGTTAGGGCGCAGCAGCCTCCAGTGTAACAACAGGATCCGGGCTTTAACTGGCTGAGCACCTTCTGGGCTCTCTCCCCTCCTGCCTACCTTGGGACAGAGTCGGCTGCGTGCACTAAAGAATGGCTCGACACGGTGCAGGAACTATTGGCGGGGATCTATTGCCCAGCCAACATGGTTGTAACATTGGTGGTGTCCGTATTGGAACTACATGCTAAGAGGTGGTGGAAGTCACTCATGGGCTCCACCTTCGAAGGGCGAGTCTTTACAGAGATAAGTTGGAGCGAGTTCTCGGGTGTTTTCTTGGAGCACTTCATTCCCTCATCTGCTCGAGATGAACTCGAAGAGAGGTTTCTTCTGTTGAAGCAAGGATCAAAGACGGTTACGGAATATCAGCGAGAGTTCCAGCACCTCGCGAGGTTAGCGAATTCATATGATTTGGATGATAGAGGATACGTCAAGCGTTTCTACAAAGGGCTGCGAGATCCCCTAAGGCAGACACTTTTGTTTATAGCGGACGCTAGATTGGCGGAGATTATCAACATGGCAAAGAGATTGGAGGCGGACCACTTGGGAAGTGGTAAGAGACCTGGGGAGGGCGTGATGGAAGCTCACCCAAGCAATAGAAGGAGGCAGGACTTTAGGAGAGGAAGGGGACATCAAATAGGTGGAGAACGTTTCCACCGAGATTTTAGAGTGGAGCATTTGGTCCCGCAGCCACCCGTGTTGCCTCCACCGCCACAGCCTCAACAATTTCAGCAACCTAAGGGGCATCGTGGGCTGGTGTGTTTTGAATGCAACCAGTCGGGCCACATTCGACGTTTCTGCCGGCAGTTGTTTAGGAACATCCCTCCTGCTCTCCCTCCGACAGCTACTCAAGTACGGGGTTACATGTGTGGTCGAGGATGAGGACTGCAAGGAGGAAACCCCGGTCCTGTTCGGGATCAAGTGTACGCGCTAGACAAGGCGCAAGAACGGAATCCCCAGAATGTTATTGCAGGTATGTTGCAGTTAGCCTTCTCATTTTCATTGTTTAAATTAAGTTGCTTAAAACATACTAGACACCTACTGTTGAGTTTTGGTTATTGGTACTTAGGCACCGTGGTAGTCGGCGGGAAGACATCCTATACGTTGTTCGATACCGGTGCCTCACACTCTTTTGTTTCTGAGGACTTCATTAAAGACATGGAAGGTGTATAATACTTTACTGGTATAGCTCGACGAGTACGCCTCCCAGACAGCTCTGAGAGGACCGCAATCGCTAAGTGCGAGCTAGAGATATTCATTGAGGGAAAAGCCTTTGATATGCCTGCCACGGTCTTGAGAATGCCGGAATTTGACATCATTCTGGGCATGGCGTGGTTGAACTGGCACTTCCCAAGGATCGACTGCGCGAAAAAGCGAATCTATTTGAGACATGGAGACACGGACGTCATCTTCCAAGGTATTTGCTTTGCACCTCGTCTGTTGTTATCTTCAGTTCATGCTGTAAAAGCCCATATGAAGGGGGATGAAGTTTTCATGATCTGTTTCGAGTTGAAGGAGATGGCGTTGGATATAAAAGATGTACGGGTAGTGCGGGATTTCCCCGAGGTATTTCCTGAGAAACTGCCAGGATTACCCACACATAAAGAAGCTGATTTTCAAATTAATCTAGTACCGGGCGCCAAGCCTGTAACCAGGGCCCCTTACCGAATGGCCCCGAAGGAACTCGTGGAGTTTAGAGTTCAACTACAAGAACTGGTGGAGTAAGGATTCATTCGCCCCAGATTGTCACCTTGGGGAGCACCTGTATTATTCGTCAAGAAGAATGATGGAACCCTGTATTTATGCATAAACTATCGGGAACTCAATCGACTGATGGTGCAGAACATTTATCCGCTACCCCGGATCGACGAGTTGTTCGATCAACTGGTGGGAGCACATTTGTTTTCTAAGTTGGATTTGTGCTCGGGATATTATCAGTCAATGATACGAGAGGAGGACATCCAGAAAACGGCCTTTAGTTCAAGATATGGACTGTACGAGTTCACTGTAATGCCGTTTGGGCTCATAAATGCCCCGTCGGCCTTCATGAGCCTGGTGAACAAGGTGTTTGAACCTTATTTGGATATCTTCGTCATTGCTTTCATCGACGACATCCTGGTCTACTCAAAGATGGAGGAGGAGCATATTGAGCACTTGACCTTGGTATTAAAGAAATTAAAAGAGCACGCCTTGTTCGCCAAGTTTAGTAAGTGCGAGTTCTGGCTTAAGGTGGTTGCTTTCTTGGGCCATGTGATCAGTGGTGCTGGATTAGCAGTGGATCCGGCCAAGGTGCGTGCCGTGAAGAAGTGGTCTCCCTTGAAGTCAGCGGCCGATGTGCGGAGCTTCCTTGGACTTGCTGTGTACTACCACAAGTTCGTAAATGGATTCTCCAAGATTGCCCTCCCTCTTACTTCCTTGACAAAGAAAGGTGTGCCATTTGAGTGGACACCCAGTGTGAAGTGGCGTTCCAAGACCTAAAGGATAGACTTACCTCCTCCCCCATCCTAGCCCTCCCATCTAGAAAGGAGGGATTTCAAGTTTACACTTACGCGTCGTATCGGGGGATGGGAGTAGTACTGATGCAGCATGGCCATGTAATTGCCTACGCTTCAAGACAGCTAAAGAAGCATGAGATCAATTATCCGGTTCATGATTTGGAGTTGGGAGCAGTGGTATTCGCCTTGAAGGTTTGGAGGCACTATCTATACGGCGTCCACTGAGAGATCTTTTCAGATCATAAAAACCTAAAGTACGTTCACACACAGAAGGAATTGAACCTGAGACAACGGCGATGGTTAGAGTTTATGTGCGATTATGAGTTCACTTTGAACTATCATCACGAAAAGGCGAACTCGTTGGCCGATGAATTGAGCAGAAAGGTACCAGACTCGAGCCCAGAGTCTCGGTTGATGTGTATGGAGTTGGCTCGGATGATTGAAGAGATGGATATTACTTTGGTATATAAGGCTCCTTCGGCAGAGTATACAGACTACTTGGCAACCATGAGCATAGTTTGTGATATCCGGGACAGGATCCAGGCGGAGCAAGGAAGGGATGCGGCTCTTCCCTAGGCAATCAATGCAATCGAAGATGGGACTACTGATGAGTATACACTAAAAGACGACCTCATTTATTTCCGCGGCCGACTCTACATTCCCAAGGGCGGTAAAATTCGGGTGGATATCTTGAAAGAGGCACATTGCTCACAGTATTTAGTGCACCCAGGTATTTACAAGATGCACGCCGGCCTACGGAAGACCATGTGTTGGTCGGGAATGAATAAGGATGTCAGATATTTTATTAGACACTGCGAAGCCTATCAAAGTGTGAAGGCGAAGTGCAAGAGCCCTGGTGGTTTGCTATAGTCGTTGCCCATCCCCGAGTGGAAGTTCGAGAATATCTCTATGAACCTTGTCCATGGGTTACCTCGCTCACGCTCATGGAATGATTCGGTGTGGGTGATCATGGATTGACTGATGAAAGTAACCCGATTCATCCCTATGAAGAAAGAGGCTCACATGGATGTCTTGGTACGTCTCTTTGTGGAGCAGTTTGTACGGTATCATGGCGTGCCTAAGACAATCGTTTCTGACCGGGATGGTCGTTTTACCTCAAAGGTGTGGAAGGCGGTACAAGCATATTTGGGTTCGCGCCTTACCTTTAACACCGCGTTTCATCCTCAGACGGATGGGCAGTCTGAGAGGACCATCCGAACATTGGAAGATTTGTTGAGATTATGAGTGTTGGATAGAGGAGAGCCGTGGGAAAGGCTCCTACCACTAGTAGAATTCTCCTACAACAACAGTGATCAAGCTAGCATCGGTATGGCGCCCCATGAAGCTCTTTACGGAAGAAGGTGTAGAACCCCCTTGTCTTGGGTGCAAGATGAAGACCCAAAGGCTTTGGGAATTGAGTATATTGATGATACCGATGCGGTGGTCAGACTAATACGGGATCGCATGTTGGAGGCTCAAAGTCGGCAGGCGAAGTATTACAATGCAATGCACCGGATGGTGGAATTTCAAGTGGGTGATAAGGCGTTCTTGAAGATTCGACCGATGCATGGAGTGTCACAGGTGCGTGGGGTGAAAAAGCTCACCCCATGGTACATTATGCCTTACACTATACTGGAAAGGATTTGCCTGTTGGCCTATCGGTTGGAGTTACCGTTAGAGCTAGAGAATCTCCACGATGTGTTCCATGTGTCGTCGCTTCGAAAGGCATTGTTGCGGCCTGATCAATATATCCCCACTACTGATGGTGCAGTGACGACTGATAGGTCTGTGCGACTGGAGCCGGTGCGGATCGTAGACAACGAGACAAGAATATTGCGCCACAAAAGTGTTCCTTTGGTAAAGGTGCTATGGTCTAATCATTGGAATTAGGAGTATACATGGGAGCTGGTGGACTTGATGCAAAAATGCTACCCGGAATTATTTCCTCAAGATAATTTTGTTTAAAAGCATATTTTATTTCCTGTATGCTTTTCTCCCCATAGCCTTAGCCTGATTTCAGGGACGAAATCTTTTACTTTGTTTATAGGATTTGTAACGTCCCGATTCGCACTAGGCCCCTCGTGCACATTTTTGAGTCAGGAGAGATGACTTGGGTTCAGGGGAGTGCATGCAGCTGGGCTGCACTTGTAAATGGGAGGAGAAATCAGTACATAATAGGACACAGGTAGAGACACGGGCGTGTCCTTACCCGTGTGGGAGAGGCTAGCTCTCGAGTAGACGACTCGAGTATGTCCAGAGAAGGACACGGGTAGTAACACGGGCGTGTCACTACCCGGGTGAAGTGACACGGGTAGAGACACAGGCGTGTCCCTACCTGTGTGTGTGTCGAGTTGAACTCGACGAAGCATGTCGAGATCGACGAGGTGTATCCTGTGAAGTGACACGGGTAGAGACACGGGCGTGTCCCTACCCGTGCGTGTCGAGTTGAACTCGACAAAGCGTGTCGAGATCGACGAAGAGTACCCGATAAGGACACGGGTAGAGACACGAGCACGTCCCTACCCATGTGTGTCGAGTTGAGTTCGTCGAGACGTGTCCAGAGAAGGACACGACCAGAGAACACGGCCGTGTCATGTGTACACGGGTCGGGACACGGGCTTGTCCCTACCCGTGTCGAGTATTGAACCGACACTTAAACTGTCGTTGACGCTACACCCGAGCAGGACACGGGTAAGGGCATGGGCGTGTCCCTACCCGTGTCACTTTACACATATAAGCGTTGTGAAAACCCAAGCCATTTTCACTCCTCATTCCAGCCATTTTTCCTGAGAGAAACTTCTGTAGAGAGGGAAAGCTGCTTGAGCAAGTCCTAGAGGAGAAGATCCGCCACCGCCGTGAAAGAGAAGATGTCGCCGAGAAGAGTCACAAGATCCATGGCTGGAAATAGTGGAAACGCCGGAAATGAGGTGAGCTTCCTCCCCTCTCCCTTGGTGTTAGATCTGTAGATATAACTAGGTGAGATGTCGACTCAAAAGAGTCTTGACTAGAGAGATGGTGATTTCTCTAGGAAGAGGTCGTTCTAGGGCTTGTGCTGTAAGGCTAGCTGTGTCTTCAACCTTTCCAACCTTCTATGTGAAGATGGGGGATGATTTCGTGAATAGTCATGGCCTCATGAGGGTGAATAAGGGAGGAGGAATTTCTGATGTGATTGTGGAAGATCGACTTGAGGAAGAAGATGAACCGATGTCGTTCATTCCGCTTTAAGGTGCGTGTAGAATCTATGTTCTGCGCGCATCGATCTCCTTGTCCATTTTCAGATGTGATATGGCCTGATCTGGGCTTTCGACTAAACATGAAAGTTTAAGTCCTTGAAAATACTTTTCCAACATGTGGTTGCATGACTTCAGGAGAAGTCCGTAGCCACGGGAAAGTCTGGACGAAAATGACGTCCGATAAATCCTGCATGCAGAAATTGTGTTCTGTACGCTGCGGACTTCAAGGCTGATTTCAAGTATGATACTCTTGAATGTGGGTTGAGGTCTGAACTTAAAAGTTATAGCCCATTGAAAGAACTTTCCATCGATGGGTTACACATCTTCACCGGGTTCTTGTAGCTTCGGGAATCTCCGGTCGAATCTGCTGTCCAGATTTATCCTATACTTAAATTCTGGGTTTGGAATAATATTGGATTTGGACTCGGTAGAGATAATGTTGCAAATTAACTTGAGGTTTGTTGAACTCTTTTATGTTAACTATCTTAGTCCAATGAATGATGATGTTTATTAGTTGGATTCCACATAATTGATTTGTGAAGCGAAGCATACTTAAACGAAACGATTTGATAGAAATTGGTAGACTATTATAAATATGCATCATGATAATAACATGTTGAATCATTTGGGAAGAAAGGTAGGATGATAACTTATGGCCATGTGTATAATTCTTTAATGGAATGAATTTAGTGTCCAATGCTTAGAGTGTCGTCTCCCTACGGGTAGCATTGTGAAGGAATGTAAGTGCGGTGTTGACCGTCACTAGTTGGGATAGCAATGAGATGAGTCAAAGTCAGACGGTTGGGCTTGGTCCTCGGAGCTTATTTCCAGGGGCTCCTTCCGTGCCTAGTGGATGGTTAGGTTTGGTCCTTGTGCTTTCTCTGAGGCTCCTTCCATGCCACGGTGATGTGGAATTGCATGCAGTATGAGTCGACATGCGTTGTCGTAGTCCTTGGTTGAGGATAGTGTGGCAGGTCTATGGGCTCGCCGATCGTCACACCGATGGGAATTGACTGTTAGACTTTTGGAGGTTGGGCTTGGTCCTCGGTGTTCACGTCCTGGGCCTCCTTCCATACCAAGTAAATGGTTGGGTTGTGTCCTCGTGCTTACTTCTGAGGCCCCTTCCGGGTCACACAATGCCAGTTCGGGGCTGTATTCTCGGTGCACGTCTACCCGAGACCACCGCTGGGCCATAGTACGCATGGGCTGCGCAGTTGTGTTCTTAGCGTTGCAGTGTATGGAGGCCTAAGTGAAGCAGTGTGGATGCCAGCCCAGTAGTAGAGATGCCCGCTCTACTGTCACCGCCTGGCCACGGCGGTTGATGCCTGAGAGGTTAGCTACCTGCTCGAATAGCGGGAACTATAATGTGTGTCGACATAGCAATTGCATGTGCTTGAACATGGGTGAGTCATTTCATAGCTTACATACCATTTCATAACATTGCGCAACAAGATTCTCATCGTATAAGTTTGTATGGGCACTCCTATACGATGAGTTACTTTATGTAAACAGATCCTTAACTTATAAGCTTGTATGAGCATTCTTATAAGTTAAGTTACCTTCTTGTTGTAGTTACTTGCTCTTAATGATTGATATATCTCTTGTAGAACTGCTAGATTAATTATTGTTAATCTTATTGTACCATTACCACCTGCTTGTACCTGCTTATACTATTTATTATACTTTGTACCCATGCTCTTTTCTTCGACCAGTGCCGAGGAGTTGCCGGGGGAGCGGATGTGAAGCCACTTAGTCTTTTCGACTAACGGTTCCTACGTCTTCCTTTTTAAGAGGTCACCCCGTAGGTAGAGCAGCCGCAGACTTTACAGTAGGACAGCCAGGCCAGGACGACAGGGCCTGACAGGACGGTACCGTCGCTACCGTCAGTTACTGATGTGAGTGTTGAGCGACTCTGATGTAGCCCTTTTTGGTGTTTATTAGCTGTACTCTGACATATTGTAGAAGCATGTTTTAGCTTCTCTATTTTGATGTACTTTGTACTTATATACTTTGTGTGGATTTGACTTCTCTTTATTATATTTTGGTTGGGTTGGCATATATATTAATATTGGTTGTAGCCGCCGGAACAGGAGTCTTGTGGTACAGGTTAGCCTATGTGCTATTACTACCGCAAGGTGGATGTTCTGGGCATAAGACCCCCTTCGTGTCGTGTTTTGGGATTCGGTAGGGGGTCTTACACGACCGTGTCACTACCCATGTCCTGCTCGGGAGGAACACGGTCGAAAGTGTTAGTCGAGCTCTGCTCGATGAATAAATACACACGGGTAGTGACACGCCCGTGTCACTACCCGTGTCCTTCTTTGGAGATTTCACAAGGAAGACGTAGAGGCACCAGAGAACCACACGGGTATGGACACGCCCGTGTCACTACTAGTGTACTACTCTAGACCAACTTCACCTCCCTTACCCGAGTGCAAGCCTAACTGTCAGCACTCCCTGAGCCCAAGTAAACTCTCCTGACTTAAAAGTGTGCACAAGGGGCCTAGCGCGAATTGGGGCGTTACATTAGTAATATTTCAAAAGTTTACATGGCCTAATATCTTATGCCATAAATCATTAGTTGAACTAATTTGATTAAATAGACAAATTTCTGTATAAGCAGATTTAAAGTTTACAACATATATATTTCCTTGTCTAATTCCAGTTAAAACAATTTTGTTTTTATCAGAAGTAATAATACAATATGATTGATTGAATGATACCTGATAACCTACATTCCATAGCTGGCTTACGGATATTAGGTTATGCTTGAGACCACTTACATATGCTACCTTCCTGAAGGTAACAGCTTCAACTTTGACATTTCCATATCCTTCTCTCTGTCCACAGTTGGGGTCTCCAAATATCACCTTTGGTCCAAGATTGGCTTTGAAATCAGCCAGGTTGTCCTTACATCCTGTCATATATTTTCAACAGCCACTATCCAGGTTCCACTGTTGCTTTGTGATAGGATAGTTCTTTACCTGACCTTCTTCTGACATGAATTCATCTTCTGAATTATCTGCTTCTGAATCAGCAGCATCAGAGTTGCTGCAAGATGCATTGATTGTCATCAAGCATATCTCTCTGGCTTTGGCTTCTTCTTCATCCTCACTGGATCTAGATGAAGATTCTAACTCAGATTCACTCCAAGTCTCTGCAACAAATCCTCTTTCCTTCTTTTTGTATTTACTAGAAGATGGCTTGCTAGAATGCTTCCTGGAGTCTTTCTCCTTTCTCTTATCTTTCTTCTGTGCTTTTGGACATTCTGGTAGTATGTGTCCGGGTTTCCTGCACCCATAACAAACTATTTCTTTAGTGGGGGTTTTATCATACCTTGGCTTGTCATCTTTTCTAGAAGACCTTATTCTGAAATCCTTCCTTGCCATCTTGTAGAATCTCTTAGCCAAGAGACTCTGCAGATCCTCATTATCTAGAGTGGCTTCATCTTCTTCACTTGCTTTCAAAGCAATACTTTGATCTTTCCTTGCTGAAGATGAAGTGGTACTTTGCTCAGCTTCTCTGGTCTTGATGAGCTGCTCATAAGATTTGAGCTTGCCCAACAAGGTTTCAATAGATATCTCATTCAGGCTTCTGTCTTCCTTGATTGGCAAGATCCTAGAGTCCCATGTTCTAGGGAAGCACATAAGAATCTTGTCATTTATCTCTGTTAAAGAGATGTTCTCGTCCCGAGTTTTCAGCTCATTGATTATGAGGCTGAGTCTGTTGTACATATCTGCAACTAAATCTGACTCTTCCTTGTTGAAGTTTTCATACTGAGAGATCAAATGTGATCTCCTATCCTTCCTTTCATTAGCAGATCCTGCCACCATAGCATTTAATGAGTCCCAAATGGCTTTTGCTTAAGTGCATTCTGCAACCTTCTGGAATATGTCATCAGACATAGTTTGGGCCAGTATATTCATTATATTGGCATCTACAATCTTTGCCTTGTATTGTTCTTCAGTCCACTCAGGTTGTGGAACAGTACTTGTGCTTATAGTTGCTACTGGAAGTGGGGACATGTCAAAATAGAATTATATATGTCTTCATCAATGGAATTCATATATAGCCTAATACTTACCTTCTAAAGTTCAAATTTATTAAGATTCCGCAATGGAGGTCTGGTGCTTGAATACTCCTTATTTTGTACCATGATATAAAAGACAACTAGAGTATATAAGATCAAACAAAGATCATTTGGTTCAGGTGTCAGCCTGTACAAGCAAGTAACCTATCCCTCTGATACCAATTGAAAGTGATACCTCAAATACTAATGACAAGTTAGGGATTGATCTAACTAACTCTAGAGGGGGGGGGGGGGTGAATAGAGTATTTTAAAAACTTTATCTTATTTTTACAGCTGATAAAATAGGTGATACTTATAAATACAAGAGAAGAAATATCACAACACAACAAATAAAAAGTAGAGCATAAACAGATGACACAAGGAAATTTATAGTGTTTCCCCAATAGATCTGGGTACCATATCACCACAGGTTTTTTATCAGGTGCCCTGCCACCACAGGTTTTTGTTTAGGTACCTTATCACCATAGGTTTTTGTTCAGGTTCCCTGTCACCACAAGATCTATTTTTTAAGGGAGATCTAGCAACCCTTGGAGCTTTTTATCAGGTGCCCAAAAACCAAACCAAGTCTTTTTATCAGGAGACTTGAGAAGTAAAATATCTAACTTTTAAAGGGAGTTATAACCCTATACACAGTGAAAGAAAATAAAATATGTTGTCTTCTATGTCTCAATCCTCTAAAAAGACTAGTGGATTAGTTGATGTTGTCAAAGCTCCCCCTGAGTTATAGAAATCTGGTCAGGAGAGGAAACTTTGCTTCAGGGTGTAGGCCTTCAAAGATGAACACTTCTTGATCCAGTAAATGATTCTGAGAGAATGAGCTTTTTAGTCTCAGATTGAATATGGTATTGCCAGAAGAAAAGCTTGAAGAGAAGAGTGATGAACAAGAAGTTTCTTTGTCTCTGTTTCTTGTTCTCTAGTTCCAGATGTTCTCTTTCTTCTTCTGATTGATAACTCTTGCTAGCAATCTTCTAAAAAATTATTTATATATTGATTGCTGATTTGAATTTCAAATTCCTTGAAATCCTCTGCATATTTTCTGGGAATTAGAATGGTTTTTTTTGTTTTCAATGTATTTCCCCAACTGTCCTAGTAGATATGGTAGTGTAATAACACTGTGAAATCCCTAATTAATGCTGCCATAAACAACTATATTCATAAGAATATTGGGCATTACTTAACGGAGTATTACTGTCATAATATCTAAAATTATACTGCTTTAGTCGATTTGAGAAACTGAGAAATTTTGTCGAACAGAACCCAGAAGGAGTTAATCAAACTCAGTAAATTTTCCGTCGACCTAAGCTCCAAGTTCGTCGAACTGATATGAAAGATAGTGGATGGATCTGATTACTCTAGAGGGGGGGGTGAAGGCAGTAGGTTAAAACTTTTGGCTATTTTTAAATATATCAGAGTAATAAAATAGTTGATACTATAGTAGTAACATGAAATTGAAAACAGTCTAAGCAAAACTTCCACAGCATTCAGCACACAGCAATAAGAAAACAAAGAGCAACCAAACGACACAAGAAATTTATAGTGGTTTACCTAAACTTGGGTACATACACTCTTCTACCACCCTGGTAGGAATCCACTATAGGTTTTTGATCAGGTGCCCTGCCACCAACAAGTTTTTTGCGCAGGTGCCCTGTCACCACAAGATCTATTTGAAGGGAGATCTGACAACCCTTTGAGCTTTTGATTAGGTGCCCAAAAACCAAGCATAAACTTTTGAAGGGAGTTAATAAACCCTTTTACAAGTGTGGGGAGAGAGATTTGATGGTGTCTTCTCTTTCTCTAATCGACAGAGAAGACTAGTAGATTGATATTGTCAAGACTCCTTTCAAAATCACTTGGAGCCTTGCAAAGGATGTAGGTCTTCTGCCTTATCTTGAAATGATGTCCAGGAACTTCTGACTGATAGAATGATTGTTGTCCTTGAATGTTCCTGGAGAGAAGTTGAAGATGACTCTTGATTTGTGTTTGTTGTTCTTCTTCAGTCTTCCTTAAGATCAAGGTGAAAACATGTTGTTTTCTGCATAGAGAATTTCTGAGAGTTTTTCTGTATTCTCTGGTTCTGTATTTTGTTATCTCTGTATATCTGTATCACTGCTTCCTTCTCTTGACTGAAAAGAGAAAATATCTTTTATATTCTCTGTCGAAATTCTTTTTTTGAATTTTGAATTCCCAGCATTGATTGTTGATTGCCTGGAGAATGAAAATCGGCCGGAGAATATTATCTTTAATGATTTTATTAACTGTCCCAATAAATTAAGCTAGTAATTAACCTGATGAAGACCATAATTAATACTGCTAATAACGGCTATATTCAGAGAATATGAACATTAATTACTCAGGATATTACTGCTAAATAATATATGAAATAAGGACAAAAATGAGGGAAAAACTCTAAGTCAGGCTTGGACAGAAATCGTCGACCTCTGAACGGATTTCGTCGACCGGAGATCCAAGTTCGTCGAGCTGAGAAATCCTGTTTGTCGACCTGAGAAAACTTATTCATCGACCTGAGCGTAGCGAACTGCATTCTGGAGATAACTTGCCTAATCTGCGCTCCAAATTCATCGAGCTGATAATTTGTCTTCGTCGAGCTGAGTTCAGCGAAATTAATCTGGAAAGAATGTGTTGAAGGCTGAACTTCAGACTTTGTCGACCTGAGCTCGAATATCGTCGAGCTCAACTCAGAGAATTAACTCTGAATTTGTCGAGTAGAGCACGACTATCGTCGAGCTGAGTTCGATGAACGTCAAACTTAAATTCTGAACTTGAATTTCTTCTAAGTCTTGAGTCTCCTGAAGTCTTCTGCTGGCTTGTCCATCAAGGTTGAACCTAATGACTTAACCTAAACTCTAAGACAAAAAGACATGACCCTGGCTATACATTGTGGGTCAGACATCCTAATTAGTGAACCTGACCCAAATCCAACTAGTGATCCAACAATCTCCCACGTTTTGGGTGAGGTCACTAATACAAATGAAAGAAAAACAATCACAAAGCAAAATAAATATATCTGATAGAAACTTTAAAAAATATCTAGGAGATATGTACATAACAGTGGCTTTGTGACAGATTAAACAAATATAGTTCAGATAATAACAACTAAACAAGATATTCATTTGTTCTTCTTTTTCTTTTCTTTATCAACTGGCTCGGAGGGCTATCTATATTTAATTTCTCTATTGGGGTTGGCTGCTTCTCTTCTAGACATTGTCATGTCAGCTGCTCCAATAATGTTGAGAGAAGTAGCTCTGGGTACCACAGCCTCTGGATGCAAGTTCATATAAGCATCTACATTGAAAAAATTATTAGCCATGTCATACCTTTTAACTTCTTATTTTTTGTAGGTTGACATTATTGAGTACTAAGAAGGATCTCTGCCTTCATTTTTAGCTTTATTAATCATGGAGAGTCCAACATGTTCCTGAAATCTGGCCATTCTTGTAGTATTTTCTTGTTCTATATCTACAAATAGAATTTATGGAGATTTTGGCCTTTTTGGACTTTCAGCTTTTTCAGTTTCAGATGCTTGTTGTTGTTGCTATTTGCTGCTACTTGTATGTCTGTTCTGACTGCTTCCATGATATCTTGAGGATCTATCTGGTTGCCTTTGATAAGTCTTGGTATAAGAAGTAGATCTTTGAGAGAAATTTCCTGAAGCACCAGCAGCTGGAGGAGGAGGAGGAGGACCTCTCCAGTTCCTTTGAGAAGGAGGAGGAGGAGAGTACATTTTACTCTTCTTCTAGGCTTTTTGCTCATTTTTAGATAGCCACATCCATGAGGGAATCCCTGGGTAAGGTGTGATATTCTGCAAGATGTAGTAGGGAGTATCATGGGTGGTATTTTGTTTG
Source organism: Platanthera guangdongensis (assembly GCA_039583875.1). NCBI lineage: Eukaryota > Viridiplantae > Streptophyta > Magnoliopsida > Asparagales > Orchidaceae > Platanthera > Platanthera guangdongensis. The sequence continues at coordinate 116,507,019 of CM077147.1, read as the reverse complement.
GGAGCAGCTTTAGGAACAACCTTTCTTTTCTTTACAGCTTTCTTCTTAGCCTTAGAACTGTTAGATTCATCAGAATCATCATCATCATCTTCATCATCAGAAGATCCCTGCGGATTGTCATATAAGGCATCAATGGCCTTCCGAATATCTCTGGATATCTGATTTTCAGCCTGAGGATGTACTGGAGGTTCTGCAACTTTTGGAACTACTGTTTCAGCAACACTTTCAGAAATATTTATACTTTCTTCTGCTATATCAGCCATAATAATTTCATCTAGATCTGGTAGGGGACTATCATCCATCTTATCTGTAGGAGGGGAGATAGCCTTTGGAGGATAAATAGCTTTGGGGGCTGATACTTCTGGAGGCTCTGCTACTGCAAGACTTGCCTTATGTTGCTTAGCAACTGCAGGACTTATTGGAGCAGTATAAGGGACTATAACCCTAGATTGCTGATGAGAAAAACTAGGTATAGTATCTATGTAAACAAAATGAAATAAATCTAGTAAAGAATATAGATTAACTGTAGGATTTATAACATAATCACCAACAGTATTTATTTCTGGCATAACTGTGTCAGCCATCTCTATATCAGAATCTGTAAACAACTCAATAATTTCTACTTGAGGGGTTGATTCTGCTGAGTCATCAGTCATCTCAAAATCTGCTGCTACTGTTGCTGCACAGGGGGGAACTAGTGCTTCTTCACAGAACATCTCCCCCTGACTGGGTTCAGAGGGTCCTGAAGTCAGTCCTCTAGAAGAAGGGACAGAAGATAGGGCAGCAATTCTAGAAGAGAGAGTGGTGATGGAAGTAGAAAGAGGGGAAATAACAGTAGCTATATGTTTCTCAAGAGAGGGAGAAATAAAAGCAATAAGATCTTTTGCAATATCAAAAAAATTTAGATATAGGGGTTCAGGAGCAGAGGAGGAGTAAGGAGTATGATGTCCACAATTTGAACACACAGAGAATGCATTAGAGAAATCTGTGTGGGTGTAGTCTGCAGCAGTAGATGGAATGTCAGTGTGGATGACTGGAGGGATATCAAATGAAGGAGTTTCAGTGGGAACTGTTGTTGTGGGTGGAGATGTGGTTTCCTAAACTAGAGATTGATGTGGAGATGGTGGAGGAGACAGTAGATTGAAAGATGGTTGTGAGGTAGATGGAATCTTAGATATATGAGTGTGAGGTGGAGAATGAGAAAGTGGAGATGGAGGTGGTGTAGTAGGTTTTGGAGATGGAACTGGTGTGGGTAGATGTTGTTGTTGAGTTGGTGGAGTATAAGCTGAAGAAGATGAGGGTTGTTGTTGAGGAGGAGGTAAAGGAATTCTGGTGGAAGGGAGGACATCTTTTGGAGGTGGAGTGGCTGTCACTGCCCTGGTGCTCTCAGAAGTCCTGGAAGAGGAGGAAGCCTTGGATGGCCTAGCAATTGTCCTCTCCCAACTACCAAAAAGGGCAGATGTAAGCCTCTTCGAGTCATTAATGAACACTGTCATGGAGACCAGTAGTTCAGGAGCCTTTTTTGAATGAAGATTAACAGAATCCTTGTAAAATATACTTCCTTCTTATTATTCTTCTTCTTTATTAAATCGAATAGTAGTTTTCCCCAGTTAACTGCTTTTTTCTCAACCAGTGCACTCATCACTAGAAACTGGTGCCTGGTGATGTAATCGTGAGTGATATGTTTTCCCAGCAAAACCTTTCCCACTACATCGGCTAAGAATTTGTATGCAGACGACAAATTCTTCTTCAGTAGTTTATTTGGATTTTCTCCAATATGACCCATTTTTATCAGCATATTATCAAATTCATAACTATCCATTTCTATATCTTCCTTACCATTCGTCAGACCGAAAATGTCAGTTAGTATTGTGGGGGAAAGAGAAACTTGATTACCGGATATAGGCCCGGTCATTGTATCTGCATCGAGTGTGGTGGAAGTGAACACCCATTCTCTAATCTCTGTAGTTGCTATCTTGATTCTGTGTGTCATGAAATGCTTCACATTCTGTTCCTCAAAGAGTTTCAGAATGTCTAAGAAGATCTAGTCTGAATGTTAAAAGGAATTGAAATTGATGTCAAAACCCATATCAAACTTCATCGCCGCTAGAGAGTTTGCCGGAATCGCCATTTGTTCGCCTGCAAGAGAAAACAAGGAGATTAAGTGTAAGGGCAATAGAAGGCGCGTGATGGAGCTCAAAGAAAACCTAGATATATGGTTTTCAGAATATGAAGCGGCAGACTCCGTTTGATAAAAAAATAAAAATTCTTCGATCTATATTTGACGAAATATTTTATTGACAAAAGAATTCGTCGATCTTAGTCAGAAGAAGTGAAAACATTTCGTCGAGTTTAGTTCGACGAAAATTTTCTGAAGCAATATCATCGATCTTTATTTGACGAATAGAGCTTCACACACAGAGAGTTCGTCGATCTCAGTTCGACGAATTTCTCAATAACGTTTCGCAGTTCGTCGATCTCCGTTCGACGAACTGTGGCAAAATCTTCGAACGCAAACGGAAATTTAAATTAAGTCCTCTCCATTGATCATACCTAGCTAATTTATGAAGAACAGATGGTTCCTCTCATCCAAGGGTTTGGTGAAAATGTCTGCTCTTTGCAAATCAGTGTAGATGTAGACAAGCTTAATTTTATTTTTGTCCACACACTCTCTAATGAAATGATGTCTGATGTCTATGTGCTTAGTTATACTATGATGTGCTGGATTTTATGCAATGGAAATTTCACTTGTGTTATCACATAGTAAGGTTGAATTATTTAAGTTGACACCATAGTCTAGGTGTTGGTTTTGAATCGACAGCATTTGTGAACAACAACTGTCAGCTGCTATGTATTCTGATTCAGCAATTCAAGTAGACACAGATGACTGCTTTTTGCAAAACCAAGACACTAGTCTAACACCAAGGACTGGCAAGTCCCTTAGGTGCTTTTTCTGTCTACTCTACATCCAGCAAAGTTAGCATCTGAGTATCCAATCAACTCAAACTCTAACTCAGTTGGATACCAGAGTCCTAGACTAGGATAACTCTTTATATATCTTAAAATCCTTTTTAAGAAAATAAGGTAAGATTCTTTAGGGTTCATTTGGAACCTAGCACAAAGACATGTAGCAAACATAATATCTGGTCTACTTGCTGTAAGATATAACAAGGACCTAACAATGACCCTATATAATTTCTGATCTACAGGTTTCTCATGTTCATCAGAATCAATTACAGCATTTGTAGACATAGATGTTTTTTTGGCTGAGGTATCTGACATCCAAAACTTTTTGATTAGCTCCTTAGCATACTTAGACTGGGATATGAAGATTTCATCAGGTAGCTACTTCACTTGGAGACCAAGGAAGTAGGAGAGCTCACCCATGCTACTTATTTCAAACTTGGAATGCATGAGGTCAGAGAACCTCTTACATTGTTTGGAATCTATAGACCCAAAAATAATGTCATCTACATAGATTTGTACTAATAAGATTTGAACCTTATGATGTCTAGTGAATAATATCCTATCTACAATACCCCTAAAAAATTTATGCTCTAGAAGAAAGCTAGGTAAGGTTTCATACCAAACTCTTGGAGCTTGCTTTAAACCATAGAGAGCTTTATGCAATTTAAAGACGTTAGAGGGATGAGTAGGAGAGATAAAACCTAGTGGTTGCTCCACATAAACTTCTTCTTTAAGTTCACCATTCAAGAATGCATTCTTGACATCCATTTGGTATACTTTGAACTTTTTGTAGGTAGCATATGCAAGGAAGATTCTGATTGCTTCCAGCCTTACAACAGGTGCAAATGTCTGGTCATAGTCAATGCCTTCCTCTCGTCTATAGCCTTGAGTAACCAGGCTTGCCTTGTACCTTATGATAATACCTTGGGCATCTAGTTTGTTTCTAAATACCCATTTATTTCTAATGACTGGGTAGTATTTTGATCTTGGAACTAAATCTCAAACTCTGCATCTCACAAATTGGTTGAGCTCCTCTTGTATTGCAGTAATCCAGTATGGATCTTGCTCAGCATCTTTGATGGATTGGGGCTCAGTTTGAGATATGAAGCAGACATGCATCAAGTCTTGGTTGAGTTGATGCCTGGTCTGCACAACAACTGAAATGTCTCCAATCACTTGAGATACAAGTTGATCTCTAAGTGTAATAAATTCAGTAGGTGGAGTTGGTTGAGCAACAACTTGGGGAATTAATACCTCTTGTGGAATTATAGTTGGTGTGGGTTCTTCACTGATTTCAGTGTCTTCATCTTCACTGTCTTCATCAATATGTGGAGAAGGATGACTAACAACCTCATTGGTGAGGGTTAATTCATTCAGCTTCTCACACAAATGTGGTTCCTGTAGAGTGTTATTGGTAGAAATTTCTTTCTCCTTGTAAAACATATTAGTCTCATCAAATGAAACATGGATAGATTCTTCAATTTTCGTGGTAGATTTATTATAGACCCTATAAGCCTTGCTTACTTGGGAATATCCAAGAAAAATTCCAATTTCAGCCTTGCCTTCAAATTTTCAAATATATTTCTTATTATTATTATGAATGTAACATAAGCAACCAAATATTTTAAAATAGTCTACTATAGGTTTCTTCCCTTTAAGTAGCTCCTAAGGAGTCTTATTCTTAGGCTTGTGTATTAGACTTCTGTTTAGCACATAATTTGGTGTGCTCACAGCCTTTGCCCAAAAGGATAGGGGCATGCAAGCATCTACAAGTAATGTGCCTACAGATTCAATTAGGGTTCTATTTTTCCTTTCAGCAACCCCATTTTGTTGACGTGTTTTAGGAGCTGATACCTTACTTCTCACAGAACTCTTGCATTAGAAGAGACTCAAACTCAGTACCATGATCACTTCTGATCAATGTAACTGGAGTAAAGTACTCAATCTGTATGTTCTTGAGAAAATCTGTAAGAACCTTGAAGTTATCTATCTTAGATCTCAGAAAGAATACCCAAGTGAATCTAGAGAAGTCATCTACAATCTCTAAAGTATAAGATTTTCCTCCTAGATTTTGTACTGAAATAGGGCCAAAAAGGTCCATATGTAGCAAGTACAATATTATAGGTGAGTCACTTTTATTTACAGATTTAAAACTACTTTTAGTTTGCTTGCATAACTGACAAGCCTTGTAAAGGCTTTCCTTGTTGTAGTGGCAAGAAGGCAATCCTCTAACAAGTTGTCCCTAGAGAGTTTAGCAATATTTTTCAGATTAACATGACCTAATCTCCTATGCCAAAGGTCATTATTATTGCTAGTTTGGTTAAATAGGCATATTTCTATTTTGGCAGACTTAAAATTTACTATGTAAATGTTTCCTACTCTAGTGTCAGTCAATACTACTAGGTTATCTATAGAAGTAATAATATAGGAAGTTTTATTAAAGGATACCTAAAACCTTTCATCACATAACTGACTTATGGATATAAGGTTGTGCTTCAGTCCATTTACATAAGCTACCTTCCTGAAGGTGATTGCTCCAATCTTGAACTTTCCATAACCTTCAGTCTGGCCACAATTGGAGTCACCAAATATTACATTGGGTCCTAGATTTGACTTGTATTTAATTAGGTTGTCATTGTTTCCAATCATGTGTTTAGAACAGCCACTATCCAGATACCACTGTTGCTCTGTGGTGGGATAGTCTTTCACCTGCAATGAAATATATTAGCTATTCTTGACCCAGGTTACCTTGGGTCCTTCTTTCTTCACATAATTAAAACTGGAGATATATGAGTATTCAGGTTGGCATTTATAACCTAAGGATGATATCTTCTAGGTAGAATAATCCATTGATTAAATTGATTTATGTATGATCTTGATTGATTGTGAGTTTTAGCAAATTTAAAGTTTCTGTTAACTTAAACTAGGTTCGACGAATTTAAGTAAGTTCGTCGATCTGAGTTCGACAAATAGGGATGAGTTCGTCGAACTCCACTCAGAGAATGAGAATATTCATTCTCTGGGCCCCAAAATCATTGATCTCAGGTCGACGAACCATACTGGTTTCGTCGATCGTAATTCAACGAATAATTATAGTGAAAGTTTGTGTTCGGAGTTCGTCGACTTGAGTTCGACAAACTGTACACATTTTGTTAATCGGAGTTCGACGAAATCTGTTGAACATTGTTATTATTGGGATTTTTCTTATTCCTTTCCTTTTTCTTATTCTTTTGTTTTAATTCAGTTTGTTTAACATTATTACCATTTCCTATATTTTCTTTTACCTTTTTTGAAACAAATTTTATAGGAGTTGTTAGTATATTCTTCTAAATTAGTGGGGGTTGGCTTGATCCCAGCTTGCCATTTAGCCTGGCATTCATTGTGCTTTTGATGTCCATCAACTTGATACTTCTCCCATTTAGGGATTCTTCAAGATGTCGTGTCTTAGCCAATTCAGTCTTTAGTGATATAATTTGTTATTGAGATAAAGTTAATTCATCTTTTAACTTAATATTTTCAGAAATAAATTTTTCACGATCAGTTAATTTTTCTCTAAGTATTTGGATTTCTTTTTTCAGAGTTTATTAAATCAATACATAGTGATTTTAATTCAGTTTTGAAATTGTCAGAATTGTAATCAAAGAAAGACAATACCTGATCTACCTCTGATTTAGATGTTTCATAATTATCTGATTCTTCTGTTTGTTCCTCAGCATTAGATGGACTGCAAGATGCATTGATAGCCATAAGGCAAACTTCCCTTGCCTTTGCCTCCTCCTCATCTTCACTGGAGCTAGGAGATGAAGATTCAGTTGGGTACATTGAAAATGTGTACAAGATTTGAAGAGGCCTCACCCTACTCAATGATATGCATCAATGTGTATTTGATGTGTTTTGAGTTTATATGTGCAGGATAAGTAAATGCAGGAATGCAGAAAAATTTCTAAGTTCATGTGTCGACACCTAGAGAAGCAGTGTCGACACCTATGAAGGCTTGTGTCGACACTTGGAGTTAGTTGTGTCGACACTTGGAAAGGCTGTGTCGACACCAGAAGCATTTGTGTCGACACTAAGAGGCCGTGTCAACACACAGAGAAGCAAAGTCGACATCAACTGTGTCGACACCAAAAGTCAGTATCGACACACAGGAATACTTAGTCGATATCAATTGTGTCGACACCAAAAGGCAGTGTCGACACATTGAAGACTTTGTCAACATGATGCAGAATTTCAACAAAGTTAAAGAAAAGAAGTAACTGTGTCGACACACAGAGGCAGTGTCGACACACAGAAGACTTTGTCAACATCAACTGTGTCGACACACAACAAAGTTTCAACTATGCTAAAGAAGAAGTATTTGTGTCGACTCACAGAATCAGTGTCAACACATTCAACAGAAGGCTATGTCGAGAAGTATTAACAACAACAAAGGAGATGTGTCGCCACCACCAAGGCTTGTGTCGACACTTATTCCACTTGTGTCGACACTTAGTCTACTTGTGTCGACACATGATAAAGATCAGTCTCGACACTTTCAGATAGAGATAGTATTTCAAGAAGTGACTGTGTTGGAACACCCTATTACTGATTTGGGCAAGGATCACTATGTCCTTTAGGAAATTTGTTTTGACCTCCTTGTATAGATCTAATGGTCAATTAGATTGAGTCTAAGGGTTCGTATTTAAGTTTGAAAGCTACCCTCAAGACCCTCAAGATTAGATATTTCAGTTCAGGAGACTAAGTCATTTCGTCGAGCTCAGGTCGACGAATCGTCGAACTCCATTCGACGATCTCTGAGCTCACTTCAACAAGTCGTCGAACTCCATTCGACGATCTTCAAGCTCAGATCGACGTTCCTGTCTCTAGTTTGTTTCCCTATCTCTGAGCTCAGTTCGACGATAGTTGAGCTCAGATCGACGATTTCTGCTTCAGTCTAAGTCCAGTCGCTGAGCTCAGTTCAATGATAGTTGAGCTCAGGTCGACGTTTTTCTGGAGAGATCGACATTTTTCAAGATTCAAATTCAGACAGTTATGGAATTATTCCCAGCATTTACTTCAAGGATCTTGTAGCCGTTTCAATTAATCTGGAGCAAGTTTCAAGGGAATTTTAAAGGAATGTTTTATTGGATTTTCCTCTAGAAGACAAAATGCTTTTAAGGAAGTCATTTATGACAGGCTAACGGCTATCTTGGACAGAGAATTATTCTATTCAGATCTAAGGAATAAAAGAGAACATTCTTCTGCTTCTCCTAACAGTTCCATACAAAAAGTACAGAAACACACAGAAAAGAATTTTTTTTGCTGGACATACAGATAGACACACACAGACAGAATTCTCTGAGAACACACACCACTGAAGGAGATCAACATACAGAAATTTCTAGATCTCTTTTGACTCAAGTGTTCAAAGTCCTTATCATTCAAGACTCCAGACACCACACATTTTAGCTGCTGCTGGAATCATCTTTTGCTGGAGATCTAATCTTCTGAAGGCCTATCACCATATTGCAAAGCTTCACTTCTTGAACAACTCAAGATCTCAGGGGGAGCTTTGACAACATCCACTATCTTCTCTCTGATTGTTGACAGAGAAGATCACCTCACCTCTCTCTCTCTCTACTGTAAAGGGTTTATCAAACTCCCTTCAAAAGTTTGTGTTGGTTTCTGAGACCTTGTCAAAACTCAGTGGTGGCAAGACACCTGATCAAAAAATCTGTTTTGGTTTTTGAGTTTCTTATCAAAAGCTCATTGGTGCCCAGGATACCTGATCAACTTATCCTGCAGTGGATTCCTACCTAGGGTGGTAGAAGAGTGGATGTACCTAGATTGATTGGGGAACCACTATAGATACTTGTGTCCTCTAGTTGCTTCTTTGTGTTTTGCTGTGTGCTGTGCTATTTTATTTCTTGATTTCATATTTTTATTTTCTACAGCACTATACACATATTATTTAAATTAAGTCTTCCACTGCAAATAGTTTTTAACTTGAAAATTAATTTAATAAACTCTATTCACCCCCCCCCCCCCCTCGAGAGTTAAGATAGATCTTATCCTCCACTTTCAAACTAGATGACTTGACAGCTGTCATTTCTAACCGGTCTACTGCAACTGTCAAAGCTGTCAGAAGTTTGTTAGAAACCGGATCATCCAGTTACCATGGAGGAAGACTATATAAAGGCTTTCTCGTTCAACAGAAGAAGTGATCAATTTCAATTAAGAAGAAGATTGAAGAATCTACACAGATATCTAACAACACAAAAAGAAGAAGATTTTTGACAGAAGATCTAAGAAGTTGGAGAGAGAGAGAACCATCTAAGAAGAGCACTTGCTGAACCAGGCTGCCAAGAAAGATTCAGATTAAGATCTGAATCTCAAGTCAGAAGCGCATTGAAGATCAACTTCTCAGGAGATTCAACCCTACTGAGTTCAGATTCAAGAAGCTTTGAAGAAACTAGGAGAGGTTGATCTCTGCCATCAAGTTCTTCCAAGAACTGATCAAGAAGCCATCCATCCATTCTCTCTCTATCATGGTGGTGGTTATTTACTTTGTTAAATCAAATTTTGTAGGATCTTTATAGATTTGAGATTGTAAGCCTGTGTTTATAAAGTCTGAGTGTAGGAGAATATTTTCGCTGAGTTGTAGGCTTTGTTAAAGGCTGAGGTAGGGCTGTGAGCCTGAGTTGTAGGAGATTGTGATCTCTGAGTGTAGGCCTTGTTGAAGGCTGAGGTAGGGCAGATTGCCTGAGTTGTAGGAACCTGGTTTGGGTTCTGAGATGTAAGATCTGAGGATCTGAGGTGAAGTGCAGAAGTTAGGCCGAATCTAGTACGCTGCTAGATAGACGAAGGGGGAAAGTGGATGTACCCAAACCTTGGGGAACCACTATAAAAACTGTGTGCACTCTGTGATTGATTGTTTCTGTGGTTGTTGTGTTGTGTTAGCAGTATAATTTGCAGTTTATTATTAGTTAACTGAACAGCTTTTCTGCCTTAAAAGAAAAACAGGAATTATACCTATTCACCCCCCCCGGCCTCTAGGTGGTTAGGCACTAATTCTTTCAAGTGGTATCAAAGCGAGGTTACTCAAAGAAGGACTTAACAGTCTGAGTGAGGTCCATAAGGTAGATTCAAGATCAAGAAAATGGGTTCAGGAGAAAATCATAAGGAACTAGGTTCTATGAAATTACCCATATGCAGAAAGGAGATATTTGGTATTTGGAAAGAAAGGGTTAGGCTGTTTATGGAGGCTTCTGATCCAAGGATCTATATTACAGTCAAGGAAGGTCCTTATATTCTAATGAAGATTTCAATTCTGGATGCAAACCAATGAATTCCCAAGGATTTCTCAGAAATGACTAAGTATGAGATCATCCTGGCAACTATGGATAAGAGAGCCCAGAATATCATAGTTAGTGTCATAGATGATGCAACCTTTCAAAATTTGATTCACTGCAAGACCTCCAAGGAAATGTGGGATACTTAATAGTCTACATGGAGGGTTCTGAAGAAGTAAGACAAGATAGAAAATCTATGCTAAACCAGGAATATGAGAGTTTCAGACAAGGAAAGTCAGACAGTATAACTGAATGTTATAAAAAGTTCTATAGAATAGTTAATGAGCTGATGTCCTATGGAAGAATTTTCTGTACCTATGAACTGAATGATAAATCCTAAGATCCTTGACAAAGGATTGGGACACTAAGATTTGTGCCATCTGGGAAGTGGCCAAACTTGCAGATATCTCTCCTCCAACCTTATTTGGAAAGTTGCTATCATATGAGATGCAACTGATAGCTAGGAAAGAGGAAGAGAAAAGTGCAAAAGGTGAGCATAGAGAAAAGTTTGTGGCCTTCAAGGTTGAAGCCCCTAAGAAAAATAGGAGGATTTCTCCATCACCTCGTAAGATTGTTGCTGAAACTACTTCAGATAATTCAGACAACCAGAATTCAGACAGTAGTGACTCAGATGAAGATTTTGTAGCATTTACAAGATAGTTTCAGAGATTCCTGAAGAAGAAGCAGTGGAAGTCTAAGCCTTCCACATCTCAGCATAAGGATGAGTATTATCAAAAGAGGAAGTCATTCAGGAAGGACAGGAGCAGGTCTAATCCAAGCAAATCTACAACATCAAAGATAGTTTACTACTGCTGTAATAGGCCTGGACATGTTATGGCTGAGTGTCCAGATAAAAGAAAAGAGACTGCAGGTAAAATGAAGAGTCAACACCAGAGCAAGAAGGAGAAATCCTTTGTTGCTAAGAAGGAGAAGAGCTTGACAGACCAATCTACTTCAGAGTCAGAATCTGAAGCTGAGGCCTACATTGGTCTATATGTAGCAGATGAAGAAGAAGAGTTTATCCAGGTGCTGAACTCTATATTTGAACAAGAAGACCATCAGTGCAGGGGACTGATGGCTGTGTTAGAAGAAGACAAGTGTCAGGATCAGCCTGGTCATAGTAAGGTACAATGTATTACTAGAAATTCAGATTGTAGTACTGAGTCAGAGTCAGCAACATCTGCATCAAGTGATGTGGATGGGTCTGAGTCTGAAGGTGATATTCATCAGCTGATAGATGAATATGGAGATTTATTGTAGGCACTTAAGAAGAGCAAAAACCTGGCCAAATCTCAGGCTATGGAAATTGCAGATCTTAAGATGGCTGCATTAGATTCAGAGAAGTTACTGGATCAAAAACTGAATGAGATTGCCAGATTGAAAAACATAACTGTTATTCAAATGAGTACCATCATATTCAAGAATGATCAGATTAGAAATCTGGAGGTTAGACTTCAGAAAGAGAAAGACATTGTAGCTAGTTTTTATAAACCTAAATCTGTATTACCCTTGATTGATGAGTTTGTACCTCAAAAGGGTAAGGCTGGGTTAGGGTTTATGAAAACTGCATGGACTGCTAGGTCCAAATCTAAAGACAAAGCCCCAGCACAAAACAAGAAGCCTGCTATAGACAATTCAGCTAGGGTTGTACCTAAACAAAGGTACGACAATTTTGAGTGTTGGTGTTGTGGCAAGGTAGGCCACTTTGTGTTAGATTGTTGGCATAATTCTAGTGTTAAGTATAGTAGCAATCTGCCTGCTAGAAGAGCTACAGGCAGATTTATTAAAGTTCATACTAACTTGCACCATGGACCCAAAAGTTATTTGGGTTCTAAGGTTAAGTAATCTGTGTTGTAGGTGAGTCTAAGTGGCCATGCCCCTATATGGTACTTGGACAGTGGATGTTCCAGACACATGACTAGAACAAGGGGGTTGCTGAAGGACTACACACCTATCATGGATGGCCCTAAAGTAACATTTGGTGGTTCTGAAAAAGGAATCATTAAAGAATTTGGTAACATTTCTAGTAACCTAATTACTATCACTTAAGTGGCCTATGTGAAAGGTTTGAAACACAACCTTATAAGCATAAGTCAGCTGAGTGATTTAGGATATGACATTTCATTTATTAAGAATGGATGTCATATCAAAAGGTCAAGTGATCAAAATGTCATATTGATAGGATATAGAAAGAGAAATGTGTATTGCCTTAACCTTGTGTGTGAGAACAATGTTTCTCCCATTTGTCTTGTAGCTGATGAGAGAGCCTCTTATTATGTTAAATGACACAAGAGGCTGGCCCATCTTAACTATAAGACTATTGGCCAACTCTTTAGCAAAGAGTTAGTGAGGAATGATCCTCAAGTTAAGTGTATAAAGGATGGGATATGCTCAGCTTGTCAAAATGGCAAGCAGACCAAATACACCTTTCATAGCCTTGAAAATAAAGATTCGGTGAGGTGTCTATACCTCTTGTATATGGATCTATTTGGTCCTATGCTAGTTCATAGTCTAGGTAGGAAGGTCTACACATTTGTGGTGGTAGATGACTATTGTAGATATTCCTGGGTGTTCTTTCTAAGACAAAAATCTGAAACCCCAAGTGTCTTATATAGTTTTGTTAAACAAATTCAGAATGAGTTGGACACTACAGTGGTCAAAATCAGAAGTGACCATGACACTGAATTTCAGTCTGAAAGTATGATAAGACTGTGTGAAGAATTTGGGATTTTTCAAGAATTTTCCTCACCTAGAACACCACAGCAAAATGGTATTGCTGAAAGGAAGAATAGAACACTGATAGAGGCTGGTAGAACTCTATTGAGTGACACTTCTCTCCCAGAATATTTCTGGGCTGAGGCAATAAACACTGCATGTCATGTGATCAATAGGGCTACTATTACCAAGAGCCACAAAAAGACTCCCTATGAGATTCTGAAGGGCAGAAAACCAAACTTATCCTAGTTTAGGATCTTTGGTTGCAAGTGCTATATACTTAACAATGACAAGTCTTATCTAACCAAGTTTGCTGCCAAATCCCAAGAAGGGATATTTGTTGGGTACAGTAATAATAGTAAGGCTTATAGGGTCTACAACTTGATTACTCAAGTTGTAGAAGAGTCTGTACATGTAGTCTTTGATGAAACAAGACTGATTAACTGTGAGTTGCCAAGTAGTGCTTGCAGTTCTATAGTATAAATGAGAGAATGGACAAGCTTACCATTACAGAAGATTCTACTGCAAATCAGGAAGTGGAAAATGGTGGCTGCTATCTAGGGGGAGTACAAGACTCTCCAGATGCTGATGAAAACTAAGAGGTGCAGCATAATGAAGAGGCTGGAGGTGTACAACCTGAAGATAGACTACCTCCAGCTATTAGACACTTAAAGGATCATCCAACAAATCAGATAATTGGTGATCCAAGACAAGGAGTGCAAACAAGAAGCAGGAATCTGAGCACAGTTCTTTGCTCCAGCTTCCTATCTCAAGTGGAACCAAAGAAATTTGAAGAAGCTGTTCTAGACCCACATTAGATTGATGCCATGCAAGAGGAGCTGAAACAGTTCAGAAGATGCAAGGTCTGGAAGTTCGTTCCTAAACCAAAAAACCACAACATCATTGGAATAAAATGGATCTTTAGGATGAAATTGGATGAGAATGAGATCATTGTGAAGAAAAAAGCAAGACTTGTTGCAAAAGGATATATGCAGGAAGAGGGTATTGATTTTGATCAAACCTTTGTCCCAGTAGCAAGACTGAAAGCAATTAGTATGTTCCTTGCTTATGCAACATATCAAGGCTTTAAGGTATTTCAAATGGATATAAAGTCAGCATTCCTAAATGTCATAAACATATATTTCAATAGGCTGCTGCCCTCAGTTTTTGTTGATCCTCTTAAATCTGATTATGTTTATAGACTTAGGAAAGCTTTGTATGAGTTGAAACAAGCCCTAAGGGCTTGATATGAAACCCTGTCTAGTTTCCTCAATGAGAACAAATTCTCAAGGGGGAAAATAGAGAAGACTCTATTCCTAAGGGAATCCAAAGGAAAGATAATCCTAGTCCAAATATATGTTTATGACATAATATTTGGGTCTACTGAAAGTAATCTTTGCAGAAAGTTTGCAAAACTTATGCAAGGAAAATTTGAAATGAGCAGTATGGGAGAACTTAAGTTCTTCTTGAGTCTCCAAGTAAGACAGACTGAAGATGGCCTGTCCATATGCCAGTCTAAGTTCACCCTTGAGTTAATAAAGAAGTATGGTATAGAATCATCCACTACCATGAGAACTCCTATGGGGTCAAGTGTGTCTCTTAGAAAAGATGATGCAGGGAAACCTGTAGATGAAACTTTGTATAGAGGGATAGTTGGCTCCCTTCTATATCTGACTGCTAGTAGACCAGATAATATGTATGCTACATGTGTCTGTGTTAGGTACCAATCATGCCCTAAAGAATCTCATCTTACTGCAGTAAAAAGGATTTTGAGATATCTTAAGGGCACACCCAATCTAGGCCTTTGGTACCCTAGGAATGGAGATTTTCTACTGACAGGCTATTCAGATGTAGATTTTGCAGGTTGCAAAGAAGATAGAAAAAGTACTACAGACACCTGTCAATTTCTAGGAGGAAGATTGGTGTCTTGGAGCAGTAAGAAGCAGACTAGTGTGGCAATCTCCACAGCTGAGTCAGAATATGTTGTTGCAGGAAGTTGCTGTGCACAGCTACTGTGGATACAACACCAGCTAGAAGACTATGGTATTCAGGTCAGTAGAACACCTTTGTTTTGTGATTCTACAAGTGCAATTTCTATTGCTAATAATCCTGTTTCACATAGTAGGACTAAGCATATAGAAATTAGATACCATTTTCTTAGAGAACATGTAGAGAAAGAGGACATATCACTAGAATTTGTCAAAACAGATAATCAAATTGCAGATATGTTTACTAAGCCTCTAGATGAAACTAAATTCAATAAGTTTAAAATTGAATTAGGAATGTTGAACTTAGATTAGTTTAACAAAATTGGCTAAGTAAAATAGTGTCGACATAAGGAGTTATCTGTGTCGACACATAGAAGTGGTGTCGACATTCTAGGGAAATGATGTCGACACATCTAGAAAATAGGTGTCGCCACTTTAGAGAACTAGTGTCGACACATCCAGAGTAGGTGTCGACACATCCAGAAGTGGTGTCGACACTTAGGTTCACCACAGATTTCGTCGAGTGGAGAATCGACTAATCGTCGAGCGCAGAAGTATAAGTGTCGACACATAGAAGTCAACACTTATGTCGAGACATTAGAAGTCTGTGTCGACACTTTTCAACAGTGTCGATACATTTAGAGGATTATAACGTGCCTTTTCACCTTCGTTTTTAGAAAGGTATAAATAGGTCCACAATATAGTCTGTCGACACGCTCTCCATAGTTTCGAGACCAAAACTTTGTGTCGACAAATTCTCTCATCTACATTCAAGATTTCACTCAACCCTAATGGCGCCCAAGCTTGAGGATAATGTCAATGAAGGATATGAAATGGTACGCAATGCATTTGATGGAGCGGAATCTGAAATTCAAGCTATAGTAACCCTAATTGCTGAGAATGGGTTGGAGATTTTAGTCTCTAAGCCAGCAAAGATTTGGAAGAAGGAAGTCCTAGAATTCTATGGTGCTGCAACTTTAGATTCGACTGGATTAAAGATCAAATCAATAGTTCAGGGAGCTAAAGTCAAACTTACTTTGAAAAGCTTGAGAAAAACTCTTCAACTACCAAGAACTCAAGAAGAGGAAGATGTACCTGCATATAAGACAAGGGAAGCACTTCAATGGTGTGGATTGGATCCCACCTTGAAGATTGGAGCTGCCATGGACAGAAAAGGTTGAATCAACAAGGCAAATTTCTTTCAGAAATAGTTGGCAAAGTCATCCTCTGCAAGCCAGGGGACATGATAAGATTTTTGCCTACATGTTCAGCCTGATGACAAGGATCATCTATACATTAAACACTGATTGGTCAGTAGTGATTTTTGAAAAGATTAAGGAAGGTATTAAGAAGCCCAATTTGGGTAGATTTATAAGTCTGTACTTAGCTGGAACTATTCCTGAAGTGATGGAACAGTCAGCTGGAACTAAGATAAATCATATGAGAAGGATGGACATTAGGATTATCTCAAGATGGGATAGGGTCCTAACTAAGGACATGCCTGATGAGGAAAGTCAAGAGGTTCCTGAGAAATCTACAGCACAAGAAATTCCTGCACAAGATCCTGCAGATGAAGCACAAGTCCAGGGGGAGCCTCAACATGAGGAAGTGCCAACTCACTTGGACAGTGAAATGACAACACAAACTATACTTGAGGTAATACATGAAGTAAATCAAACAAATTTCACTATTGAGGATGAAATGCTTACTGAATCTTTGATTGATGTTGACCAGCCAACACAACTAAACAATCAAGCACAAGATGTTATCTTGGAAGATACATCTGTTGCTGCTATTTCTCCTGAGATAAGAGAATCTCCAGTGCCAACTCAACAAGACTTTACCTTAGAAGAGCTATTTCCTGATATTGAGGGGGAGCATGCTGGTTTTGAGGGGGAGAAAACTGCTTTTGAGGGGGAGCAAGTATAAACTCATGGGGAGAGTGCAAGAAATGAGGAGGAGCAAATTAGAACTGACACTGAGCAGCAAAGGACTCAGGGCGAGCAACCTAGAACTGCACAGGACTTGCCTCCTAGTCCTAAAGATAGAGTTGATATAGCCAGTACCTCTGATTCTGAGGATGCTACTGAGGTTCAAGCTAAGAAATGGAAGCTTATGGTCTTCAAAAGGAGAAGCCAAAGCTACAAGAAGGCATTACAAACTGTTGCTCCACAGCCTGCCCCAACAATTGATTATAATTCTTTGTTAGTATCCATGCAAGTGAAGTTGGATGATCAAAGGGTTGCCATGGAGAAGTATACGGATGAGACTCACAAAGATCTTCAATTCTCCTTGGCTCAAGACATCAAATCGATAAGATTTGAGGTGAATCAAAATAAGAAGAAAATGACTGATTGTTTCCACAAAGGAGGTAATGCAGTGGTTTTCCTAGCTACCCATCAAGAAAAGATAAAGAAACAATTTGATGATATAGCTCTTAAGCAAGGCTATGTCCTAGAGAATCAACTAAGAATGAATGATAATCTAACAAAATCACATAATGTGATTGTCACTAAAATGAAGAATCTTGCTACTGCCCACACTAAGGAAAATGCTAAATCCTAGGCAGAGTTTGGTAAGAAATTCCAGGCAGAACTAGCTGTTGTTCAAACAGCTATTAAGGATTCACAAAAGACTATTTCTACACAGCTCTTAAATTTAAAGTTTTTTTATAAGGATGGTGTTAACTTTCTGTATGAACAAATCAGATTTCAGAAGGATGACCTTCGGGATCATGTGGCCAGAGAAGTCATAAAGGGGGAGAGAGTATTAGTCAAAGCTGGATCTGACCATGCTAAATGGATTTCCAATAGCATCAGAGCCACACTTGGATATCCACCCCTGTGTGATGATGACAATGTGGCTGAATCTGGTATAAACCCTGTTGTTTTTGGAGGTGAGCAAGCTGAAGTTGCTCAAGTTATCTATCCTCCAGCAGATTTTGAGATGATACATCATGAAGTAAAATCTATGTACAGTAATCCTGAAGGTAATAAAAATATTATTCTTGAGAAAGTAGACAAGCCTGTGTTAGAGGCAGTTTTGAAGGAGCAAGAAGCTCTTTTGTCCAAGAAGAGATTCAGAGAATAGGCAGAATTGAAGCCTGATTTTGAGCAGTGGAGTCCAACCTTCAGGAACATTATACTGACTGCGTGGAAGGCTGTAAAGAATAAAACTCATGATAGGGGTAAATGGTACTCTGCACAAGAATGACAAAAGCATGAGGCCAGGCAATAAGCCATAGTTCAGTACAGGAGAAAGGAAAAACTAGGGAAGCTACTCCTAATGCTCAGGAGCCTAGCAAATATTTCCCTAAGCCCTTTCACTACTTTGAAAGACAAAAAATAAGGGCTGAAGAACTTAAGAAGAAAGATCTAAAGGGCAAGAAGCCAGCTGATGACACTGATGTTTCTGTACAAGCTAAAGTCCAATCAGGCAAAGGAATTGTCATCAAGGAGCCAGACCTACCTTAGATTAGTTTTACTAGATTTTATAATATTGTAATCTTTTGTGTTAAAATCTATGTAAACTTTTGTTAAAGAAAGTATTGGAAGTTGGAACAAAATTATAATGAATGATCATTGTGTTAGCATACTTATTCTGTGATGAAATATCTTTTATGTTTTGTTTTAAGTATTTACCCTGTCATATAATGTTGTTATATATCATAATGTGTATTTGTTATGAATAGTGTATACCATTGACTAAGGGTTATGACTTCTCCAAATAGGGGGAGATTGTTGGGTACATTGAAAATGTGTACCAGATTTGAAGAAGCCTCACCCTACTCAAAGATATGCATCAATGTGTATTTGATGTGTTTTGAGTTTATATGTGCAGGTTAAGTAAATGCAGGAATGCAGAAAAATTTCTAAGTCCATGTGTCGACACCTAGAGAAGCAGTGTCGACACCTATGAAGGCTTTTGTCGACACTGGAGAAAAGTTGTGTCGACTCTTGGAGTTAGTTGTGTCGACACATGGAAAGGTTGTATCGACACCAGAAGCATTTGTGTCGACACTAAGAGGCTGTGTCAACACACAGAGAAGCAAAGTCGACATCAACTGTATCGACACTAAAAGTCAGTGTCGACACACAGGAATACTTAGTCGACATCAATTTTGTCGAGACCAAAAGGCAGTGTCGACACATTGAAGACTTTGTCAACAAGATGCAGAATTTCAACAAAGTTAAAGAAAAGAAGTAACTGTGTCGACACACAGAAGACTTTGTCGACATTAACTGTGTCGACACACAGGACTTGTGTCGACACACAACAAAGTTTCAACTATGTTAAAGAAGAAGTATTTGTGTCGACTTACAGAATCAGTGTCGACACATTCAACAGAAGGCTGTGTCGAGAAGTATTAACAACATCAAAGGAGATGTGTCGACACCAACAAGGCTTGTGTCGACACTTATTCCACTTGTGTCGACACTTAGTCTACTTGTGTCGACACATGATAAAGATCAGTCTCGACACTTTTAGACAGAGACAGTATTTCAAGAAGTGACTGGATGACTTGACAGCTGCTATTTATAACCGATCTACTGCAACTGTCAAAGCTGTCAGAAGTTTGTTAGAAACCGGATCAGCTAGTTACCATGGAGGAAGACTATTTAAAGGCTTTCTCCTTCAACAAAAGAAGTGATCAATAACAATTAAGAAGAAGATTTAAGAAACTACACAGATATCTAACAACACAAAAAGAAGAAGATCTTCGACAAAAGATCTAATAAGTTGGAGAGAGAGAGCTCCATCTAAGAAGAGTAGTTGCTGAACCAGGCTGCCAAGAAAGATTCAGATTGAGATCTGAATCTCAAGTCAGAAGCTGATTGAAGATCAACTTCTCAGGAGATTCAACCCTACTGAGTTCAGATTCAAGAAGCTTTGAAGAAAGCTAAGAGAGGTTGATCTCTGTCATCAAGTTCTTCCAAGAACTGATCAAGAAGCCATCCATCCATTCTCTCTCTGTCAGGGTGGTGGTTATTTACTTTGTTAAATCAAATTTTGTAGGATCTTTATAGATCTGAGATTGTAAGCCTGTGTTTATAAAGGCTGAGTGTAGGAGAATATTTTCTCTGAGTTATAGGCCTTGTTGAAGGCTGAGGTAGGGTTGTGAGCCTGAGTTGTAGGAGATTGTGATCTCTGAGTGTAGGCCTTGTTAAAGGCTGAGGTAGGGAAGATTGCCTGAGTTGTAGGAACCTGGTTTGGGTTCTAAGCTGTAAGATTTGAGGATTTGAGGTGAAGTGCAGAAGTTAGGCCGAATCTAGTACACTGCTAGATAGGTGAAAGGGGAAAGTGGATGTACCCAGACCTTGGGGAACCACTATAAAAACTATGTGCACTCTGTGATTGATTGTTTCTGTGATTGCTGTGCTGTGTTAGCAGTAGAATTTGCAGTTTATTATTAGTTAACTGAACAGCTTTTCTGCCTTAAAAGAAAAACATGAATTACACCTATTCACCCCCCTCTAGGTGGTTAGGCACAAATTATTTCAAGTGGTATCAAAGCGAGGTTACTCAAAGAAGGACTTAACAGTCTGAGTGAGATCCATAAGGCAGATTCAAGATCAAGAAAATGGGTTCAGGAGAAAATCATAAGGAACTAGGTTCTATGAAATTACCCATATGCAGAAAGGGGATATTTTGTACCTAGCAAGAAAGGGTTAGGCTGTTTATGATGGCTTCTGATCCAAGTATCTATATTACAGTCAAGGAAGGTCCTTATATTCCAATGAAGATTTCAATTCTAGATGCAAACCAAAGAATTCCCAAGGATTTCTCAGAAATGACTAAGGATGAGATCATCCTGACCACTACGGATAAGAGAGCCCAGAATATCATAGTTAGTGTCATAGATGATGCAACCTTTCAAAATTTGATTTACTGCAAGACCTCCAAGGAAATGTGGGATACTTTAATAGTCTACATGGAGGGTTCTGAAGAAGTAAGACAAGATAGAAAATCTATGCTAAACCAGGAATATGAGAGTTTCAGACAAGAAAAGTCTAACAGTATAACTGAATGTTATAAAAAGTTCTATAGAATAGTTAATGAGCTGATGTCCTATGGAAGAATTTTCAGTACCTATGAACTGAATGATAAATTCCTAAGATCCTTGACAAAGGATTGGGACACTATGATTTGTGTCATTAGGGAAGTGGCCAAACTTGCAGATATCTCTCCTCCAACCTTATTTGGAAAGTTGGTGTCATATGAGATGCAACTGATGGCTAGGAAAGAGGAAGAGAAAAGTGCAAAAGGTGAGCATAGAGAAAAGTCTGTGGCCTTCAAGGTTGAAGCCACTAAGAAAAATAGGAGGATGTCTCCATCACCTCCTAAGATTGTTGCTGAAACTGCTTCAGATAATTCAGACAACCAGAATTCACACAGCAGTGACTCAGATGAAGATTTTGCAGCATTTACAAGATAGTTTCAGAGATTCCTGAAGAAGAAGCAGTGAAACTCTAAGCCTTCCACATCTCAGCCTAAGGATGAGTATTATCAAAAGAGGAAGTCATTAAGGAAGGACAGGAGCAGGTCTAAACCAAGCAAATCTATAACATCAAAGATAGTTTGTTACTGTTGTAATAGGCATGGACATGTTGTGGCTGAGTGTCCAGATAAAACAAAAGAGACTACAAATAAAAAGAAGAGTCAACACCAGAGCAAGAAGGAGAAATCCTTTGTTGCTAAGAAGGAGAAGAGCTTGACAGACCAATCTACTTTAGAGTCAGAATTTGAAGCTGAGGCCTACATTGGTCTATATACAGCAGATGAAAAAGAAGAGTTTCTCCAGGTGCTGAACTCTATATATGGACAAGAATACCATCAGTGCAAGGGACTGATGGCTGTGTCAGAAGAAGACAAGTGCCAGGATTAGCCTGGTCCTAGTAAGGTACAATGTATTACTAGAAATTCAGATTGTAGTACTGAGTCAGAGTTAGCAAGCAATATCTGCATCAAGTGATGTGGACGAGTCTGAGTCTGAAGGTGATATTCATCAGCTGATAGATGAATATGGAGATTTATTGCAGGCACTTAAGAAGAGCAAAAACCAGGCCAAATCTCAGGCTATGGAAATTGCAGATCTTAAGATGGCTGCATTAGATTCAGAGAAGTTGCTGGATCAAAAACTGAATGAGATTGCCATATTGAAAAACATAACTGTTATTCAAATGAGCACAATCACATTCAAGAATGATCAGATTAGAAATCTGAAGGTTAGACTTCAGAAAGAGAAAGAGATTGTAGCTAGTTTTTCTAAACCTAAATCTGTATTACCCTTGATTGATGAGTTTGTACCTCAAAATGGTAAGACTGGGTTAGGGTTTAAGAAAACTGCATGGACTGCTAGGTCCAAATCTAAAGGCAAAGCCCCAGCACAAAACAAGAAGTCTGCTGTAGACAATTCAGCTAGGGTTATACCTAAACAAAGGTACAACAAGTTTGAGTGCTTGTGTTGTGTCATGGTAGGCCACTTTGCCTTGGATTGTTGGCACAATTCCGGTGTCAATGAGAGTAGCAATCTGCCTGCTAGAAGAGCTACAGACAGATTTACTAAAGTTCATAATAACTTACACCAAGGACCCAAAAGTTATTTTGGTTCTAAGGTTAAGTAATCTGTGTTGCAGGTGAGTCCAAGTGGCCATGCCCCTATATGGTACTTGGACAGTGGATGTTCTAGACACATGACTGGAACAAGGGGGTTGCTGAAGTACTACACACCTATCATGGATGGCCCTAAAGTAACCTTTGGTGGTTCTGAAAAAGGAATCATTAAAGGATTTGGTAACATTTCTAGTAACCTGATTACTATCACTCAAGTGGCATATGTGAAAGGTTTGAAACATAACCATATAAGCATAAATCAGCTGAGTGATTTAGGATATGACATTTCATTTATTAAGAATGGATGTCATATCAAAAGGTCAAGTGATCAAAAGGTCATATTGACAGGATATAGAAAGAGAAATGTGTACTGCCTTAACTTTGTGTGTGAGAACAATGTTTCTCCTATTTGTCTTGTAGCTGATGAGAGAGCCTCTCATTGTTTTAAATGGTACAAGAGGCTGGCTCATCTTAACTATAAGACTATTGGCCAACTCTTTAGCAAAGAGTTGGTGAGGAATGGTCCTCAAGTTAAGTGTTTAAAGGATGGGATATGCTCATCTTGTCAAAATGGCAAGCATACCAAATCCACCTTTCATAGCCTTGAAAATAAGGATTCAGTGAGGTGTCTATACCTCTTGCATATGGATCTATTTGGTCCTATGCCAGTTCATAGTCTAGGTAGGAAGGTCTGCACATTTGTGGTGGTAGATGACTATTCTAGATATTCCTGGGTGTTCTTTCTAAGACAAAAAATCTGAAACCCCAAGTGTCTTATATAGTTTTGTTAAACAAATTCAGAATGAGTTGGACAGTATAGTGGTCAAAATCAGAAGTGACCATGGCACTGAATTTCAGTCTGAAGGTATGAAAAGACTGTGTGAAGAATTTAGGATTTTTCAAGAATTTTCCTCACATAGAACACCAGAGCAAAATGGTATTGCTGAAAGGAAGAATAGAACACTGATAGAGGCTGGTAGAACTCTATTGAGTGACACTTCTCTCCCAGAATATTTCTGGGCTGAGGTAGTAAACACTGCATGTCATGTGATCAATAGGGCTACTATCACCAAGAGCCACAAAAAGACTCCCTATGAGATTCTGAAGGGCAGAAAACCAAACTTATCCTATTTTAGGATCTTTGGTTGCAAGTGCTATATACTTAACAATGGCAAGTTTTATCTAACCAAGTTTGCTGCCAAATCCCAAAAAGGGATATTTGTTGGGTACAGTAACAATAGTAAGGCTTATAGGGTCTACAACTTGATTACTCAAGTTGGAGAAGAGTCTGTACATGTAGTCCTTGATGAAACAAGACTGATTAACTGTGAGTTACCAAGTAGTGCTTGCAGTTCTACAGGTATAAATGAGAGAATGGACAAGCTTACCATTACAGAAGATTCTACTGCAAATGAAGAAGTGGAAAATGGTGGTTGCTGTCCAGGGGGAGTATAAGACTCTCCAGATGCTGATGAAAACCAAAAGGTGTAGCATAATGAAGAGGTTGGAGGTGTACAACCTGAAGATAGACTACCTCCAGCTAATAGACACTTAAAGGATCATCCAACAAATCAGATAATTGGTGATCCAAGATAAGGAGTGCAAACAAGAAGCAGGAATCTGAGCACAGTCCTTTGCTCCAGCTTCCTATCTCAAGTGGAACCAAAGAAATTTGAAGAAGCTGTTCTAGACCCACATTAGATTGATGCCATGCAAGAGGAGCTGAATAGTTCAGAAGATGCAAGGTCTGGAAGTTCATTCCTAAACCAAAAACCACAACATCATTGGAATAAAGTGGATCTTTAGGATCAAATTGGATGAGAATGAGATCATTGTGAAGAAAAAGCAAGACATGTTGCAAAAGGATACATGCAGGAAGAGGGTATTGATTTTGATCAAACCTTTGTCCCAGTAGCAAGACTGAAAGCAATTAGTATGTTCCTTGCTTATGCAACATATCAAGGCTTTAAGGTATTTCAAATGGATATAAAGTCAGCATTCCTAAATGTCATAAACATATATTTCAATAGAGCTGCTGCCCTCAGTTTTTGTTGATCCTCTCAAATCTGATTATGTTTATAGACTTAGGAAAGCTTTGTATGAGGTTGAAACAAGCCCTAAGGGCTTGATATGAAACCCTGTCTAGTTTCCTCAATGAGAACAAATTCTCAAGGGGGAAAATAGAGAAGACTCTATTCCTAAGGGAATCCAAAGGAAAGATAATCCTAGTCCAAATATATGTTTATGACATAATATTTGGGTCTACTGAAAGTAATCTTTGCAGAAAGTTTGCAAAACTTATGCAAGGAAAATTTGAAATGAGCAGTATGGGAGAACTTAAGTTCTTCTTGGGTCTCCAAGTAAGACAGACTGAAGATGGCCTGTCCATATGCCAGTCTAAGTTCACCCTTGAGTTAATAAAGAAGTATGGTATAGAATCATCCACTACCATGAGAACTCCTATGGGGTCAAGTGTGTCTCTTAGAAAAGATGATGCAGGGAAACCTGTAGATGAAACTTTGTATAGAGGGATAGTTGGCTCCCTTCTATATCTGACTGCTAGTAGACCAGATAATATGTATGCTACATGTGTCTGTGTTAGGTACCAATCATGCCCTAAAGAATCTCATCTTACTGCAGTAAAAAGGATTTTGAGATATCTTAAGGGCACACCCAATCTAGGCCTTTGGTACCCTAGGAATGGAGATTTTCTACTGACAGGCTATTCAGATGTAGATTTTGCAGGTTGCAAAGAAGATAGAAAAAGTACTACAGACACCTGTCAATTTCTAGGAGGAAGATTGGTGTCTTGGAGCAGTAAGAAGCAGACTAGTGTGGCAATCTCCACAGCTGAGTCAGAATATGTTGTTGCAGGAAGTTGCTGTGCACAGCTACTGTGGATACAACACCAGCTAGAAGACTATGGTATTCAGGTCAGTAGAACACCTTTGTTTTGTGATTCTACAAGTGCAATTTCTATTGCTAATAATCCTGTTTCATATAGTAGGACTAAGCATATAGAAATTAGATACCATTTTCTTAGAGAACATGTAGAGAAAGAGGACATATCACTAGAATTTGTCAAAACAGATAATCAAATTGCAGATATGTTTACTAAGCCTCTAGATGAAACTAAACTCAATAAGTTTAAAATTGAATTAGGAATGTTGAACTTAGATTAGTTTAACAAAATTGGCTAAGTAAAATAGTGTCGACATAAGGAGTTGTCTGTGTCGACACATAGAAGTGGTGTCGACATTCTAGGGAAATGATGTCATAATATTTGGGTCTACTGAAAGTAATCTTTGCAGAAAGTTTGTAAAACGTATGCAAGGAAAATTTGAAATGAGCAGTATGGGAGAACTTAAGTTCTTCTTGGGTCTCCAAGTAAGACATGTTGATGCGCGAAAACACAAGGGGGGTCGAGCACCACCAACTAACGGTTCGAACACCGGGGAATAGGAAGACTGCGAGTAGTGATCTACTAAGCGGATGAGGGCAGGAAGAAGAGCAGGGCCGTGAACCACAACAACAACAGACTTCGCCCGTCGCGGCCTGAATGCCTCTCTTGCGACGGGCTTTCCCTTGATTGAAGAAGGATTTGGTTACAAGTGAAAGGAAAAGGTTGACAAGAGCAGAGCGAGGGGGAGTCCGCAAGGCACAAGATTCGAGTCCGCAGCCTGTAACAAGTAGGCTCCTGGGTCCGAGTCAGCGTGCCTTGGGTGCACCACCTCCCCCCTATTTATAGGATAGGGGGCCTGCACAAATGGACAGGGCTAAAATAACCGACTGCACGGGGTACAGGAGAACCGGGCAGCGGTGACGGGAAGCAAAAAGAAAGAACACGCCAGTCCGCGCAGAAGGGGCGGACTGGGCTCGCAAACTAGAGCTTCCACTGTTGCTGGGCGCGATCCTGCTGGAGGGCGGCAGCCTGGGCGGACGAGACACTGCATCCGCCGTAGTAGAGAATCCAATACCCCAAGTCCTAGCGGACTGAGCGGACAGGGTCTTGCGTCCGCTGCTGGGGTACCACCCTTGGTGTCCGATTGGTGATCTTGCTGGACTGGGCAGACTGACAAATCGTGTCTGCGCCTGTTGAAAGGGGGGCTTTGGAATCTTGCAGGGTGTTTCAGACTGAGGGGTTAACATAATCCCCGCACATTTTTAAGTTTCCAGAAAACTTCGAAAATGTTTTCTTAACCGCCGAGTCCGCACGCCTCGAAAATGCCGCCAATGCTATAAATATCACTGGAGGCCCTGGAACTGTTGAGAATCTCGATCGACACGGGGCGCTATTCACCACTTGCGGTCTCCACTTTCCAGTCCGGCATGGCAAGGCTTGGAGCTTTCTTCTCTAGTCTCACTGCAAAAGGCGACCCAGAACTGACAACGCCTATGAAGACCAAGAAGATAGCAAAGAGGTCGACAAAAAAGGATCTTGTCCGCCCCACAGGAGAGAGTTCCCACAGCCAGAAGCCTGCGGAGAAAGCAGTCCGCCGCGCCGACATATCTGCTCGCGAGGATACCGCAGTCGATGCTGAACCATTGAGAAGTGAAAAGATGGTGACCCTGTCGGACTCCGCCCCCTCCCAGAAAACCGCGACCTCGGTGGACACCATTGGTGAACACATTGAGGCTGACATATCTTCTCCCAATGCCCAGGTGCCCATTGTTAACTTGGATGAAGAAGATAGGCAGACTGAGGAAGAGGACGATGCACCCTCAAAGGCATTGACTGCTTTGAATCCTGAGCCTGTCCGCGAAAACCAGCCCGATCTAGGGGGGTCCGCTGCGGATTCTACTAAGAAGACTACTAAAAGTAAGAAGAGGAAGAGGGACGGGGCGACCGTCGCCGAGCGGGTTGAGAAGAAACTGCGCGCAATGAAGGAGAAGAACGTCTCCAAGCAGACTGGGGATGCGGACTTACAATACAGACCGCGCGACAAAGAAGTTCCTGACAGCGATCTGGTTACACCGGAAGCCCAAATCCATGGGGACAATTCCCTCTCTACGGTCAGTTTATCCACGGATAAGATAATTGATTCCATAGATGTCGATCGGCTTGATTTAATCAACGAATCCATACTAGTTGTACTGCAGCAATCTGAGGCGGAGGCCACTGGGAATAAGGGTGACGAACTCCCTTCCTTGTCCGCAGCGGAGGAAGAGGAGAGAGAGAGGCTGAAGGAGAAGATAGAGGAGCAGAAGAAACAAATTGTTGCTCATGTTGCTGCGGTGGGGCGGTCTCGAAGCAGGTCGCGGCGGATAAAGCCGCTGAGGATCTGCGGATTGCTGCGGAGCTGATGCGGTCAGGTAAACTTCAACCGGCGCCTAAATACTTTAAGCGTCAGTGGCTTTACAGGTCGCCGTCGCGGACGTCAAGACCAATCAAAATCATCACTGAGACGGACGATATTGTGGTTTCAACAAGTTCGGCTGCTGAGAAAAGAGCGAAGGTTCATCGTGAATGGAGGAAGCGGTTAAGCGCCTTTGACCCGGAGCGGGCAAGGCGGCCAATCATCTTCGATAGTCGGCAACTCGCTGCTGCTATGTCTAAAAGTGATCTTTCATCCTTTCTTTGTGTCCGCCGCGAACTGCCTTTAAATGTGAAGTTGACTTTATTTGTTGCAGGTAGAAAGTCGTCGCCGGGCTCCATTGAGAGTGGCGAGATCGTGGTCACACCAAATACTGGTGCTGACGCGGTCTCACACGTGGAATCCGCGGGGGATGAGCCGCCCAGCCTGAACATTATAAAAGAGTTAGAGATGAAATTCCAAGCTGAAATGCAAGGTGTTAAAGCAGAGTTAGAGAAGTCAGAGGAGCGCGAGAGGGCGTCCGCGGCGCGTGAAAAAGCGTCCGCTGAGCGCGAGAAAGCCCTAAAAGACCAGATCGCCAGCATCTCGAGGGCACTGGAGAGGTCTGAAAGGGAGAACAAGTGGCTTGTGGATGACGTCCGATTCTATAAAGGCAAGCACTTGGCGTCAGTGCGCGGAGAGAAAGGGAAGCGGGTTGCTGAGATCGCTGAGCAGAGGCCGCGAGTGTCAGATCGCGCTGCTCCAGAGATCGCCGCACCGGCAGGCGGTGTCCAACAATCTGCGGATGAGGAGCCGAGGCCGGCGACGGAGCCAATGGTGCCCCTCAGTCGGGTAGATCGGGAAGCTGCTCATATGCACCGGACCATAAATGTCATTCATCATCATCTCTGCCGTGTGTACAGCGAGATTCTTCAGATAAGCGATCAAGCAGCTCATTTATGCAGAGACAGGGCAGAAAGGCCGGCGCGGACCGATAATAGGGACCGCTGAGTCCGCAATGCCACGAGCTCTTGTTTAATTGTATACTTGTTTATATGTGTGCTTCAAACAATGCTGTGTTGTAAACTGAACTCTATTTGATCTGTGCGGATTCAGATTATATATCCGCAAATTATGTAGCTTAATCCTTGCGATGTGGCGAATTGTGCAGACTAATGTTGTGTCCGCTTCTCGTTATATAACCTACAGGTGGGAAATACCGCGAACTAAGCGAATTGAAAATGTATCCGCTCCTTGTGACCTGCCGGGAGAAAAAGCGCAATCTGGGCGGACAACAAATTGTGTTGGCCACAATTTTTTGCTTTGAATTTTCCTTGGCATGTGAATCTGTGTTTGTGTCCGCGTTGTTGTTTAGCTGTGCTTTAATATTTTGCGGACTGTGCGGATTGGAATCTGCGAGCTGTGCGGCCTGGTCAAAAAGCTGTCAGACCCTTTAGCTATAAATAGGGCCTTCCGCTTTCTCTTATGCAGGAAACAGCTGAAGTAAAAGGAACCCTGCGGCCTGCAAAATGGTGTCCGCGCGTACTGATGCTGCTGTCGCCTTCCATTCAGCGGACCACCGAAAATGCACATTGACAGAAGCCGACCTGGACGCCTTTGTCGAAAAGAAGATGGCGAACTCGAATATCCTTGTCCGCCTTCCCGCCCATCAAGAAAGATTAAACTTCTCAACCGCAACCCAGATCGCCATTCCAGTGAACCATTTTGATAGCGGATTCAAGTTTCCGCTCCTATGGGAACTCACCGCCATCTTTGAACACTATGGGATGGTGTCTGGCCAGCTTGCGCCGAATACACTCGCTGCGATCTGCAGCTTTGTCTCTTATTTGCGATCTGAAAAGATCGCTTTTTCAGTGAATGTCTTCCGCAAAATATTCTCTGTCCGCTCCATTACCGCTTCCGGAGGCCGCCCCTACAAGGGGGTGATATATTTCTACTGCAGGGGGATGAAGGTTGTGGGCCTTCCCAACAAAATCCACAACTGGACCTCTAGGTTCCTGATCTTTGAGGGCGACCTAGGGTTCGCGCACACCTATCCGTAGGTGCGCGCGGACTCCGCCTTCAAAAGTGTGCAACTGGATGACTTAGAGTCCGCCATTGTCGAGTTCTTGGCCAACGCCAGGCTTGACATCGAGCATTATATTCCACTGCTGGCGAGCTTAGCGGGCGTCCTGCCTGAGGAGAGTAAGTGGCTTCCGAACTCAGCTTTTGCATCCGCCGCGACCTTGGTGTTTAACCCATTTGTTTCTGCAGCGACCTTGGCGGTACCCGCTAACTTGCCGCAGACGCCCAGCGGCTTCGTTCCTACATAGAAAGAGAAGAAAGAAGCAGTCGCAAGAAAGAGGAAGGAGGAAGGGGATCCCGCGGCGGATTACTCTTCCTCCGAAAGCTTCTCCATGAGCGGCTTCGGCATCAGCCATAAGGACCTTAGGGGAAACCCTATGGTCCACTGGCACAGCAAGAATAAACACGTCCGCCTATCCACCGTGCTTCCTTCGTGGAAGAGTCCGCGTATAACACGCCATGCCCATATTGTGATCTTCGCTCTTTACAGAAAGCGCAACTTGAGCGACCTAAAGAAGGTGCCCGCCGCCGACCTCCCTCTGCTAGCCTCTCAGGCCGCTGCGAATAGCATGGTGACAAACCACTATGTTGCCACCCTGGCCAGAGACCTGTTGAGGCAGAACAAACAACTTCAAAAGGATAATAAAGTGCTAAAGGAAAGGAATATGCGGTTGGGAAAAAGGGTTGCTCAGCAAAGAGAAGAGCTTGGGGTTAGTTGAATTCGCAGCGGCCTTAATTTGCTATCCATCGCGATCTGTCTGACGTTTGCATTTGTTTTGCGCAGGTCGCCTATGACTTGGAAAACAACAACTTCCAGGCTGCCATGCTCCCTTTCGTGAAGGAGACCGTCGAGGTCGCCATTGAGCGACTTGTCCGCGACGGCTTCATAAAGGAGGGAGTGGATGGCGTCCCTTTCTTGGAGATCTTCCCTGAGCTGGCTCCTCAGGTCGCGGCGATGGAGAGGTCTAGAAAAGGCAAGATATCATTGAGGAAGAAGGCGAAGAAGAGGAGAAAGAAGAAGATGAAGAAGAAGAAGAAGAAGAAGACGGAGAAGAAGAAGTTGTCGGAGAAGAAGAAGAAGACAGAGGGCAGGGCGAAGGGCAAAGTGCCAAGGAAACAGCGGACAATGCTGTCTCGAGCCAGCGAGTAGAGGGACTGTCCGCCGAGTCCGACACCTCTGCATCCTCCTCTGCTACCGGGAGCTCGCATAGCGGGTCCGCCTCCAGTACAGGATCAGATAGCAGCGGGAGCGACTCCGGGGGCTACTCTCCAGAAGTTGACATTGTTGGTGACAGCCCTGCACCTCCAGAAAAGAAACAAAGGACTACAGATTGATCAATGATTTTTTTTTATCTTTTTTGGTTTTTGTAAAAGTGGCGGACGCAAGATTGCAGTCCGCCGAACATATAGAATGATGTAAACAGTTTTTGATGAAATAGAAAGAAAGGATATTTTTGGCGTGTGTGCTTTCTGCAATGTTCTTTTTCCACGCTCACCGCACCGACACTTAGCAGTCCGCACGTCACGCTGATAAGTTTGAGCTTTTTATCTTGCTGATTAAAGAAAATTATTGTCCGTCGTCGGAATAAGAAGAAATTGTCAGGCGGACTCTGTTGAGTTTCAATTGCAGTCCGCACGACACATCATTTATAACGAATCTTGCTGATTAGAGAATCCAACTCATCAATCCATTCAACATTCGCCTTAAAAAATGACGAGAATAGCCAGCTGATAATAATGTCAGGTGGTACTTCATTGAGTTCTAGTAGAGTCCGCATTTCTCTTTATTAACTTATCAAATTATAACATATGAAAACCATTCTGCAGACTGAGCGGATACAGAAAACCGGTCCGCCAAAGATAGAATCTATAAAATCATCCCAAGGAAACTGGCGGACTGAGCGGACATAGAAAACCAATCCGCTCACAATAGAAAAAATGATCTATAGCTTGCGACCAGGTGGGCAGGTGAGCTGGAGCGACATACTTTCCTTACCGGGCTACAAGCTATAAAATCAACCCAAACAGGCGGACTAAGCGGATAGAGAAAACCAGTCCGCACATAATTCACTGCGAAGAGCAAAATGCTCACTTGGTGGAACGGTTCCCTGCCCTCTTGCCTGGAGTACAGTCTAAACTGTGGGTCTCCTGCAGGCACTGCTCGAGGGTACCATGGAGTGTTCGAGGGTTACAAGCTAAGATGACCCGCGGGCAGGTGAGCCGGAACGGCATACTTTCCTCACACGATCATCTAAGTTGTAACGATATCCCCATGGCGGCATGGTAGAGCTTTACACCCACCCAGCCCTCCATAATGCAGAGGTGGGGTCAGGTACTTGCCGGGATCCGAAGTCCAGAATCCAACCGCACTAGAGCCTGCAAGCTCCCACTACACGGTGCGAAATCTCCTCGCAACACGTGGTCTTTGTGGTGTTATGCTAATGACAACAGCTCTAGGGGAGGTCTTGCTGAACTCGGCGATGTCTCCTGGTATCAGGGAACCGTTATAGGTCTTTGGGAGAGAGAGAGAAAACACTAGAAAAAGGTGTCAGTATGGATCCTTTGATTAATGAAATGTATTTGCAAAACAAACATAAGAAAGAAAAGGGAGTTCAGGCGCAGAACCGTTTTTGGAATCTTTCTTAGCGTTTCACCTGTCATGATTACATAGACAACACTTGAAGAAGCGTTAGCAAGTAGTTTTTATTCATAATAACACTTGAAGAGGATACACAAAGTAGAAAAAAGGAGGTTCAAGAATAGAACCGTTTGAGATCATCCCCGCTCCATGTGTGTGGTATATCCTCTCCTTCGTATGTCTACAAGCGGTAAGCGCCGCTCTTTAATGCTTCTTTGACAACAAAAGGGCCAACCCAACTTGGATTAAGCTTCCCAATTGAACCAGCTCTTGCAGCAGCATCAATCTTCTTTAGAATGAGATCTCCCACTTGGAAGTGTTTGATCCTCACGTTCTGATCAAAGTAGCGGGCCATCCTTCTTTTGACCTCCTCCTGCCTTATGGCTGCTTGATCTCTGATGGCCTCGATGTGTTCCAAGCTGAACCTCATCTCTTCATTATTCAACTCAAACCAGTCCTCAACGCCTTTTCTTGCAAGCATAACTCTAGGTGACGGGACTTCAAACTCAACTGGAATAAGTGCTTCTGAGCCGTGAGAAAGTTTGAATGGAGTCTCCCCAGTTGCGGATGATGGCGTTGTCCTAAGGGACCAGAGGATCGATGGAAGCTGATCAGCCCAGCTACCCTTGAGATTCTGTACTTTCTTTTTGAGCAAATTGAGGATCTGCTTGTTGGCTGCCTCTACTTGGCCATTGCTTCTGGGATGATGAACTGATGCAAACCGCAGCTCTGTTCCGATCTGCCTGCAAAAATCTATCATCTCTGAGTTGTTGAATTGTGGCCCATTATCAGTGATTATAGCCATTGGAATTCCATGCTGGCAGACAATCTCTCCCCAAATGAAGTTTTTGACGACCTGAGTAGTTGTCTTAGCTAATGCCTTGGCTTCGATCCACTTGCTGAAGTAGTCGATCATTACGATGATGAAACATCGCTGACTGCTTGCCATGGGAAAAGGACCGAGGAGGTCCATTCCCCAAACTGCGAAGGGCCAAGGAGTTGCAATCGATCTGAGGGACTGAGCTGCTTGGTGCTGAAGTGGAGCAAACTTCTGGCACTGAACACACTTTCTGGCATAGATTTCAGAGTCTCTCTTCATAGATTTCAGAGTCTCTCTTCATAGAGTGACTTCCACACTCTCCTGAATGAACCTCTTGCAAAACAGTGAAAGCTTCTTCTTCTGAAACACACCGGGCCATGGTAGAGAGGAAAGTTTTTCTGTAGAGGACTCCCGCCACTAGGAAGTAGTGAGCTGCCTTTATTCTGAACTTTTTCTTATCTCTGATTGTATGATGATAATCTCCCGTTGACAGATAGAGGATGAATGGGTCCATCCAAGAGGTACGTTGGTCTACTTTCATCAAATCTCCTTCCACCACTGCCGGGCGGAAAAGCTCGGAAGTTGTTCCTCCTGAAGGCATCCCATACTTGGAAAGAAAATCGGCCTCCTCATTTTCTGTTCTAGGGATGTGCTCGATGGTAAAGCTCTTGAACCTACCGACTTCTATCTTCACAAGAGCTAGATATTTCTTCAAGATTGGCTCTCTCGTTTTGAAGTTACTCTGCCTGATTATTGGTTACTGGAAAGTAAAATTTGATGTCCTGCTCCAACTTGACTCCGTTTGGATTGATGAGAACCACCCCTGCTCCGGAAGAACTCCTGCCTGAGGCACCATCAACATAGATGGTCCAAGCCAAAGGTGACCTCTCTGCCCGATCAGGACTGGACTCTGGCATGTCAATTATAAAATCTACTGGGACCTGAGCTTTAATGGCTGTCTTGGGAACATAAGAGATTTCAAATTCACTCAACTCTATTGCCCACTTAGCTAGTCTGCCGGAATGTTCTGGTTTTTCCAACACACCCTTCAAAGGTTGATCGATGACGACTTGAATTGAATGTGCTTGGAAGTATGGACGAAGCCTGCGAGCTGACATGACTAGCGCCAAGGCTAACTTCTCCAAAATTGGATACCATGTCTCAGCACTCTTTAGGATATGGCTAACATAGTAAATTGGGAATTGCTTTCTGCTCTCTTCCCGGAGAAGAACGGAGCTGACGGCCTCAGGGACAACCCCTAGGTACAAGAAAAGAATCTCTCCTGGCTGAGGACTCTGAAGCAGGGGTACTGAGGTCAGTTGCATCTTCAACTGCTCAAAAGCTTGGGAGCATTCTTCCGTCCACTCAAACTTGGAGGCTCCTCGGAGAGTTTTGAAGAATGGAGCACTCCTATCTCCAACCCGAGAGAGAAATCTCGCAAGGCCTGCTAGCCTCCCCCCTAACTACTGAACTTCTTTTGGCGAACGGGGGGTAGGCATATCAAGGATGGCTTTCACTTTATCAGGGTTGGGGGCAAGTCCTTCTGGAGTAAGGAGATGGCCAAGAAACTTCCCCTTACTCGCCCCAAATGTACATTTCAAAGGGTTAAGCTTCATTTTGTACCTACGCAGAGTAGCGAACGTCTCTGCTAGGTCTCGCAAGTGCAGCGAAAACGACTTACTCTTAATCAAGAGATCGTCTACATACACTTCTAGGTTCCTCCCCTTCTGATGGTTAAACACACGGTCCATCATCCGTTGGTAGGTTGCACCGGCATTCTTAAGCCCAAAGGGCATCACAAGGTAGCAATAACAACCATCATTAGTAATGAACGATGTGTGAGGAACGTCGGGCTTATGCATTCTTATCTGGTGATAACCAGAAAACACATCTAAAAAACTCATATAAGAGTACCCTACCACGGAATCAACTAAAGAACCTATCCGAGGCAAGGGGTAACAATCTTTAGGGCACGCTTTATTAAGTTTGGTAAAATCTACACACATTCGCCATTTTCCTCCTGGTTTCTTAACCATTACAACATTAAAAATCCAAGTAGGATATTGAATTTCTTTGATAAAATTTGCTTTGAGGAGCTTTGCGACCTCCTCCCTTATCGGCTCTGCAAGCTTTGTGGCTATGTCCCTCTTCTTTTGTTATATAGGCTTGCAGCCGGGATCAACGTTCAAGTGGTGGCACGCAACATCGGGATCCACTCCTGGCATTTCTTCTGCTGACCAGGCGAAGACATCCAGATTATTGAGCAAGCAGGAAATCAACTCAGCCTTTTGTTCTTCAGGTAGCTCAGAGTTGATGGAGAGCTTCCTCTCCTCCCCCTCAGCAATGGGGACTCCTTGCGTCACCTGGGCAGGTTCCAGGTGAGCACCTTCATCAGCAGCGGCTTCTGAACTGGGGGAGGCTTCCGCAGCTTCTATTGGAGCAAGGGAAGGGCTGGCTTCAACCATGTTGACAGTGCGGACGTAGCACTCCCTTGCTCTTCTTGGGTCACTCCTGACCCGACACATCCTTCCATCGGCAAAGAACTTGATGGCAAGGTGGTAAGTGGAAACCACCGCTTGATACTTGTTTAACAGGGGCCTGCCGAAGATGGCATGGTAGCTGCTGGGTGCGTAAACCACTTTGAATTGTATCTGCTTAGTCGCCCCTCCAAGCTTCACGGGCAGGATGACGCTGCCCTCCACCTCTTTTCTCTCTCCTGAGAAGCCATAGAGTGGCCCCTCAGTGGAAAGCAGAGGCTTTTCGGTCCTCAGGGCCTCAAAGGTAGACTTGAACAGGAGGTTGACCGAGCTGCCTGTGTCAACAAGAATTCTATCAACTGTAAAGTCTCCAATACCAGCCTGGATCACTACTGCATCATTAAATGGGTTGGCTGTTTGAGGTAGATCTGTTGGACCAAAGGTGACAACCTCACTTGGAGGAGCAACGGAAGAAGAGGCCACCTCTGCCCGGGTGACCCTTGAAATTGACGATTTCCGAGTAGACTCGGTCCCTGCTCCACCATGGATGAAGAAGAGGCGTCCCAGAACCCCTTCATCATTTGCATCGAAGCACTCTACCGGGACGTTGATCAGCCCCATACGGCCTTCGTCCTCTACATCCACACATTCCTGGTATGCCTCAGCTACTTCTTTGCCCTTTTAGGTGGATGGCTTCGAAGAAGAAGGAGAATCCTTCTTGGCCAAGTCGATCTTGCCTTCGGCAAGCAACTTTTCTATCAGCGTGCGAAGGGCCTTGCAGTCCTCAGTCAAATGGCCCTTTTCTTTGTGGAACTGACAATATTGTGCATTATTCCCCGGCTTCCACATTTTCTGAGGCTCTTGCCTCTTTTCTTCTGATCTCCTTTGCAAGATCTGGATGACTTCGTCAAGATCCAGATCTATAGTGTCCTCCATGGGGCTTTCATCAAATTGGATCGGAGCAGGCAAGGCTGCTTGTTGGAGGATGGGAAGAGCTTGCAATGGAACGGCGGGAGTGGCGGCCAACGGCAGTCTCTGCTCATGAAACTGTTGATGGCCTTGGAATGGTTTCTTGTTGCGGAAGTTCCTGCCTCTTTGAGACGGAGGCTGGATGTCTGGGCGAGGGGGCTTGCCACGAGAGGAAGAAGCGGAGGCATCCCTTCCTTCAACCTTAGCTATCAGGGATGAGACATAAGTTGGATTGGCATTTTCTCCTTCAATGAAATGGTTGACCATGGCGATCAACTCTTGATAAGTCTCAGGTGCCTTGGTTGTTGCTTTAAACTTCAAAGGGCCTTCCCGGAGGCCATGGATCAAGGAGACCTTATAATAATCGGGGTTTACATTCCTGACCCCTTGGATCTCTCTCTGAAAGCGATCAACGAATCACGCCACCGATTCATTATCCCTTTGCTTGATTTCAAATAGGGCATCTGGCCCATTCTTCCTCTTCCTCGAGGTAGCAAACCTCAGCAACAACTGGCTACGAAGCTCTGCGAAAGAAGAGATTGTGCCCGAAGGCAGCTCGTAGAACCACTCTCTCGCTGGTCCTTCGAGAGTGGTAACCAGCAGTTTACACTTGATAGCATCTGAGAGGCATCTCAAAGCTACTGCCCCCTCAAATGCTTGGAGGTGAGAGACTGGATCAGTCCCTCCTGAATAGAATGGGATGTGAGGCTCCCTGAAGTTGCTCGGAGCCGATTCCCATCGGATTCGGTCAACAAAGGGAGACGGGGTCTCGAACTCTGCGGAGTAGAAAGGGCGGACTGGAGCCGAGGAGTCCACGGGCTCGGCGGACTGGCGGTCAGCAAAATGAGGTTGGCGGGCAGGAGTGCCCCTGGCAGCTTCTCTGAAGAAATTTCTGAAAGCGAACTGCTCCTCCTGAGGGCGCAGAGGGGCGGCGGACTGAGCAGGGTTCCGGGGAGTTGCTGGCGACTGCCCAAGCGGAGTTCGGCGAGCTGGGGTCTGGCGGACTGGCGATTCCGCTGGGTCCGCTGCGGCCTGAGGAGCAAGCCGCTGGGCCAGCGCGAGCAGAGCTTGGCTGATTGCGTCGAGACGCTGGTCAGCCTGCTGGCGGGACTGCTCGGCCTCAAGGCGAGCTTGCTCAATTGCGTCTCAAAGAGAGTCCTCTGAAGAGCTGGAGCGGTCTGCAGAGCGGGCTCTGCGCTCTGACATTTCCGTCTGCTGATTTCAAAACACTACTCGGATCTGAAGGCCGCGTGTTAACTGTTGATGCGCGAAAACACAAGGGGGGTCGAGCACCACCAGCTAACGGTTTGAACACCGGGGAATAGGTAGACTGCAAGTAGTGATCTATTAAGCGGATGAGGGCAGGAAGAAGAGCAGGGCCGTGAACCACGACAACAATAGACTTCGCCCGTCGCGGCCTGAATGCCTCTCTTGCGACGGGCTTTCCCTTGATTGAAGAAGGATTTGGTTACAAGTGAAAGGAAAAGGTTGACAAGAGCAGAGCGAGGGGGAGTCCGCAAGGCATAAGATTCGAGTCCGCAGCCTGTAACAAGTAGGATCCTGGGTCCGAGTCAGCGTGCCTTGGGTGCACCACCTCCCCCCTATTTATAGGATAGGGGGCCTGCCCAAACGGGCAGGGCTAAAATAACCGACTGCCCGGGGTACAGGAGAACCGGGCAGCGGTGACGGGAAGCAAAAAGAAAGAACACGCCAGTCCGCGCAGAAGGGGCGGACTGGGCTCGCGGACTAGAGCTTCCACTGCTGCTGGGGGCGATCCTGCTGGAGGGCGGCGGCCTGGGCGGACGAGACACTACGTCCGCCGCAGTAGAGAATCCAATACCCCAAGTCCTAGCGGACTGAGCGGACAGGGTCTTGCATCCGCTGATGGGGTACCACCCTTGGTGTCCGATTGGCGATCTTGCCGGACTGGGCGGACTGACAAATCGTGTCCGCGCCTGTTGAAAGGGGGGCTTTGGAATCTTGCAGGGTGTTGCGGACTGAGGGGTTAACAATACAGACTGAAGATGGCCTGTCCATATGCAGTCTAAGTTCACCCTTGAATTAATAAAGAAGTATGGTATGGAATCATCCACTACCATGAGAACTCCTATGGGGTCAAGTGTATCTCTAAGCAAAGATGATGCAGGGAAACCTGTAGATGAAACTTTGTATAGAGGGATAGTTGACTCCCTTCTATATCTGACTGCTATTAGACCAGATATCATGTATGCTACATGTGTCTGTGTTAGGTACCAATCATGCCCTAAAAAATCTCATCTTACTGCAGTAAAAAGGATTTTGAGATATCTTAAGGGCACACCCAATCTAGGCCTTTGGTACCCTAGGAATGGAGATTTTCTACTGACAGGCTATTCAGATGCAGATTTTACAGGTTGCAAAGAAGATAGAAAAAGCACTACAGGCACCTGTCAATTTCTAGGAGGAAGATTGGTGTCTTGGAGCAGTAAGAAGCAGACCAGTATGGCAATCTCCACAGCTGAGCAGAATATGTTGCTGCAGGAAGTTGATGTGCACAGCTACTGTGGATACAACACCAGCTAGAAGATTATGGTATTCAGGTCAGTAGAACACCTTTGTTTTGTGATTCTACAAGTGCAATTTCTATTGCTAATTATCCTGTTTCACATAGTAGGACTAAGCATATAGAAATTAGATAACATTTTCTTAGAGAACATGTAGAGAAAGAGGACATATCACTAGAATTTGTCAAAACAGATAATCAAATTGCAGATATGTTTACTAAGCCTCTAGATGAAACTAAATTCAATAAGTTTAAAATTGAATTAGGAATGTTGAACTTAGATTAGTTTAACAAAATTGGCCAAGTAAAATAGTGTCGACACAAGGAGTTGTATGTGTCGACACATAGAAGTGGTGTCGACATTCTAGGGAAATGATGTCGACACATCTAGAAAATAGGTGTCGACACTTCAGAGAAGTAGTGTCGACACATCCAGAGTAGGTGTCGACACATCTAGAAGTGGTGTCGACACTTAGGTTCACCACAGATTTCGTCGAGTGGAGAATCGACTAATCATCGAGCGCAGAAGTATAAGTGTCAACACATAGAAGTCAACACTTATGTCGAGACATTAGAAGTCTGTGTCGACACTTTTCAACAGTGTCGACACATTTAGAGGATTATAACATGCCTTTTCACCTTCGTTTTTAGAAAGGTATAAATTGGTCAACAACATTGTCTGTCGACACGCTCTCCATAGTTTCGAGACCAAAACTTTGTGTCGACAAATTCTCTCATCTACATTCAAGATTTAACTCAACCCTAATGACGCCCAAGCTTGAGTATAATGTCAATGAAGGATACAAACTGGTACGCAATGCATTTGATGGAGCAGAATCTGAAATTCAAGCTGTAGTAACCCTAATTGCCGAGAATGGGTTGGAGTTTTTAGTCTCTGAGCCAACAAAGATTTTGAAGAAGGAAATCCTAGAATTCTATTGCGCTGCAACTTTAGATTCGACTGGATTAAAGATCAAATTAATAGTTCAGGGAGCTAAAGTCAAACTTACTTTGAAAAGCTTGAGAAAAACTCTTCAACTACCAAGAACTCAAGAAGAGGAAGATGTACCTGCATCTAAGACAAGGGAAGCACTTCAATGGTGTGGATTGGATCCCACCTTGAAGATTGGAGCTGCCATGAACAGAAAAGGAATGAATCAGCAAGGCAAATTTCTTTCAGAAATAGTTGGCAAAGTCATCCTCTGCAAGCCAGGGGGACATGATAGGATTTCTGCCTACATATTCAGCCTGATGACAAGGATCATCTATATATTAAACAATGATTGGTCAGCAGTGATTTTTGAAAAGATTAATGAAGGTATTAAGAAATCCAATTTGGGTAGAATTATAAGTCTGTACTTAGCTGGAACTATTCCTGAAGTGATGAAACAGTCAGCTAGAACTAAGATAAATCAAATGAGGAGGATGAACATTAGGATTATCTCAAGATGTGATAGGGTACTAACTAAGGATATGCCTAATGAGGAAAGGTAAGAGGTTCCTAAGAAATCTACAGCACAAGAAATTCCTGCACAAGATCCTACATATGAAGCACAAGTCCAGGGGGAGCCTCAACATGAGGAAGTGCCAACTCACTTGGACAGTGAAATGACAACACAAACTATACTTGAGGTAATACATGAAGTAAATCAAACAAATTTCACTATTGAGGATGAAATGCTTACTGAATCTTTGATTGATGTTGACCAGCCAACACAACTAAACAATCAAGCACAAGATATTATCTTGGAAGATACATCTGTTGCTGCTGATGCTCATGAGATAAGAGAATCTCCAGTGCCAACTCAACAAGAGTTTACATTAGAAGAGCTATTTCCTGATATTGAGGGGGAGCATGCTGGTTTTGAGGGGGAGAAAACTGCTTTTGAGGGGGAGCAAGTAGAAACTCATGGGGAGACTGTAAGAAATGAGGAGGAGCAAATTAGAACTGAAACTGAGGAGCAAAGGACTCAGGGGGAGCAACCTAGAACTACACAGGA
Organism: Platanthera guangdongensis; assembly: GCA_039583875.1. Classification (NCBI taxonomy): domain Eukaryota; kingdom Viridiplantae; phylum Streptophyta; class Magnoliopsida; order Asparagales; family Orchidaceae; genus Platanthera; species Platanthera guangdongensis. The sequence continues at coordinate 116,465,579 of CM077147.1, read as the reverse complement.
CTTGCCTCCTAGTCCTAAAGATAGAGTTGATATAGCCAGTACCTCTAATTCTAAGGATGCTGCTGAGGTTCAAGCTAAGAAAAGGAAGCTTATGGTCTTCAAAAGGAGAAGCCAAAGCTACAAGAAGGCATTACAAACTGTTGTTCCTCAGCCTGCCCCAACAATTGATTATAGTTCTTTGTTAGTATCCATGCAAGTGAAGTTGGATGAGCAAAGGGTTGCCATGGAGAAGTATATGGATGAGACTCACAAAGATCTTCAATTCTCCTTGGCTCAAGACATCAAATCCATAAGATTTGAGGTGAATCAAAATAAGAAGGAAATGACTGATTGTTTCCACAAAGGAGGTAATGCAGTGGTTTTCCTAGCTACCCATCAAGAAAAGATAAAGACACAAGTTGATGATATAGCTCTTAAGCAAGGCTCTGTCCTAGAGAATCAACTAAGAATGAATGATAATCTAACAGAATCACATAATGTGATTGTCACTTGAATGAAGAATCTTGCTACTGCCCACACTGAGGAAAAGGCTAAAGCCCAAGCAGAGTTTGATAAGAAATTCCAGGCAGAACTAGCTGCTGTTCAAACAGCTATTAAGGATTCACAAAAGACTATTTTTGCATAGCTCTTAAAGTTAAAGTCTTTTTATAAGGATGATGTTAACTTTCTGGATGAACAAATCAGATTTCAGAAGGATGACCTTAGGGATCATGTGGCCAGAGAAGTCATAAAGGGGGAGAGAGTATTAGTCAAAGCTGGATCTGACCATGCTAAATTGATTTCCAATAGCATCAAAGCCACACTTGGATATCCACCCCTGTGTGATGATGACAATGTGGCTGAATCTGCTATAAACCCTGCTGTTTTTGGAGGTGAGCAAGCTGAAGTTGCTCAAGTTATCTATCCTCCAGCAGATTTTGAAATGATACATCATGAAGTAAAATCTATGTACAGTCCTCCTGAAGGAAATAAAAATATTATTCTTGAGAAAGTAGACAAGCCTGTGCCAGAGGAGTTTTGAAGGAGCAAGAAGCTCTTTTGTCCAAGAAGAGATTCAGAGAACAGGCAGAATTGAAGCCCGATTTTGAGCAGTGGAGTCCAACCTCCAGGAACATTATACCGACTACTTGGAAGGCTGTAAAGGATAAAACTCATGATAGAGGTAAATGGTACTCTGCACAAGAATGACAAAAGCATGAGGCCAGATAAGAAGCCATAGTTCAGTACAGGAGAAAGGCAAAACTAGGGAAGCTACCTCCTAATGCTCAGGAGCCTAGCAAATATTTCCCTAAGCCCTTTCACTACTTTGAAAGACAAGAAATAAGGGCTGAAGAATTAAGAATAAAGATATAAAGGGCAAGAAACCAGCTGATGACACTGATGTTCCTGTACAAGCTAAAGTCCAATCAGGCAAAGGAATTGTCATCAAGGTACCAGACCTTCCTTAGATTAGTTTTACTAGATTTTATAACATTGTAATCTTTTGTGTTAAAATCTATGTAAACTTTTGTTGAAGAAAGTATTGGAAGTTGAAACAAAATTATAATGAATGCTCATTGTGTTAGCATACTTATTCTGTGATAAAATATCCTTTATGTTTTGTTTTAAGTATTTACCTTGTCATATAATATTGTTATACATCATAATGTGTATTTGTTATGAATGGTGTATATCATTGACTAATGGTCATGACTTCTCCAAATAGGGGGAGACTGTTGGGTACATTGAAAATGTGTACCAGATTTGAAGAAGCCTCACCCTACTCAATGATATGCATCAAGGTGTATTTGATGTGTTTTGAGTTTATATGTACAGGTTAAGTAAATGCAGGAATGCAGAAAAATTTCTAAGTCCATGTGTCGACACCTAGAGAAGCAGTGTCGACACCTATGAAGGCTTGTGTCGACACTTGGAGTTAGTTGTGTCGACACTTGGAAAGGCTGTGTCGACACCAGAAGCATTTGTGTCAACACCAAGAGGCTGTGTCAACATACAGAGAAGCAAAATCGACATCAACTGTGTCGACACCAAAAGTCAGTATCGACACACATGAATACTTAGTCGACATCAATTGTGTCGACACCAAAAGGCAGTATCGACACATTGAAGACTTTGTCAACATGATGCAGAATTTCAACAAAGTTAAAGAAAAGAAGTAACTGTGTCGACACACAGAGGCAGTGTCGACACACAGAAGACTTTGTCGACATCAACTGTGTCGACACACAGGACTTGTGTCGACACACAACAAAGTTTCAACTATGCTAAAGAAGAAGTATTTGTGTCGACTCACAGAATCAGTGTCGACACATTCAACAGAAGGTTGTGTCGAGAAGTATTAACAACAACAAAGGAGATGTGTCGACACTTATTCCACTTGTGTCGACACTTAGTCTACCCTTGTCGACACATGATAAAGATCAGTCTCGACACTTTCAGACAGAGACAGTATTTCAAGAAGTGACTGAATGACTTGACAGCTGCCATTTCTAACCGGTCTACTGCAAATGTCAAAGCTGTCAGAAGTTTGTTAGAAACCGGATCAGCCAGTTACCATGGAGGAAGACTATATAAAGGCTTTCTCCTTCAACAAAAGAAGTGATCAATAACAATTAAGAAGAAGATTGAAGAATCTAAAAAGATATCTAACAACACAAAAAGAAGAAGATCTTCGACAGAAGATCTAAGAAGTTGGAGAGAGAGAGCTCCATCGAAGAAGAGCAATTGCTGAACCAGGCTGCCAAGAATGATTTAGATTGAGATCTGAATCTCAAGTCAGAAGCTGATTGAAGATCAACTTCTCAGGAGATTCAACCCTACTGAGTTCAGATTCAAGAAGCTTTGAAGAAAGCAAAGAGAGGTTGATCTCTGCCATCAAGTTCTTCCAAGAACTGATCAAGAAACCATCCATCCATTCTCTCTCTATCAGGGTGGTGGTTATTTACTTTGTTAAATCAAATTTTGTAGGATCATTATAGATCTGAGATTGTAAGCCTATGTTTATAAAGGCTGAGTGTAGGATAATATTTTCTTTGAGTTGTATGCCTTATTGAAGGCTGAGGTAGGGCTGTGAGCCTGAGTTGTAGGAGATTGTGATCTCTGAGTGTAGGCCTTGTTGAAGGCTGAGGTAGGGCAGATTGCCTGAGTTGTAGGAACCTGGTTTGGGTTCTGAGCCGTAAGATCTGAGGATCTGAGTTGAAGTGCAGAAGTTAGGACGAATCTAGTACACTGCTAGATAGGCGAAGGGGGAAAGTGGATGTACCCAGACCTTGGGGAACCACTATAAAAACTGTGTGCACTCTGTGATTGTTGTGATGTGTTAGTAGTAGAATTTGCAGTTTATTATTAGTTAACTGAACAGCTTTTCTGCCTTAAAAGAAAAACAGGAATTACACCTATTCACCCCCCCTCTAAGTGGTTAGGCACTAATTCTTTCAGATTCTTCTTCGGTGTCGCTCCAAGTTTCAGCTACAAAGCCCTTCTCTTTTCTCTTGTGCTTGCTGGAGGAAGGCTTGCTGTAGTGATGTCTTCTGGAGCATTTTTATCTCCTTTTCTCCTTCTTTTGATTCTCAGGACACTCTGAGATAAAGTGTCCTGGCTTCCTACACCCAAAACCAACAACCTCTTTAGTGGGTGTTTTGTCATACCTTTGTTTGTCATCCTGCCTTGATGACTTTCTTCTGAAGTCCTTCCTTTCCATCTTGTAGAATCTCTTGGCAAAGAGGCTCAGAAGTTCTTCACTGACAGTTGGGGCTTCTATCTCTTCTAAAGCTTTGAAAGCTATGTTTTGCACCTTCCTTGATGATGTAGAGGCCTTCTAATCAGCAGCCTCCCTTGTCTTGTTCAACTGCTTATAAGATTTGAGCTTGCCAAGAAGAGATTCTGTCGAAATATCATTGAAACTTCTGGCCTCCTTAATTGTCCATATCCTAGAATCCCAAGTGCTAGGGAAGCACATTAGGATTTTATCATTTATCTCAGTTAATGAGATGTCTTTATCCAGGGTTCTTAGTTCATTTATGATGACACTGAGTTTTTGTACATGTCTGCAACTGTCTCTGATTCCTCCTTCCTAAAATTCTCATATTGTGATATGAGTAGGGATCTCCTGTCTTTCCTTTCATCTGATGAGCCAGCAACTATTTGGTTCAGTGAGTCCCAAATAGCCTTTGCAGAGGTGAACTGATGAGTCCCGTTTATATAGGATTTTACGGACTCATCTGGGCTGGTTTTCATGGCTTTGCACTTCACTTTTCGGTTGTTTTCATTGATATTTAGTTCCTACTGTGTTGCACGTTTAGTGCACTTTTCTACCTCGTGGGTGCGCAATTGCGCATTCGATTGCTGGGGGTATGCACTTGGTGCTCCCCAGGGCTCGTTCCATTAGTTTTTATTGCATTTTGTTGATTGTTGGATGGTCCTCCTTTGTGAGTTTATATTTTGTGCAGGTGGTGCATTTTCCCACAAGGCAGGAATTCTATCTCAAGGAAAACGCACGGTCGTGCGTTTCTTTCACGCACGGTTTGCGTGAAATCGTGCGTTGTAGTCGACTGGAAGAACGTCGAGCTGAGCTCGACGAATTTCCACTTGTACGGTTGACGTACGGTTTCTTCGAAACTGTGTGCGAAGGAAACACACTGATTTCTTGTAGCTTCCCAGTTTATTCTGTTCTGTGGCTAATCGTGCGTGTTGTTCACGCACGGGCGGTTGCGCCCGTGTGCGAGTAAAACACACGGTTTTCCTGTATTTTTTGATTTTCCAGCACTATATCGCTACCCGTGCGATGTCGTTCACGCATGAGAGGAACCGCTCGTGCGTGAAGGAAATGCAAGGGTCAACGCTTCTTCTTCCTCATGCATTTTCTGGATATTAAAATCGCACGGTTCATGCACGGGCGTGCGCCAGACCGTGCGTGACCATTTTTTTTTGACTTTTACTATTTAAGCCGCAGATTTCTTCTGGACCGAGATATCTCCACTTTCCCCCGCCATTTCCGCCCCGTTGAGCGGGAACTCGTCCCACCAACCGTCATTTTCTCTCTCCTCCTTCAAGGGTTGATCCAGCCACCCATTGTCCTCCAAAGATCTTGTTAAAGCTTTGTCTCCGACCGCCATCTCCATTGCTGACCTCCAAGCTACTGTTTGAGATCTTAGTTGCAGAACTTGTGAAGTATTTCGCTATGATCAGAATCAGCGACCACAACACGAAGAAGATGGGTGTAAAGGAGGACGAGACAGCCCTTCTGGATCCCGGATACCTTCCAAAGACCGATCTAGGACGAGGCTCGACAACCATCGCTTCCGGCCATGAATCTTGGAGAGCCTTCGAGTGCCTGGTTGTATTTCACCCCCTCTTTTATTGGATTTGCTTTAACCTGAACTTGTGCTAGTATGCTTGAGGTTTAATAACCATGTTTTGCTCAAGGTCTTGCTATGGTTTTGTGTGGTAATTTCTTGATCATGATGTTTGTTGATGAGCTTCATCTTTGTTAGAGAAAGTTGTGTTTGGTCCATTCTAGTGACTGCTAGAAGCGCGCGATGTGGAGAGGTGTTTACGACCCTCGATAGTTTGTTCGTCTCCGCTATTACTCTTTTTGGAGTAATTCACCCTGGCGACGCGGTGACGGCGACCCGCACTTGATTAATGCTGCTTAGTGTAGGAAACTCAAAATCAAACCCTTCGTTTTTTACTTAGCACTTTCATTCATTTCTCAGAAAGCGGAATCCATGCTCCCTACATGCACTCCGCATGAGATCGATACCTGGGGAAGCTACTCCTCCCTTTTATTACTTGGCCGTGAACGGTAATCTTACCTCAAGCGCATCAAGTTTTTGGCGTCGTTGCCGGGTAGTGCAACCGTTGCATGTATTTTTAGAATTATGAATGATGTTTGATGATTCCATCCTTTTCTGTACTCACATTGCTCAGTTCGACTTTTGCCAAAGGCTAATTCAAAATGCAGGATATTATGTTAGCCTCTAACCACATGGCAGATAACTTTGAGATGTCCGCAAATCTGATCAAGTTTGTCTCACAGTATTGTTTATTTCATGGGTTCTAAGGAGAGAATGCCAGGGCTTATATCGATAGCTTTTCGAATCTTTGTGGCACTTTTTGCTATTCAGGGAGAATGCAGTATGTGGCTATGATTAGACGTTTTGTGTTTTCTCTTGCGGGGAAAGCTAGACAATGGTATAGGGATATCTTCCCGAGTGCGCTGACTTCGTGGAAGTGTGTTGAAGTTCAATTCCTCAGAAATTTCTCCTCGCGCACGTTGTTGACACATGTGAATTTAGATTTGGTCTCATTCGTTCAGGCTCCTCGTGAGTCTCTCTCAGAGGCTTGGGAAAGATTTCAGCTGTTGCGATCGAGGTGCTCTGGGATGGACACATTTGTAGTGCCGTTTTTGCAAACATTTTATTTTGGTATTCATGAGAGGTTTCGATACTTGTTCGACACAGCTGCTGGTGGTGCCCTCCATAATAGGAATACAGATGATGCTTGGCGGATCGTGGCAGATGTGGTGTGTTCGAGTAGTTTGTGGAAGATGCTTCCCGTGACTGAAGTGGACGTCATCTCTTATTTCAGAACTAACAATGAGGGGGAGAGCGAACGTCTTTTCTGTGGTTTTCTGGAATGGTTTGAAAAGTGGTGGCAGTCCCAAGCCATAATATTGCGACAGCTGCAGGACATCATCGTCGCTGTTGGTAAGATGTGGAATTTATGGGTCTGATGTCCTGCTAAAACTGTTAATACTATGAATTTCAAAAGTGGTAGGTTGGTGGAGAATCATGCGTTTCAGGAGGACCTGCATTCTGAATGTCAGGCTGAGCGTTGTACCAATGTGCCTTCCAAGGAACCGTCAGTGATTTTCACACCTGAAGTTCAAATTCAGCCAGCGCAACCCCCATTTCTACATAGGTTGCAGAATATAAGAAAGGAGAGGCAGCAGCAAAAGCTTCACGATGTTTTGAAGGGGATTCAGGTTAACATTCCCATGGTGGATTTGCTAACTCGGGTGCCTCGCTATGCGAAGTGCTTGAAAGATCTATTGGCTAAACATTGGGCCTTTGGGTTATGCGTCAGTATTTCGATCCGAGAGGATTGCCCCACTATGGCAGTATGACATTGGCCTCTGAAACAAAAAGATCAAGGGAGCTTTATGATTGCTTGCACCATTGGGCGATCCATGATTAGACTGGCTTTATGCGATTTGGGAGCTTCTATCAACCTCATGCCGCTATCCTTCTTCCGTGAGCTGGACTTTGGGATTCTCAGTCCCATTAATGTCATTCTACAACTGGCTGATTGGTCGAAGAAGAAACCTATGGGAGTGGTTGAAGATCTCACGGTTGCTGTTAACGGGTTGGCCTTTCCGGCAAACTTTGTTATCCTTGACATTGAGAATACGTCTGATGCTCCCATTATTCTAGGGCGGCCATTCCTTGCCACTGCCAGAGCCATCCTTGATGCGGAAAATGGTTTGTTGACGTTGCGCCTTGGATCAGAAGAAACGGTTTTAGATATGTATAAGGCGTCAAGGGAGGTTGACCGAGCAGATCTGGGTGCCATGGAGTTTCAGGAGGATGAAGTTGAGTTACGGGGTCCCAATATGGACATTCTAGAAAGGCCCCATAAGGCGTGGGATGGAGGACACGAGCGTGCGGCCATTCCCCCGTTCGATTTTGAAGGTTCTCACGAACTCAAGCAGCTACCTGGCACTTTGAAGTATGCCTTTCTAGGGGAGAAAGACACTCACCCTGTCATTATTTCAGCATATCTTACGGCTGATCAGGACTGCCATCTCGTTGAGTTGCTAAAGCTACATAGGAAAGAATTTGGGTGGAAAATTTCAGATGTTCAAGGGATCAGTCCCGCTGTTTGCATGCATAAGATTTTACTGGAGGATAACTTCAAGCCATCTGCCTAACCGCAACGCCGATTAAATCCTATGTTGTAGGAGGTGGTAATAAAGGAGGTTATCAAACTTTTGGATGCTGGAATTATTTACCCCATAAGCGACAGTGAATGGGTGAGTCCGGTTCAGCTGGTACCCAAAAAAGGAGGTGTTATTGTCATCTGTAATGAGAATGGCGAACCGCTTACTACAAGGCCTGTTATTGGGTGGAGAGTTTACTTTGATTATCGAAAGTTGAATGCGGCGACCAGAAAGGACCACTTCCCACTGCCATTCATGGACCAGATGCTGGAAAGGCTGGTCGGGCATGGGTTCTACTGTCTCTTGGATGGGGATTCGGGATATTATCAGCTGGCTATTGCCCCTGAGGACCAAGAAAAGATGACGTTTACATGCCCGTCGGGGACTTTTGCTTTCCGGCGACTTCCTTTTGCATTGTGCAACGGTGTGGCCACTTTTCAACGATGCATGACCGCAATTTTTTGTGAAATGGTTGGAGATTTCTTAGAAGTGTTCATGGATGACTTTTCCCTATTTAGTTATAGCTTTGATGGAGCATTGCCCAACCTCTCATTGGTCTTGCATCGCTGCAAGGCTACCAATTTAGTGCTCAACTGGGAGAAGTACCATTTCATGTTGCGTGATGGGATTATTCTGGGGCACAAAGTCTCTCAGCTAGGGCTAGAAGTTAATCCTGCAAAGGTTGAGGTGATCAAAAACCTGCACCCTCCTTTTTCACTTCATGGTATTCGCAGTTTCATGGGGCATGCTGGGTTCTATCGGCGCTTCATTCGGGATTTCTCGGCTATAGTTAAGCCCTTATCCAATCTTTTGGTGAAGGATGCTAAGTTCGAGTTTAATGATGACTGTCATCGGTCGTTTAACTGCTTAAAAGATCGCTTGGTTACTTCCCTGATTCTCTCATCCCCTGACTGGACAGTGCCTTTTGAGTTAATGTGTGATGCTGTGATGTGGTAGTGGGGGCTGTGTTGGGGCAGCGTAAAAATAAAATCTTCCATATGATTGCTTACGCGAGTTGGACATTGAACGATGAGCAGCTAAATTACACCACTACCGAGAAGGAGTTCTTGTCTGTGGTCTTTGCTTTTGAAAAGTTCCATTCGTATTTGGTCCTTTCCAAGGTGGTGGTGCATTCTGACCATGCGGCCATTTGCTTCCTCATGCGCAAGAAAGATGCCAAACCTCGGCTTATGAATTTGATTTTATTACTGCAGGGGTATGATATTGAAATTCGGGATCGCCGAGGAATTGATAATTTGATTGCCGATCATCTGTCGAGACTCGACTGGGGAGGATGCGAGGATTCGTGTGGAATTTCCATTTCTGATGCCTTTCTTGATGAAGGCCTCTTCACACTTTCTTCTGCTACGCCTGCTCTGTGGTATGTTGATTTTGCCAATTTTTTGGTAAGCAAAGCGTTGCCTCCTCATTTAATGTATCAACAAAAGAAAAAGTTTTTCTCTCACGTCAAATATTACCTTTGGGAAAATCCTCTCCTGTTCCGCACCTGCGCTGATGATGTTATTCGACGTTGCATCCAAGAACTTGAGGTTAAAGACATTCTGAGGCATTCCCATGATCGTGAGGCAGGCAGACATTTTGGGGCCGCACGGACTGCTCGCAAGGTCCTTCAGTGCGGATTATTTTGGCCTACGCTGTTTCGGGATTATTTTACATATGTCGAAGAGTGCAACGAATGTCAACGCACTGGAAGCATCGCTCGCCATGATGAGATGCCTCTGAACAACATGCTGGTCTGCGAGTTATTTGATGCTCGGGAAATTGACTTTATGGGTCCCTTCCCCATGTCGCATGGGAAGTAGTACATCCTGGTCACTGTTGATTATGTATCCAAATGGGTGGAGGGAGAGGTGGTTGCATCAAATGATGCTCTCACCGTACTCCACTTCCTGCATAAAAATATCTTATCCCGCTTTGGTTCCCCAAGGACGATAATTAGCTATGGAGGTAGTCATTTTTTCAACCAGCAATTCACTCAATTGCTGAAAAGGTTCGGTGTTCATCACATGGTTGAATTGGCATATCATCCCCAGACTTGTGGTGTAACATCCCAAATTTTAGAATGGGAAACTTTTGGGTGACACGGCCTGGGACACGGGCGTGTCCCAGGGCATGTCCTGCTCGGGTGCGTAGATGTCGCGAGTTTGACAAAAGTGAGTTCAACGAAGTGTTTGGGAGGTACCCGCCCTGTGACACGGGCGTGACCTAGGGCGTGTCCCCCTTGGTCAACACTCGAGTGCTTTGATCGACGAACGTGGTCGACAGAGGAAACAAGCCATACTACACGGGTGTATACCATCTGACACAGGCGTGTCGGAGGGCGTGTCCCCTTTTGGTCGACGAAATGAGCTCGACGATCGTCGAGTGCAATCACACGCCCTGTGACTGATGACTAGTTTTAGTCATCACTTTTTGGGTAGTTTAGTATTCATAAATCTTAAGTTTTAATACAGTTTTATCGATTTATATGCTTATTATATTGTTATTTTATTTTAATGTTTGATGTTATAATATAAAAATCTATAGTTTATTATATGTATTTTTGTTATATTATGTTATGTTTGTTATAAAGAAATAGAACTAATGTTTTTTTTGTTTTGTTGTTTGTAGCTTCAAGTCCAAGTTCAACATGATGCAGCCCAAGCCTCCTCCATGCAAAAAACCTGAGCCCATGCCGGCCCTCCTTGATGCAGCCCGGCCTCCTCCCCACTTCAAGATGCAGCCCACAAAGAGCAGCCCGCCCCCTTCAAAGTGCAGCCCACTCTCTCCATACTTTGGCCCATTTGAGGCTCATGCATGGCCGGCCACTCCTCATGCATCCCCTCTTTCATTCCCACTCTCTCCCCTTTATTATTTTCTCTTACATTTATTCCTCATGCATCTCCCCACTCACACCTTCTCTCTTATTTAATTCTCATTCACCCCTCTTTCCCTTTCTCTCATTCTCATTTAAACTCATCCATCCCCCCATCTTTTATTTATTTTGTTCTTTTTCATTTTCCAAAATGCACATACATGCATGTAGCCATTCCCTCCCCCCCCTCATTAAATGTCATGCATGCATCCTCTCCCCTTTGCATGGCTGGCCACCTCCTTTGCCCCCCCCTCATCTTCATTTTATTCTAGAAGCTTCTCCATCTCCTATAAAAGCCACCGCATCCCTCAAGCCAAATGAAGGAATTTTGGGGGAAGTGAAGTTTTAAGTTAAATTGAGTGTGGAGTTGGAGAGTGGAGAGTGCTTGTGAGTTGTTATTGTTAGTTTCATTATTGTATTAGTTTTTGCATTATTACAAGTTTTCTTCATAATATAGTCTTGTCTTTTTTAATATTTTGTGTACTCTTCTTTTTTGCAAGTAATGAAAATATTCCTCTCTTATCTTGTTTTGTCTTCCCTTTCAGTTATGAGTAGCTAATTTCTCTTAGCCTTCGATCGTGAGGATCCATAAAATGAGATGAGGGTTTCTTTTATTTCATAGCTTTATTTTTGCTTAATTTTACTCGATCCTTCTTTGATTTTTATTTTGTCGACTCCGTATTTCCGGTATACGGTAGTAGGCTTGTGATCTCATATTTGAGTAGCCGAGAGGCTCGTGAATGTGAAAGATCACTCAAAGAAGGAAGGAGTTGAACGCAACCCTAGAGATAGGATGACGTAAATCTTCCGGATTGGAGTCAAATCCAATAGTGCGGGTCACCTCGATAATGCGACTTTAGGCCCCTTTGATTTGTAAAGAGATTTCGATCAAAGCGTCTATAAGTTAGGAGACTTAATGCTCTAGCGAGATTTCGTCTTATTTTCGGATCCGTCACGGTCGAGTTTGATTTGCAAGCTTAAAAATATGCTTTTTATCTCCCTCATCTCGTTTCATGGTGAATCTTCAATCGAAGGCTAACTTTTTATTATACGTTTTTCGTCTAAAAATTATCTTTAGTTTTTCTCCAAAAAATTTCTTAAAACCCACTTTCTTTCGGTAGGATAATTCAAGCGTGAGTAGCAGTATTTGACAACCCCATGTTTAAATACGACCTTGATACTACAATTCGACGGGTACACTTGCCTGTTCGAGTTTTAGCCCATCAAGTTTTTGGAGCTGTTGCCGGGGACGGTTTTTCGTCAATATTAGGAAAACGCTTTCACTATTACTTCTGCAAAAAAAAAATCAAATTTTTTTTTACCTTTCTTTATTTTCTTCTTCAAGTTTTTATTTCCCTTCTTCTCTTTCTCTTTCCTCCATTCTCCTTCTAATTTTCTTAGTGCATGACCCAAACGAATCCGTCGCTACCTGTAGACTTGGACCCAAAAATCGAATGCTCCTTTCGGAGAAACTTGCGATTCAGAGGTTCCACTTCTCAAACAGCGGTTGAGGATTCCGACGGTGATTGTAATTTTAATTCTGAAATGGGACATCCCAACCCAGTAATGGCTCAGCAAAGGTCCATGTCCGATTATGCTCGACCAAACCTGGAGGGGACTGAAACAAGTATTGTTCGACCTGTAATTGTGAACAATAACATCGAGCTTAAGCCTAGCATCATACAAATGGTGCAGCAATATGTACAATTAGACGGATTACAAGATGAAGATCCGAACTTGCATATTGCCAATTTTCTTGAAATCTGTGACACCTTCAAAATAAATGGTGTCTCAGACGATGCTATAAGGCTAAGACTCTTCCCCTTCTCCTTAAGAACTAAAGCCAAACAGTGGTTGAGTTCTCTTCCAAGAGGATCAATCACTATTTGGAACATTTTAACTGAAAAGTTTCTCTCTCATTATTCCCCCCCCCCCGCCAAAACTGCTAAGCTAAAAAATGATATAACTTCGTACTCTCAAATTGCTTCTGAGACCGTCTATGATATAACATATTAACTTCATACTCCCGTTAATGATTTTCAAAATGATGCTCCGACAATTATAAAGGAATTTCCGCCACCTCCTTATCCGACTAGGCTTAGGAAGGAAAAATTAGATGATCAATATTCGCGCTTTCTTGAAATGTTTCCACAAATTCATATAAATTTGACATTTCCCGAAGCCATTAGCCAAATGCCGAAATACGCAAAATATCTCAAGGATTTAATAACTAAGAAAAAGAAATTGGAAAATCTCTCTCACGTAACGTTAATTGAAGAGTGCTCGGCGGTCGTTAAAAACTCTAACCTGCCTAAAAAAATAAACGATCCTTGTAGTTTTTCAATTCCTTGCATTTTTGGTGATCTTTTTATAAAACATGCGCTAGCGGATCTATGTGCGAGCATCAACTTGATGCCTTTGTCATTATTCAAGAAGCTAGGATTGGGCACTCTCAGCCCTACAATAATGAGTATCCAGTTAGCCGATAGGTCGATCAAATATCTGTTAGGTATTGTTGAGGACGTGCTAGTAAAGGTCGACAAATTAATCTTCTCGGTGGATTTTGTCATTCTCGATATTGAAGAGGACGTCGAGGTCCCTCTTATCCTTGGTCGTCCCTTCCTAGCCACCGCTCGAGCAATCATAAATGTGAGTGACGGAAGACTTTCTCTACGTGTGGGAGATGAAGAGGTTACTTTTGATATTAATCAATCTATGAGAAATTCTTTGCAAAATGATGACTCTTGTTGTTTTATTGATGAATTAAAAGACGACCCCTATATTTCTCCAAATAATTTTTCGTCTTCTTTTTCTGAACTTTCTACAAATGTTTTTGAAAATACAGTTATGTCCATACAAATGAATTTTGAAAATGAAACTATTTTTAGACAAAAGAATCTTGAAAATCTCATTTTTGAAAAAGAAAAAAAATCTGAAAAATTCATATGATAAATCACCCGACCCTGAAACGAAAGTCGATCACGATAAGAACTTGGGCCACCATAAAATTTTTAAACATGGCGATCAAGTTCTTTTTAATTCACGCTTATGTATTTTCTTCGGACACATTAAATCTCGATGGACTGGACCGTTTACGGTCAAGGAAGTTTATTCTGATGGAACTGTGATGCTCCCGTACACGGATAAGGGTGATTTCAAAGTTAAAGGTCATAAACTGAAACGTTACTTTTCAAATGATTCTGTGTCTCCTGCAACGGAGGATCTTGTCTTGGACTCTTAAATATTTATCTTGTTGTGGAACATTTTTATTTTTGGACTTAATAATATTATTATTATGAAACTTTTAATTTTATTCGGACTTTAAATTGTTGTAATAAAGAACAATCTTGGGCACCTGCCCACAGACTCTTTTTTCTGCTTTTATTTTGCTCTTCCTTTCGGAGGCCAACCAAGCAAGTTCGTGACCGCCGCTCCAACGTTGCTGATATAAAGATGGATCAAGTCAAACCTGCTGACGATCAAGTGCACTAGAAAGCAAGCATGGGGGAGCGATATCCGCCTTTATCCCACAAACCCAGGGAAGTCCTGTTCTTTTTATTTCATTTACTTTCTACATTTTTCTCTCCTTCTCAGTCTCCTTCCCTTTCTCGTTTTTCTTTTTGTTTATTTCATTGAGGACAATGAAGAATCTAAGCTTGGAGGAGGGTTTAGTTAGTTTCTTTTTTCCTTTTTCTTTCAAAAATCCAAAAAAATCTTTTGCTTTCTTAAAATCAAATCTAAAAAATTAGTATAGTTTTGTTAAGCGTTTTTAGTATTGCTTTTATTTTAGCGTTATCAAAAATCAAAAAAAGAAAAAATCTATAAAAACAAAAATCCAAAAAAAGTTGCTAAAATCTATTTTAAAAACAAAATCTAAAATTATTTTCTATCTTTATTTTTATGTTTCTTCTAGTGATGTGTAGGCTCGTGCGGTTCCATAGTTCTATTTACATTTCTTTGAAATAGTTTTCTAAATTTATCAGTTTAACATATCTTAGTTTTACTAGTTTTTTGTTCTTAAATATAGACATCCGTTTTTTTTACGTTATAAGTTAGCAATTTGTAGTTATGTCTTTTTATTCGGTTAGTTGCTTACGAATGGTTGCTAGGTAATGTTATCTCTTTTTCATTTGTGGGGTAATACCTTCTTGGTGTCTAGAACTTGTCCCTAGCTACTCTCGAAACATTTGCGCCATTTTTTACGTACTTTAGAAATGATTTAGGTCACCCTTTGACTAGTTTGAGCTTTTCTTGCCCACCAACAAATTTACCATTGCAAAACAATTTTTGGGCCTTTTTCCATGTTTCTTTGTTTTTAGCTCCACCTTTCAGTTCATTATTTCATCAAAGCCAAAATCCCTTTCCTATTTTCACACTAAACTTTGAACTTAAATATTAATTTTGTGAAGGGTTATATCTTTGAAATGAAAAGGAAAATTTATAGCTTATATTTGGAGCTTTCCTTAAAAGTTAAAAAAAAGAGTTATTATCAAAAGTATTATCAAAATGAAATGAAAAAAAAGTAGTTTATTTTTGGCCAATATTATGAAAAGAAAAGAAAAGAAAAAATACATGGCCTTATGTTTGTTTTAGCTTGAATTGGAGTACTTATCATGTCTTATTTTTGTATTTAAAGCTCACCCATGATTTAGTGTGATTTAACCACCATCATGTTTATTCTTGTTTTTAATTCCTAATCATTTACCTAAGCCAAATTTTTATGCCTATTAGAAGTCCTATTAATCTTTAGAACGTAAATTCGCATAGTGGAGAAAGTGTGAACGGACAAGCCTATGGCCACCATCATTGATGGATTTCTTTGGAGGTTATCTTGAGGTGTCTTAGGGATAATTGTTATTCTAGCAACCTAGTAGTTCGTTAATGCACCGTTTATTTAGAATTTCTACTCTTGTTTCTCTTATTTTCATTAATTTTGGATGCCTTGTTTTAAGATTTAGAAATGTGTAAATTTTCTTTATGTTCTAATGATATTTTTAGGTCTCCACTTTCAAGTTTTCTATTGTGCACTTCTCACCCCACTAGTTGTTAACATAGGAATTAGGATAGTTTAATTTTTCATGTTTTGTTTTTCTTAAATTATGAAATCTAAATTTGCTTTGTTTACTTTTTCCCTAGTTTTCAATTCTATTTGCTTGAGGGCAAGCAAATACACTAGCATGGGGGAATTTGATGACTAGTTTTAGTCATCGCTTTTTGGGTCGTTTAGTATTCATAAATCTTAAGTTTTAATACAGTTTTATCTATTTATATGCTTATTATGTTGTTATTTTATTTTAATGTTTGATGTTATAATATAAAAATCTATAGTTTATTATATGTATTTTTGTTATATTATATTATGTTTGTTATAAAAAATAGAACTAATGTTTGTTTTGTTGTTTGTAGGTTCAAGTCCAAGTTCAACATGATGCAGCCCAAGCCTCCTCCATGCAAAAAACCCGAGCCCATGCAGCCCTCTTCATTGGAGCAGCCCACAGAGTGCATGGTTGGCCCTCCTTGATGCAGCCCGGCCTCCTCCCCACTTCAAGATGCAGCCCACAAAGAGCAACCCGCCCCCTTCAAAGTGCAGCCCACTCTCTCCATACTTTGGCCCATTTGAGGCTCATGCATGGCCGGCCACTCCTCATGCATCCCCTCTTTCATTCCCACTCTCTCCCCTTTATTATTTTCTCTTACATTTATTCCTCATGCATCTCCCCACTCACACCTTCTCTCTTATTTAATTCTCATTAACCCCTCTTTCCCTTTCTCTCATTCTCATTTAAACCCATCCATCCACCCATCTTTTATTTATTTCATTCTTTTTCATTTTCCAAAATGCACATGCATGCATGTAGCCATTCCCTCTCCCCCCTCATTAAATGTCATGCATGCATCCTCTCCCCTTTGCATGGTCGACCACCTCCTTTGCCCCCTCATCTTCATTTTATTCTAGAAGCTTCTCCATCTCCTATAAAAGCCACCCCATCCCTCAAGCCAAAGGAAGGAATTTTGGGGGAAGTGAAGTTTTAAGTTAAATTTGAGTATTGAGTTGGAGAGTGGAGAGTGCTTGTGAGTTGTTATTGGTAGTTTCATTATTGTATTAGTTTTTGCATTATTACAAGTTTTCTTCATAATATAGTCTTGTCTTTTTTAATATTTTGTGTACTCTTCTTTTTTGCAAGTAATGAAAATGTTCCTCTCTTATCTTGTTTTGTCTTCCCATTCAGTTATGAGTAGCTAATTTCTCTTAGCCTTCGATTGTTAAATTTTCTCAAAGTGGTCAGCAAGATAGCCCAAAGCCAAATTAATATTCTCGACATTACCTAGTTCACACTTTGATCTAGCGGAAACCCAGGGAGCAAGCTCAACACACAAGGCACATGGAAGAACAAGCAGATCTTATATTCATTATACTTCTTTACAAGACGAGGTATACGTAGCGAGACATGATTTCGCTAGTACAATCAGCTATAACAGAAAGCACAAAAACAGGATGGGCGGACAGCATTGGAAACCGCCGAGACCGCCGAGGTCGGCAAGTCCGCTGAAGACGCCCAAGCTGAAGCTACAACACGCCGAATAGACACAGAGTCTGCCGAAGTCGCGAGGCCGAGCGGACACACCGTTATTCGCCTCCTGCTAAGAAACTGAAGAACATACCATCTACCCGCCTGAGACTGGCGGACAGGTTATTGGAACTTGCAAAGTTGAAGCAGAGAACTGACAAGCCGTAAAGCGACCTGCTGAAACTACAGAGACCGCACACTTCCAAGTACTTGATCGAAGTCAAAGCCAAACTCCTGGCTCCTTGAAGCTAGCCGCGCGACCTTCACACAACAAACAGTTAACTCTGATTCAATCCGCCCGGACAGAAAACTGAGACCGCAGCACTTTGACAAGCCCCCACTTACTGTTCACTCAGTTACTGTAGACGTGTCGTGGGTTCCTATTTATAGGCGACGTAAGGAGTATGGTCACCGCCCTAATGGATAGAGACACCGCCCCAGCCCGCGCGCTAACAAACACCCGTCCGCCGAATCCGCAAGGACTTAGTTGGATTCCAAGGAATAACCGCCAGGAGCAAAGCACTGACCACAACAAGGCGGACTTGCCTCACACTATACGGACAAGGTCCAGTCCGCACAGTCCGCACAATCCGCAACATCACCAAATGGACATCCATCCCTTCAGCAACAGTCCGCACACAAAAGGAGGCAGTCCGCATAGTGCTAGACCCAAGCCTCCTTCCGCCACAAGTCCATGACCAAAGGCAGAGATAACAAAAGTCCGCTCGGTCAACAGCGGACTTGGCGGATACAGCGGACACACTGGACTTGTCACAGAATGTGACCACGTCTAGTACTCAAAGGACCTAACGCGAGCTTAGAGGACAAGGCTCAGTCCGCCAATCACCCAAAACGAAAATGCCAACACTCTTCCAGAGTTAGGCAGAGTCCGCAAGCAAACTTGTATGGCTACCCAAACGGCCAACTGCCGGACTCCACGCACCAGTCCTCCACAGCTACAACATACAGCTGTACTACCAGAGCTCGGCAAGGCCACAGCCAAACTACTAAGGCCAGTCGGCAACAGCGAACACCGGGGACACGCCAGTCCGTAATAGACCTCCTCAGCAGTCTGCATCTGTTGTACTACCAGAGCTCGGCAAGGCAACAACCAAACCCCTAAGGCCAGTCCGCAACTGCGAACACTGCGGACACGCCAGTCCGCAAGCCTCCAGTGGATAGGATCCAATCCGTCGGTTAAACACAAGCTTGTAACATGACCACTGAACAGAGCACTTCCTACATACTACAACCCTCTATCCGATCAGGCCGCTCCTCAATTAGCCAAGCTTCCAAGAAAGCCAACACCCTGTCCGCAGATAGTAGTCCGCCCAGGCCGCGAACTTAGTCCGCACAAGCAGCTCAGAAGAACAGCCAGAACCAAATAGGCCTATCACCAGGCCGCATAACAGCAGTCTGCCCAGTCCTCCAAGTCCGCCGACTATATCTGCTCAGGCCGCTCCTCAAGCCCAAGCCAGCAAGGCAGCCAATGCCCTATACGCAGACAACAGTTTGCCAAGGCCGCGGCCAAGGTTAGGAGCTTCCTTGGACTGGCGGGCTACTATTGAAGATTTGTTGCAAACTTCTCGCAGATTGCTTTGCCGCTAACCACGCTGACGAGAAAAGATCAGAAGTTCGTTTGGATGCCAGAGTGCGCGCGAGCTTTTGAAGAGCTGAAGGTTCAGTTGACAACGGCGCCTTTGTTGTCATCGCCATGTGGTACCGATGGATTTGTAATCTATAGTGATGCCTCAGGGAGTGGATTAGGATACGTCCTTCTACAAAATGGGAAGGTGATTGCTTATGGCTGTCGCCAGCTAAAGGTGCACGAGCGAAACTATCTCGTCCATAACTTAGAGTTGGCGGCGGTAATCTTTGCACTAAAGCTGTGGAGACACTATCTTTATGGTGTGAAGGTGGAGATCTAGACAGATCACAAGAGCCTAAAGTACCTATTGGAGCAGAAGGACTTGAATATGCGACAACGAAGGTGGTTGGAGTTCCTTGGGGACTACACCTTTGAGATTCACTATACACCCAGAAAGGGAAATGTAGTCACGGTGCCTTGAGTCAGAGAGCTCCGGCAAGGGCGAGTTGGTTGCAGAGGCATGATGAACGTCTCATACAGGAGCTAAAAGCGTTGGAAATTTCTTGTGTTGATAAGAATTCCGCCGCCAATGCCTGTTTGAACTGTACGGAGGTGCAGTGTGACCTTGTAGACCGGATTCGACGAGCAACGGGGCTAGATGAAGATCTCCTACACTATGCTAAAGATGGGCCAGAGGGCAAGTTCTCCTGGGATGACGCTCTTTTGCGGAAAGAGGGCTGTTTGTGCGTCCCGAATTTAGGTAAATTGAGGGAAGAATTGATGTATGAAGTGCATTATACAAAGTACTCAATCCACCCAGGGAGCACAAAGATGTTCAGGGATATGAAAAAGCTATTCTGGTAGCCAGGGCTAAAGAAAGATGTTGTTCATTATGTGGCCAAATGCCAAAACAGTGCTATGGTGAAGGCGAAATGCCAGAAGCCTGGAGGTTATTTGAAGTCGTTGTCAATTCCAGAATGGAAGTTTGACGATATTTCTATGGATTTTGTGCACGGGTTGTCGAGATCTCAGTGTGGAAATGACTCAATTTGGGTAATTGTCGATCGGCTAATGAAAGTGGCACACTTCCTGCCGAATAGACGGGATGATTCGGTGGAAAGTTTGGCAAAATTATATGTTAAGAAGATTGTGCGGCTATAGGGTGTTCCTCTGAGCATCGTAAGTTATAGAGATGGGAGATTCACATCTAACGATTGGAAGCTAGTTCATCAACTGTTGGGCACGAAGTTGACATTCAGTACGACCTTTCATCCCCAAACTAATGGCCAAACTGAACGGACCAACAGGACGATGGAAGATATGCTCCGGATGTGCGCGCTATACTTTGGAAAGAGATGGAAAGATCATCTCTCTATGGTGGAGTTTGCCTATAATAACAGCTACCAAGCGAGCATTTTTATGGCACCGTATGAAGCTCTGTATGGACAGAAGTATCGTACTCCTTTGGCTTGGGTAGAAGCAGGCGAAGCTAGAGTTTATAATCGTAATGAAGTCGATGAAGCAAACTCGACCATACGTACTATTCGAGAGAGGCTACTCATAGCCCAGGATCGACCAGCGAAATACTACAACGCCAAGCACCGGAATGTAGAGTTTGCGGTAGGCGACTGGGTATACTTGAAGATCAAGCCCTTCAAAGGCGTATCCAGGATTCGATGTCTGAAAAAGTTGAGTCCAAGATACCTTGGTCCATTTGAAGTGATAGAGTGAGTTGGGGAAGCTGCATATCGGCTAGCGCTGTCGGCAGACTTGGGTCGATTGCATGATGTGTTTCACATCTCGGTGTTACGGAAAGCCGTGAAAGATACAGCTTAGGTGATCAAGGATGATCGTGTTACGGTAGAGTATGGGCTAACGACGAATGTTAGGCCCATTCAAATCGAGGATCGAGCCGAGAAACAGTTGTGGAACAAGACGGTCGGGATGGTCAAAGTCTGGTGGGATAATTGCGGCCGTGAGCAGCTAACATGGGAGCGAGAGCAAACCATGCGAGCTGAATTTCCCGAGTTATTTCTGTAAAATGTTTATATAGTGCAAATTATGTTGTAACATAAAATGTTGATGTTATAACATTTTTCTTGCTGGTTTCCTTCCTGTGTGCGAATTTCGAGGACAAAATTTCTTTTAGGAGGGGAGGGTTGTAACAGCCCAAATTTCATAATGGGAAAATTTTGGGTGACACGGCCTGGGACATGGGCGTGTCCTAGGGCGTGTCCTGCTTGGGTGCGTAGAAGTCGCGAGTTCGACGAATGTGCGTTCGACGAAGTGTTCTGGAGGTACACGCCCTGTGACATGGGCGTGACCTAGGGCGTGTCCCCCTTGGTCGACACTCGAGTGCTTTGATCGACGAACGTGGTCGACAGAGGAAACATGCCATACTACATGGGCGTGTACCATCCGACACGGGCGTGTCAGAGGGCGTGTCACCTTTTGGTCGACAAAATGAGCTCGACGATCGTCGAGTGCAATCACAAACCCTGTGATACGGGCGTGTCTTGGCCGACACGGGCGTGTACCCAGGACGTGACCTGTTTTGGGATAAGGCAATTTGTGCACCGCTTAGAGTACAAGTCCTATGACACAGGCGTGTCACAGGGCGTGTCGCACCCGAGAAGTGATTTTTAGGCTTTTTCGTGGCCGTCCATTTTCTGCAGCTGGGATCTAACAGCTGAGAGTCCTCCCTGCTTCCTTAAGGCAGAAAACTAAGAAAGAATTCTCATTTTGTTTATGCCTTCATCTTTCTAAAACTTAGAAAGAGAAAGGGAGAGGAAGAAGGAGGAGGAGGAAGTTGAGCTGATCGCCTGTAGAGCTTGAGAGCGTAAAGCTGAGATCTGAGGCCATCTTTGCTGAGGAAAAGCTGCTGTGGTTCTTTCTCGCCAGCTAGGAGCTCATGGCACCGAAGCGGTCTTTAAGGGTAACGACCTTTCTTCCTAGCCATGTGAAGGCTTCCTTTTTGGCATGTGCATCTGATTCCCCCACCAGAGGGTGGCTTGTTGTGGGAGTCTTTTGGGTTGATTCATGGAATCCCCAATTTGGCATATAGATCCGAAAATGGAGTATGGAATAGGCATGTTGTGTGAAGCCCATCTGGACAGGTTGGTCTGGATTGGTGATGTTTCATATACGAACCGAAGAAGACTCCGTGATAAATGTGTAGTTTAGGAGTTGATGGGTTAACCCTATGAAGGGTAGTAACAGGAAGTACTGGAGTGGTAGTCCAAGAAAATACCCTTGTGATGCTTGTGATGCCTGTGCTATTAGGTTGTACCTGCGAAAGAAAGTAGCAGGAAGTACTGGATTGGAGGTCCAGGAAATACCCTTTATAATGCTTGATGTTCATGGGTGGACCTGTGAAGGGAAGTAGCAGGAAGTACTGGCATGGTAAGCCATGGAAATTCCCTTGACATTTGTGATAATTGCGGGGTCATACATGTGAAGAGAGTAGCAGGAAATACTGGGGTGCACAGGAAAGACCTGCTCATGTGTGAGATGAAATGGGTGTAAGAGTAAGTACTGGTGCGCCCAGGAAAGCACACAGGCTTGAATGCAAGAACAGGATCGGTGAAACCGACCCGCACCTTTGATATAGTCGTGAGTACGCTGTGCTCGGTGATGGCAAGGAGATTTGAGCAATGGGGGGTGGATGATCCGATCTACGCTACGTCCGTCCGACGTGAGACCTGAAAGTGTGGTCTGTTGGAGCGCATAGCAAGAGTCGTAGGCCTGCACGCCATGACACAATGCGGGGCTACGTGCCAATCCCGATGCATTACTACTAAAACTCTGGTTGCACGCCATGGAGTGAAATGCTCAATGTTTTACCGTTGGATTGTGACCCTGATACGGTGGTGGGACCCTGGTTCGCCGGTACGCCAAGAATATGACCTGAGTGCACGGATCGTCGGGCCGAGTGGCTGACGGTTGTGATGGAATATGTGCGTGAAAGCACATTATTTGAGATATATATATGCTTGTGAAATGCTATGCCTACAGGGAAGAATACCACCGCCCCGAGAAAAGGGGTGGGGTCGTTATAATTTGGTCAGCTGAATGCTGACCGTTGCCTCTGTTTTCCATCGTTGGGTGGGCTGTCCCTGTGCAGCTGTTGGAGAGCCGAGCGAGATGCATAAGGGCTGAAGTCCCTGCTGCATTTGCTATTGTTGCTGCTGCTAGCCCTCGAAGGCTAAACTTAAATGTTGTGTTTTATTTATACGTGGCCGTCCTGCGCGCCAATGTTGAGGCCACTGTTATGAAAGCTTTGTAAGGCCATAAGGCCAACTGTTTGTATTTGTAAAACATTCCTATGTTATATCTAAATGAGGAGCTTTTACATGTTGGACATTCAGGTGTGGTGTTCAAGTTTAGTGTTTAGGCTTCCGCTAGAATGCAATATGTTAGGGTGTGCTGCGCTACTCTGGTATCATACCGTAACTTCACCGCCTGTTTTGTGGTATATGTTGTGGGGCCTCGGCCGGACCTTCTAGTATATACTATGTAAACGGATGGGGTTGTTACATGTGGTCAAGTGGAAGTTTCAAACAAAGAGTTGAAGCGAATTCTGGAAAAATCAATCCACTCCCATCGAAAGGAATGGGCAAAGCGAGTGGTTGATGCTCTTTGGGCTTA
This sequence comes from Platanthera guangdongensis, assembly GCA_039583875.1. Lineage (NCBI taxonomy): Eukaryota > Viridiplantae > Streptophyta > Magnoliopsida > Asparagales > Orchidaceae > Platanthera > Platanthera guangdongensis. Next base: position 116,441,961 of record CM077147.1, on the reverse strand, counting down.
TCGAACGACATTTAAGATGCCAATTGGGATGTCCTCATTCCAACTAGTTTATGGGAAATCTTGCCACCTTCCGGTTGAATTGGAATACAAGGCACTGTGGGCCACTAAATTGCTCAACATGGACTTCAAGGAGGTGTCGCGTAAGAGGCGTGGGCAGATTTGCGAGCTCGATGAATTCCGCTTGCGCGCTTATGAAAAGACGAGCAAATATAAGGAAAGGACCAAACGCTGGCATGATTGTCGTATCTTGCCCAAGGAATTCAAGTCGGACGAACAAGTTCTTATATATAATTCACGCTTATGGCTGTTCCCTGGGAAGTTGAAATCCAGATGGAGTGGTCCTTACACTGTAGTGAGTGCTTCTCCCAACGGCGCGATTGAGATTCAAGATAACAAGGATAACACTTTCAAAGTGAATGGGCACCACTTGAAGCAGTTTGATGGTGGTGTTACTTAAAAGGACGTGCAATGCTTGTGGTTACAAGATCCCGATGATAGCTTGGCTTCTTGAGTTGGTTTACTTTTGTTTGTTACTTAATTTACTTACTTGCTCGAGGGGTTACCTGAACATTGTATAAAACTGTTAATACAGGTACTTGGTCCACCTTAAGGACGATAAAGAAATGAGCTTCTGGGAGACAACCCGATTTAGCTGCATTTAATTTGTTTGTTTAGCTTTTTGACTATGCATGTCTATTATTTGCTTGGTTGGAGATGTGCTTCTTGCAGGTGATTTTGTCTGGGCTGTGGGCTTATTGATCAAGTTGAAAGCCAATCTTCTGGTATGCTCATCTTCTGAGCATTGGGTAACTTCTCCCCTAATCGCATTTTGATTTTAGCTTCAACATATTTTGGTGTGCTTCTTAGCTTAAGTCTGGCGGAGAGCTTGTCGATGTTACCTTTGCACGTGTACTTCATTTGCATACCGGTAGCTGTTTTTTAAATTTATTTGTTTAGTTCATTGCATTGCGGGTTGTTGCACCCATATGAGCGTGTACTTAACTTTTTATACACTGTGACTCAAACTTGTTTCTTTCGTTAGATTTAGGAAAATTACCTTGCTAACATAGGATTGTGAGACGGGGTAAAATGTTGACCTTGTTGTGCTCCTAGTCGAGTACTCCTGTCTCATGTAGAAATTAGAGTAGAATTAATTTTTCTGCATGCTTTTAGTTTTATATTTTTCTAATTGCGTAAATTCTTTTTATTCTTCTCAAAAATTGCTTAATCCTGTGTGAATCCGACGATAGCTTAGGGATGTGTGTAGACAGCCGTTAGATTCATATTGCTTGAGTCGGGAGGATGGATAGTCTTTCTCGTTGGCTAAGAACTTGCCCCAAGCTACACTCGAAGAATTGGTGCAAGGTTAGTTAAGCGTAAGCATGATGTAGGCCATCTTTCTGGCCAGGTTGAGCTTTGTACCCGTTCCTAACATCTTATCCTCGCTATCCCCGTTGTGCCTACCCCTCCTTTGATTCAGCTCCACTTTTATTTCAACAAAGCCTAGTAACCTACCCTAGTCGCACACCCAAGTTTAGCTTTACTGTTTTCTAATTTCAAGATGGGGGTGTTGATGCGGTGTTGTTCTTTGTGAAATGTGTGGTTGTGCTCCCATGAATTTATTTGCTGGAATTGTGCAAAAGGAAAAGAAGAATTAAGAAGAAAATTTATACAAAGAAAATTTGAAAAAGAAAGAAAAAGAGAAAGGAAAAGTATTACTGAAAATCTGATTTGAGTTGATATATTTTTTGGAGTAGGCGGTACACGCACCCGTATTTTAAAAATTAAGTCTGGTGGTGTGGTGTACCCGCATGTTTTGTGGGTAGCGGATAGACTCTTTTTGTGCTAGCTCAGTTGGGTTTTGTGTGTAGCCTTCATTTTTATCCTTGATTACCTCGCCTTAACCCAAGCCCCATTACTACCTGAAGTCATACGGACTCACGCTTAAAGCAAACTAGTGTCGTGGAGAGAGTGCGAACGGGCAAGCATATGGTCACCGACATTGGTGGATTCCTTTGGAGGTTGTCCAAAATCCCGATCTTTGGCAATACTCGCCTTATCGGATACTCTATTTTATCATTATGCATGACCAGAGGATTCACCGCGATTCTGTTTTTGAGTAGTCACAGAAATTTTTGTTACGCAGGCTGAAAAGTATAAATTATTTTGTATGCTTAGAAATTTTCTCTACTATATTTTTACGCCTACAAGCGTGCGACTTCGCATGGTACTGCGGATCATAATTACTGTGTTAGTTCTTTTTCTAGTCTGCAAGGAACTTCTTTGCTCGGGACACGTAAATAAGTATGTCTGGGGGTGTGATGAGTCCCGTTTATATAGGGTTTTGCGGACTCATCTGTGCTAGTTTTCATGACTTTGCACTTCACTTTTCGGTTGTTTTCATTAATATTTCGTTCCTACTGCGTTTCATGTTTAGTTCACTTTTCTAGCCTGTAGGTGCGCAATTGCGCATTCAATTGCTGGGGGTATGCACTTGGTTCTCCACATGGCTCGTTCCAGTAGTTTTTATTGCATTTTGTTGATTGCTGGAGGGTTCTCCTTTGTGAGTTTATATTTTGTGCAGGTGGTGCGTTTTCCCCCAAGGCAGGAATTCTGTCTCAAGTAAAACGCAGGGTTGTGCGTTTATTTCACACATGGTTTGCGTGAAATCGTGCGTTGTAGTCGGCTGGAAGAACGTTGAGCTGAGCTTGACGAATTTCCTCTCGCATGGTTGATGCACGGTTTCTTTAAAACCGCACGCGAAGGAAACGCACGGATTTCCTGTAGCTTCCTAGTTTATTTCGTTCTGTGGCTAATCATGTGTGTTGTCGATGCGCCCGTGCGCGAGTAAAACACACGGTTTTCCTGTATGTTTCTATTTTCCAGCACTCTGTCGCTACCCGTGCGATGTCTTTCAAGCACGGGCGGAACCGCCCGTGCGCGAAGGAAACACACATGTCAACGCTTCTTCTTCCTCAGGCATGTTTTGGATATTAATATCGCACGGTTCACGCACGGTCGTGCACCAGACCGTGCGTGACCATTTTTTCTGAATTTTACTATTTAAGCCGCAGATTTCTTCTAGACCGGGACACCTCCGTTTTCCCCTACCATTTCTGCCCCGTTGAGTAGGAACTCGTCCCTCTAGCCGTCATTTTGTCTCTCCTCCTTAGAGGGTTGATCCGGCCACCCATTCTCCTCCAAAGAGCTTTCTAAGGCTTTGTCTCCGACTGCCATTGCCATTGTCGACCTCCAAGCTATTGTTTGAGTTCTTAGTTGCAGAACTTGTGAAGTATTTCGCTATGATCCGAATCAGTGACCACAACACGAAGAAGACGGGTGTAAAGAAGGAATGACAGCCCTTCGGGATCCCGGATACCTTCCAAAGACCGAGCTAGGATGAGGCTCGACAACCCTCGCTTCCGGCCGTGAATCTTGGAGAGCCTTCGAGTGCTTGGTTGTATTTCACCCCCTATTTTATTGGATTTGCTTTAACCTGAACTTGTGCTAGTATGCTTGAGGTTCAATAACCATGTTTTGCTCAAGGTCTTGCTATTGTTTTGTGTGGTGATTTCTTGATCATGATGTGTGTTGATGAGCTTCAACTTTGTTAGAGAAAGTTGTGTTTAAGCCATTCTAGCGACTGCTAGAAGCACGCGATGCAAAGAGGTGCTTACGACCCTCGATAGTTTGTTAGTCTCCGCTATTACTCTTTGGAGTAATTCACCCCGACGACGCGGTGACGGCGACCCGCACTAGATTAATGCTGCTTAATGTAGGAAACTCAAAATCAAACCCCCTCGTTTTTACTTAGCACTTTCATTCATTTCTCAGAAAGAGGAATCCATGTTCCCTACTTGCACTCCGCGTGAGATCGATACTTGGGGAAGCTACTCCTCCCTTTTATCACTTGGCCGTGAACGGTAATCTTACCGCCAGCGCTTCATGCACACAACCACCTTCTAAAAGATGTCATCTGACATTATCTGTACGAGAATATTCATTTCTTTGGCATCAGCCATCTTGGCTTTCTTTTGTGCATCAGTCCACTCAGGTGGTGGAACTGCATGTGTACTGGTAGATGTAGTAGTAGCTGTAAGTTGAGGGGGACTTGTCAAAATAGATTTGAAAATGTCATCATCAATAGAATTCAAATAAAGTTTGATTCTTACCTTCCAGAGTGGAAATTTTTGCAACTTTCACACAGGAGGTCTAGTGCTAGAATATTCCTTATTCTGTGCCATACTGTAAACAAGAAGCTAGATAGAAAAAGGTCTATCAAGTATCTTGGTTCAGATGTTAATTTTTACAACCAAAATAACCTTATCCTCTGATACCAATTGAAAGATAGGGGATAGATCTGATTACTCTAGAGGGGGGGGGGGTGAATAGAGTATGTTAAAACTTTTGGCTGTTTTTAAATATATCAGAGTAATAAAATAGGTGATATTATACTAGTAACAAGAAATTGAAAACTGTCTAAGCAAAACTACCACAACATTCAGCACAGAGCAATAAAAAAACAAAGAGCAACCAGACGACACAAGAAATTTATAGTGGTTCCCCTAAACATGGGTACATTCACTCTTTTACCACCGTGGTAGGAATCCACTACAGGTTTTTTTATCAGGTTTCCTGAAACAACAGGTTTTTGCTCAGGTGCCCTGTCACCACAAGATCTATTTGAAGGGAGATCTCACAACCCTTTGAGCTTTTGATCAGGTGCCCAAAAACCAAGCATAAACTTTTGAAGGTTGTTAATAAACCCTTTTACAAGTGGGTGGAGAGAGATTTTATGGTGTCTTCTCTTTTTCTAATCAACAGAGAAGACTAGTGGATTGCTATTGTCAAGACTCCTTCCAAAATCACTTGGAGCCTTGCACAGGGTGTAGGTCTTCTGCCTTGCCTTGAAATGATGTCCACGAACTTCTGACGATAGAATGATTGTTGTCCTTGAATGTTCCTGGAGAGAAGTTGAAGATGAATCTTGATTTGTGTTTGTTGTTCTTCTTCAGTCTTCAATAAGATCAAGTTGAAAATAGGTTGTTTTCAGCACAAAGAATTTCTGAGTGTTTTTCTGTATTCTCTGGTTCTGTATTTTTCTATCTCGGTGTATTTGTATCACTGCTTCCTTCTCTTGACTGAAAAGAGAAAATCTCTTTTATATTCTCTGTCGAAATTCTCTTTTGAATTTTGAATACCCGACATTGATTGTTGATTGCCTGGATAATGAAAATCGTTGTAGAATATTGTCTTTAATGATTTTCCCAACTGTCCCAACAAATTAAGCAAGTTATTAACCTGATGAAAACCATAATTAATGCTGCTAATAACGGCTATATTCAGAGAATATGAGAATAAATTACTCAAGAAATTACTGTTAAATAATATATGGAATAAGGACCAAAATGAGGGAAAAACTTTGAGTCAGGCTTGTACAGAAATCGTCGACCTCTGAACGGATTTCGTCGACCGGAGATCCAAGTTCGTCGAGCTGATAAATCCTGTTCTTCGACCTAAGAAAACATGTTCGTCGACCTGAGCTCAACGAAATGCATGCTGGAGATAACTGGCCTAATCTGCGCTCCAAGTTCGTCAAGCTGAGTTCAGCGAAAGTAATCTGGAAAGAATGTGTTGAAGGCTGGACTCAAAACTTCGTCGACCTGAGCTCGAATTTCATCGAGCTCAACTCAGAGAATTAACCCTGAGTTCGTCGAGTAGAGCACGACTATCATCGAGCTGAGTTCGACTAATGTTGAACTTGAATTCTGAACTTGAATTTCTTCTAAGTCTTGAGTCTCCTGAAGTCTTCTGCTAGCTTGTCCATCAAGGTTGAACCTAATGACTTAGCCTAAACTCTAAGACTCAAAGACATGACCCTGGCTATACATTGCGGGTCTGACATCCTAATTAGTGAACCTATCCCAAATCCAACTAGGGATCCAACATGATAATTCTCCTTTGTCAAGTTGAGCTCCAAGATCGTCGAACAAAAAATATACTTGACAATCTGAGCTCCAAGTTCGTCGAGCTGAGAAGGCACTTTGTCGAGCTGAGATTCTGATATAAGCTCACAGTTCGTCGATCTCAGCTGGACTTTCATAGAGCTCAACTTGGAGAAGGAACTATGAGTTTGTCGATCTGAGATCGATGATCGTCGAGTTGATTTCAGCTATCGTCAAACGACTTTTTTACAATCTTCAAAACTGCCTTGTCTCTTAAGTCTTGAGTCTCCGAAGTCTTCTGAAGGTAGGTTTCACTAATCTAACCTTATGCGACTGACCTTAACCCTGGAACTAACTTATGACCCTTAACTATACATGGTGGGTCATCAATCCTAATAGTGAACGTAGTCCAAATCACAAGTAGGGTTCCAATAAGCCCTCTTGTCCATAGATGGCAGAATGATTTCATCCTTATCCATCTCCATGTAGGTTTTTGGTGTCTTGAAGTTTGCATCAAGAACTAACACTTTCATTGGAATGAAAGGTCCTTCAATAACTGTGATGTATATTCTTGGATCGGTTGCCTCCATGAATAATCTGACTATCTCCTTCCAAATTCCAAAATTCTCTTTGGAGCAGACTGGGAGCTTGATGGAATTATTTTCCCTCTGAGCCATGATTTATCTCTCTAGAATCCTTTGGATTCTCACTAGGCTGTTATGCCTTTTCAGTGAACCTCTCTTCAATACTAATTATGGATGTTTGTTTTAGGATTGAGAGTGACCTAGAGGGGGTGAATTGGTACAATTTGAACCTTTGCTACTTTTTAGATTCTGAGATATACTTTCTTTATATCTATTACCCCAGTCAGATAAAATAAGATAAACTAAACAGCAACTTAAAACGATCACAGCACAACAATAACAACAATCACGGCAGAGTACACACAGTTTTATAGTGGTTCCCCAATTTATGGGTACATCCACTTTCCCCCTTCACCTATCTAGCAATGAACTAGATTCGGCCAAACTCCTTCCTCTTCTTTTACTCAGATCCTCAGATCTTACAGGTTAGAGCCCCGCTATATCTTACAACTCAGACTATACAAGTCTTAGCACTCAGATTACCAAGATCATACACCTCATGTTCTTTCCAAGAACTCGACCTCAGAATGTATCCATACTCCTACTCCTCAGGCAAATCCTGCCCTACACCTCAGAACATACAGTTCCTACAGCTAAGAGAAATACCCACTTCTCCTACCTCAGGCAATTCCTGCCCTACCTCAGTCTTTATAACACAAGCTTACAACTCAGAGAAATTGATTCCCCTATAATTAGATCAACAAGTAGATCTTACAAGATTAACAATGGTGAAAAGAAATTAATTCAGAATTAGTCACCTAGCAAGAGAGAAACGGGTGACTGCTTCTTGATCTGATCTTGATGCGTCTGCTTCCCTTGATCATTGTTGTAATTGATTTGATCCAACCCTTCTTAGCTTTTCAAAGCTTCTTGAAGTTGAAATTAGGGTAGATCTTGGCTGGAGAATGTTGAAGTCGATTCTTTATCTAGCTTCTCTCCACCTTCTGAATTCTAGCAGATTACTTTTCAGATCTAGCTTTTCAATCTTTTACTTCTCTTCTTCTATCTACCTTCTGTAGAGTTGATCCCTTTATATAGACTCTGTCAAAGATAATAGACTGATCCTGTTAAGAACAGACATCTGACAGTTCTGATAGTTCTGACAGTTGTCAGAACCTCTGGCTTGATTTCTGCACTTAGGAAACAATTATGCTTGAAGTGTTGTGTTGTTATATGGAGATCGGGCGGTCTGGAGGTCTGATTCTGGCGGTTTAGAGACCGAGCGGTCTGTCAGTCTCACTCCTGCGGTTTGATGGCTGGACTGTTGTTATGGTTATCCGGGCTGTCTGACGGTTTGTCTCAGGAGGCTTAGAGACCGGGCAGTCTGACGGTCTCCTATGGTGGTTTGTTCTTTATTTCTTGTGGTGGTCGGGCGGTTAGCCTATTAGTCTAACCGCGTGGCTTGTTCGGCTTGTTTTTATGTTAAACCGCTTACACTTGTAATTATTTAGTCCCACATTGCTTAATTGTAATCTCTCTCATCTCCTTCATTCTATAAAAGGGTGGCTATACCTTTATAATAGATACCTTTTTGGAAAATAAAAATTTTGTTACTAAAATTTTTCAGTCTCGTGTTTTTGTTCGCACATGATATAAGAGGACTCAATCTTTTCCTCTTGATTCTGTGAGCTTCCTCTTTCCGTGTGACCTGTTTGTGTGGCTTGCCCTTATTCTCGCGACTTGTTTGCGACTTGTTTCTTCCGTGCGACTTGTTTCTGTCTCCTCTTAGTCGCAGCCCTTTGTGTCTGCGGCGTGTCTCTTTCTTTGTCTCCACGACCTATTTTTGTGGTTTCTTTGCCTCTTCTCTCCCCACGATCTCACTTTATTCGTGCGGTCAGTTTCTGTTCATACGGTCTCTGCTCTGTTCACACGACCTGTTTGCCTTTATCATGAACTCCTCCCAGTTTGTGTGGCCTTCTCTCTAACCATGCAGCTTCGTTGCCTCTACTTTAGTCTGCTTCTTGGCTGCGGCCTTCATAGCCGCACATCCTGCTTGCTGTTCGCCCGGCTTTGTGTTTCTGCCCTTGTTGCTGCGACCTTTTTTCTCCTAGCCTCCTATTTGATCGTGTGGCCTCCTATTGGATCATGCGGCCTCTCTTCTATGTCATCCACCTCCTACACGCAGTCTGCCTTGGTGGTCACATCTTCTGGTAGTGTCCATGTTGTTACTCATGACAGATGGTTGATCGACTCTGGTGCTCCCAATCATATGACATTCAATCCTCAGTGTTTTTCTCTTCTCGAAACACATGATCGGTTGCCCCCGGTCTTTGTTGCGGACGGATCTTCCTCACCGGTCAATGGGACGAGAGTGGTTCAAGTCACTCTGTCTCTTCGCCTGGCAGATACCAACTATGTGCCCAAGTTTCCTTGTAATTTATTGTCAGTTACTTCTCTATGCAAGCAACTACAGTGTTCCATCACATTCACTGCTACTTCTTGTTCTTTTCAGGATCCGGACGCTACTGGGACTGGGAGCGGCGGCATCTACTTCCTCGATAATGTTTCTACTCTATCTGTCTTCTCCTCCTCCTCTATAGATCTTATCCAATGACATCTTCTCCTGGGACATGCTCCTCCCCATCTTCTGCGCCAGCTTCTGCCCCACCCCCTCCTCATCATCCTCCTCTAAACTGTGATGCATGTCAGCTTGGCAAGCATCACCGCTCCTCCTTCCCACCAACGCAAAGTTGTGCCTCTTCTCGTCCGTTCGACCTTGTTCACTCTGACGTATGGGGTCCTGCTCCTACCCTAATCATCAGTCATGGTAGTTCATATTTTGCCATATTTATTGATGATTTCTCTAGGTCTATGTGGGTGTATCTTCTAAAGGACCGCTCCGACCTGTTCTCTGTCTTGACATCGTTTGATTATATTATTAAAACTCAGTTTGATAATCTATTAAAATCCTTCGTTCTGACAATGCTAAGGAGTACCTTAGACATGATTTCTCCTCTTTCTGTATGCACCATGGTGTTATTCATCAAACTAGCTGTGTCTACACCTTACAGCAAAATGGGGTGGTGGAACGCAAAAACCATTACCTCCTCGATGTCGCTTGCACACTGCTTACACAAATGCATGTTCCTCGCTCCTATTAAGGCTATGTTATTCTCCTCTCCTGTTATCTCATCAATCGCATTCCCTCCACTGTTCTCCACGGTGCCACCACATTCACCATTCTTTATCCGAACAAGAATTTGTTTCCTCTTACTCTGCGCATCTTTGGGTGCACCGTCTTTGTGCACTCTCCCGCTACCACTCGTGACAAACTCTCATCACGTGCCACTAAATGTGTCTTTCTGGGGTACTCTAACACTCAGAAAGGTTATTGTTGCTTTGACCTCGTTACCCGTAAGTAGTTCGTCTCTACGGATGTCACCTTCTTTGAATGTGCATCTTACTTCTCTCCCACCTCCTCCTCTACTCCTGATGATCCTACTTCTCATACCAACCCATCTGTTCCCTCTACTCCTACTGACGTTCCGCCACCTCCACCATCTCCACCCTCTCCTCTGTCATGTCCACCTCTCGCAATATCTCCCTCCTCTCTATAGCCATCTCTCTCTACTCCCATGCCAGCTCTCTCCACCACGGATTCTCCGGATACTGAGGAACCCGCTGACCTGGATCTCCCCATTGCTCTTCGCAAACGGGTTTGGGCATATACCCAACACCCGCTTACTACAGTTGTTTCTTATAATCGTCTTACCCCTTCTCGCAGAGCTTTTGCACTGGCTATCTCGGCCAATGCCACCCCCGTTCCTACCAGGAGGCCCTTACTATTCCTCATTGGAAAGCTGCCATGGATGAGGAGATTTCTACTCTCACTGAACGAGGTACATGGACCCTCTGTCCTCCTCCCTTTAGCACAGATGTCGTTGACTGTCGCTAGGTCTATGTGGTGAAGTTCCGCCCTGACGGTAGTGTGGATCGTTACAAGGCTCGTCTTGTTGCCAAAAGCTTTACCCAGACGTATGAGGTTGACTATTTTGACACCTTCTCTCTATTTGCTCGTCTCACCACTATCAGGGTCCTGCTCTTTGTGTCTATCAATCGAGATTGTCCCATTTCTCAACTAGATGTTAAGAATGTCTTTCTATATAGGGAACTTCAGGAGGACGTATATATGGAGCAACCTTCATGGTATGTTGCTCATGGGGAGACACAGGTATGCTGGCTACGGAAGGCTATCTACATTATCAAGTAAAGCCCTCGAGCATGGTTTGACAAGTTCAGCGGGATTGTGGCAGCTGTATGTTTTACGAGAAGTTCTACCGATCACTCCTTATTCGCAAAACCTCCTTGGTTCTGGTAGTGCTTGTTGTATATGTGGATGATATTCTTCTCACTGGAGATGACCAGGATGGGATAACCTTGACAAAGAAACATCTTCGCCAACACCTGGTCACAAAGGATATTTACTCTCCAAAATACTTTCTGGGGATAGAAATCTCTCGGAAGCCCAATTCCCTTGTCTTCTCTCAATGCAATTATGCTCTTGATTTGCTAATAGAGGCAGGGTTGATTGGGGTTAAACCTGCTCGATGCCCCATGGCGACTGGAGAAGATAAAACATTGTCGGATGACTCTCCTCTTCTTTCAGATGTTACGAGGTACAGACGTTTGGTTGGCAAACTTATATATCTCACGGTGACCAGACCTGACATCTTCTATGTTGTAGGCAAGGTTAGCCAATTCATGCATGCTCCTAGGGAGCGCCATCTTCAGTCTTCCCTTAGGATATTGGAGTATATTAAATCTGCGCATGGGAAAAGATTACTCTTTCAGAAGAATGGTCATTTGAAGATTGAAGCATACTCAGATTCAAGCTATGTTGATGACAAAGGAGACCGCAAGTCAACGTCGAGCTTTTGCAACTTTGTGGGATGAAATCTTGTGAGCTGGAAGAGCAAGAAACAGTCTGTCGTCTCCAGGTCCATCGCCGAAGCAGAATATCAAACTTTGGCATCGAGCACATATGAATTGAAGTGGTTACGGGCTCTCATGCTTGACTTAGGAGAGGTATACAATCATCCCCTACCTATGTTTTGTGACAACAAGGCCGCTATATACATTTCCACAAATCCGGTCTTCCAAGAGAGATCAAAGCACATTGAAGTCGACTGCCACTTTATTCGGGAAGAGATTTTGATGAAACAAATTTGTACTCCATTCGTCACCTCCGATAAAGAGCTGGCAGATATTTTCACCAAGCCGGTATCTGCATCCTTTCTTCACATTTGCGACAAGCTGGGCATGATCGACATATATGCTCCAGCTTGAGGGGGAGTGTTGCTGTATGGAGACCGGGCGGCCTAGCGGATTGATTCTAGTAGTTTAGAGACCGAGCGGTCTGTCGATCTCACTCTTGCGCTTTGATGGCTGGACTGTTGGTGTGGTTATCCTGGTGGTCTGACGATTTGTCTCAGGCGGCTTAGAGACCAGGCGGTCTGGCGGTATCCTATGGCAGCTTGTTATCTGTTTCTTGTGGTGGCCGGGCGGTTAGCCTATTCGTCTAACCGCGTGGCCTGTTCGGCTTATTTTTATGTTAAACCGCTTACACCTGTAATTATTTAGTCAAACATTGTTTAATTGTAATCTCTCTCATCTCCTCCACTCTATAAAAGGGAGGCTAAACCTTTGTAATTGATATATTTTTGGATAATAAAAATTTTGTTACTACAATTTTTCGGTCTCTTGTTTTCTGTTCGCACATGTTGAAACTTTACTGTTGGACGTGTCAACACCAGTCTTTGGTATCGACACTACTCTTGTAGTGATGTTGACATACTTCTGAATGTATCGACACAACCTTCACCTAGTCTCGACACACCTGAAGTAGAATTTGTCGACACTAGTCCTGAGTATCGACACAGTTGTATTCAGTCTCGGCATTGCTTGTATAGAGTGTGTCGACACTTGTCCTTAGTGTCGACACTGTTGTTCCTTCTCTCGACACAACTTGGGTAATGTGTGTTAACACTAGTCCTAAGTGTCGACATAGTTGCTTTCTTGTATCATAGTGTCGACCTAAGTCTTGGGTGTCGACACAACGTTCTCTTTGACTCATCAATTCTTTTTAAAGTGTGTCGACACTAGTTCTAAGTGTCGACACAACTACTTATTGTCTTAACAGAACTTTAACAAATGTGTCAACACTTGCCTAGTGTCTCCACACTTTTGTACTTAGCTTTATTTGCTTGTACACAAGAACTTAACATTCATCAAATACAACTATGTGTATATCATTAAGCTAAAGGGACTTCTTCAAATCAAGTTCATTGTGACCAATGTACCCAACACGCCGGATATGGGGTTGTACAAAATCCCCACTCTTTTCGAGCTTGACAAAGCTCGGAAAGAATCATCCAACCCTAAGTGTTCGGTGAGTGCGGCAGGACCACCTGTGGCTATATATATTCACCAGTGTACTTGGGTAACCTTTGCCATTCCCTTTGCTCTAACCTTGTCGTGATGATTATCCCCAAAGAGAACCAAGAGAGGCTTGCCCGAGCTCGCGACGTTGCCTCTGCTCGTGTTGTCAGCTTGACTAACGTTTCCGTTAGCATCCCGCCGAGCAGCCTGGCTGAATCCAATCCTGCCAAGAGGGCAAAAATGTTTTCCAAAGCGGCTGAACACTCCTTTAATGATCTAAAATCCACCCTGGAGCATTGGTCTGGCTCCTCTACTCTACCCTCCCCTGAGAAGAAGGGTAAGTACATCGTCGACCTTTCCGCTGACTCGGACAGCCAATGGGATCACGGCGAGGCCTCTTCGCAGCGAGTTAAGATCCCCTTCGACAAATCGGGGCCTAAAAATCCGGAGGCTCGCCTGCGAGACCCGTCTCCACCTTTTAGGTCCCTATTGCTGGACTCGCAGAAGTCGAAGTCACCGACTCGTTCCCCCTCTCAGCGAGAACCTCCTTCTCCTAAAACTACTGGGGGAGGCACTAAAGTCATCCCCACTCCAGGCTTCAGCCTCCTACCACCAAAGACACATCTCCCGGACCATGGCAAGAACATGAGCTTTCCCACACCCAGCACTTTCTTGGGGGCATTGAGCACGCCAGGCAAGTTTTGACTTCCACCGATTTTGTCCAGCGTGATTTTCCTGGGGTACTCGCCTTTCATGATGATACTTAACTGAATGCCTTTGCAGCTCTTCCCAGTCATTCTGAGGCTGGCGAATCTTTGGATCCAACCCGCTACTCGCCCCTCCCTTATCCAAGCTCACTGGACTCCTTCCTGGGCTTAGAGGTGGAGAACGGCGAGCTGATGCGGTGGGGGATCCGGATCTTCAAGAAGCTGGTGCGCGGTCTGTGCAAGGTTTAGGAGGATAATGAGGCGTTGCAGCGTGACTACTTGCGGTTTGCCTATGAGGTGAGGGGCAACCCGACAAGCGAAATCATGTATTCTTCTCCTCTCTTGGATGAGATCGACGACAACCTCCAGATCATCCATGGGCCTCCGGCCCCCTCAGCTTGCACAGATTGAATTTTTCCCTCTCTTCTTCTGCATTTAATTTCTTTGAACTGTATTCTCCCCCCGGTCTGTAATAACTTGGAATATTTTTTAGATTTCGTTGTTTACTTTTTGAATAACATATCTCCATTTAGGTTCATCTTGGCATGCGATGGGACAAGCCTCAGGAGTTGGCGAGCTGGGGTTGGCGAGCTGGGGCGGGTGAGTCGGACTGATCAGTCGGCTCGGCCACAGATTCCTTTTTCTATAAATAGGCCCCCTCACCAACCTCGGACTGCCACCTTTATTGTTTTCACACCCCTTTTCTTGCCTTTTCTAATACATGTACTTGCGCCTTAATCGTCCTGCGAGCATGGGAAAGACAAACCCTGACCCCGACGACCTCTCTAAGTGTGCTCGTCATTTTGTCGAGTACTGCTTTTACTAGGTAAACACTACCAAGGGGGAACTCGTGGAGTTCCTAACCTACTACATGCCCCTAGGTTTTAGGCGCACTGGCCCATACAGGGCGAATCTATCAATTCCTTCTACCTCGATGAGCTCGACTTCCCCATCTCGCATTTCGAGGTGGGGTTGTGCATACCCATCTGGCCGGAGATCCTCCTGATCCTCAAGTACTATGGCGTGGTGCCCACGCAGCTGAACACAAATACCATTTCCATGATGGTCGCTTTCACGTGCTTCCTCCGCAAAGAGAGGATAGAGTTCAAGTTGACCGACTTTAGGAAGCTTTTCACCTACAAGGCAACTCCAGACGGTGGCGCCTACTTCGGGTGCTCGTTCATCAAGGTTCGCGAGATCCCGAACAAGAACCATAACTTGATATCCAAGATCATTTTCATCAAGGGCGCTCTCGGTAATGTGCCCTACTCGCCCCAATAGAAAGGTGGGGAGGTGTACCGACCCCCCTGCGGTATCCCACAATGATGCCGACCTCTGCAAGTTTTTCCTCCATAAGGACTTCAAGGTCGCCTGCCTTCGAAGGGGCATTTACTCGCTCCTCCTCGTCCAAATTAATAGGATTTTCCTACCATGTTTTTCATGCAGGGGAGCGCTTGATTCCCGAGAATCCGCCCATTGGGCACTTGTGGCTCCACCCTGACTCGCTCACGTGCGAGAGGGATGTGATGAGTTGTAAATATATGTGTTTTTATATACATTAAATAAGACGTATTAGTTTCTTTTTGTTATTTTTAGTTGTTTTTTCCGTAATAAATTGCTTCCTTCTTGTAAATATTTTCTAACTTAGAGTTATTTTTGTTTCCTGAATTTTTCAGGAAAAATTGTCAAAAAATAAAAGTACACGCTCGTGTACTGTTGGTCATGCCCGTGACCAGGGCGTGATACGTCAAATTCCCGAGAAATGAACATTTTTTGAAGAAATAGCGTGACACGCCCATGTCACGCCCGTGTCACCCGAGTCACGCCCGTGACCCATGCTCGTGACCATCCAGATTGACGAGATCGCGCTCAACAATCATCGACCGAGCTGACACGCCCAACCACACACCTGTGGCAATCCGACATGGGGCGTGACCAAGCCCGTGTCCATCCCGCTCGACGATTTCAAATTGACGATCATCGACTCTGCGCCACGCCTAGCGTCACGCCCGTGACCTAGGGCGTGACTCCTCTTCCCGCTCGATGACTTCAACTCGACACTTTCCGCTCGACGTTTGTCGAGTGTCGACTTAACCCGACACGCCTCTATGATGTATGACAATCATCCCCCCCCTTTTTTATGTATTTGTTTTATGTTTATTATAACCATTTTTTACTTAATAGAAATGTTCATTTTCGCCTCTATGATGTATGAAATTCTGCCCAAGCGCCTTACCTTAAGTAATTTTTCGTTTCCCTTTTTTGTACTTTTTATGTTTTACTTTAGCTTTTGTAACTAGTTTAACTTAGGAATTTATCAATTTTCTAGTCGTTGTAATCGCAATTTTATTTTCCTGCTCTGTACTTGTTTAGGTTTAGTTTATTCTTTTTTACTTTGTTTTCATTCCTATGAGTTTATAAAAATGTTTTAAAAGGTGGTTTTCAAATTCTTTAACTTAGGCTCTTTAAGGTTGTAAAACTTTTCGTTCTTTTTTAGTTTTATTACCACTTTTTATGCATTTCTATAAAGTTATAAGAATGAAAACGTAATCGTTTTAATTTTCCGAGCATTCTCATTTTCACTTTTATTTTCAAAAAATTTTTGCCCGTTTAAATTTTATTTCTTCATTTTAGCATTCCATCGGTAGAAATGTAATCATTTCAATTTTTCGAGCACTTGCACGTTTCGCTTATTTGCAAAAACTTTTGCTCCTTTTAATTTTATTTTCACGTTTTATTCATTTCTACCGCATTCTAGCGGTAGAAATGTAGTCGTTTTAATTTTTCAGTCACTTTGTTTTTCCTATTTTTTGTACGTGTGCGTGCGTTTATGAGTTAGTTTTTATAGCCTTATTTCAATTCATGTAGAGTGTGTGCGTGTGTTGTTTTTAATTTTCCGCCTACTCACTTGAGTTAAATGGCTGGATTTGATTCAAGCAAGTGTGTGTATTTTTATTTTTCCGGCTACTCACTTGAGTTAAATGACTGGATTTTATTCCAGTAGAGTGTGTTTACTTTCTGTAGAGTGGGTGTGTTTTAATTTTATGTCGAGTGCGTGAGTGTTAGCTTTTATTTTCCGCCTACTCGCTATGAGTTAAATGGCTGGATTATATTTACCGCCTACTCACTTGAGTTAAATGGTAGGTCTTTATTGTACTGTAATAATTTAGAATTGA
Source organism: Platanthera guangdongensis (assembly GCA_039583875.1). Lineage (NCBI taxonomy): Eukaryota > Viridiplantae > Streptophyta > Magnoliopsida > Asparagales > Orchidaceae > Platanthera > Platanthera guangdongensis. The sequence goes on along the minus strand of CM077147.1, from coordinate 116,425,111 downwards.
CTTGTAAATGCATTTATTTTCTCCTACTCGTTTGAGTAGGACTTGCTTTCTTTTTCCCGCCCACGCATTTGCGTCGGGACTTGCACTTTTACTGCTTTCATTTCAGACCTACTCGTTTGAGTAGGACTTGCAATTTACTACTTTCCATTTACTGCTTTCATTTTCCTGCTTTATTTTCCTGCTTTAATTTTATTGCTTTCCATCGCTGCCGTCCCCATTCCGATGAGTGGCTAACGTTCTTAGCCCTCAGTATCGAAGAGCATTGGGACAAATAAAATAGCTTAAAATAATTAAAGGTCCAATTTTTATAATTAATTAAAAGTACTTAAGGTTTGCCTAGGGTTTACGACGCGTAGGACCACATAATCGATGTGTGGGCCCTATTTCCGTAGTCCATATGCTAGCTAGCCGAGAGGCCGTGCATATGGACCAATCACCCATTGGCAAATGGAGTTCTGCACTAACCCTCGAGAGAGGAGGTGCGCCAACTCTACCGGATTGGGTTCCCCACCCAATAGCGGGGTTCTTAGCGTAATGCGGGCATTAAGAGGAATCCTTCGTCGGACGAGAGCCCGGTAGAATAGTCTTAATGTTCAGGTGAGCGATAGTCCTAGAGATAGGTGAGCTCATTTTAATGGAGCCTCCACGGCCAAGTCTCCGCCCTAATTATTTAGAAACTTAGGATCTCTTTTTATTAAAATTCTATTTTAGTTCGAATTTCATTCGGTGCTATCGAGCTAAGCTCTTCATCGGCTCCACCTTTATTATGCTTTTATTTTCTGCCTTTTGTTTATATAAATAATATCCCGACAAGATAAAATTATCGGTAAAATAATAGTCCCCTCTAGGGAAGTGTAGAAATAATCGAACCGACCCCAAGAACAATATGACCTCGATATTCCACCCGGAATATCCTGTACTACTCACGATAGGTGTACTTGCCTCCATTCGTTAAAACTCGATCACATCTTTTTATATCCAAATAAATAAATACGCGCGCCCCGTTTTCTTAAATAAAAACCAAATCCGCTTTTCTACTTAAATAAAACTACCCGGGGCGCCGCGCTTCGTAAATCTTTTTGGAGTTTTAACCGCATTAAATTTTTCGGACTTGATGCGAAAAATATAAATCAAGTTTTTGGCGTCGTTGTCGGGGACACATTCGTGTTGTTATTTTAAACCTTAGAGAACTATTAATTTTACCTGCATATATATGACAATAATAATAATAAACTACTTAACAAAAAAAAACTTAAAAACTTAAAAAAAAATATCATATTATTATTATTATCTATAATTTTTTTTTGAAATGACGTCTTTTTTTTACAAACACTAACTAACTAAACAACCGAACAAAAAAAAATTAAAAACTCAAAATTCTAAAAAACTTAAAAACTAAAAAAATCCAACAACCTAAAACACTTAAAAACTATATATATATATATATATATATATATATATATATATATATATATATATATATATATATATATATATATATATCCAAAAACCTAAAAAACTTAAAAACTAAATAAAATCGAAAAATCTAAAAACAAAATAACTTAAAAATCTCTAAAACTAAAAAACCAACTAAAAACCCATAAAAAAGTAACAAACCAAAAAACCAACTAAAAATTAAAAAATCAACTTAAAAACACAAAAAACATATAATGATTTGATTTTAAAACAACTGTATATATTTTGTTTAACTTAATTTATTTTAACTTGTTTTATTTTATTTTATTTTACTTCGGCGCACTTCACTCTTGTGCGCGATCGGGGAGCGCATTTCTATCACACTCCTATAGATACGACGTTAGCTACTCGAGTCACACATGCACTTGCCCCCTACCACAAGCACACTTTAGGCCGAGTTTATCGTTTATGTTTTTGTTATTTTTTTTTTGCTATTTCTTTTTAATAATGCAGGGTATCAACCCGTCCCTCCCCGACCTCATATTAGGGCAGCTTCTACCCTCTTTTTTGTTCATATTATATTTTGTATATTATTCGTTCCGCATACTTAGATTACAACATTGTGGACAATGTTGGGTTTAAGTATGGGAGTGTATTCTTAGTCTCTAAGTTTTCTAAAATTTTAATTTCTGCACCCATCCAAAAATACAAAAAAATCATTTCAAAATACAAAAAAAATAAATAAATAAAAAATACGCGCTCTTCTTCTTGTTTTTATAATCCAAAAACTCACAAAAAAAATTTACTCTCTCAAAAAATAAAAAAAAAACCAAATTTCTTTTCCTTTGTAAATATTTTTTTGTACAAATAATTATCTTTCTCCCCCCTCTTCTTATTTGTAAAGCTCGCTTTTTAGCATGACCGCAGCGTTCGACTCATCAAACCAACCACCCAAAGAGTCTGTTCGCGGGCCGCCATCGAGTTTTTACAAAAACAAAATTTAGAAAAATCAAAAATTCCAAAAAAAAGAGAGAATATTAACTTAAAATAAATAAGTAAAAAAAGATAAAAACCCTAAAAATTTCAAAAATCAAAAATAATAATAATAATAATAAAATAATAATAACCCCAAAAATCCAAAAATATTTTGTAACAAATAAATCGAATATCTCAATTCTTAACATTTTTCGCTCTCCAAAAATCTAGTTGCGAGTTAATTTATAAGTGAATTATTTTAATTCTTTGCTTACTAATCGTTTATTAATTGGAGATCGATAGATTTAGATATCTGGGGTTAAGTTTTAAAAATTTGTGTATGTTTTTTTTATTTAAATAAGGTACCTGTTTTCAGCACCACTTCTAATCTATCTATAGTTGCATATTTATTTTGTAAAAAATAACAATCTTAGATTTAAAGTTATGATAACTCCAAGCTTTTTTTTGAAATTTAGGAATGTTTAATTTATAAAGGTTGCTCTCAAAAGTTTTTTATTAAACCTATTTTTATTTTTCAAAAAACTCTATCAATTTTTTTTTCATGTCATACTTCACATGATTTCGATCCTTAAAAGATCCTATGTCAATGAGAATAAGATTTCGTTCCGTAAACATAGGCATCCAATATTTGAAAAGATTATATGTTATGGAGTAAGAGGATAAAATTTATTGCTCCTATACATATACATTGGATTATTATGAAGATTGTAAAAAAAATTATGTTATGGAAAATAAGATTTCATTTTCCTGACATCCACATTCAAACCAAAAAATTTCATTAGAGGTTCGAGCGAAAAAATATACCCTCACCTTTAATTCAAAGCCTTCTTCATATACCACGATATCCTACTCCGCCAATTTCAAAAAGAATATAGATTTAATTTTAAAATCTTTTTGAGAGCATAATTTATACATTAAATTGTTTCCTATAATTCTTACAAGCTTAAGTTTTCATAAATCCAATCTATTTTTGTTTACCTAACAAATAAAATTTTTTGCTATCTATTTGATTTTATCGAGAATATTTTAACTGAAACACTTGCTTTATTTACATTTTTGGCATAATTAAGATTTAACTCTTATATCCCTGATATTTATTTAGATCCTTCTTTTAATTAAGTCAAGCGGTAGATAAACTTATGATTTTTTTAATTCATTATAAGTTCATCTCCAACTTTTCTCTGGAATAGTAAAAGATTAAGTATGAGGGTATTTGATGAGTTATAAATATACGTGTTTTTATATACATTAAATAAGACGTATTAGTTTTTTTGTTATTTTTAGTTGTTTTTTCCTTAATAAATTGCTTCCTTTTTGTAAATATTTTCTAACTTAGAATTATTTTTGTTTCCTGAATTTTTCGGGAAAAATTGTCAAAAAATCAAAGTACACACCCGTATACTATTGGTCATGCCCGTGATCAGGGCGTGATAGATCAAATTCCTAAGAAATGAACATTTTTTGAAGAAATAGCGTGACACGCCCATGTCACGCCCGTGTCACTCGAGTCACGCCCGTGACCCATGCTTGTGACCATCCAGATTGACGAGATCGCGCTCAACGATCGTCGACACAGCTGACACGCCCGGCCACACGCCCGTGACAATCTGACACGGGGCGTGACCAAGCCCGTGTCCATCCCGCTCGATGATTTCAACTCGACGATCGTCGACTCTGCGCCACGCCTAGCATCACGCCTGTGACATAGGGCGTGACTCCTCTTCCCGCTCGACGATTTCAACTCGACACTTTCTGCTCGACGTTTGTCGAGCGTCGACTCAACCCAACACGCCCAGCATCACGCCCGTGACCTGGGGCGTGACTTCTCCACCTCGCCCGACAAACTACCACAGACGACTTTCGATGTAACGATGCCCAGTTCAACCTCCCCGACACGCCCACCATCACGCCCGTGACCAGGGGCGTGACCGCCGCATTTTTGGCCGCAAAGTCAAATCGCCGTCAAATCCGTCACTTCACCGAATTCAGTCGTTGAATAGTGTAGACACGCCCACGGACACGCCCGTGTCCGAGGGCGTGTCATTTGAAATTTTGTCTGTAAATTTAGATTTTTTGTCTGAATTCCGGGTTCCACTTTTTGAACCACTTTGCTTATGTTAGGGCTGTTCTTGGGGGTTGTTTATGCATTGTATGGGAACTTTCTAGCCGTTGTAATCGCAATTTTATTTTCATGCTCTGTACTTATTTAGGTTTAGTTTATTCTTTTTTACTTTGTTTTCATTCCTATGAGTTTATAAAAATGTTTTAAAAGGTGGTTTTCAAATTCTTTAACTTAGGCTCTTTAAGGTTGTAAAACTTTTCGTTCTTTTTTAGTTTTATTACCACTTTTTATGCATTTCTATAAAGTTATAAGAATGAAAACGTAATCGTTTTAATTTTCCGAGCATTCTCATTTTCACTTTTATTTTCAAAAACTTTTTGCCCGTTTAAATTTTATTTCTTCATTTTATGCATTTTTACCGCATTCCATCGGTAGAAATGTATTCATTTCAATTTTTCGAGAACTTGCACTTTTCGCTTATTTGCAAAAACTTTTGTTCCTTTTAATTTTATTTTCACATTTTATTCATTTCTACCGCATTCTAGCGGTAAAAATGTAGTCGTTTTAATTTTTCAGTCACTTTGTTTTTACTATTTTTTGTACGTGTGCGCGCGTTTATGAGTTAGTTTTTATAGCCTTATTTCAATTCATGTATAGTGTGTGCGTGTGTTGTTTTTAATTTTCCGCCTACTCATTTGAGTTAAATGGCTGGATTTTATTCAAGCAAGTGTGTGTATTTTTATTTTTCCGCCTACTCACTTGAGTTAAATGACTGGATTTTATTCCAGTAGAGTGTGTTTACTTTCTGTAGAGTGGGTGTGTTTTAATTTTATGTCGAGTGCGTGAGTGTTAGCTTTTATTTTCCGCCTACTCGCTAGGAGTTAAATGGCTGGATTTTATTTACCGCCTACTCACTTGAGTTAAATGGTCGGTCTTTATTGTACTGTAATAATTTGGAATGGACTTGTAAATGCATTTATTTTCTCCTACTCGTTTGAGTAGGACTTGATTTCTTTTTCCTGCCCACGCATTTGCGCCGGGACTTGCACTTTTACTGCTTTCATTTCAGACCTACTCGTTTGAGTAGCACTTGCAATTTACTGCTTTCCATTTACTGCTTTCATTTTCCTGCTTTATTTTACTGCTTTAATTTTATTGCTTTCAATCGTTGTCGTCCCCATTCCGATGAGTGGCTAACGTTCTTAGCCCTCAGTATCGAAGAGCATTGGGACAAATAAAATAGCTTAAAATAATTAAAGGTCCAATTTTTCTAATTAATTAAAAGTACTTAAGGTTTGCCTAGGGTTTACGACTTGTAGGACCACATAATCGATGTGTGGGCCCTATTTCCGTAAGTCCATATGCTAGCTAGCCGAGAGGCCGTGCATATGGACCGATCACCCCTTGGCAAATGGAGTTTCGTACTAACCCTCGAGAGAGGAGGCGCGCCAACTCTACCGGATTGGGTTCCCCACCCAATAGCGGGGTTCTTAGCGTAATGCGGGCATTAAGAGGAATCTTTCGTCGGACGAGAGCCCGGTAGAATAGTCTTAATGTTTAGGTGAGCGATAGTCCTAGAGATAGGTGAGCTTATTTTAGTGGAATCTCCACGGCCAAGTCTCCGCCCTAATTATTTAGAAACTTAGGATCTCTTTTTATTAAAAGTCTATTTTAGTTCGAATTTCATTCGGTGCCATCGAGCTAAGCTCTTCATCGGCTCCACCTTTATTATGCTTTTATTTTCCGTCTTTTGTTTATATAAATAATATCCCGACAAGATAAAATTATCGGTAAAATAATAATCCCCTCCGGGGAAGTGTAGAAATAATCGAACCGACCCCGAGAACAATACGACCTCGATATTCCACCTGGAATATCCTGTACTACTCACGATAGGTGCACTTGCCTTCTTTCGTTAAAACTCGATCACATCTTTTTATATCCAAATAAATAAATACGCGCGCCCCGTTTTCTTAAATAAAAACCAAATCCGCTTTTCTACTTAAATAAAACTGCCCGGGGAGCCGCGCTTCGTAAATCTTTTTGGAGTTTTAACCGCATTAAAGTTTTCGGACTTGATGCGAAAAATATAAATCAAGTTTTTGGCTCCGTTGCCGGGGACACATTCGTGTTGTTATTTTGAACCTTGGAGAACTATTAATTTTACCTGTATATATATGACAATAATAATAATAATAATAATAAACTACTTAACAAAAAAAACTTAAAAACTTAAAAAAAAATTATCATATTATTATTATTATCTATAATTTTTTTTTTGAAATGACGTCGTTTTTTTTACAAACACTAACTAAGTAAACAACCGAACAAAAAAAAATTAAAAACTCAAAATTCTAAAAAACTTAAAAACTAAAAAAAACCAACAACCTAAAACACTTAAAAACTAAGATATATATATATATATCCAAAAACCTAAAAAACTTAAAAACTAAATAAAATCCAAAAATCTAAAAACAAATAACTTACAAATCTCTAAAAACTTAAAAACCAACTAAAAACCCATAAAAAATTAACAAACCAAAAAACCAACTAAAAATAAAAAATCTACTTAAAAACACAAAATAAAATATAATGATTTGATTTTAAAACAACTGTATATATATTTTGTTTAACTTAATTTATTTTAACTTTTTTATTTTATTTTATTTTGCTTCGGCGCACTTCACTCTTGTGCGCGATCGGGGAGCGCATTTTTATCACACTCCTATAGATACGACGTTAGCTACTCGAGTCACAGATGCACTTGCCCCCTACCACTCGCACACTTTAGGCCGAGTTTATCGTTTTTGTTTTTGTTATTTTATTTTTGCTATTTCTTTTTAATAATGCAGGGTATCAACCCGAGCCTCCCCGACCTCATATTAGGGCAGCTTCTACCCTCTTTTTTGTGCATATTATATTTTGTATATTATTCGTTCTGCATACTTAGATTGCAATATTGTGGACAATGTTGAGTTTAAGTATGAGGGTGTATTCTTAGTCTCTTAGTTTTCTACACTTTTATTTTCTACACCCATCCAAAAATACAAAAAAATCATTTCAAAATACAAAAAAATAAATAAATAAAAAATACGCGCACTTCTTCTTGTTTTTATAATCCAAAAACTCACAAAAAAAAATTTCTCTCTCAAAAATTCAAAAAACAAAATTTCTTTTCCTTTGTAAATATTTTTTTGTACAAATAATTATCTTTCTCCCCCCTCTTCTTATTTGTAAAGCTCGCTTGTTAGCATGACCGCGACATTCGACTCATCGAACCAACCACCCAAAGAGTCTGTTCGCGGGCCGCCATCGAGTTTTTACAAAAACAAAATTTAGAAAAATCAAAAATTCCAAAAAAAGGGAATATTAACTTAAAATAAATAAATAAAAAAAGATAAAAACCCTAAAAATTTCAAAAATAAAAAATAATAATTATCAAAAAAAATAATAATAAAAACCCCAAAAATCCAAAAATATTTTGTAACAAATAAATCGAATATCTCAATTCTTAACCATTTTCGCTCTCCAAAAATCTAGTTGCCAGTTAATTTATAAGCGAATTATTTTAATTCTTTGCTTACTATTCGTTTATTAATTTGAGATCGATAGATTTAGATATCTGGGGTTAAGTTTTAAAAATTTGTGTATGCTTTTTTTTATTTAAATAAGGTACCTGTTTTCAGCACCACTTCTAATCTATCTATAGTTGCATATTTATTTTGTTAAAAATAACAATCTTAGATTTCAAGTTATGATAACTCCAAGCTTTTTTTTGAAATTTAGGAATGTTTAATTTATAAAGGTTGCTCTCAAAAGTTTTTTATTAAACCTAGTTTTATTTTTGAAAAAACTCTATCACATTTTTTTTCAAGTCATACTTGACATGATTTCGATCCTTAAAAGATCTTATGTCAATGGGAATAAGATTTCGTTCCGTAAACATAGACATCCAATATTTGAAAAGATTATATGTTATGGAGTAAGAGGATAAAATTCATTGCTCCTATACATATACATTGGATTATTATGAAGATTGTAAAAAAAATTATGTTATGAAAAATAAGATTTCATTTTCCTAACATCCACATTCAAACCAAAAAAATTTCATTAGAGGTTCGAGCGAAAAAATATACCCTCGCCTCTAATTCAAAGCCTTCTTCATATACCACGATATCCTACTCCGCCAATTTCAAAAAGAATATAGATTTAATTTTAAAATCTTTTTGAGAGCATAATTTGTACATTAAATTATTTCCTGTAATTCTTACAAGCTTAAGTTTTCATAAATCCAATCTATTTTTGTTTACCTAACAAATAAAATTTTTTGCTATCTATTTGATTTTATCGAGAAGATTTTGCTGAAACTCTTCCTTTATTTAAATTTTTGGCATAATTTAGGATTTAACTCTTATACCCCGGATATTTATTTAGATCCTTCTTTCAATTAAGTCAAGCGGTAGATAAACTTAGGATTTTCTTAATTCATTATAAGTTCATCTCCAACTTTTGCTCTGGAATAGCAAAAGCTTAAGTATGGGGGTATTTGATGAGTTATAAATATATGTGTTTTTATATACATTAAATAAGACGTATTAGTTTCTTTGTGTTATTTTTAGTTGTTTTTTCCTTAATAAATTGCTTTCTTTTTGTAAATATTTTCTAACTTAGAGTTATTTTTGTTTCCTGAATTTTTCAGGAAAAATTGTCAAAAAATCAAAGTACACGTCCGTGTACTGTTGGTCATGCTCGTGACCAGGGCGTGATACGTCAAATTCCCGAGAAATGAACATTTTTTGAAGAAATAGCGTGACACGCCCATGTCACGCCCGTGTCACCTGAGTCACGCCCGTGACCCATGCTCGTGACCATCCAGATTGAGGAGATCGCGCTCAACGATCGTCGACCCAACTGACATGCCCGGCCACATGCCCGTGGCAATCCGACACGGGGCGTGACCAAGCCCGTGTCCATCCCGCTCGACGATGTCAACTCGACGATCGTCGACTCTGCGCCACGCCTAGCGTCACGCCCGTGTCCTAGGGCGTGACTCCTCTTCCCGCTCGATGATTTCAACTCGACACTTTCCGCTCGACATTTGTCGAGTGTCGACTTAACCCGACACGCCCAGCATCACGCCCGTGACATGGGGCGTGACTTCTCCACCTGGCCCGACAAACCGCCGCCAACGATAATTTATGTCCTAGAAGAAAGCTAGCTAAGGTTTCATACCAAGCTATTGGAGCTTGCTTTAGACCATAGAGAGCCTTATGCAATTTAAAGACATAAGAAGGATGGGTAGAAGAGATAAAACCTGGTGGTTGTTCCGCATAAACCTCTTCTTTAAGTTCACCATTTAAGAATGCACTCTTGACATCCATTTGATATACTTTGAACTTCTTGTAGGCAGCATAAGCAAGGAAGACTCTGATTTCTTCCAGCCTTGCAACAGGTGCAAATGTCTGGTCATAGTCAATGCCTTCCTCTTGTCTATAGCCTTGATCAACTAGCCTTGCCTTATCCCTGATGATAATACCTTAGGCATCTAGTTTATTTCTAAAACCCATTTAGTTCCAATGATTGGGTAGTCTTTTGGTTTTGGAACTAAATCCCAAACTCTACATCTCTCAAACTGGTTGAGCTCCTCTGACATTGCAATGATCCAGTATGGATCTTGCTCAACATCTTTTATGGATTGGGGCTCAGTTTGAGATATGAAGCAGGCATGCATCATGTCTTGGTTGAGTTGATGCCTGGTCTGCACACCCACTGATATGTCTCCAATTACCTGAGATACAGGATGATCTCTAAGTGTGACAAACTCAGTAGGTGGAGTTGGTTCAGTAACAGCTTGGGGAAGTAATTCCTCTTGTGGAATTATGGGAGCTGTTGTTGGTTCAACATCAACTTTAGTGGATTCATCTTTACTGTCTTCATTTATATGTGAAGAGGGATGTGCAACAGTCTCATTTGTGAGGGTCAACTCATCCAACTTCTCACAAAAGTATGGTACCTGCAAAATTTCAATGGTAGAAGGATTCTTTTCCTTGCAAGACATGTTAGTAGATTTATTATATACCCTATATACCTTACTGACTTGGGAATATCCTAGAAAAATTTCCATCGCAGCCTTGGCTTCAAACTTTCTATGATATTTCTTGTCATTGTTATGAATGTAGCATAAACAACCAAAAATTCTAAAGTAATCTACTTTAGGTTGCTTCCCTTTAATAATTCATAGGGAGCCTTGCCCTTAAGGTTATGTATCAAACTCCTATTCAGTACATAATTTGATGTACTTATATTCTCTGCCCAAAAGGATAGTGGCAAGTAAGCATCGGTAAGTAATATGCCTACAGCTTCAATCAGGGTCCTGTTTTTCCTTTCTGCTACCCCATTTTGTTGAGAAGTTCTAGAATCAGAGAAACAATGTCTGATACCTTCCTTCTCACATAATTCTTGCATGGGTGGAGACTCATACTCAGTACCATGATCACTTCTGATCAATGCAACTAGAGTAGAATAGTTAATCCTTATGCTCTTAAGAAAATCTGTAAGAACCTTAAAGTTATCAGACTTGTTCCTCAAGAAGAACACCCAAGTGAACCTTGAGAAGTCATTAACAATCACTAAGGTATAAGACTTCCCTCCCAGGATTTGTACAGCAATGGGTCCAAAAAGATCCATATGGAGCAAATACAGAATCCTAGGTGAATCACTCTTATTAAGTGACTTAAAATAGTTTTTGGTTTGCTTGCCTAATTGACAAGCACTGCAAAGTCTTTCCTTCTTTGAGGGGCAAGAAGATAATTGTAACACCTCCTATCCGTCTCATAGCATATAGCAGTAGGTCCGGCCGGGGCCCGACATCATATACCACAGACAGACCGGAGGTTACTCAATGGAAACCATCCAACTAAGAATCAACATCCTACACAGAGTACATTCTAGCGGAAGCAATTTAAAAGGTTGCAAAACAAAGAACCCAGCCATAAACATGAATGTCCACTACTCAAACCAACAGGAATGAACGTACAATACACAAGTACAATAGCTTAAGGCCTTACAATTGTTTAATCAAATTATAGTGTTTTCCAAACCTCGGCACGGAGGCCGGTCACACATGAATAAAATAAGTAAACACTCAAATTAGGCCTTCGAGGGCCGGCTCAGCAACAAGTGCTTTTGCCCGCTAATTACAACTTGGCTTCGCAGCACCTACAAGCAACAATCCACCGCAATGGTGGCAAACAAAAGCAACGGTCAACTATGCTGACCAAATTATAACGAACCCGCCCCCAAATTTTGGGTGGCGATGCTCCTTCCATGCATTTTGTTAGCATAACCATGCAGTATAGTGTAAAGGCACTTCATCACAGGCGTGGGCACGCACGTCCACACACCTCGTGCTCTCAGGGCACATTCTCGGTTAACACGGTCAAAGCCTGCTGACTCACCACCACACCTTGGACGACAATTACTCGTGGGCATTTGGTCTTTCTGGCCACTGCCTAAGACCCTCCATCTATGCCAACGGCAAGTGTCATGTACTGTTAGGTCTCTTTACCGAACGACATAGAGCGGGTACGGTTCCACCTAACTCGTTGCTCACACCGCCCTGTCACCTTAAGACATGGGCGCGTGTCAAACTTCCCTGAGTCCCAATTCGATCACACAATTCACATAACCCGGTTATGTGCAAGTTGGCTCCCAGGCCACCATGTTTAGCAGAATCATGCATCTGCCCAGTTTTTCGGGTGCACCTTGGAGTTAATCCCCAAGGCTCCCTGTTGCAATCTACCGCGTAGAAAACCCGAAAAACAACCATCGGCGTGGAGTCTTCTCCGTGAATTTGGTTTTTTTCCCTGGAATTTGGAGTATTCTCCGGCCGTTCATCCAATGTAACATCACTGATCCAAACCAACTTGTCCGGGTAGGCCTCACAAATCATGCATATGTTCGTTTCTCGATTATGGACTTTATATGCTAAACAACGGGGACTATTAATGTCTACCCAAAGGAATGCCTCAAACTCACCGCAAACTCGCGAGAGTGGGCTTCCTATGCAAAGAAAAGAGGACTTCATATGTCCTAGGATGAGAATCGTTACCCTAGCATTTCTCTTTGGCGCCATGGAAATCTATGCGGATGAAAAGCACCGCAACGTCCTTGCCTCTGTAGATCTGAAGTTGGTTCGCGATTAGGGCCTCCGAAGCTCCGCCGATGGCCGGATCTTCCTTCCTTCTTCTTCCTTGCTCTCCCCTCTCTCTAGAACTTTAGAAAGAGAGTATTTGGATGAAAATGAAGGATCCCAAACCCTATTCCCGGTATAAACCCAGCAGGAACAACCCCAAGCCGTTAGATCACAAAATAAGGAAACGGACGGCCACGATTCGGACTTAAAATCCAAAACCTGGGCCGAACACGGCTTGTGACACGCCCGTGTCCAAGGCTGTGCTCCCCATTCGCCATCGAAATCGATGCGTCCTAAAAAGAACACGGGCTCTCGACACGCCCGTGTCCGGATTGACATGCCCATGTCATCCAGTACACGCTCATATATCTGGGTGTGTTCCTCCATTGACATAGGACCGAAAACGCACGAAAGGGACACGAGTACTCGACACGCCCGTATTGCATTTGACACGCCCGTGTCTACCCGACACAGCCTGTGTGCTGAAATCGTGTATCACCCCTGCCATGGCCCGGCTTGACCCCGTGAAGGACACGGCCTAGGACACGCCCGTGTCATAGGTCGTATTTACTGCTCGACGATCGTCGACTCCAAATTCGTCGACCACTCGACCAGATCGTCGACCCGAGCTCAACACGCCCCTCGGACACGCCCGTGTCCCAGGCCATGTGACCCCTGCCAAGTTCCAAACTTGGCTCAAAATGCCACCCGTCGCTCTTTTGAGTTTCGGGGCGTTACAACTCTCTCCCTCTTAAAAGACTTTCATCCTGAAATACATGAAGGAAAGATAAACACAAAACTTAAACGGTACCTGAGTGGAATAACTTCGGGTACTCCTCAAGCATGGTATGCTCTCGCTCCCACGAGAGCTCCTCCCGATCACAGTTGTCCCAACGGACCTTGACCATCCAGATCTCTTTGTTGTGTAGCCGCTTGACTTCTGAGTCCTCAATGCAAACGGGCTTGACCTTCGTCGTCAACCCATTATCGACCGGCACTTGTTCGACCGCAATCACTTGCGAAGGCTCTTGCACTGCCTTCTACAGCACCAATATGTGGAATATATCATGTAGACGACTTAGCTCCACTAATAGGCTCAATCGATAAGCTGCCTCACCAATCCGCTCCAGAACCTCAAATGGTCTGAGGTAACTCGGGCTTAGCTTCTTCAAGCGCCGCACCCGCGAGACACCCTTGAACGTCTTGATCTTCAAGTATACCCAGTCACCGATAGTGAACTACACGTTCCTATGCTTGGTGTTATAGTACTTAGCCTGGCGGTCCTGAGCGATTAGCAATCTCTCTCAAATCATTCAAACCAACGACATTGCATCTTCCACCTCTTGGCGCTTGTACAACTTTAACTTACCCGTTTCCAACCAAGACAATGGCGTGCGATATTTTTTACCATAAAGGGCCTCGAAGGGCGCCTTTTGTATGCTCGCCTGGTAGCTATTATTGTAAGCGAATTCCACCAAGTATAGGTGATCTTCCCACTGCTTCCCGAAATCCAGAACGCACATACGAAGCATGTCTTCCATCGTCCTATTGACCCTCTCAGTCTGTAACGTCTACACTCATCACATAGAATATAACGGTGGGTCCGATCGGGGCCCCACGCCATATTTCACCGACAAGCGTTGGAATTACGTACATAAGCGCATCCATACATTCATAAGCACAACCATACATTCATACATCCATCACAACCTTTCATCCCCAAACAGATGGACAAACTGAAAGGACCAACAGAACGATGGAGGATATGCTCCGGATGTGCGCCCTGGACTTTGGGAAGAGATGGGAAGATCATATCTACATGGTGGAGTTTGCCTACAATAACAGCTACCAAGCGAGCATCGGTATGGCACCGTATGAAGCTCTATACGGACGAAAGTGTCGTACTCCTTTGGCTTGGGTAGAAGCAGGAGAATCCAGGTTGTATAAGTGTAATGAAGTCGATGAAGCAAACTCAACAATACACACTATTCGGTAATGGCTACGGTTGGGTACATTGGAAACTGTCTACCTAATTTGGAGAAGCCTCACCTAACTCAATGATATTCGTCAATGTGTATTTGATATTGTGTTGAGTTTCAATGTGCAGGTTAAGGAAATGCATAAAAAGTCTCTAAGTACAAGTGTCGACACTTGAGAAGAATTGTGTCGACACTTGGGAAAAGCTGTGTTGACACCAGGAGCCAGATTGTGTCGACACACAGGACTTGTGTCGACACACAAAAAATCTGTCGACAACAACTGTGTCGACACAGAGGACTTGTGTTGACACATTCTAGAATTCTATAGACAACAACTGTGTCGACACATAGGACTAGTGCCGACACACACCAGAATTCTATCAACACCAACTTTGTCGAGAATAGAAGCTATTATGTCGACACACAGGACTTGTGTCGACACATTCCACTGAAGTTGTGTTGAGAAGATAAAGAACATTTGTGTCGACATTATGAGAGTTGTGTCGACATCATCAAGAGTTGTGTCGACACATGGTCTATTTGTGTCGACACATTTGAAGTATTGTCTCGACACTTTTCTGCTGAGATAGAGTACAATGAGGGATCAAGTGTCACGACTGAAGACTTGACAACTGTCATGACTAACAATGTTGTTGCATCTTTCAGAGCTGTCAAAAGGCCGTTATGAATCGGATCAGCCGCTAACCTCAGAAGAATCTATATAAAGACCTGCTCTATCAACAAACCGATTAATAATGAATAATAAGAGAAGATAAAAGAGAGAGATCTAAGTAGAAAGGACTTGTCATCTTCAAGTCTTCAAGAGAAAGCAGATGCTGAATAAGTCTGCAAGAAGATTTCAGATCAAATTCTGAAGGAAGCTAGATTGAAGATCATCTCCAACTTCACAAGAAGATCAACCTTACTTTGTTCAAATTCAAGAAGCCTTGAAGATGCTAAGACAGGTTGGATCTTAAGCAGTCAGATCTATCAAGAACTGACCAAGAAACCTTCACCCCTTTCTCTCTCTACCTGGTTGAAGGATTTATTCTTTCTAAAATCAATTTTCTCTGTAGGATCTTTTATAGATCTGAGTGTAGGAGAGTTGTCTCTCTGAGTTGTAAGTCTAAGTTTATAAAGGCTGAGGTAGGACTGAGTGCATGTGGTAGGGGATTCATTTCTCTGAGCTGTAGGCCTGGTGAAAGAGGCTGAGGTAGGGCTTGATTACCTGAGTTGTGGGAGTGTGGACTCACTCTGAGGTAGGATTCTCTGAGAGGATCTGAGCTGTAGGACTTGCTCAAGTATAAGTTGTAGGAACCATTTTGGGTTCTGAGTTATAAGACCTGAGGGTCTGAGAAGAAAGGAGTTAGGCCGAATCTAGTATACTACTAGATAGGCGAAGGGGGAAAGTGGATGTACCCATCTCTTGGGGAACGACTATAAATTTGTATGCAATCTGTGTTGGCTGTGTTTGTGTTGAAGCTATGCTGTGATAGTTATTGCATAGATTAATTACTAGTAAAATATACTATCTGCCTTAATAAAAAGGAATTGAACCTATTCACCCCCCCTCCTCTAGGTGTTTAGGATATCTTGAAACCAATTCTTTCAAGTGGTATCAAAGCGAGATTGCTCAAGATTAGACTTAACAGTCTGAGTTGATCTATAAGGCAGTTATCAGTTAGGCTGAATGGGTTCAGGTGAGAATCTGTAGGAACTTGGATCCATGAAACTTCCTATCTGTAGGAAAGAAAATTTTGGCATATGGAAAGAGAGGGTCAGGTTGTTCATGGAAGCATCTGATCCAAGAATTTACATCATAGTGCTAGAAGGGCCATTTATTCCTATGAACATATCAGTTCTTGATGCTAACCTCAAGACTCCAAAAAGTTATTCAGAAATGACTAAGGAAGAGATCATCCTAGCAACCTTAGACAAGAGGGCACATAACATAATTGTGAGTGTCATAGATGACTCTACATTCCAGAATCTGGTCCATTGCAAAACCTCCAAGGAGATGTGGGACACTTTGATTGTCTATATGGAGGGAAAGAAGAGGTGAGAGTGGATAGGAAATCTATGTTAAATCAAGAGTATGAAAGCTTTAGACAAGCTAAGACAGATAGCATAGCTAAATGCTATAAGAAATTATTTAGAATTGTTAATGAGCTAATGGCATATGGAAGAGTCTTTAGCACTTATGAATTAAATGACAAGTTTCTCAGATTACTAACCAAAGATTGGGATACTAAAATATGTTCCATTAGAGAGGTGGCCAGACTTGCAGATACACCTCCACCAACCTTATTTGGAAAACTGTTATCCTATGAGATGCAGCTAACTGCCAGAAAGGAGGAGGAGAAAAGCAATAAGTCTGAATACAAAGAGAAGTCAGTTGCTTTTAAGGCTGAATCCACAAGAAAGGGCAGGTGAAAGTCACCTTCTCCTCCTAAGAGAATGGCTGAAGTTGAATCTGAAAATTCTGACATCATCACTTCAGACAGTCACAAATCTGATGAAGACTTTGTTGCCTTCACAAGGCAGTTTCAAAGGTCCATGAAGAAGAAGAAATGGAAATCAAAGCCATCCTTATCCTTCTCCAAGGTTGACTATTACAAGAAGAAGAAAACATCTAAGGAAGACTGGTATGTCTCTAATCCCATTAAACAAACTTCTTCTAAAATTATTTGTTATTATTGCAACAGGCCAGGACATGTCATAGCTGATTGTCCTGATAAAAGAAAGGAATCTAAAGATAAAAAGAGGCAACAAAATAAAGGCAAGAAGGAGAGATCCTTAGTTGCAAAGAAGTAGAAGAGTTGGACTTACTCATCATCATCAGAATCAGGAGAAGAGACTGAAGCTGAAGCCTATATAGGATTGTTCACTACTGAAGAGGATTCAGTAGAATCTGAGTTCTTGCAAATGCTGGACTCTATCAATGGGATTGAAGATCTTCAATACAAAGGGCTGATGGCTATATTTGAGGAAGATCAGTGCCAGGATCAGCCTGGTCCTAGTAAGGTAAACCACCTATCTTCAGATTCTGATTATTACACTGGATCAGAATCAGAAGTATCTACATCAAGATATGGGGATGGTTCTGAATCTGAAGGGGATGTTCATCAACTAATTGATGAGTATGGTGATTTGTTGCAAGCTCTTAAGAGAAGCAGAATCCTTAACAAGGAACAGGCTAAGGAAATTGCATCTCTTGAATTGGCTGCATCAGATTAAGAAAAAATGTTGGATTTGAAGATGAATGAAGTTTCCAAACTGAAAAATATAACTTTTATTCAGATGGGTACAATAACATTCAAAAATGATCAAATCAAGAGTCTGGAAGTCAGACTTCAGAGAGAGAAGGATCTTGTGGCTAAATTCTCAAAGCCAAAATCAGTCTTACCCTTAATTGATGACTTCATCCTCCAAAAGGGTAAGACAGGTTTAGGCTTCAAGGGAAGAACTGGGGCAGCTAATTCCAAAAGAAAAAGGCAAAGCCCCAGTTCAGCCACTAGCCTTCAAACCCCCTATTGCTTTCAGGAAAGTGATGCAACCTACTAATAAGTATGACCATGACATTACACATGGTCACTGTAAGCTTGGTGTTCAGAATGACAAGGGTGCAAATGCTAATAGGGCTGCCCATGAACAAACACCCCATGTTCTTCATGAATCATCAATTTTTATTGCACCAGCCCCAACACTCTATAAAAGGACCACTGTACCTGCAGCTTTAAGGACTGATGATAGCAATGTTGTTAAGACTGTACTCAAAAGAAGATACAATAGATATGAGTGCTAGTGTTGTGGCAAAGTGGGTCATTATCCTATTGATTGTTGGCACAACACTACTGTCAGAAAAAATGTCAGCTTACCTGTCAGAAAGGCTGCAGGCAAGTATGTCAAGTTTCAGTCTAACCTGAACCTAGAACCCAATAATTATTGGGTTTCTAAGGTTAAGTAATTTTTTTGATGCAGGTGAGTCCAAGTGGCCATACCCCAATATGGTACTTGGACAGTGGATGTTCCAGGCATATAACTGGAACAAGAAGGATGTTGAAGGACTACTCTCCCATAGAGAATAGACCCAAAGTGATCTTTGGTGGATCTGAAAAGGGGGTCATCAAAGGGTTTGGTAATATTTCCAATAGTTCTATCACTATCACCCAAGTGGCTTATGTGAAAGGTCTGAAACATAACTTAATAAGCATAAACCAACTGAGTGATCTTGGTTATGACACCTCTCTTATTAGGAATGGCTGTCAGATTAGAAGGACAAGTGATCAAGATGTCATCTTATCAGGTTATAGAAAAGGAAATGTTTACTGTCTCAACTTTGAATGTGAGAATAAGAACTCTCCTATTTATCTAGTTGTAGATGAGAAAGCTTCTCATTGTGTCAAATGGCATAAGAGGCTGGCTCACCTGAACTATAAGTCAATAGGCCAACTCTATAGTATGGAGTTAGTGAGGAATGGTCCTCAGGTCAAGTGCATCCATTAGGGTGTGTGTTCAGCTTGTCAAAAAGGCAAATAGACCAAAACCTCCTTCCATACTCTTGATATCAAAGATTCTATGAGGTGTTT
Source organism: Platanthera guangdongensis (assembly GCA_039583875.1). Taxonomy (NCBI): domain Eukaryota; kingdom Viridiplantae; phylum Streptophyta; class Magnoliopsida; order Asparagales; family Orchidaceae; genus Platanthera; species Platanthera guangdongensis. The sequence goes on along the minus strand of CM077147.1, from coordinate 116,405,875 downwards.
GTATCTCATGTATATGGATCTATTTGGTCTTATGTCAGTTCATAGTCTAGGTAGGAAAGTTTATACACTTGTGGTTGTGGATGACTATTCTAGATTTACATGGGTTTTCTTCCTGAGGCAGAAATCTGAAACCCCTACTGTCTTCCACAATTTTGTTAGGCAAATTCAGAATGAACTTAACAATTCAGTGGTCAAAATCAGAAGTGACCATGGGACTGAATTTCAGTCTGAATGCATGACAAGATTTTGTGAAGAACTAGGGATTCATCAAGAGTTCTCCCCACCTAGAACTCCCCAGCAAAATGGTATTGCTGAAAGAAAGAATAGGACTCTTATTGAGGCTGGTAGAACCCTACTAAGTGACACTTCTCTCCCAGAATATTTCTAGACTGAGGCAGTAAACACTGCATGTCATGTTCTCAATAGGGCTTCCATCACCAAAAGCCACAAGAAGACACCCTATGAGATTATGAAAAGAAGAAAACCAAATTTAGCCTATTTTAGAATCTTTGGTATCAAGTGTTATGTTCTTAATAATGACAAGCACTATTTAACTAAGTTTGTTACAAAATCACAAGAAGGGATATTTGTTGGGTATAGCAACAGCAGTATGGCATATAGAGTCTACAACTTGACTACTCAAGTTGTAGAAGAATCTGTCCATATAGTTTTTGATGAAACTAAACTAATCAACTGTGAGTTATCTAGTACTTCTTGTAGTTCTACAGGTTTGAAGGAAAAGATGGACAAGCTAACCATTAGAGAAGACCAACCTGCAAGGCAGGATGAAGAAAATGATGGATGCTATCCAGGGGGAGTACAAGACCCACAAGCTGATGATGAAGATAATGAAGTACAACATGGTGAGGTGATTGGAGAAAATTAAGGTATAGATAGATTGCTTCCAGCAATAAGACATCTAAAGGATCATCTAGCACACCAAATTTTTGGTGATCCAAGTCATGGTGTTCAGACAAGGAGCAAGAACATGAACACAGTCCTTTGCTCAAGTTTTCTGTCCCAGATGGAACCCAAGAAATTTGAAGAAGCCATACAAGACCAAAATTGGATTGATGCCATGCAGGAAGAGCTGAATCAATTCAGAAGATGCAAAGTCTTGAAGTTGGTTCCAAAACCAAAGAATCACAATGTCATATGGACTAAGTGGATCTACATGGAACAAGCTAAATGAAAATGGCATTATATTTAAGAACAAAGCAAGACTGGTGGCAAAGTGATACAGACAGGAAGAAGGAATAGACTTTGATCAGACATTTGCCCCAGTGGCAAGGTTGGAAGCAATAAGACTGTTCCTTGCCTATGCAGCCTATCAAGGGTTCAAGGTATTTTAGATGGATGTGAAGTCAGCATTTTTGAATGGTGACTTAAAAGAGGAAGTTTATGTTGAACAACCCTCAGGTTTTGTAGATCCTCTCTATCCTAATTATGTGTATAGGCTTAAGAAAGCACTATATGGTTTGAAACAAGCCCCTAGGGCTTGGTATGAAACATTGTCTACATTCCTCATTAAGAACAAATTCTCAAGGGGAAAATAGACAAAACTCTATTCTAAGGGAATCAAAAGGCAAGATCATCCTAGTCCAGATATATGTTGATGACATTATCTTTGGATCAACTGAAAACAACCTTTGTAGAAAGTTTGCTAAACTTATGCAAGGGAAGTTTGAGATGAGCAGCAAGGGTGAGGTGAAATTCTTCTTGGGACTCCAAGTTAGACAGACTGATGATGGCTTGTCCATATCCCAGCCTATGTTCACCAAGGAGTTGATTAAGAAATATGGTATGGTGTCAGCCTCCACCATGAGAACTCCAATGGGGTCAAGTATGCCTATAGGAAAAGATGATGCAGGAAAACCTGTAGATGAGTCTTTGTATAGAGGGATAATTGGCTCCCTACTTTACTTAACTGCCAGTAGACCAGACATCATGTATGCTACATCTGTTTGTGTTAGGTATCAAGCAAGCCCAAAAGAATCTCATTATACTTGCAGTCTAAAAATTTTGAGATATCTTAAGGGAACACCAAATCTTGGCCTTTGGTACCCTAAGAATAGAGATTTTCTACTAACTGATTATTCAGATGCAAACTTTGCAGGATGCAAAGAAGACAAAAAAAGTACAACTGGCACTTGTCTGTTCCTAGGTGAAAGATTGGTGTCATGGAGCAGCAAAAAGCAGACAAGTGTGGCTATATCCACTGCTGAGTCTGAATATGTAGCTGCAGGTAGTTGCTGTGCTCAGCTATTATGGATACAACATCAGCTTGAAGATTATGGCATCCAGGTAAGTAGAACTCAATTATTTTGTGATTCTACTAGTGTCATATCTATTGCTAGAAATCATGTCTCTCATAGCAGAACTAAGCACATAGAAATTAGGTTTCATTTCCTTAGAGATCATGTTGAAAAGGAAGACATAAGTTTAGAATTTGTCAATACTAATTATCAAATTGCTGACATGTTCACCAAACCACTGGATGAAACTAAATTCAATTACTTTAAAATTGAATTAGGCATGCTAAACTTAGAATAGTATGACAAATTTGTATAAGTAATTATGTGTCGACACATAAAGGCAGTTGTGTCGACACTTAATAGTTGGTGTCGACACATAAAGAAAATTCTGTCGACACATCAAGAAGATTGTGTCGACACTCAGAATTTGGTGTCGACACATAGCTCTCCTAACACTTAGATATTGGTATCGACACATACAGTCATCTGTGTCGACACGTAGAAATTAGTGTAGACTCTTAAGGTTGTCTGTGTCGACACATCACAGATGGTGTCAACACATAGTACTATAATATCTTTACATTCTCTGTCGAGACTTTAATAGTCTGTATCGACACAATCCCAACAGTGTTGACACAAAAAGAGTATTTCAACCCGCCTTTTGACCTTCTTTGTTTAGAAACATATAAATAGGTGGAAGTAAAACCCCGTCGACTACGCTCTCACTATTTTTGAGACTAAACCTTTGTGTTGACAAGCCATCATCTTCCTTCTTCAGTCTCTCTCTCATCCCTAATGGCGCCAAAGCTGGAAGAGAACATCAATGAGGGCTATGAACTGGTTCGTTATACGTTTGAAACTGCCACGCCAGAAATCAAAGCCGTGATTACCCTAATCACAGAAAATGGATTGGAGTACTTGGTCTTAGAACCTACCCGGATATGGAAGAAGGAGGTTCTTGAATTCTTCTCGGTAGCATCAATGGATTCGACGGGCCTGAAAATCAAGTCATCTGTTCAAGGAACCCAGGTCAAACTCACCCATAAGAGTTTAAGGAAGACACTACAGCTTCCCAGGATTAAAGAAGATGATATAGCATCTTCCATGACATGTGATGCTCTCCAATAGTGTGGACTGGATCCCACTACCAAGATTGGGTCATTCATGAACAGGAAGGGAATGAATTCCCTGGGCAAATTTCTTTTTGGAATTATAGGGAAAGTTATTATGTGCAAATCAGGAGGACATGATAGGATTTCTGCCTATATGTTCAATCTAATGACCAGAGTGATATTCAAGATGAAAACAAATTGGTCTACTGTTGTCTTTGACAAGATCAAAGAAAGTCTTAAGAATCTTAATCTGGGCAGGATACTAAGCTTATATCTAGCTGTGAATATTCCTGAAGTGATGAATCTGACTACAAGTACTAAGATTAATCACATGAGGAGAATTGACTTAAGAATATTGTCCAGATGGGATAGAGTATTAACCAAGGATGTTTCAACTCCTCAGAAACAGCTACAACAGATTCAGAAAAAGAAGAAAACAGCACATCAGACCACTGAATCTTCTAGTGATTCAGAGGAAGTATTTATTTGTAGCTCAGATGAAGGAGCAGAAAGGACTAGAAAATCACCTGCTCTAGAAAATGTAACTGATAGTCAGATGCAGGGGGAGCAGGTTCCTGCAAGCAATATCCAACTGGATCAAGTCCAGGAAGAGCCTCATCAAGGGGGAGCTAATGAGCTTTCTACAGTTCCAGCTCCACAACTGCTATCACCTTCAAAGGAAGCTCATGTGCAAGAGCCAATTGACCAAACAACTGAATTAGACAGTGAAGCAGCAACTCAATCAATACTTGAGATAGTCCAGGACATAAATCATGCTGCTATATCCACTGAGAATGATGCACTGGATGTGCTCCTGAATGATGTTGATAAAAATACCCAAGACCATTGTACCAGAACATGCCATTACCATGAAAGACAATGTTGAATTTGAAGGAGGGCAATCTGCTGAGAAAGAGCAAGCTATTCGTCTAGTTCAAATAAACCAAGAAGTAATATTAGAAGAGTTATTTCCTGACATCCAAGTAGCAAGGACTGAGGGGGAGCACTTAAGAATTGAGCAAGAGATGCCCATCATTGCCTCAAGTCCAAAAGGCACTGTGGACATAGCAAGTTCATCTGATTCTTCTGAATGTGAAGAAGCCTCCAGGGCCAAGAAGAGGAAACTTGTGGAACTCAGGACAAGGAGCTTAGGCTATAAGAAAGCCTTACAGGCTGTTCCACAAACTCCAGCTCCAGTGGTAGACTTTAGTTCACTTCTGGTGCAACTGCAAGTAAAGATGGATGAACAAAGACATTCCCTTGAAAAATATGTTGATGAGAGCAATAAGGAATTGTAATTTTAGCTGGCCCAAGATATCAAATCTATCAGATTTGAAGTAAATTTGCATAAAAGGGAAATGACGGATTGCTTCCATAAGGGAGGTAATGCTATAGCCTATTTGGCCAAACAACAACAGGAGACCAAGACTCAGATAGATGATATTGTAGTTAAACAAGGCTATGTTCTGGAAAACCAAATCAGAATGAATGATAATCTAATAGAATCCCACAATGTTATTGTCACATAACTCCAGAATAAAGCCACTGCTTTCACTGCCAATATGGTTAAAGAAAAGTCTGAGTTTGATAAACAACTCAAAGCAGATTTGGCTAATGTCCACACTACTATTCAGGACTCTCAAAAGGTCATTGCTGATCATCTGTAGAAGTTCAGATCATTCTACAAAGAAGGCACCAATTATCTAGATAATCAGATAAGATGTCAAAAGGATGATCTAAGAGACCATATTAAAAGAGAAGTCATAAATGGGGAGAGAGTATTAGTCAATGCAGGCTCTGAACTTGCTAAATGGATAACTAATGCTATCAGAGCAACTCTTGGTTATCCACCCCTATGTGATGATGATAATACTACTGAATTAGGCATTCAACAGGCTTCCCATGAAGGGGTTCAGTAGTAAGTAGCTCAAATTATTTATCCACCTGCTGATTTTGAGTGTATTCAATATGCAGTTCAACAAATGTATAGTCCTCCAAAAGAGGTACAAAATGTCATTTTTGAAAAGGTTGAACTGTCTGATGCTGCTTTGAAAAGAGAACAAGAAGCTCAACTTTCTAAGAAAAGGTTTAGCGAGCAGGTTGAATTAAAGCCTGATTTTGAAAGATGGAGTCCCCCCTCCAGAAACATTATTCTCACTGTCTGGCAAGCTGTTAAAGACAACATGCATGATAGAGGCAAGTGGTATTCTGAACAAGAATGGAGCAAGTATCAGAAGTGGCATGATGCCATTTATTAGTTCAGAAGAGATCTCAAAGCTGAAAAGATACCTGCAATCTCTGTGGAGCCTAGCAAATACTTTCCAAAGCTTTATCATTATTTTGAAAGGCAAAAGGTCAAGGCTGAAGAGCTGAAGAAGAAGGATCTTAAAGGAAAGAAGCCGGCTGATGACACTGAAGCTAATGTACAAGCTAGGATTCAGTCTAGTAAAGAAATTGTTATCAAGGTGCATGATCAATCCTAGAATTAGATGATCTAGGCTTAGGTCAATGTAAAATTTTGGACTAAATCATTGTTATTTTGAACATATATTAATAAAATTCCTTGATTTAGTCTTAAAATTGATATTGGATAATTAAAATTTTGTCATGCATGTTTATTATGTTATAACACATTCTTTGATAATACTGATACATGCTATGACTACTTATTGTTACTCTTATCTTTGAAATACTTGTTTATATCATAATCTTTGATTTATTATAAGTGATGTATATCATTGACTAAGGGTTATGACTTCTCCAAGTAGGGGGAGAATGTTGGGTACATTGGAAACTGTGTACCTGATTTGGAGAAGTCTCACCTAACTCAATGATATTCATCAACGTGTATTTGATGTTGTGTTGAGTTTCAATGTGCAGGTTAAAGAAATGCAGAAAAAGTATCTAAGTACAACTGTCAACACTTGAGAAGAATTGTGTCAACACTTGGGAAAAGCTGTGTCGACACCAGGAGCCAGATTGTGTCGACACCAGGAGCCAGATTGTGTCGATACACAGGACTAGTGTCGACACACAGAAAATTTGTCGACAATAACTGTGTCGACACATAGGACTTGTGTCGACACATTCCAGAATTCTGTCGACAACAATTGTGTCGACAAATAGGACTTATGTCGACACACACCAGAATTCTATCAACACCAACTTTGTCGAGACTAGAAGCTATTGTATCGACACACAGGACTTGTGTAGACACATTCCACTAAAGCTGTGTTGAGGAGATAAAGAAGGGTTGTGTCAACATTATGAGAGCTGTGTCGACATCATCAAGAGTTGTGTCGACACATGGTCTATTTGTGTCGACACATTTGAAGTATTGTCTCGACACTTTTCTGCTAAGATAGAGTACAATGAGGGATCAAGTGTCACGACTGAAGACTTGATATCTATCATGACTAATAATGTTGTTGCATCTATTAGAGCTGTCAGAAGGCCATTATGAACCGGATCAGTCGGTAACCTCAGAAGATCTGTATAAAGACCTGTTCTATCAACAAACCGATTAATAATGAATAACAAGAGAAGATAGAAGAGAGATATCTAAGTAGAAAGGACTTGTCATCTTCACGTCATCAAGAGAAGGCAGATGCTGAACAAGTCTGCAAGAAGATTTCAGATCAAATTCTGAAGGAAGCTGGATTGAAGATCATCTCCAACTTCACAAGAAGGTCAAACTTACTTTGTTCAGATTCAAGAAGCCTTGAAGAGGCTAAGATAGGTTGGATCTTAAGCAGTCAGATCTATCAAGAACTGACCATGAAGCCTTCACCCCTTTCTCTCTCTACCTGGGTGAAGGATTTATTCTTTCTAAAATCAATTTTCTTTGTAGGATCTTTTATAGATCTGAGTGTAGGAGTGCTGAGGTAGGGCTGAGTGCCTGAGTTGTAGGAGAGTGGACTCACTCTGAGGTAGGATTCTCTGAGAGGATCTGAGCTGTAGGACTTGCTGAAGTCTGAGTTGTAGTAACCATTCTGGGTTCTAAGTTGTAAGATCTGAGGATTTGAGAAAAAAGAAGCTGGGAGTTAGTCCAAATATAGTATACTGCTAGATAGGCAAAGGGGGAAGTGGATGTACCAACCTCTTGGGGAACCACTATAAATCTGTGTGCAATCTGTGTTGGCTGTGTTTGTGTTGAAGCTGTGCTGTGATAGTATTACATAGATTAATTACTAGTAAAATATATTGTCTGCCTTAATAAAAAGCAATTGAATCTATTCACCCCCCCCCCTCTAGGTATTTAGGATATCTTGAAACCAATTCTTTCAGCTACTGATAGCTCAGGATCGTCAAGCAAAATACTACAATACCAAGCACCGGAATGTGGAATTCACGGTGGGTGATTGGGTATACTTGAAGATCAAACCTTTCAAAGGCAGACTTGAGTGGACTACATGATGGATTCGACGTTTGAAAAAGTTGATCCCGCGGTATCTAGGTCCGTTTGAAGTAGTTGAGCGAGTGGGAGAAATCGCATATCGGCTAGCTCTTTCGGCAGACTTGAGTGGATTACATGATGAGTTTCACATCTCGGTGCTGCGGAAAGTTGTGAAGCATCCAGCTCAAGTGATCGAGAATGATCGTGTGCTGGTGGAGTATGGGCTAACGATAAAGGTTAGGCCCATTCGGATCGAGGATCATGCCGATAAATAGTTGCGGAACAAGACGATCGGGGTGGTCAAAGTCTGATGGGACAATTGCGGCCGTGAAGAACTCACACGGGAGCGAGACCAGACTATGCGAGCTGAGTTTCCCGAGCTCTTTATGTAACTGCTGTGCAGTGTGCGTTACGTTGTATTTTGCAATCATGGAATGAAACCTCTTCTATTGAAGTCCTTACTTTCTGCAAATTTCGGGGATGAAATTTCTGTAAGGAGGGGAGGGTCGTAACACCCTAAATTCCAGAGTTGGGAAAAGGGTGACACGGCCTGAGACACGGGCGTGTCCCAGGGCGTGTCCTGCTCTGGTGAGCAGTCGTCGAGTGTTCGATGAAAATCCGTTCGTCGAAGAATGAGGGCAAACGCCCTCTGACATGGGCGTGTCAGAGGTCGTGTCCTCTGTAGGTCGATGAACTTCAGCTCGACGAAGCTGAGCTAGGGCATGTCAGCTGTCGTGTATGGGCACACTGCCTGGGACACGGGCGTGTCACAGGCCGTGTCCTTTGAGGGATGTGCCCAGGGCATTTGCGGCCTGGTGAACACGGGCATGACATGGGTGTGTTGTGGGGTACACGGTCTGTGACACGGGCGTGTCACTGGCTGTGTCCCGATCGGGTTGATCTCGATTTTGTGTAGCCTGAAGTATACGACCACAGAAACGGGCGTGTCTGAAGGCGTGTCAGGTGACACGGCCCGTAACACAGGAGTGTCACATGGGCTTGTACTGGACTGGATAGTCATTTTAGCACTGCTTGAGGTACACGGGCATGTCACAGGCCGTGTCAGGCAAAAAAATATGATTTTGTGGCAAAATCGTGGTCGTTTATTTTCTCAGCTAGGATACAATGGCTGAGCTTCCTCCCTGTGTCCTTAAGGCCGGGAAATGAGTTTGAAAAGCTCATTTGAGTTTTGGCCTTCTCTTTCTACATACCTAGAGAGAGGAAGAAGGAGTATGAGGAAGGAGAGTTGGTCACCGGTAGTGCTGCAGAGTTCCGACGAGATATCTGAGGCCAGCGTTGCGGAGGAAAAGACGTTGTGGTTCTTTCCAGCCAGCTAGGAGCTCATGGCGCCGAAGCGGTCTTCAAGGGTAACGAATTTTCTTCCTAGCCATATAAAGGCTTCCTTTTTGGCATGTGCATAAGATTCCCCCACCAGAGGGTGGCTCGTTGTGGGATTCCCTTGGGTTGATTCATGGAATCCCCAATCATTTTGCATATAGATCTGAAAAAAGGAGTACGGAATAGGCATGTTGTGTGAAGCCCATCTGGACAGGTTGGTCTGGATTGGTGATGTTACATCTACGCACCGGAGAAGACTCCGTGATAAACGTGTAGTTTAGGAGTCAATCGGTTGCACCTGTGAAGGGAAGTAGCAGGAAGTACTAGAGTGGTAGTCCAAGAAAATACCCGTGTGATGCTTGTGCTATTGGGTTATACCTGTGACAGGGCGTAGCAGGAAGTACTGGATTGGCAGTCTAGGAAATACCCTTTGTAATGCTTGATGTTCATGGGTGGTCCCTGTGAAGGGAAGTAGCAGGAAGTACTGGCTTGGTAAGCCAGGAAAATACTCTTGACATTTGTGATATTTGCGGGGTTGTACCTATGAAGGGTAGTAGCAGGAATTACTGGTTGAAAGAATGGTTTCAAGATATCCTAAACACCTAGAGGGCGGGTGAATAGGTTCAATTCTTTTTCTTTAAGGCAGATAATATTTTTACTGCTAACACAGATTATTCAGCAATTAATACAGCACAGTATAAACAAAATCACAGCCAATCACAGATTGCACACAGATTTATAGTGGTTCCCCAAGTGATGGGTACATCCACTTTCCCCCTTCGCCTATCTAGCAGTATATTAGATTCGGCCTAAATCCCTTCTTCCTTCTCAGATCCGCAGATCTTACAACTCAGAACCTTGAAAGGTCCCTACAACTCAGACTTCAGCAAGTCCTACAACTCAGATCCTCCCAGAGAATCCTACCTCAGAGTGAGTCCACACTCCTACAACTCAGGCAAAAGCCCTACCTCAGCATTTTCCCAGGCCTACAACTCAGAGAACTTAATCTCCTATCTCAGGCACTCAGCCCTACCTCAGCCTTTATAAATTTAGGCTTACAACTCAGAGGGATAACCCTCCTACACTCAGATCTGTAAAAGATCCTACAGAAAAATTGATAATAAAAAGAGTAATTCCTTTACCCAAGTAGAGAGAGAATGGGTAGAAGGTTTCTTAGTCAGTTCTTAATATATCTGACAACTTTAGAATCGACCTGTCTTAGCTTCTTCAAAGATTCTTGAATCTGAACAAAGTAAGGTTGATCTTCTTGAAGTTGGAGATGTTCCTCAATCCAGCTTCCTTCTTCTATTCAAAATTTAATCTGAATTCTTCTTGCAGACTTGTTCAGGATCTGCCCTTGTTGATTTATGGATGAAGACTTCTCTTCTTCTTCTTAGTTCTTCTCCTCTTAGATTTGATGATAGAACATGTCTTTATATAGGCTCCATCCGAGATTACCGGCTGATCCGGTTCCTAATGGCCTTCTGACAGCTCTGACAGATACAACAACATTGTCAGTTATGACAGTTGTCATGTCTCCAGAAACTTCATTGTACTTTGACTCAGCAACAAAGTGTCGTGACAATACTTCAAATGTGTCGACACAAATAGATCATGTGTCGACAAAACTTTCACAATGTCGACACAACTTCTCTTTAACTTCTTGACACAGCTTCAGTGGAATGTGTCGACACAAGTCATATTCTGGAGTGTGTCCTTGTCTCGACAAAGTTGGTGTCGACAGAATTCTGGAGTGTGTCCACACATTTGTTGTCGACAGAATTCTGGAATGTGTCGACACAAGTCATATATGTCGACACAGTTGTTGTCGACAGATTTTCTGTGTGTCGACACAAGTCCTGTTTGTCAACACAATCTGGCTCCTGGTGTCGACAGAGCTCTTCCCAAGTGTCAACATAGTTGTTGTCAACAGAGTTTGTGTGTATCGACACAAGTTCTGTATGTCGACACAATCTGGCTCCTGGTGTCGACACAACTCTTCCCAAGTGTCGACATATTTGTTGTCGACAGATTTTGTGTGTGTCGACACAAGTTTTGTGTGTCGAAACAATGTGGCTCCTGGTGTCCACACAGCTCTTCCCAAGTGTCGACACATTTCTTCTCAGGTGTCGACACTTGTACTTAGAAATTTTTTCTGCATTTCCTTAACCTGCACATTCAAACTCAACACAGCATCAAATACACCTTGATGAATATCATTGAGTTAGGTGAGGCTTTTCCAAATCTGGTACATATTTTCCAATGTACCCAACAATCTCCCCCTATTCGGAGAAGTCATAACCCTTAGTCAATGATATACATCACTTTATAATAAAACACAGAACATGTTGTATAAGAGCATTATTTGACAGGGTAATACATAAACAAAACCAACATATTATATCATCACACAATATGATAAAATATAATGAACATGAATCAATGTTTTGTTGAACTACAAAAAGTTTCTGAACAACAGATGACATAGATTTTTAAAACGATTACATATTTCTAAAATCTAGTCAATCTAATCTTAGGACTGATTAGGCTCCTTGATAACAATGCCTTTGTCAGACTGAATCATTGCTTGTACATTAGCTTCAATGTCTTCAGCTCGCTTCTTTCCTTTATGATCCTTTTTCTTGAGCTCTTCAACCTTGACCTTTTGCCTTTCAAAATAATGATAAGGCTTTGGAAAGTACTTACTTGGCTCCACAGAAGTAGCAGGTATCTTCCCTGCTTTGATGTCTCTTTTAAACTGATAAATGACATCTTGTTATTTTTGATACTTGCTCCATTCTTGTTCAGAGTACCACTTGCCTCTATCATGCATGTTATCTTTAACAGCTTGTCAGGCAGTGAGAATAATGTTCCTAGAGGTGGGACTCCATCTTTCAAAATCAAGTTTTAACTCAGCCTGCTCTCGAAACCTTTTCTTATAAAGTTGAGCTTCTTGCTCTCTTTTCAAGGCTGCTTCAGACATCTCAACCTTCTCAATAATCACATTCTGAACGTCCTGTGGAGGACTATATATTTGTTGTACTGTAGATTGAATGCTTTCAAAATCAGCAGTGGATAAATAATTTGAGCTACATCCTGCTGAAACCCTTCATTGGCAGCAGGTTGAATGCCTGACTCAGTAGTATTGTCATCATTACAAAGGGGTGGATAACCAAGAGTTGATCTGATAGCATTAGTTATCCATTTAGCATGTTCAGAGCCTACATTGACTAACACTCTCTCCCCCTTTATGACTTCTCGTTCAACATGGTCTCTTAGATCATCCTTTTGAAACCTTATCTGATTAGCTAGATAATTTGTTCCTTCTTTATAGAATGATCTGAACTTCAGCAGCTGAACAGAAATTACCTTTTAAGAGTCTTGAATAACAGTGCTAATATCAATCAAATTTGCTTTGAGTTGTTTATCAAACTCAGACTTTTCTTTAGCAATGTTTGCAGTGAAAGCAGTTGTTGTATTCTTAAGTTCTGTGACAATCACATTGTGGGATTCTGTTAGATTGTCATTCATTCTTATTTGATTTTCCAGAATATAGACTTGTTTCACTACTATGTCATCTATCTGAGTTTTGGATTCCACTTGTTGTTTGGCTAAATAAATTATAGCATTACCTCCCTTATGGAAGCAATCTGTCATCTCCTTTTTATGCAAATTGACCTCAAATCTGATGGATTTGATATCTTGGGCCAATGTAGATTGCAGTTATTTATGGCTCTCATCTACATATTTCTCAAGAGCTGCTCTTTGCTCATCCATCTTAACTTGCAGTGCCACCAACAATGAGCTGAAGTCAACTACTGGAGCTGGAGGTTGGGAGACAGTCTGCAAGGCTTTCTTATAGCCTAAGCTCTTCTTTCTGATGACCATCAGTTTCCTCTTCTTGGCCCTGGAAACTTCTTCATTTTCAGAAGAATCAGATGAAATTGCTATGTCCACTATGTCTTTTGCAATAGAGGGCAACTCCTTCTCAGTCCTTGGCTGCTGCCCCTCAGTCCTTGCATATTGTATGTCAGGAAATAACTCTTCTAAAATGAACTCTTGCTGCATTTGAACAGGAGGAATATCTTTCTCTTGTGTAGTAGATGGAGTGTCATCAAATGCAAAAGTGTCCTCCATTATAGTGTCATGTGCTGGGACACTTTCCTGATTAATTTGTTCAACATCATTCATATGTACAGTCAGTGTAGTATTTTCTGAATTGAAAGCAGCTTGATTTATATCCAGTAGTACCTCAAGTATAGATTGTGTAGCTGCTTCACTGTCCAATGCAGCTGTGTGGACAGGTGGTTGTTGCTCATGAGCTCCCTCTGAGGGTAATGCCTCTTGTTGAGCTGAAACTGGAGAAAGCTCATTGGCTCCCCCTTGATGAGGCTCTTCCTGTACCTGAACATTTGAGATGTTGATGGCAGGAATCTGCTCCCCCAGCACCTGACCATCATCTACAGTCTCTGGAGCAGGTGATTTCCTAGCATTCTCTGGTCTTTCTTGATCTGCGCTGAAGACCACTTCTTCTGAATCACTGGAAGATTCAGTTGACTTGTGGGTAGTTTTCTTCTTTTGCTGTATCTGTTTTGTTTGTTTCTGTGGAGTAGAAACATCCTTAGTCAGGACCCTTTCCCATCTGGATAGTATTCTTAAATCCATTCTTCTCATATGATTGATCTTAGATCCTGCAATCTGATTCATTACTTCAGGAATATTCTCAGCCAGATATAAGCTTAGTATCCTTCCCAGATTTGGTTTCTTTAAACTTTCTTTGATCTTTTCAAAGATCACAGCAGACCAGTTGGTTTTGACCTTGAAGATGACTCTGGTCATTAGATTGAACATATAGGCAGATATCCTATCATGTCCTCCTGTTTTGCACAGAATTACTTTTCCTATAATTTTAGAAAGAAATTTTCCCGGGGAGTTCATTCCCTTTCTATGCATAGAAGATCCAATCTTGGTGGTGGGATCCAGTCCACACCATTGGAGAGCTTCTCTGGTCATGGAAGATACGACCTCATCTTCTTCTTGAACCATTGGCAGTTGTAGTGTCTTCCTCAAACTCTTCAGGATGAGTTTGACCTTGGTTCCTTGAACAGATGACTTAATTTTCAGGCCCGTTGAATCCAGAGTTGTTGTTGTGTAGAATTCAAGAACCTCCTTCTACCAAATCTTGGCAGGTTCTGAGACCAAGTATTCTAAGCCATTCTCTGTAATTAGGGTAATCACAGCTTTGATTTCTCTAGATCCACTCGCAAATGCATCGCGAACTAGTTCATAGCCCTCGTTAATATTTTCTTCCAGCTTTGGCGCCATTCGGGATGAGAGAGAGAGAGTGAAGATGAGAGATGAAGGTCTGTCGACACAAGGATTAGGTCTCGAGAATGTTGAGAGCGTAGTCGACAAGGTTTTACTTCCACCTATTTATATGTTTCTAAACAAAGAAGGTCAACAGGCGGGTTGAAATAAACCTATTGTGTCGACACTGCTGGGATTGTGTCGACACACACTATTAAAGTCTCGATAGAGAATTACTATTCTATGTGTCGACACCAATTACGATGTATTGGCACAAATAAACTTAAGAGGTTACACGAATCTCTGTGTGTCGACACAGATGACTGTATGTGTCGACACCAACATTTAAGTGTCACGATAGCTATGTGTCGACACCAAATTCTGAGTGTCGACATAAGCTTCTGGATGTGTCGACACCATCTACTAAGTGTCGATACAGATGTCTTTATGTGTCGACACAAATTTACTTAGTCAAATTTGTCATTCTTATTCTAAGTTCAGCATGCCTAATTCAATTTTAAAATAATTGAATTTAGTTTCATCCAGTGGTTTGGTGAACATGTCAGCAATTTGAAAATTAGTATTGACAAATTCTAAACTTATATCTTCCTTTTTAACATGATCTCTATGGAAATGAAATCTTAATTCTATGTGCTTAGTTCTGCTATGTGAAACAGGATTTCTAGCAATAAAAATTACACTAGTAGAATCACAAAATAATGGAGTTCTACTTACCTGGATTCCATAATCTTCAAGTTGATGTTGAATCCATAATAACTGAGCACAGCAGCTGCCTGCAGCAACATATTCAGACTCAATAGTGGAAATAGCCACACTTGTCTGTTTTTTTACTTCTTCATGACACCAATCTTCCTCCTAAAAACTGACATGTGCCAGTTGTACTTTTCCTATCTTCTTTGCATCCTACAAAGTCTGCATCTGAATACCCAGTTAGTAGAAAATCTCTATTCTTAGGGTACCAAATGCCAAGATTTGGTGTTCCCTTAAGATATCTCAAAATTCTTTTGACTGTAGTATAATGAGATTCTTTAGGGCAGGCTTGATACCTAGCACAGACACATATAACATACATGATGTTTGGTCTACTAGAAGTTAAGTATAAAAGGGAGCCAATTATCCCTCTATACAAAGACTCATCTACAGGTTTCCCTGCATTATCTTTTACTATAGGCATACTTGACCCCATTGGAGTTCTCATGGTGGAGGCTAACTCCATACCATATTTCTTAATCAACTCCTTGGTGAACTTAGACTAGGATATGGACAAGCCATCATCAGTCTGTCTAACTTGGAGTTTCAAGAAGAATTTCAGCTCACCCATACTGCTCATCTCAAACTTCACTTGCTTAAGTTTGGCAAACTTTCTACAAAGGTTGTTTTTTGTTGATCCAAAGATAATGTCATCAACATATATCTGAACTAGGACCATCTTGCCTTTTGATTCCCTGAGGAATAGAGTTTTGTATATTTTTTCCCCTTGAGAATTTATTCTCAATGAGGAATGTAGACAGGGTTTCATACCAAGCCCTAAGGGCTTGTTTCAAACCATATAGTGCTTTCTTAAGCCTATAAACATAATTAGGATAGAGAGAATCTACAAAACCTGAGGGTTGTTCAACATAGACTTCCTCTTTTAAGTCTCCATTTAAAATGCTGACTTAACATCCATCTGGAATACCTTGAACCCTTGGTATGCTGCATAGGCAAGGAATAGCCTTATTCCTTCCAACCTTGCCACTGGAGCAAATGTCTGATCAAAGTCTATTCCCTCTTCTTGTCTATAGTCTTTTGCTACCAGTCTTGCTTTGTTTTTGACTATGATGCCATTTTCATCTAGTTTGTTCCTGTAGATCCACTTAGTTCCTATGACATTGTGATTCTTTGGTTTAGGAACCAACTCCCATACTTTACATCTTCTAAATTGATTCAGCTCCTCCTGTATTGCATCAATCCAGTTTGGGTCTTGTATGGCTTCTTCAAATTTCTTGGGTTCCATCTGGGACAGGAAACCTGAGCAAAGAACTGTGTTCAAGTTCTTGCTCCATGTCTGAACACCATGACTTGGATCACCAATAATTTGGTGTACTGCATGATCCTTTAGGTGTCTTATTGCTGGAGGCAATCTATCTATACCTTGATTTCCTTCAGTTTCCTCAATATATTGTACTTCATTTTATTCATCACCAGCTTGTGGGTCTTGAACTCCCCTTGGACAGCATCCATCATTTTCTTCATCCTGCCTTGCAGGTTGGTTTTCATTAATGGATAGCTTGTCCATCATTTCCTTCAAACCTGTAGAGCTACAAGATACACTAGACTGCTCCCAATTAATTAGTTCAGTTTCATCAAAGATTATATGAACAGATTCTTCTACTACTTGAGTAGTCAAATTATAGACCATGTAAGCTCTACTGTTGTTGCTGTACCCAACAAATATCTCTTCTTGGGATTTGGCAGCAAACTTAGTTAAATAAGACTTGCCATTATTAAGTACATAACACTTGCTACCAAAGATCCTAAATTAGGATATGTTTGGTTTTCTGCCTTTCATAATCTCATGGGGTGTCTTTTTGAGACTTTTAGTGATGGATGCTCTATTGAGAACATGACATGCAATGTTTACTACCTCATCCCAGAAATATTCTGGGAGAGAAGTGTCACTTAGTAGTGTTCTACTAGCCTCAATAAGAGTCCTATTCTTTCTTTCAGCAATATCATTTTGTTGAGGAGTTCTAGGTGAGGAGAACTCTAGATGAATCCCTAGTTTTTCACAAAATCTTGTCATGCATTTGGATTGAAATTCAGTCTCATGGTCACTTCTGATTTTGATCACTGAACTGTTAAGTTCATTCTGAATTTGCTTAACAAAATTGTGGAAGACTGTAGGGGTTTCAGATTTCTGCCTCAGGAAGAAAACCCAAGTAAATCTTGAATAGTCATCCACAACCACAAGTGTATAGACTTTCCTACCTAGACTATGAACTAGCATAGGACCAAATAGATCCATATGCAGGAGGTACAAACACCTCACAAAATCTTTGGTATCATGTCCATGAAAAGAGGTCTTGGTCTGTTTGCCCTTTTGGCAAGCTGAACATACTCCCTCTTTTATGCACTTGAACTGAGGATCATTCCTCACTAACTCCATGCTATAGAGTTGGCCTATACTCTTATAGTTAAGGCGAGCTAGCCTCTTGTGCTATTTGACACAATGAGATCCTTTTTCATCTGCAACTAAACATATAGGAGAGTTCTTATTCTCACAATCCAAACCAAGACAATAAATATTTCCTTTTCTATAACCTGACAAGATGACCTCTTGATCACTTGTCCTTCTAATCTGACACTCATTCTTAATAAAATAAGTGTCATAACCAAGATCACTCAGTTGGCTTATGCTTATTAGGTTATGTTTCAAACCTTTCACATAAGCCACTTGGGTGATAGTAATTGAGCCATTGGAAATGTTACCAAACCCTTTGATGATCCCCTTTTCAGATCCACCAAAGATCACTTTGGGTCCATTCTCTATTGGAGAGTAGTCCTTCAGCATCCCTCTTGTTCCAGTCATGTGCCTGGAACAACCATTGTCCAAGTACCATATTGGGGTATGGCCACTTGAACTCATCTGCATCAAATATAATTACTTAACCTTAGAACCCCAATAAGTATTGGGTTCTAGGTTCAGGTTAGTCTGAAACTTGACTGATTTCCCTACAGTCTTTCTAACATGTAAGCTGACATTTTTCTTGACACGGGTGTTGTGCCAACAATCTATGGCATAATGCCCAACCTTGCCACAGCACCATCACTCATATCAATTGTATCTTCTTTTAGATACTGTCTTAACAGCCTTGCTGTCAGCTGTCCTTTTGTTTAGTGATGGGGCTGGTGCATTAAATACCAATGATTTCTAAAGAATATGGTGTGTTTGTACATGGGCTTCCCTATTGACATTTGCACCCTTGTCATTCAAAATATCAGGCTTACTGTGACCATGTGTAATGTCATGGTCATACTTGTTAGTGGGCTGCCTCACTTTCCTGAAAGCAATAGGTGGTTTGAAGGCCAGTGGCTGAATTGGGGCTTTGCCTTTTCTTTTAGAATCTGCTGCCCTAGTTCTTCTCTTAAAACCTAGACATGTCTTACCCTTTTGTGCAATGAAGTTATCAATCAATGGTAAGACAGACTTTGGATTTGAGAATTTAGCCACAAGTTCCTTTTCTCTTTGTAGTCTGACTTCCAGACCCTTGATCTGATCATTTTTGAATGTAATTGTACCCATCTGAATAAAAGTTATATTTTTCAGCTTGGCAACCTCATTCATCTTCTGATCCAGCAATTTTTTTGAATCAAATGCAGCCAACTTAAGAGCAGCAATTTCCTTAGCCTGGTTTTTGACAAGGTTTCTGCTTCTCTTAAGTGCATGCAACATATCACCATACTCATCAATAAGTTGATGTACATCCCCTTCAGATTCAGATCCATTCACATCTCTTGATGCAGATGCTTCTGATTCTGATCCAGTATAATAATCATAAACTGGTGAAAAGTTGTTTACCTTACTGGGACCAGGCTGATCCTGACAATGATCTTCCTCAGTCAATGTCATCAGCCCTCTGCAGTGATGATCTTCAGTCATATTAATAGAGTCCAGCATTTGCAATAACTCAGATTCTAATGAATCCACTTCAGTAGTGAACAATCCTATATAGGCTTCAACATCTGTCTATTCTCCTGAATCTGATGATGAGGAATCAGTACAGCTTTTTTGCTTCTTTGCAACCAAGGATCTCTCCTTTCTTTTATGAGGACAATCAGCTATGACATGCCCTGGCCTATTGCAGTAATAACAAACAACTTTAGAAGAAATTTGTTTACTGGGATTAGAGCCATACCTGTTATCCTTGGATGCTTTCTTCTTCTTGTAATAGTCATCCTTGGAGTAGGATGAAGATGACTTTGTTCTCCATTTCTTTTTCTTCATGAACCTTTGAAACTGCCTTGTGAAGGCAGCAAAATCTTCATCAGAATTATGACTATCTGAAGTGTTGATGTCAGTATTTTCTGATTCAACTTCAGTCATTTTCCGGTGAGGAGATGATGACTTTCTCCTCCCCTTTCTTATAGCTTTAGCCTTAAAGGCAACTGACTTTTCTATGTATTCAGACTTGTTGCTTTTCTCATCTTCCTTTCTGGCAGTGAGTTGCATCTCATAGGATAGCAGTTTTCCAAATAAGGTTGGTGGAGGTGTATCTGCAAGCCTGGCCACCTCTCTGATGGCACATATCTTAATATCCCAATCCTTGGTTAGGGATTTGAGAAACTTGTCATTTAATTCATAAGTGCTAAAGACTATTCCATAGGTCATTAGCTCATTAACAATTCTGAAGAATTTCTTATAGCATTCAGCTATGCTATCTGACTTAGCTTGTCTAAAGCTTTCATATTTTTGATTTAGCATGGACTTCCTGTCCTCTCTCACTTCTTCTGTTCCCTCAATGTAGACAATCAAGGTGTCTCGCATCTCCTTGGAGGTTTTGCAATGGACCAAATTCTGGAAGGTAGAGTCATTTATGGCACTCACAATTACGTTCTGTGCCCTCTTGTCTAAGGTTTTCAGGATGATCTCTTCCTTAGTCATTTCTGAATAACTTTCAGGAGTCTTGAGATTAGCATCAAGAACTGATATATTCATAGGAATAAACGGCCCTTCTAGCACTGTGATATAAATTCTTGGATCAGATGCTTCCATAAACAATCTAACCCTCTCTTTCCAAATGCCAAAGTTTTCTTTCCTATAGATAGGAAGTTTCATGAATCCAAGTTCCTTCTGATGCTCACCTGAACCCATTCTGTCTAACTGATTTTTGCTTTGGAGATCAACTCAGACTGTTAAGTCTTTCTTGAGTAACCTGGCTCTGATACCACTTGAAAGAATTGGTTTCAAGATATCCTAAACACCTAGAGGGGGGGGTGAATAGGTTCAATTCTTTTTATTTAGGGCAGACAATATTTTTAATGCTAACACAGATTATTCAGCAATTAATACAGCACAGTATAAACAAAATCACAGCCAATCACAGATACACACATATTTATAGTGGTTCCCCAAGTGATGGGTACATCCACTTTCCCCCTTTGCCTATCTAGCAGTATATTAGATTCGGCCTAAATCCCTTCTTCCTTCTCAGATCCGCAGATCTTACAACTCAGAACCTTGAAAGGTCCCTACAGCTCAGACTGCAGCAAGTCCTACAACTCAGATCCTCCCAGAGAATCCTACCTCAGAGTGAGTCCACACTCCTACAACTTAGGAAAAAGCCCTACCTCAGCCTTTTCTCAGGCCTACAACTCAGAGAACTTAATCTCCTACCTCAGGCACTCAGTCCTACCTCAGTCTTTATAAATTTAGGCTTACAACTCAGAGGGAAAACCCTCCTACACTCAGATCTGTAAAAGATCCTACAGAAAAATTGATAATAAAAAGAGTAATTTCTTTACCCAAGTAGAGAGAGAATGGGTAGAAGGTTTCTTGGTCCGTTCTTAATAGATCTGACAACTTTATAATCAACCTATCTTAGCTTCTTCAAAGCTTCTTGAATCTGAACAAAGTAAGGTTGATCTTCTTGAAGTTGGAGATGATCCTCAATCTAGCTTCCTTCTTCTATTCAGAATTTAATCTGAATTCTTCTTGCAGACTTGTTCAGGATCTGCCCTTGTTGATTTCTGGATGAAGACTTCTCTTCTTCTTCTTGGTTCTTCTCCTCTTAGATTTGATGATAGAACATGTCTTTATATAGCCTCCATCCGAGGTTACCGGCTGCTCCGGTTCCTAACGTCCTTCTGACAGCTCTGACAGATACAACAACATTGTCAGTTATGATAGCTGTCAAGTCTCCAGAAACTTCATTGTACTTTGACTCAGCAGCAAACTGTCGAGACAATACTTCAAATGTGTTGACACAAATAGATCATGTGTCGACACAACCCTTGATGATGTCGACACAGCTTTCACAATGTCGACACAGCTTCTCTTTAACTTCTTGACACAGCTTCAGTGGAATGTGTCGACACAAGTCCTATGTGTCGACATAATAACTCCTTGTCTCGACAAAGTTGGTGTCGATAGAATTCTGGACTGTGTCGACACAAGTCCTGTGTGTCGACACAAGTCCTGTGTGTCGACACAAGTCCTGTGTGTCGACACAAGTCCTGTGTGTCGACATAGTTGTTGTCGAAAAATTTCTGGAATGTGTCGACATAAGTCCTGTAAATCGACACAGTTATTGTCGACAGATTTTCTATTGTCGACGCAAGTCCTATGTGTCGACAGAATTTAGCTCCTGGTCTCGACACAGCTCTTCCCAAGTGTCGACACAGTTGTTGCCGACAGATTTTGTGTGTGTCGACACAAGTTCTGTGTGTAGACACAATCTGGCTCCTTGTGTCGACACAGCTCTTCCCAAGTGTCGACATATTTGTTGTCGACAGATTTTGTGTGTGTCGACACAAGTTCTATGTGTCGACACAATCTGGCTCCTGGTTTCCACACAGCTCTTCCGAAGTGTCGACACATTTCTTCTCAGGTGTCGACACTTGTACTTAGAAATTTTTTCTGCATTTCCTTAACCTGCACATTCAAACTTAACACAACATCAAATACATCTTGATGAATATCATTGAGTTTGGTGAGACTTCTCCAAATCTGGTACACATTTTCTAATGTACCCAACACTGGCGTGCCTAGAAAAGACCCTCTGATGTTGTGATATGAATGGGTGTGATAGTAAGTACTGGTGTGCCCAGGAAAACACCCAGCCTTTATGCTAAATAGGTAAGGTGAAACCAACCCGCGCCTTTGATTTAGCCGCGAGTACATTGTACAAGGTGATGGCAAGGCGATTTGAGCAATGGGGGGTGGATGATCTGACCTGCGTTATGTCCGTCCAACGTGAGACCTGAAAGTGAGGTCTGTTGGAGCGCATAGCGAGAGTATTAGGCATGCGCGCCATGATACAATGGGGGCTACAGGCCAATCCCGGTTCACTCATCACAACCAGGAGCTTACTCAAAGCCTCCATACATTCATAAGCACATCCATACATCCATACATCCATCCAACAAAGCATAAACCTTTCATATCATCAAATCCACGGAGTCTTCGCCGGTTTACCCATAATCATCACCAATCCAGACTACCCGTCCAGATGGGCTTCACACATCATGTCTATGCCGTACTCCACACTTTTGGCACTAGATGCAGACTCAACCAAGGAATCACTTGCGATATCCACCTCTTGGTGGAGGATCCCATGCACATGCATTAAGAAAGGACTTCGATGTCCAAGAAGGAGACTGTTACCCTTGACGATCGCTTCAGCGCCATGAAGTAGCCGGATGGAAGTCACTGCCTCGGCTTTGCCTTCACGAATCTGCTCTCGGATCTTGAATCCGCACTCACAGCTCCTCCTGCAGCTGGTTTTCTCCTTCCTCCTTTCCTTCCCTTACTCTCCCTCTCTCTTTCTCTCTCTTGGAAAGTGAGAAGAAGAATATGATGAAATGAAGGGATAAGTCCATATTTTTTGGTCCTTATATCCACAGGGAAGAAGCCTGGCCCTTGGATCCAGGATAAGGGAAACAAATGACTCAGATTTGCCCAAGAATAGGCTGAACATGGCCTGACACGCCCTGTGACACGCTCGTGTCACAGGCCATGTCACTTAAGCGGCAGGCAACCGACTCAAATCCAACCAGTACACGGTCGTGCGACACGCCCGTGTCACACCCAACACGCCCGTGTCATGCTCGACACGCCCGTGTCCAGTAGCTGTGTACTTCACACAGCACAATCTCCACTTCACCCGAGCGGGACACGGCCATGGGACACGCCCGTGTCCCAGGCCGTGTACACCAGGACAAACCCGTGTCCACCAGTACATGTAGTCCCACTTAAAACCCGCAAGGGACACGCCCTGTGACACACCCACGTCATAGGCCATGTAGTCTGCACTCGACGATCATCGACCAAAATTTGTCGAAAACACACCCAACTGCTCAACCCGAGCATGACACGCCCTGGGACACGCCCGTGTCCTAGGCCGTGTCACCTAAACCTAAACCCAAAGTGGGCTTTGGGGTGTTACACGGTCTAACCATCCGTCTGTGGATGAAAGGCTGTGCTAAAACTCAGCTTTGTTCCCAACATCTACTGCACCAACCTCCAATCATTGCACATGAATCGCCCATCTCGGTCACTCACGATGTTGCGGGGCACACCGTGAAGCCGTACTATGTTATCCACATATTACTTTACCAATTTCTCCACAGAATCATCCTTCCTATGCGGAATGAAGAGTGGCACCTTCGTCAAACGTTCTACGACCACCCAGATGGCATCGTTACCCATCTGCGACCTTGGCAAACCATGCACAAAGTCCATAGTAATGTCGTTGAACTTTCTCTCCGGAATAGGCAAGGACTTCAAGAAGCCACCCGTCTTTTGGCATTCCGCCTTCACCAAGGCACACGTTTGACACTTCGCCATGTATAGTGCCACATCCTTCTTAAGTCCTGGCCGCCAAAAAAATTTCTTCACGCCGCGGTACATCTTCGTGCTCCCCGGGTGAATCGAGTACTTGGTATGATGTGCCTCGTAAAACAATTCCACCCACAAATTGCCCATTTTTGGGATGCACAAACGACCGTCTTTCCAAAGCAATCCATCCTCAACAACAAATTGGGAATTTGACCCATGCAAAGCCTCAACCATGATTTGCTTCATGCGGCCATCCACATCCAGATCCTGCCGAATCCGATCAGCCAGGTCACACTGAACTTCAGTACAGTTCAATAGCGCTTCAGCACTTGACTGCTTGACTACGCAAGAGATCTACAATGCCTCCAACTCCCGAAACAACCGCTCGTCATAGATCGACAGCCAATTGGCTTGAGCTGGGGCCCTGCGACTCAACGTGTCTGCAACCGCATTGCCTTTCACATGTACATAGTGAATTTTGAACTTGTAGTCCCCCAAGAACTCCATCAATCTCCTCTGTCAAATGTTTAGATCTTTTTGATCCAACAAGTATTTCAGGCTCTTGTGTTCGGTATAGATATCGACCTTCACCCTATATAAGTACTGCCTCCACAGCTTCAAGGCAAAAATCACGGCCGCTAACTCCAAGTCATGGACCGAATAATTCCTCTCATGAACTTTCAGGTGTCACGAGCCATACGCTATCACACTTCCATGCTGCAGTAGGACACAACCCAGTCCACTGCCCGAAGAATCAATGTAGATTTCAAAACCTTCAGTCCCACTCGGCGAACTTAGTACAGGCTCCATGGTCAACCGACACTTCAGCTCCTCAAAAGCTCGTACGCACCCCGGCGTCCAAACAAACTTCTGCTCTTTCCTCATCAGAGTCGTGAGGGGTAACGCTATCTGCGAGAAGTTCTCCACGAAGAGCCTGTAATAGCCGGCAAGCCCCAGAAAACTCCGGACTTCCGCTACCATAGACAACATAGGCCATTCTTGTATCGTAACAATCTTCGCTGGAACCACTGCAATTCCCTCTCCACTGACTATGTAACCAAGAAACACAACTGTGGACAACCATAACTCGCATTTGGAGAACTTGGCATACAATTGATTCCTCCTCAGCGTCTCCAGCACCAAATGCAGATGCTTAAAGTGATCCTCCTCACTCTACGAGTACACCAATATATCGTCGATGAAGACGATCACAAAGTGGTCTACGTACTCCCTGAAAGTCCTGTTCATCAAATCCTTGAACACCGACGGCGCATTCGTCAGCCCAAACGACATGACCGTAAACTCGTAATACCTGTATCTCGTACTAAAAGCTATCTTAGGGATATCACACTCCCTTATCCTCAGCTGATAATAACCGGACTTGAGATCCAACTTCGAGTACATCGTTGACCCGACTAACTGATCAAATAGATCATCAGTCCTTGGGATCGGGTACTTGTTCTTCTCCGTTAGCTTGTTCAGCTCTCGGTAATCGATGCAAAGTATCAAGCTGAAAGTGAGGGTTAGATCTACAATACTCTAGAGGGGGGTGAATAGAGTATATTTAAAATTTGTTAGGTCCATATAAAGGTGTTGTTACAGCTTTTGATGTAAACTAAAAAGATGCAGTAATTAGGAAACTGGAAAATAGAAAATAGTAAACCTAATCACATCCACACAGCAAGAACAAAAAGAAAAAGATAGGCAACCAGACAACACAAGAAATTTATAGTGGTTGCCCAAATCTGGGTAGTCCACTCTTCTACCACCCTGGTAGGAATCCACTCAGGTTTTTGATCAGGTGCCTGACACCAATGGGTTTTGATCAGGTCCCCAAAAACCAATTCAAGTCTTTTAGTTAGGAGACTTGCAACCAGGAATCACTTTTGAAGGGAGATGACAACCATTTATATAGGTGGGGGTGAGAGAGTTGATTATGTCTTCTCTGTCAACAATCAAAGAGAAGACTTATATAGAATGATGTTAGCAAACAACTCCTCCTGAAATGTAAAATGATTCAGGGAAGATCTAGAGCTTTGCTGCAGGGTGATAGGTCTTCAATCAGATTTCTTGACAGGCAGTGATGCAGAAGCTTCTTGACTGATTGATATTTTGTTGTCCTTAGAAGTCCTGGAGGTATGATCACTGCATGTCACTTGTAAGATTCAGTATGAATTTTTTTTGTTGTAAAGCTTTTCTACTGCTGTATCAATTCTTTAAGTCTATCTGTATGTGTATGTGTTTTTTTTTCTGACTAAGTATTTTCTTCCAGGTCTTTCAAAAATTTGAATCATTGGTAATTAATGCTGATGCCTTGAGAATAATCGATATTGAATCATTTCCTCAACTATCCCGTGGAAAATCGGCAAGTAATATTCCTGAAGAAGACCGTAATCATTGCTCCTTCTAACGGATACATTCAGAGAATGTAGAGCATTAATTACTCAGGAATTTCCGCGTTAGAATGTGGACAGAAAGCCGGAAATGGCTAAGTCTGGAGTCGTCGAACAGTTGATAGAATTCATCAAACCGAATTACCAGTTCGTCGAGCTGAGATATTGTATTCGTCGACCAGACGGCTTCTTGTTCGTCGAGCTGATAACAGAGCTGCATGCTTCAGAGCCTTTGCCTTTTCTGTCTGAAGTTCGTCGCGCTGACAATTGTATTCGTCGACTGGAGTTCAGCAACAATTCTGGATTTAGTCAAGTATTTTGTGTTGACTGATATTCTGTGTGTCGACATGAATCTTCTGGTGTCGACACAGGTGGGTGTCGACTGATTAGTCTTGGTGTCGACACAAATATTCTGCTTCCAGAATTCATCGAGTAGAGTACTGAGTTCGTCAACCTGAGAAGTTAACTTCGTCAGCCTGAGAAGTTGACTTCATCGACCTGAGAAGTTATGAACTCGAGGTCCAAGTTCGTCGAGCTCAGAATCTTGTTCGTCGACCAAAGTCTGAAGTTGGACTTAGAATAATCTAGAGTTATCCTGACTTTAGTTTGTTGAAGTATCGCAGTTTTCGTCGACCAGAGAATGAAGATCGTCGAGCTCAGCTCAGAGAAATATCTCAAGATAGTCGAGCTGAGAAAGTCATTCGTCGACCTGAGTTTAATGAACGTCGAACTCATTTTACTTGGTCTTGAAATCTTCTAAGTCTTGAGTCTTTAATAGTCTTGTTGGTAGCTGATCCATCTGATGTTGACTCTAAGGACTTGGCCTAGACTCTAGGACACAACTATGACCCTGGCTATACATGTTGGGTCACATCATCCTAAGTTAGTGAACCTAGCCCAAATCAATTAGGGATCCAACAATCTCCCCCTATTTGGGTGAGGTCACTAATAGACTCAAAACAAAAATATAAGAATAAACAAAGCAGGAAAAAAGGTATATCTGGCAGAGATTTACTAACACATGCATTAGATATATATGTACATGAGCTTTGTTTTAAACAGACAAATCAGTTTTAAGGCTAATGCAGAGAAAGAAGAAAATTTGAAGCAATGTAAAGATTATTTCTTCTTTTCCTTATCTGTGGGCTTGTCTTCTTTAGTCATTTCACCTAGCTTTGTAAAGATAATTTCTCTTTTAGGATCCAAAGCCTGTGTCTATGTCATTGTCATGTCAGTTGCCCCAATAATCTTCAGAGATGTAGTTCTGGAGACAATTGCTTCAGGATGTAGCTTCATGTAATCATCAACATTGAATAATTTATTTTCTTTATCAAATATTTTGAGTTCTTCCTTTCTGTATTTGGACATAGTTGTATATCCTGATATATCTTTGCCTTCAGCTTTTGCTTTATTAATCAAAGAAAGACCAATAATTTCCTGGAATCTAGCCATTCTAGCAGTGTTTGCTGTTTCAGGATCCTCAAAAGGAACAGGAGGGAATATGGTCTTTCAGGACTATTAGCCTTCTGGTCTGCAGAGATACTTTGTTGTTGCTGCTGATGTTGTTGATGTTGTTGATGTTGTTGATGTTGCTGTTGTCTTTCAGAAGTATAGTGCCTTTGCTAACTATTTTCAGAAGGTCTCCCTTGATGTCTCTGATAGGTTTGAATAGGGGCAGACCTCTGAGAGCTAGAGCCAGTGGCACCAGCTGCTGGAGGTGGTGGAGGAAGTGGATCTATTCTGTAGTGATGAACTGGTGGAGGAGAATATTTTCTACTTCTTTTCTTCTCCTTTTGCTGATTTTTAGACAGCCACATCCATGCTGGCATTCCTTTGTAAGGAGTAATATTTTGGAGGATATAGAATGGAGTGTCATTCTTTGGGTTTGTCTTAGCAGCAGCAGGAGGAGGGGCTTTCCTTTTCTTTGACAAAAGTTTCTTCTTTTTCTTAGCATCTTCTTCATCTGAATCTTCATCATCATCATCGTCATCTGAATCCTGAGGATTATCATATAAAGCATCTATATATCTCAAGATGTCCTCAGATACAATAGGTTTTTCAGTTGGAACCTGAACTGAGCTTTCAGCTGCTTTTGTATCTTCTGCAATGTTAGCCAAGATCAATTCATCTAGATCTGGCATAGGGGAGTCATCCATTACAAAAGTTGGTGCAGAGATAGCTACTGGAGGGGATGGAATGACTGCCAAGGTTGGTGCAGATACTGGAATTACAAAGCTATCGCATAGTTGCTTAGCAACTTCTGGACTGACAGGAGAGGTATAAGGAATAATTGCCAAATATGGCTTAGAAAATTCTTCTTGAAGATAATGCATATGTACAGTGTCAAAGAGTTTCAATAAATCTTCTAAGTGAACTGTGGGATTTAGAATAAAATCACCAACAGTTTTGAATCCTTCAGAAGCTGACTCATCACAATCCATGTCAGTATCAATGAAATCAATCAACTCTTTACTTATATAATCTGTATATTCTGCTCTGAAGATTGGAGTATCTGCTGGTGCTGGAGCTGAAGACTTTGAAGCTGTAGCTGCTGCTTCATCATTAGGCATCTCCCCATGCCTGGTTTCAGTGGGGACTGAGGCCAGGCCCCTGACTGAGGAGGGGCAGCAGTGAGAGCAGATATTTGGGCAGATAAAGAGGTAATGGTAGTAGCAAGAGGTGTAATGGCCTCTACTATAAGTGATTTAAGAAGGGGAGTGATGATGATGATAGATGGGATGGTAGAGGGGTCCAATGAGAAAGTGGTAGATGGTGTTGCAGTTGGTGTGGAAGAGGTGGCAACTATTGATGGAATAGAGGGTGGAGCATCAGGTATGTGAAGGTGAGATGTTGATGGGGATGGAAAGGTGGCATCTTGCATCATTGTGTCTGATGATAGGATGTAAGATGGTATGGAAGATAGATGTGGGGGAAGTGGAGACTGTGGTGGTGTAGAAATATATGTGTCATGAGGGGATTCAGGAGCTGTGAGTGGTTGATTTTCCTGAAGGGGGGAAGAGGGAATGTCAGTGATGGTGATTGGTAAAGATGGAGTGACTGGGGATGTTGTTGTTGTTGTTGGAAGGGGGCTGGAAGAGAAGATGTGAAAGGAATGTTCTCTTCAGCAGGGTGGGGAGTGGCTTTAATAGCCCTTGTGCCTGCAGAAGGTGTGCTAGAAGAGGTGGAAGCCTTAGAAGGCTTAGAGATGGTCCTCTCCCACCTGCCAAATAAGGCACAGGTTAGCCTTTTACTGGCATTGATAAAGATGGTCTAGGAGACCAGTGATTCTGCAGCATTTTCCTGTAGAAAGATTCCTAGAATTCTTCAAAAACAGACTTCCTTCTTAGTGTTCTTCTTCTTTATCAAATCAAACATAAGTTTTGCCCAGTTTATTGGCTTCTTGTTGATGATTGCACACATAACCAGAAACTAGTGTTTGGTGATATAATCATGTGTAGTGTATTTTCCAAGGAGCACTTTGCCAACCAAGTCTGCTAAAAATTTATAGGGAGCAGAAAAGTGTTTCTTCAACAGTTTGTTGGGATTGTCTCCGGCATAATCCATGAGATTCAACATCATATCAGACTCCTATGTTTCAATTTCGAGGTCCTCTACTCCATTTCTCAATTCAAAAATCTCAGTTAAGATTGCGGGGGTTAAAGAGACTGAGTTACCCGCGATAGTACCTGTCATGGTGTTTTCTTCTGTGGATGACAGTGTGTATACCCATTCTCTGATTTCCATGCTGTGCAGTTTGATCCTTCTCATAATCAGGGTTTTTAGTTCCTGTTCTTCAAGAAGTTCCAGGATATAGAGAAAGATTGGATCGGAATGCTGAAACGAATCGAAATCCACGTCAAATCCTGTATCAAACTTCATTCCTGTGAGATTGCTTGCCAGAGTCACAATTAAAATCACCTGCAAGAAAGACACAGAAACGGCGATCAAGTGCAAGAGAATAGAAAGCGCGGGATGGAGGTCGAAGAAAACCTAGATATAAGGTTTTCCAGAATATGAATCGACAAACTCCGTTCCACGAAAATAAAATTAATTCTTCGAACTGAGGTCGACGAAATAGTTTAGAGTTAAATAATTCGTCGAGCTCATCAAAAGAATTGAAGACGGTTCGTCGAACTTAGGTCGACGAATATCTTCTGAAGCAAAGTTCGTCGATCGCTGGTCGACGAAAATTGTTTCACTCACAGAGAGTTCGTCGATCTCCATTCGATGAGTATCTCCCAAACTTTCCCTGGTTCATCGAACTCCGTTCAGCGAACTCTGGAAAATTTGTCGAATACAGACAGAACTTAAACTAAGTCTTCTCCATTGATCATTCCCAGCTGATTTAGAAAGAAAGCATGATTTTTCTCATCCAGAGGTTTGGTGAATATATCAGCTTTTTGTAAATCAGTGTAGATATAGACAAGCTTAATCTTATTTTTGTCTACACACTCCCTAATGAAATGATGTCTTATATCAATATGTTTTGTCCTACTATGGTGAACTGGATTTTGTGCTATGGCTATAGTACTAGTATTATCATAGAATAGGGTTGAATTATTTAAGTTGAACCCATAATCTAGAAGCTAATTCTGTATACAGAGCATCTGTGAACAACAGCTGTCTGCTGCAATATATTCTGCTTTAGTAGTTGAAGTTGACACTGATGTTTGCTTTTTACAGAACCATGATACTAATCTCATACCCAGGAACTGGCAAGTTCCTGAAGTACTTTTTCTATCAACTCTGCATCCAGCAAAATCAGCATCAGAGTATCTAGTTAACTCAAATTCTGATTCAGAAGGATACCATAGGCCTAGATTAGGATAACTCTTTATATATATTAAAATCCTTTTTAAGAAAATTAGATGGGATTCTTTAGGGTTCACCTGGAACCTAGCACAAAGGCATGTAGCAAACATAATATCTGGCCTACTTGCTATGAGGTATAATAGGGACCCAATAATGCCCCTATAAAGTTTCTGATCTACAGGTTTTCTTGGTATATCAGAGTCCACAACAGCATTGGTGGCCATGAGAGTTTTCTTAGCTGAGGCATCAGCCATCCCAAACTTCTTTAGAAGTTCTTTAGCATATTTTGCATGAGAGATGAAGATGCCATCTGGGAGCTGTTTCACTTGGAGAACAAGGAAATATGAATGCTCTCCCATGCTACTCATTTCAAATTTAGAATGCATGAGGTCAGAAAACCTCTTGCACAATTTTGAATCTGTAGAGCCAAATATAATGTCATCTATATAGATTTGCACTAATAAGATTTGGTCCTTATGATGTCTAGTGAAAAGGCTTTATCTACAGTTCCTCTTATAAATTTATGCTCTAATAAGAAACTTGCTAAGGTCTCATACCAAGCTCTTGGAGCTTGCTTTAGACTATAAAGAGCCTTATTTAATTTAAAAACATAAGAGAGATAAGTTGGAGAAACAAAACCTGGAGGTTGTTCTACATAAATCTCTTCTTGTAACACTCCATTTAAGAAGGCACTTTTCACATCCATTTGAAAAACTTTGAACCTTTTGAATACTGCATAGGCAAGAAAGATCCTTATAGCTTCCAACCTTGCAACAGGTGCAAAGGTCTGATCATAGTCAATTCCTTCCTCTTGCTTATATCCTTGAGCAACAAGCCTAGCCTTGTTCCTCACAATGACTCCTTGGGCATCAAGCTTATTCCTGAAAACCCATTTGGTTCCAATAACTTGGTAGTTTTTGGGTCTTGGAACCAAATCCCAAACTCTACATCTCTCAAATTGGTTTAGTTCCTCTTGCATTGCAAGGATCTAGTGGGAATCTTGCTCAGCATCATGAATGGTTAGAGGTTCAACCTGAGAAAGAAAACATGCATGCATCAAGTCTTGGTTGAGTTGATGCCTTGTCTGTACACCTGCTGATATGTCTCCAATTACTTGAGATCTGGGGTGATCCCTAAGTGTGACAAAATCAGTGGGTGGAGTTTGTTGTGCAATAGCATTTTGAATAAATTCCTCTTGTGGAATTATATTTGCTGTTGGTTGAGGCTCATGTTCTTCAGCTTCATCTTCTTCATTATCTTCAATGACTTGTGGAGAGGGATGAGTGGGAACCTCTTGGGTGAGGTTTAGTCCATCCAATCTCTCACACAAGTGAGGTACCTGCAAGTTGCTACTGGTAGAAACTTCTTTCTCCTTGCAATACATGTTAGTTTCATCAAAAGAAACATGAATTGACTCTTCTACTTTTAATGTTGATTTATTAAATACCATATAGGCCTTGCTTACTTGGGATTATCCTAAAAAAAACTCCCACTTCAGCCTTAGCTTCAAACTTTCTAATATATTTCTTGTTGTTGTTATGTATATAACATGTAAAACCAAAAACTTTAAAATAGTTTATTTTAGGTTTCTTACCTTTGAGCAGTTCATAGGGAGTCTTGTTCTTCAGTTTGTGAATTAAACTCCTATTCAGGACATAGTTTGCAGTGCTTACAGCCTCTGCCCAAAAATTTAGTGGCATGTATGCATCAACAAGCAATGTACCTGGAGCTTCAATGAGTGTCCTATTTTTCCTTTCAGCTATCCCATTTTATTGGGGAGTTCTAGGAGCAGAGAAGCAATGTCTGATACCTTCCTTCTCACAGAACTCATGCATAAGAAGAGACTCAAACTCTGTGTCATGATCACTTCTGATCAATGAAACATGAGTAGAGAACTTAATATGTATGGTCCTGAGAAAATCTGTAAGAACCTTGAATGTATCTGACTTTGTTCTCAGAAAGAATACCCAACTGAACCTGGACAAGTCATCCACTATAACTAAAGTGTAGGATTTCCCTCCTAGGCTTTGTACAGCAATGGGTCCAAAAAGATCCAAGTGTATCAAGCATAAGATCGTAGGTGAATCACTCTTATTAATTGATTTGAAACTAGTTTTAGTTTGCTTGCCTAGTTGACAAGCCATGTAGAGACCTTCCTTCTTGTAGGGAGCAAAAGGTAGACCTCTAACAAGTTATGCTTAGATAACATAACAATGTTTTTCAGGTTTACATGTCCTAGTCTTTTGTGCCATAAGTCATTCTGATTACTAGTTAAATTCAGTAAACAGATATCAGTTATGGCAGAAAGAAAATTTACTAAGTAAATGTTGCCTTGTCTACTTCCAGTTAAAACAGTTTGGTTATTTTTATCAATGATAGAGTGAGTAGATGGGTTAAAGTATACCTGATAACCATCATCACATAATAGACTTATGGAGATGAGGTTATGCTTCAGTCCACTTACATATGTCACCTTTCTGAATGTGACAGTCTCTATTCTCACTTCTCCAACTCCTTCTGACTGACCACATTTTGAGTCACCAAAGATAACCTTTGGCCCCAGCTTGGACTTATAGTTGAATAGAATGTCCATGCTGCCAGTCATATGCTTGGAGCAGCCACTTTCCAGGTACCAAGTTTTATTTACCCCTAGACAATTTTTCACCTGCAATACAAACAGTTAATGATTTTTGACCCAGGTTACCTTGGGCCCTTTGTATGACTGATAAGAGAAACTAGAAATAACAGAAAATTCTGGCTGGGATTTATATCCTAGGGGGTGATATCTCCTAGGTGAAATGGTTCAGTCAGCCAATGGATTGAATTGTTTCCTAGAAGTATTTAAGTTTCTGTTGAAATTATAGTTTTGACTAAGTCTTCTTGGGTTCGACGAATTTATTTAAGTTCGTCGATCAGAGTTCGACGAATTGGGTTGAGATCATTGATCTCTGCCCAGAGAATGAACATGTTCATTCTCTGTACCCCACGTTCGTCGAGCTCTGCTCGATGAACCATATAAAGTTCGTCGATCGCAGTTATACGAATAATGATAATTATAGTTGGCGTTCAGAGTTCGTCGATCTGGGTTCGACGAACTGGCCCCTTTTCGTCGATCTGAGGTCGACGAAAATTGCTGAACTTTGTTTTTATTGGGTGTTTTCTGTTTTTCAATTTTGTCCTTAGTTTTAATTTATTCAAGAATTTTATTTACCTTATATACTTGATCAGTATTCTTCTTTACTTTCTCAGAAATAAAATTTATGGGTTGTGACAGGTGGTTTTTTTGAATAATAGGTGGTTCACTAGATGATGCACCTAATCTTAACTTACTTCCATTAAATCTAGCATTAGATATGTTGGTGATTGCTGCTAGTTGTTTGCTTCTTCCATTTAGTGATTCTTCTAGCTATTTTGTTTTACTTAATTCATCTTTTAGAAGAGTGATTTGTTCACTAAAAATATCTATCTCATTTTTTAATTTAGAGTTTTCTAAAGCTAAGCTATCATAGTTAACTTGTTTATCTCTGAGAAGTTTGATTTCCTTTTCAGAGTTGATTAAATCTAAACACATGATTTTGAAATCTGATTTAAAAGATTCTGAACTATAATCAAACCATGATAATACCTGATCAGCTTCTGATTCAGAAGCTTCCTCATTTTCTGAATCTCCTTCTTCTGAGTTGCTTCTTGAGGCATCAATTGCCATGAGGCAAACCTCCTTTGCTCTTTCTTCTTTCTCATCTTCACTGGAGCTTGAGGATGTCGGCTCTTCTTCAGTCTCACTCCAGGTTTCAGCCACAAACCCCTTTTCCTTCCTCTTGTGTTTGCTGGAAGAGGGTTTGCTGGTGTACTGTCTCCTGGAATCCTTTTCCTTTTCTCTTCTCTTATCTTTCTTCTGGTTCTCTGGACACTTAGAGAGGAAGTGTCCAGGCTTCCAGCATCCATAGCACACCACTTCCTTTGTTGGTGTCTTAACATACTTTGGCTTGTCATTTTTTCTTGATGACTTTCTTCTGAAATCCTTTCTAGCCATCTTGAAAAATCTCTTAGCCAAGAGACTTATAAGTTCTTCATTTGATGTTGAAGATTCTGATTCTTTTGAGGCTTTGAAGGCTATACTTTGTTCTCTTCTAGCTGCTGGAGGTGTTCTTTGGTCAGCAGCCTCCCTTATCTTTATTAACTACTCATAAGACTTTAGTTTACCTAATAGAGATTCAGTTGAAATCTCATTTAGGCGTCTGGCCTCCTTGATGGGCCAAATTCTCGTGTCCCATGAGCTTGGGAAGCACATCAGAATTTTGTCATTCACTTCAGTGAGAGTTATGACCTTGTCCAGAGTTTTTAGCTCATTAATAATTGAGCTTAATCTATTATACATCTCTGAAACTGTCTCAGCTTCCTGTTTCTTGAAATTCTCATATTGGGATATGAGATTTGATCTCATATCCTTCCTTTCATCTGCTGATCCATCAACCATCTGATTTAGGGAATCCCAAATGGCTTTTGCTGATGTGCACTCAACAACCTTCTGGAAAATGTCATCAGACATTGTTTATGCCAATATGTTCATAGCTTTTGCATCAGCCATCTTGGCTTTCCTGTAAGCATCATTATAATCTGGAGGAGGTACTGCACTCATATTTGTAGAAGTGCTTGGAGGAGCAGTAGGTGGTGGAGGTACACCTGTTAAGATAGAAGCAAAAATATCTTCATCAATAGAATTCATATACAGCTTGATTCTTGCCTTCCAGATTCCAAACTTTTGCAAGTTGCAAACTGGAGGTCTGGTGCTTGCATAATCTTTATTCTGTATCATGGCTGTGTTTCTAAATTGAATGTGAATAAGGTGATTTATAGATCTAACAAAGGATCTTTGGTTCAAGGGTTAACTAGTCCAACCAAAGGAACCTTGCTATGATACCAATTGAAAGTGAGGGTTAGATTTACAATACTCTAGAGAGGGGTGAATAGAGTATATTTAAAATTTGTTAGGTCCCTATAAAGGTACTGTTACAGCTTTTGCTATAAACTGAAAAGATGCAGTAATTAGGAAACTGGAAAACAGAAAATAGTAAACCAAATCACAGCCACACAGCAAGAACAAAAAGAAAAAGATAGGTAACCAGACGACACAAGAAATTTATAGTGGTTCCCCAAATCTAGGTAGTCCACTATTCTACCACCCTGGTAGGAATCCACTCAGGTTTTTGATCAGGTGTCTTACACTAATGGGTTTTGATCAGGTCCCCAAAACCCAACTCAAGTCTTTTGGTTAGGAGACTTGCAACCAGGAATCACTTTTGAAGGGAGATGACAACCCTTTACAGAGGTGGGGGTGAGAGAGTTGATTATGTCTTCTCTGTTAACAATCAGAGAGAAGACTTATGTGGAATGATGTTAGTAAACAGCTCCCCCTAAAATGTAGAATGATTCAGGGAAGATCTGGAGCTTTGCTGTAGGGAGATAGGTCTTCAATCAGAGTTCTTGACAGACAATGATGTAGAAGCTTCTTGACTGATTTGATATTTTGTTGTCCTTGGAAGTCCTGGAGGTATGATCACTGCATGTCACTTGTAAGCTTCAGTATGAATTTTTTTTGTTGTAACGCTTTTCTGCTGTTGTATCAATTCTTTAAGTCTGTCTGTATGTGTCTTTGTTTTTTTTTTCTGACTAAGTATTTTCTTCCAGGCCTTTCAAAAATTTGAATCATTGGTAATTAATGTTGATGCCTTGAGAATAATCGGCATTGAATCTTTTCCTCAACTGTCCAGTGGAAAATCGGCAAGTAATATTCCTGAAGAAGACCGTAATCAATGCTCATTCTAAAGAATACATTCAGAGAATGTAGTGCATTAATTACTCAGGAATTTCCGCGTTAGAATGGGGACAGAAAGCATCGAACTGAATTACCAGTTCGTCGAACAGTTGGTAGAATTCATCGAACTGAATTACCAGTTCGTCGAGCTGAGATATTGTATTCGTCGACCAGACGACTTCTTGTTCGTCGAGCTGAGTTCCAAGGTCGTCGAGCTGATAACAGAGCTGCATGCTTCAGAGCCTTTGCCTTTTCTTTCTGAAGTTCGTCGAGCTGACAATTGCATTCATCGACTGGAGTTCAGCAACAATTCTGGACTTAGTCAAGTATTTTGTGTTGACTGATATTTTGTGTGTCGACATGAATCTTCTGGTGTCGACACATGTGGGTGTCGACTGATTAGTCTTGGTGTCGACACAAATCTTTTGCTTCCAGAATTCGTCGAGTAGAGTACTGAGTTCGTCAACCTGAGAAGTTGACTTTGTCGGCCTGAGAAGTTGACTTCGTCGACCTGAGAAGTTATGAACTCGAGGTCCAAGTACGTCGAGCTCAGAATCTTGTTCGTCGACCAAAGTCTGAAGTTGGACTTAGAATAATCTGGAGTTATCCTGACTTTAGTTTATTGAAGTATCCCAGTTTTTGTCGTCCAGAGAATGAAGATCGTCAAGCTCAGCTCAGAGAAATATCTCAAGATCGTCGAGCTGAGAACGTCATTCATCGACCTGAGTTCGACGAACGTCGAACTCATTTTACTTGGTCTTGAAATCTTCTAAGTCTTGAGTCTTTGATAGTCTTATTGGTAGCTGGTCCATCTGATGTTGACTCTAAGAACTTGGCCTAGACTCTAGGACACAACTATGACCCTGGCTATACATGTTGGGTCACATCATCCTAAATTAGTGAACCTAGCCCAAATCAACTAGGGATCCAACACAAGCTTCCGTCCTTCTTCTTAACAAAATGTACCGGTGCGCTCCAAGGCGACGAACTTGGACACACATACCCCTGCTCCAACAACTCTTTCAGTTGAACCTTCAGCTCTGCCATTTCCTTAGGCGCTAGCCATATGGAGAGCGTGACACAAGTTTCGCAACTGGCACTAGCTCGATGGTGAATTTAATCTCCCATTGAGGTGGGGCTCTAGGAAGTTTGCCAGGGAAAACATCAGAGTAATTGAATACCACTGAAATACTGTCCAATGTAGGCTTAGGCTTTGCAACCTCCACTAGCGTAAAGAACAGCTTCTCACCAGCATGAACCGCCTTCACCACCTTAAGAGAAGACATCAAAGTCTTGCTCGACCCTTTCAAGCCCGTGAAAGTCATCTCACGACCTGTTCCCAACTTGACTTCCTTGCGACCGTAATCAATATAAGCTTGCTGCTCCGAGAGCCAGTCCATGTCAAATATCACGTCGAACTCCACCAGTGGTAGTAACGATGCTTGCAAATCGAATTCTTGACTCCCAATATGAATCTTAATGCCACAGATTCTATCCGCGCGCATCAAACACCCATTCGACAACAACACATCCAGTTTGTCCTTCGCCATCGAAGAAGGTACTCCGATGCGCGATATGAATCCTTCGGACAAAAAAGAGTGCGAAGCTCCCGTATCAAAGAGTGCCCTCACCGGATTCTCATAAATCAAAACAAAGCCTAAACAAGCAGTGGTAAGGTAACACACACATAACAAGTATTTAAAAATTAACTTGATATAAATTTAAACCGTACCTGTCACCACATCCGCTTGCTTAATGGCCTCCTGCTGGCCAAGATTATAAACTCTAGGTTGAGCCGGAGCATAATGGGACGCAGTTTACTCCACCGCCTTGCCCTTCTCTTCATACGTTTCTCCCGGCTTCATCTTCGACTTGGGACGTCCGCTCCAGCAGTCACGGGCAAAGTGTCTCGGCTTTCCACAAGTAAAACATGCACCCGGGGTTCGACCCGTAGTTGCCCTAGAAGCACCAGTAGAAGGGGCTGGACCCGAAGTCCTAGCCTTCTTAGACCACCTACGGTACACAGGCTTTGAGTTAGCCGACACCTTGAAATCCATCTTCTTATCACTAGAGATTTTATTTGATGCACATTCTTCAAGTCCTTCTCCAAAGTCCGGGCCGTATTGTCCAGGGTCAAGAAGCCTTACGTCATAGGCCCGAGAGTAGTAGCCTTAAGTCCTCTCTCAAACCTTCATAGAATAGGTTTGTCTTATGCTCCTCATCCGCGAACGTAGAGCTAGCATACCGACCCAACTGAGTAAACTCGTGGAGATACTCATCCACGCTACTCTCTCCTTATGTCAACCTCTAAAACTCATTTTCCAATGTTATCCTCTGAGTCGAAGGGAGGTACCTTGCAAAGAACAATCTCGAAAACTCTTACATCGAGACGTCCGTAAGTTGCCTTCCCCTCAAGTGATGTAGCTCCAATCCTTCGCACCATAGCCTAGCATCTCCATCCAATAAGAATGTAGCAATAGCAGTCATCTGTTACTCCTTCGTTTCCGTCGCTGTAAAAACACTCTTCACTCGGGAGAGCCAATCTTCAGCTTAGGATGGGGTTCCCAACCCCGAGAACACCGGAGGGTTAAAGCTCATAACATGCTTGAGCTGTAACAC
This sequence comes from Platanthera guangdongensis, assembly GCA_039583875.1. Taxonomy (NCBI): domain Eukaryota; kingdom Viridiplantae; phylum Streptophyta; class Magnoliopsida; order Asparagales; family Orchidaceae; genus Platanthera; species Platanthera guangdongensis. The sequence goes on along the minus strand of CM077147.1, from coordinate 116,366,269 downwards.
CCCCTATCTGTCGCATAGCATATAGCAGTAGGTCCGGCCGGGGCCCGACGCCATATACCACAGACAGACCGGGTGGTTACTTATGGAAACCATCCAACCAATCTCAACGTCCTACACAGAGCATTCTAGCGGAAGCAGTTTATAAAGGTTGTAAACAAGAACCCAGCATACAAGCATGAATGTCCACTAGTACAACTTAGGAATGTTATTACAAAATACTCAAAACAAGCCTTAAGGCCTTACAAAATGTTTCACTTGACTGTTACATGATTTACAAACCACGGCACGTAGGCCGGTCATACATGAATAAAGCAATAAACATTTCCATTCGGGCCTTCGAGGGCCGGCTTCGCAAAAAGGGCTTTAGCCCGCTATTGACCGCTTGGTCCAGCTGCACCTGCAAGCAACAAACCACCGCACGGTGGCAAAATAAGGCAACGGTCAGCAATGCTGAGCAAATTATAACGATCCCGCCCCCAACTCGGGGCGGCGATGCTCCTTCCCTGCATTTCATTAGCATAAGCGAGCAATGTAAATATAGCCATTTCATCACAGGCGGAGGCTCAACGGCCACACACCCCGTGCACTCAGGGCACATTCTTGGTGAACGCAGTCTAAGTCTGCCGACTCACCACCATCCCCTTTGGACGGCCAAACAATGAGCAGTTTGTCTTCCTGGCATGGGTCACGGTAATTAAAACCATAGAACGCCGAAGACCCTCATCTATGCCAACGGCCCTAATCCGAACGACATAGAGTGGGTACAGTTCCATCTAACCCGTGCTCACAACGCAACGATAATTTAAACCATATGCGCCCGCAACGGTAATTTAAACCATATGCGCAGGTCAAACTTCTCCCGAGTCCCATTTCCATCACATGTCACATAACCCGGTTATGCTCAAGTTGGCTTTTAAGCCACCAAGTTGGCAAGATCTCGTATCCGCCCAGTTTTCCGGGTGCACCTTTGGGTTAGTCCCCAAGGCTCCCTGCTGCAATCTACCGCGTAGAAAACCCGAAAAACAACCAATAGCACGGAGTCTTCTCCGGCCTTATGCAATGCAACATCACCGATCCAGACTAACATGTCCGGGTAGGCTTCACACATCATGCCTATGTCCGTTCTCGCATACGGACTCTAAACAACGGGGACTTCACATATCTACCAGAAGGAACGCCTCCAACTCTCCGCAAACTCGCGAGAGCGGGCTTCTTATGCTAAGAAAGAGAGCGACTCATGCTCAAGATGAGGATCGTTACCCTTGTGTTCCTCTTTGGTGCCATCGGAAAGTAATCGGATGGAAATGACCGCACTAGCGTTGCCTCCGCGGATCCGGAGTCGGCTTGCGATTCGGAGCTCCGAAGCTCCTCCAATGGCGGATCTAGCTCCTTCTTCTTCACTTAGCTCTCCTCTCTCTCTAAGACTTTAGAAAGAGATCACTTAAGAAAAAGTGAGGGTTTTCTAAGTCAAAACCCGGGTATATCCCTTCAGGAACAACCCCCAGCCGTTGGATCTTCAGTCAAAGAAATGAACGGCTTCGATTCGGGGCTGAAATGCCCAATCTGGACCGAACACGGCCTGGCACACGCCCGTGTCCAGGGTCGTGTGCCTCATTCGCCGTCAAAATCGGATCACCTGGAACCTCACACGGGTATCGAACATGCCCGTGTTCGAGCTGACACGCCCGTGTTCCACCTGCCACGGCCGTGTAGCCGGCCGTGTACCCCATGATTTTTCCCCATTTTCAACCCGAGCACTGCACGGGTTCTAGGACACGCCCGTGTCCCTACCCGTGTTACCTTGAAACGCTTGGGCTCCAGGCCGTGTACATGGTCTCGACACTTGACACTTCGTCGAGCGAAGATCGTCGACCTATTGACACGGCCTTGAACACGCCCATGTCCTAGGCCGTGTGCCTTGTCTCGACACATTGTCGACACCAAAGTGTCGACTTCGCGGCTAAGTGTCGACACGGGTCGACACGCCCTGCGACACGCCCGTGTCGCAGGCCGTGTGCCATGTCTCGACACATTGTCGACACCAAAGTGTCGACTTCGCGGGACGAGTGTCGACACAAGCTGACACGCCCTGCGACACGCCCGTGTCGCAGGCCGTGTGCCATGTCTCGACACAATATCAAAGCACAGTGTCGACTTCGCGGCTAAGTGTCGACACGGGTCGACACGCCCTGCGACACGCCCGTGTCGCAGGCTGTGTGCCCAGTCTCGACACAATGTCGAGACCAAAGTGTCGACTTCGCGCCTTAGTGTCGACACAGGCTTGACACGCCCTGGGACACGCCCGTGTCCCAGGCCGTGTGCCTGCAGCCAGAACTCAAACTGGCCCAAAATGTCCCCCTTTGCTCCTTTGAGTTTCGGGGCGTTACAACTCTACCCCTCTTAAAAGAATTTCGCCCACGAAATTACATAAAGGAAAGACATGTACAAAACCAAAATTTGTACCTGAGCGGAACAACTCCGGATATTCGTCAAGCATAGTCTGCTCTCGCTCCCAAGAGAGCTCCTCACGACCGCAATTGTCCCACCGGACCTTGACCATCCTGATCTCTTTATTGCGTAGTCGCTTGACCTCCGAGTCTTCAATCCGCACGGGCTTGACCTTTGTGGTTAGCCCACTTTCCACCGGCACTTGATCGACCGCGATCACTTGCGTAGGCTCCTGCACCGCCTTCCGAAGCACCGAAATATGGAATACATCGTGTAAACCACTAAGCTCCACTGAAAGCTTCAACCTATAGGCCGCTTCCCCAACTCGCTCCAGAACCTCAAACGGTCCAAGGTATCTTGGGCTTAGCTTTTTCAACCGCCGCACCCGCGAGACACCCTTGAACGGCTTGATCTTTAAGTATACATAATCGCCCACAGCGAACTCCACGTTCCTGTGCTTGGCATTATAGTACTTTGCTTGCCGGTCCTGAGCGATAAGCAACCTCTCCCGAATGGTTCTCACCAAAGAAGTAGCATCCTCCACTTCCGATCGCTTATACAACTTTGACTCACCCGTTTCTAACCAAGACAACGGCGTGCGACATCTTCTACCATATAGGGCCTCGAAGGGCGCCATCTGAATACTTGCTTGGTAGCTGTTGTTGTATGCGAACTCCACCAAATAAAGGTGGTCTTCCCATTGCTTTCCAAAATCCAAGACACACATGCGAAGCATGTCTTCCATGGTTCTATTGACCCTCTCGGTCTGCCCATCCGTTTGTGGATGGAAGGCTGTGCTGAATTTCAGCTTTGTTCCCAACATTTGCTGCACCAGCCTCCAATCATTGGACGTGAACCGCCCATCTCGGTCACTCACGATGCTGCGGGGCACACCATGAAGCCGTACTATGTTATCCACATAAAGCTTTGCCAGCTTCTCCACCGGATCATCCTTCCTATGCGGAATAAAATGCGACACCTTCGTCAATCGATCAACAACCACCCAAATGGCGTCGTTCCCCTTTTGCGACCTTGGCAAACCGTGCACAAAGTCCATAGAGATGTCGTCAAATTTCCACTCCGGAATAGGCAAGAACTTAAGAAATCCTCCCGGCTTTTGGCACTCCGCCTTTACAAAGGCGCAGGTTTGGCACTTCGCTACATATAGCGCAACATCCTTCTTCAAACCCGGCCACCAAAACAGTTTCTTTACATCGCGGTACATCTTCGTGCTCCCCGGGTGAATCGAGTACTTGGTATGGTGCGCCTCGTACAACAACTCCACCCGTAAATTGCCCACACTTGGGACGCACAGACGACCGTCTTTCCAAAGCAATCCGCCCTCCACGACGAATTGGGAATTTGACCCATCCAGAGCCTCTAACATGAACTGCTTCATATGAGCATCCATATCCAAAGCCTGCCGAATCCGATCAGCCAGGTCATATTGGACTTCAGTCCAATTCAGAACTGCTTCAGCACTTGATTGTCTATCCACACAAACAATCTCCAACGCCTCCAACTCCCGCACCAACCGCTCATCATGCACTGATAGCCAATTGGCTTGAGTTGGGGCTCGGCGACTCAGCGCATCCGCAACCGCATTCCCTTTGCCAGGCACGTAGTGGATCTTGAATGTATAGTCCCCCAGGAACTCCATCCACCTACGCTGCCGCATATTCAGATCCTTCTGATCAATAAGATACTTTAGGCTCTTGTGATCGGTGTAGATATCAATCTTTACATTGTACAAATAGTGTCTCCACAGCTTCAAGGCAAAAATCACGGCCGCCAACTCCAAGTCATGGACCGGATAATTCCTCTCGTGCACTTTTAGCTATCTCGAGCCATAAGCTATCACGCTTCCGTGCTGCAGTAGCACGCAACCCAAACCGCTGCCTGAAGCATCGCTATATATTTCATAGCCTTCGGTTCCACATGGCGAACTCAGCACAGGCGCCGTGGTCAACCGACACTTCAGTTCCTCAAAAGCTCGCGCGCACTCCGGCGTCCAAACGAACTTATGCTCCTTCCTCGTCAAAGTAGTGAGAGGTAACGCAAACCGCGAGAAGTTCTCTACGAAGCGCCTATAATAGCCGGCAAGCCCCAAAAAGCTCCGGACTTCTGCTATCGTAGCAAGCTCAGGCCACTCTCATATCGCAACAATCTTCACCGGATCCACGGCAATACCCTCTCCACTCACTATATGCCCGAGGAACGCTACTGAGGATAGCCAAAACTCGCATTTCGAGAACTTGGCATACAACTGATTTCTCCTTAGCGTCTCCAACACCAAATGAAGATGCTTGAAGTGATCTTCCTCACTTTGCGAGTACACCAAAATATTGTCGATGAAGACGATCACGAAATGGTCCAAGTACTCCCTGAACGTCCTGTTCATCACATCCATGAATACTGACGGCGCATTCGTCAGCCCAAACGGCATGACCGTAAACTCATAATGCCCGTACCTCGTACTAAACGCTGTCTTCGGGATATCACTCTCCCTTATCCGCAGCTGATAGTACCCAGCCTTGAGATCCAACTTCGAGTACACCGTCGACCCGACTAACTGATCAAAGAGATCATCAATCCGAGGGATCGGGTACTTGTTCTTCTCAGTTAGCTTGTTTAGCTCTCGATAATCAATACATAACCTCAAGCTTCCGTCCTTCTTCTTAACAAAGAGGACTGGTGTGCTCCAAGGCGAAGAACTCGTGCGCACATACCCTTGCTCCAACAACTCTTGCATTGAACTTTCAGCTCCGCCATTTCCATAGGCGCTAGCCGATACGGAGATCGTGACACAGGCTTTGCCCCTGGCACTAGCTCGATCGTAAAATCTATCTCCCGCTGAGGCGGGGCTCCAGGAAGATCTGCGGGGAACACATCAGGGTATTCCGATACCACTGAAATACAATCCAACGCGGGCTTCGACTTTGCAACCTCCACTAGTGTAAAGAACAGTTCTGCTCCAGCACGAACCGCCTTCACCACCTGAAGAGCAGACATCAATGTCTTGCTCGACCCCTTTAAGCCCGTAAAAGTCGTCTCACGACTTGCTCCCAGCTTGACTTCCTTGCTACCACAATCTATATGGGCCTGCTGCTCCGAGAGCCAGTCCATGCCAAAAATGACGTCGAACTCCGCCAACGGAAGTAAAGACGCCTGCAGGTCGAACTCCTGCTCCCCAATACGAACTTTAACATCGCAGATCCTATCCGCTCGCATCGAACACCCATTGGGCAACAACACATCCAACTTATCCTTCGCCATCGACGAAGGGACTCCGATGCGTGATATAAATCCTTCGGACAAGAAGGAGTGTGAGGCTCCCGTATCGAAGAGTGCTCGTGCCGGATTTTCACAAATCAATACAAATCCTGTCACCACATCAGCTTGTTTAATGGCCTCCTATTGGCCAAGATTGTAGACCCTTGGTTGGGCCGGAGCATAATGGGATGCGGTCGACTCCACCGCCTTTCCCTTCTCTTCATAAGTGGCTCCCGGCCTCCTCTCAGACTTAGGACGTCCGCTCCAACAATCACGGGCAAAGTGCCCCGTCTTTCCGCATGTAAAACACGCACCCGGGGTCCGACCCGTAGTCGCCCCAGAAGCACCAGAAGGAGCTGGACCCGAAGTCCTATGCTTCTTGAAAGCCCTCCGATAGCCGGACTTTGAAGTAGTCGGCACTTTAAACTCAGATTTCTTCTCACCCAAGCTTTTCTTCGCTTGTACATTTTTCATGTCCTTCTCCAAGGACCGGGCAGTATTGACCAAGGTTAAGAAACCCTGCGTCATCGGCCCCGAGAGTAGCAACCTCAACTCGTCTCTCAACCCTTCGTCGAAGCGATTAGTCTTGCGCTCCTCATCCATGATGGTGGAGCTAGCATATCGACTTAACCGCATAAACTCGTGGAGATATTCATCCACGCTCCTCTCACCCTGCACTAACTTCAGGAACTCATTCTCCATTGAAATCCTCTGAGTAGAAGGGAGGTATCTTGCTAAGAACAATCCCGAGAACTCTTCCATCGGAACGTCTATCAATTGTATACCTCTCAGATGATGCAACTCCAAGCCTTCCCACTACATCCTCGCTTCCCCGTCCAGAAGGAACGTAGCGATGGTGGTCATTTGCCACTCCTCCGTCTCCGTCGTTGTCATGACTCTCTTCACCCTAGAGAGCCAGTCTTCAGCCTGAGATGGGGTTCCCAACCCCGAGAATAGCGGAGGGTTAAAGCTCATTACATGCTTTAGCTGCCTCTCAGTTGCCCTCCTTGGCACTATCGGTTCTACAACCACTTGCTCCACCCTCCTCGGCTCAGCCTCTTGCAGAGGTTCTTGCTCCATCACAGGAGCGGGCTGCTGCGTTTGCCTTCCAGGCTGCGCATTAATCACGGCCAACACCGCTTCAGTCACCAAACGTATATTTTCAGCCGACAGAGGTATTGTAGGAGCAACATCCGGTGCACTACTAGCCTCAGAAACTCGGCGTTCTGACGGCCCAACACCACTTCTGGTCACCTATAGTGGTACAAAACACCATTAAGCGACCAAATTGTATTGCAAACAGCAATTATAGGAACACGCAGGTTCCTCAAACACGATTATTTTCATTCCTAAGTGGACATTCATGGGTTCTTTTACCATTATAACGATGACGCACGCAATGTGCTCACCACCCCTTAAAAAGAATTCGTCCACGAATTCAGTTTAAGCCCAACCAAAACCAGTAGTCTGATACCAAATTGTAACACCCCCTATCTGTCGCATAGCATATAACAGTAGGTCCGGCCGGGGCCCGACGCCATATACCACAGACAGACCGGGTGGTTACTTATGGAAACCATCCAACCAATCTCAACGTCCTACACAGAGCATTCTAGCGGAAGCAGTTTATAAAGGTTGTAAACAAGAACCCAGCATACAAGCATGAATGTCCACTAGTACAACTTAGGAATGTTATTACAAAATACTCAAAACAAGCCTTAAGGCCTTACAAAATGTTTCACTTGACTGTTACATGATTTACAAACCACGGCACGCAGGCCGGTCATACATGAATAAAGCAATAAACATTTCCATTCGGGCCTTCGAGGGCCGGCTTCGCAAAAAGGGCTTTAGCCCGCTATTGACCGCTTGGTCCAGCTGCACCTGCAAGCAACAAACCACCGTACGGTGGCAAAACAAGGCAACGGTCAGCAATGCTGACCAAATTATAACGATCCCGCCCCCAACTCGGGGCGGCGATGCTCCTTCCCTGCATTTCATTAGCATAAGCGAGCAATGTAAATATAGCCATTTCATCACAGGCGGAGGCTCAACGGCCACACACCCCGTGCACTCAGGGCACATTCTTGGTGAACGCAGTCTAAGTCTGCCGACTCACCACCATCCCCTTTGGACGACCAAACAATGAGCAGTTTGTCTTCCTGGCATGGGTCACGGTAATTAAAACCATAGACCGCCGAAGACCCTCATCTATGCCAACGGCCCTAATCCGAACGACATAGAGTGGGTACGGTTCCATCTAACCCGTGCTCACAACGCAACGGTAATTTAAACCATATGCGCCCGCAACGGTAATTTAAACCATATGCGCAGGTCAAACCTCTCCCGAGTCCCATTTCCATCACATGTCACATAACCCGGTTATGCTCAAGTTGGCTTTCAAGCCACCAAGTTGGCAAGATCTCGTATCCGCCCAGTTTTTCGGGTGCACCTTTGGGTTAGTCCCCAAGGCTCCCTGCTGCAATCTACCGCGTAGAAAACCCGAAAAACAACCAATAGCACGGAGTCTTCTCCGGCCTTATGCAATGCAACATCACCGATCCAGACTAACATGTCCGGGTAGGCTTCACACATCATGCCTATGTCCGTTCTCGCATACGGACTCTAAACAACGGGGACTTCACATATCTACCCGAAGGAACGCCTCCAACTCTCCGCAAACTCGCGAGAGCGGGCTTCCTATGCTAAGAAAGAGAGCGACTCATGCTCAAGATGAGGATCGTTACCCTTGCGTTCCTCTTTGGCGCCATCGGAAAGTAATCGGATGGAAATGACCGCACTAGCGTTGCCTCCGCGGATCCGGAGTCGGCTTGCGATTCGGAGCTCCGAAGCTCCTCCAATGGCGGATCTAGCTCCTTCTTCTTCACTTAGCTCTCCTCTCTCTCTAAGACTTTAGAAAGAGATCACTTAAGAAAAAGTGAGGGTTTTCTAAGTCAAAACCCGGGTATATCCCTTCAGGAACAACCCCCAGCCGTTGGATCTTCAGTCAAAGAAATGAACGGATTCGATTCGGGGCTGAAATGCCCAATCTGGACCGAACACGGCCTGGCACACGCCCGTGTCCAGGGTCGTGTGCCTCATTCGCCGTCAAAATCGGATCACCTGGAACCCCACACGGGTATCGAACACGCCCGTGTTCGAGCTGACATGCCCGTGTTCCACTTGCCACGGCCGTGTAGCCGGCCGTGTACCCCATGATTTTTCCCCATTTTCAACCCGAGCATTGCACGGGTTCTAGGACACGCCCGTGTCCCTACCCGTGTCACCTTGACACGCCTGGGCTCCAGGCCGTGTACATGGTCTCGACACTTGACACTTCGTCGAGCGAAGATCGTCGACCTATTGACACGGCCTTGGACACGCCCGTGTCCTAGGCCGTGTGCCTTGTCTCGACACATTGTCGACACCAAAGTGTCGACTTCGCGGCTAAGTGTCGACACGGGTCGACACGCCCTGCGACACGCCCGTGTCGCAGGCTGTGTGCCATGTCTCGACACATTGTCGACACCAAAGTGTCGACTTCGCGGGACGAGTGTCGACACAAGCTGACACGCCCTGCGACACGCCCGTGTCGCAGGCCGTGTGCCATGTCTCGACACAATATCAAAGCACAGTGTCGACTTCGCGGCTAAGTGTCGACACGGGTCGACACGCCCTGCGACACGCCCGTGTCGCAGGCCGTGTGCCCAGTCTCGACACAATGTCGAGACCAAAGTGTCGACTTCGCACCTTAGTGTCGACACAGGCTTGACACGCCCTGGGACACGCCCGTGTCCCAGGCCGTGTGCCTGCAGCCAGAACTCAAACTGGCCCAAAATGTCCCCCTTTGCTCCTTTGAGTTTCGGGGCGTTACATGAGCTACCTATTAGTTGCTCTCCTAGGCACCAAAGGCTCCATCACCACCTGCTCCACCCTTCTCTGCTCAGCCGCTTGAAGCGGTACCTGCTCCAACGCAGGAGCGGGCTGCAGCATTTGCCTTGTAGGCTGCGCATTGATCATCGCAAACACTGCTTCAGTCACCAATCATATGGTTTCGGCCGAGGGAGGTGTTGCAGGAGAATCATTTGGTGTGCTACTAGCCTCAGAAACTGGGCATTCTGATGGCCCTGCACCACTTCTGGTCACCTATAGTTGTACAAAACACCGTTAAACGACCAAATAAAATTACAAATGACAATTATAGGAACTCGCAGGTTCCTCAAACACGTGTATTTTCACTCCTAAGTGGACATTCATGGGTTATTTTGATGTTATAACGATGACGCACACAAATGTGCTCACCAGCCTTTAAAAGAATTTGCCCACAAATTCATTTAAGTTGACCAAAACCAGTACTCTGATACCAAATTGTAACACCCCCTATCTGTCGTATAGCATATAGCAGTAGGTCCGGCCAGGGCGCGACACCATAAACCATAGACAGACCGGGAGGTTACTCAATGGAAACCATCCAACTAAAAATCAACGTCTTAAACAGAGTACATTCCAGCGGAAGCAATTTAAAAGGTTGCAAAACAAAGCACCCAGCTATAAGCATGAATGTCCACTACTCAAACCAACAGGAATGAACGTACAATACATAAGTACAATGGTCTTAAGGCCTTACAATTGTTTACTCAAATTATAACGTTTTCCAAACCTCGGCACGCAGGCCGGTCACACATGAATAAAACAAGTAAACACTCAAATTAGGCCTTCGAGGGCCAGCTCAGCAACAAGGGCTTTTGCCCGCTAATTACCACTTGGCTACGCATCACCTGAAGGCAATAATCCACCGCAATGGTGGCAAACAAAAGCAACAGTCAGCTATGCTGACCAAATTATAACGATCCTGCCCACAAATTTGGGGCGACGATGCTCCTTCCCTGCACTTTGTTAGCATAACCAAGCATTATAATGTAAAAACACTTCATCACATGCGTGGGCACGCACGGCCACACACCCCGTGCTCTCAGGGCACATTCTCGGTGAACACAGTCAAAGTCCGCTGCTCACCACCGCCCCTTGGACGACAATTACTCGTGAGCATTTGGTCTTTCTAGCCACTGCCTAAGACCCTCCATCTATGCCAACGATAAGTGTCATGTACTGTTAGGCCTCTTTACTGAATGGCATAGAGCGGGTACGGTTCCGCCTAACCTGTTGCTCACAGCGCCCTGTCACCTTAAGATATGGGCTCGTGTCAAACTTCCCAGAGTCCCAATTCGATCACACACTTTACAAAACCCGGTTATGTGTAAGTTGGCTCTCAGGCCACCATGTTTGGTAGAATCATGCATCTGCCCAATTTTTCGGGTGCACCTTGGAGTTAATCACCAAGGCTCCCTATTACAATCTACCGCGTAGAAAACCCGAAAAACAACCATCGGCGCGGAGTCTTCTCCAGCCATTCATGCAATGCAACATCACCGATCCAGACCAACGTGTCCGTGTAGGCTTCACACATCATGCCTATGTCCGTTTCTCGATTATGGTTTCTATATGCTAAACAACGGGGACTATTCATGTCTACCCGAAGGAACGCCTCAAACTCACCTCAAACTCGCGAGAGCGGGCTTCATATGCAAAGAAAAGAGGACTTCACAAGTCCTAGGATGAGAAGCATTACCCTAGCATTCCTCTTTGGTGCCATGGAAATCTATGCGGATGAAAAGCACCGCAACGTCCTTGCCTCGATAGATCCGAAGTCGGCTCGCGATTCGGGGCTCTGAAGCTCTACCGGTAGTCGGATCTTCCTTCCTTCTTCTTCCTTGCTCTCCCATCTCTCTAGAACTTTAGAAAGAGAGTATTTGTATGAAAATGAACGATCCCAAACCCTATTCCCGGTATAAACCCAGCAGGAACAACACCAAGCTGTTAGATCCAAAATAAGGAAACAGACGGCCACGATTCAGACTTAAAATCCAAAACCCGGGCCGAACACGGCTTGTGGCACGCCCTTATCCAAGGCCGTGTTCCCCATTCGTCGTCGAACCCTACACGTCCCGAAAAGAATACCCGCTCTCGACACGCCCGTGTCCGGATTGACACGCCCGTGTCATCTAATATACGTCTGTGTAGCTAGGCGTGTTCCTCCATCGACACAGGACCGAAAACGCCCGAAAGGGACACGGGTACTCGACACGCCTGTGTTGCACTTGACACGCCATGAAGGACACGACCTGGGACACGCCCGTGTGCTGACCCCGTGTATCACCCCCAGTATAGCCCGGCTTCACCCCATGAAGGACATGACCTGGGACACGCCCTTGTCTCAGGCCGTGTTCGCTGCTCGACGATCGTCGACTCCAAATTTGTCGACCACTCGGCCAGATCATCGACCCGAGCACGACACGCCCCCCAGACATGCCCGTGTCCCAGGCCGTGTGACCCCTGCTAAGTTCTAAACTTGGCTCAAAATGCCACACGTCTCTCTTTTGAGTTTCGGGGCATTACAGTAATCCTCTAACAAGGTTGTCCCTAGAGACTTTAGCAATATTTTTCAGATTAACATGTCCTAATCTCTTATGCCAAAGTTCATTGTTGTTGCTAGCTTGATTAAACAGGCATATTTCTGACTTAGCAGACTTAAATTTCACTACATAAATGTTTCCTACTCTAGTTTCATTTAACACAACTTGATTATCTACTAAAGTAATAATACAGGAGGATTTATTAAATGATGCCTGAAACCTTTCATCACATAATTGACTTGTGGATATTAGGTTGTGCTTCAGTCCACTTACATATGCTACCTTTCTGAAAGTGACAGCTCCAATTTTAACCTTCCCATAGCCTTCAGTTTGTCCATAGTTGGAGTCACCAAATATTTATTTTGGACCTAGCTTGGACTTATAGTTGATTAGGTTGTCCATGCTGCCTGTCATGTGCTTTGCACAGCCACTATCCAGATACCACCGTTCCTCTGTGGTGAGAGTCTTTCACCTGCATTTAAACAGATTAGATATTTTTGACTGAGGTTACCTTGTGTAACGCCCCGAAAATTGTATTTGAGTCGGTCGCGTAAAAAGGGAATTTTGGTGCATGTATAGGGGTACACGGCCTAGGACACGGGCGTGTCCAAGGCCGTGTCTGGCTGGTGATTTTTGGCCGTTTTCATCCCGAGAAGAACACGGCCAGGAACACGGCTAGATGACACGGGCATGTCATTGGACACGGGCGTGTGCCTACCCGTGTTAGTACCCGTGTGCAGTTGGGTCGTGTCCGTTGCCGTGGCGGTTATGCATGACACGCCCGCGGACACGGGCATGTCGAGAGACCCGACACGGGCGTGTTAGGTTGGACATGGGCGTGTCTGAGCCCGTATGTCTTTTCTGTGTTCGACGATCGTGCCTGGATCGAGGCACACGGCCTGGGACACGGCCGTGTGCCAAGCCGTGTTTGGCCCAGGTCTGGGAAATTTTGTGCAGATCTGAGCCGTTCATTTTCTTTAATTAGGATCCAACGGCCCAGATGGTTTCATGCTCTGTTAAGGCCGGGAATAGGGGAGTTAATCCTTCATTTCTTTCCCACCATTCTCTCTCTCAAGGAGTTGGAAAGAGGAGGAAGAAGAAAGGGTTTTCGGCTGTCGGCGGAGCATCGGAGCACCGTTTCTAAATCTGAGAGCGGATCTGTGGAGGAAAGTTCGTTGCGCAGAGTTCTGTCCGTGTAGTTTTTCCATGGCGCCAAAACGATCTACAAGGGTAACGATACTCAACTTGAGCGTTTGAAGCTGTTTCTTTCTGCATAGGGAATCCCGCTCCCGCGAGTGTGGGGTGAGTGCGTGGTGTCCCTTGGGGTTGATGTGAATAGTCCCCCTTGTGCTGCATATAGAGTCCGGAGTCGTAAGTACGGGCATAGGCATTGTGTGTGAAGCCTACCCGGACATGTACCGTCTGGATCGGTGATGTTGCATTTGATGTGGTTTTGCCGGAGAAGACTCCGTTCTTTGGGTTTTTTGGGTTTCTACGCGGTAGATTGCAGCAGGGATCCTTGGAGGTTAGCTTCAAGGCGCACCCGGAAAACTAAGCGGAAACGTGTTCTGCTAACTTGGCGGTCTAGGAGCCGGCCTTGATCATAACTGGATTATGAGATTGTTTGGAAAATTTTGGGATCCGAGAGAAGCTTGGCCCGCGCGTAGGACTTAAATTGTATATGCGGCGTGAGCAACGAGCAAGTGGAATTGGACCTATGCTATGTGGAACTGTGCGAGAAATCCGAAGACGGGCACTGGCCTTTGGCATAGTCGGGAGCCTTAGACTAGACAGGGTCAGAAAGGCTAAAATGCTCACTTGGTTTCCATCTTTGGGATGGTGGTGAAGACACTGATATGTCAGGATTCACCGTTAATGTGCCCTGAGTGCACGGGGTGTTTGGTCGTGCGAGCCTATACCTGTGGCGAAATATATAGTTGCACTTTATTGTTTAGCTAGGATAATGTTATGCAAGGAAAGAGCACCGCCGTCCCGAGTAAGGGGCGGGGTTGTTATAATTTGGTCAGCTTTTGGCTGACCGTTTCTTTGTTTGCCACCGTGCGGTGGAATTGTGCTTGTAGGTGTTGCAGAGCCGAGTGCCAAATAGCAGGATGGAGCCCATGTTGCTGTGTTGTCCCTAGAAGGCCGTAGAATAGTTGTGCTTACTTTTATCATGTGTGGCCGGCCTGCGAGCCGATGTATGTAAGACATGTTTTATTAAGTGAACATTTGTAAGACCATAAGGCCATGTACCTTTTCAGTGTATTTGGGTTCATTCCTGTGGTTGTACTCGTGGACATTCATTTATATATTGGATTTAAGATTTGGGTTCTTTCAACTTTAAAAGCTTCCGCTAGAATGCTCTGTGTAGGACGAGTAGTCTTAATTGGATGGTTTGAATATTCATTTGGTAATCCTTTCGACTGTTTGTGGTATATGGCGTCGGGTTCCAGCTGGACCTTGTGTTATATGTCATGCGACAGATGGGGGTGTTACAATTTGTTATCAGACTTCTGTTTACGGTCAGGCTTAAATGAATTCGTGGGCGAATTCTTTTAAGGGGTGGTGATCACATGTGTGCGTCATCATTATAACATCAAAAAGAACCCATGAATGTCCACTTAGGAATGAAAAATATACTTGTTTTGAGGAATCTGCGAGTTCCTATAGTTGCTTTTTGCAATTTTGTTTAGTCACTTATTGGTATTTTGTACGACTATAGGTGACCGGGGGTGGCGCAGAGCCGACAGAACGTCTGGTTTCTGAGGATTATAGTGCACCCAGCATCGCGCTTGAGACCCCTCCATCATTTGAAACCATAAGAAGAATCGTTGAAGTAGTGCTCGCTGTGACTAGTGCACAACAGGGAAGCAATGTGCAACCCTTTGTCCCTGGGATGACTGCAATGTTGGGTGGTGTGTTGGATCAAAGGACTTTAAGAAGGACAGCAGGACAGCAGTTGAACATGTCCTTAGTGCAGGGTACGCACTTAGTCGATGAGTATTTGCAGGCGTTACTTTTCATAAGCCGCTACCCATTCTTTGAATTGGAGAACGAACAGTCTATAGTTGATAGATTCTATAATGGGTTACGTGGTGAGCTGCGAATCCTACTGGTAGGACCAAAACTATTGGGATTCCGAGCCCTGGTGGAGTCGGCTAGATCGTTGGAAGTAGATTTGGGGAGGATTCACCCGATGCCAGTGAGTGGGGTATAGAACTCTGCAAATCTTAGGAGGACTATATCTCGCAGAGCGCTAAAGCAGAAGGGTAGATCATCGACTAGCAAGGTTACTTTCAACTGTTGAGCTTGTGGCAAGAAAGGGCACTTTGCCCGAGAATGTTTGGATGGTGCTCAGAAGATTAAGGAAGCTATGTCAGGAGCAGGTAAGGACTCAGGAGAAAAGAAGGCAGAGTTCAAAGTGCCTATTTCTAAGTCAGGATTCCGCAGATGGAACAAGAAGCAGAGGACTTCGAACTCAGCCCCTTCGGCTGATGCGTCGGGAGCAACTACAAGTCGAGTCCCAGGAGCTTTCTACAACTGCGGTAAGGCGGGGCATTTTGCTCGTGAGTGTTGGAGCAGACGTTCAAAGTCCGAGAGGAAACCTGGAGCGACCTTTGAGGAGAAAGGGAAGGCGGTGGAGTCAACCACGTCCCATCATGCTCCAGCCCAGCCTAGAGTCTACAACCTTGGTCTGCCAGAGGCCAGAAAGCAAGCAGACGTGGTGATAGGTATGAGTTAAATTGCAGTAGCTTAACTTTCATAGTTGTTACATCTTTTGTTTGTTAGCTTACTTGGGTTGGTGCTAGGATTTGTGTTCATCTTTGAGTTTCCGGCAAGAGCCCTGTTTGATTCGGGAGCATCGCATTCCTTCTTGTCCGAAAAATTCATATCGCGCATCGGGGAAAACAAGTTGGATGTGTTGTTGCCCAATGAGTGCTCAATGCGTGCGGATAGGATCTGCGTAGTGAAGATTCAGATTGGAGACCAGTAGTTTGAGTTGCGAGCGTCGCTTTTGCCTTTAGCGGAGTATGATGTAATCTTCGGTATAGATTGGCTCTCGGAGCAGGGTGCTTGAATTGATTGCAACCGTAAGGAAGTTTAAGTTGGGTCTGGACACTGATCGGGAGACGACTTTTGCGAGCATGAAGGGGTCGGGTAAGATTTTGATGTCAGCCCTTCAGGTGATCAAGGCAGTTCGGTCTGGGCAGAGCTGTTTGTTACATTAGTGCAGACTTCGACGCCTAAGCCTAGTTGGGACAGCATCCCAGTGGTGTCTGAGTATCCCGATGTGTTCCCAGATGATCTCCCAGGAGTCCTTCCTCAGCGGGAGATAGACTTCACTATAAAGCTGGTACCGGGTGTCGAATCGGTGTCACGCTCCCCCTATCGGATAGCGCCAAGAGAGATGGCAGAGTTGAAGGTGAAACT
Source organism: Platanthera guangdongensis (assembly GCA_039583875.1). NCBI lineage: Eukaryota > Viridiplantae > Streptophyta > Magnoliopsida > Asparagales > Orchidaceae > Platanthera > Platanthera guangdongensis. The sequence goes on along the minus strand of CM077147.1, from coordinate 116,349,644 downwards.
GCAAGAGTTGCTAGTGCAAGGTTATGTGCGTCCAAGTTCGTCGCCTTGGAGCATACGAGTTCTCTTTGTTAAGAAGAAAGATGGGAACTTGCGGCTTTGTATCGATTATCGGGAATTGAACAAGCTTACGGAGAAGAATAAGTATCCGATTCCGAGGATTGACGACCTATTTGATCAGTTGGTTGGGTCAACGGTATGTTCGAAGTTAGATTTGAAATTCGGATACTACCAGTTGAAGATAAGGCAGAGCGACATCCCAAAGACAGCATTCAGTATGTGGTTTGGGCATTACGAGTTCACAGTCATGTCGTTCGAGTTGGCGGATGCGCCATCCGTATTTGTGGATCTGATGAACAGGACGTTCAGAGAGTACCTGGATAGTTTCGTGATAGTATTCATCGATGATATCCTGGTGTACTCGCGGTGCAAGGAGGATAACTACAATCATCTACACAGGGTGTTGGAGACGTTGAGGAGGAATCAGTTGTATGCTAAGTTCTCCAAGTGTGAATTCTGGTTATCCTCGATAGCGTTCCTTGGTCATGTTGACAGTGGAGAAGGGATAGCTGTGGATCCGGCGAAGATAGTGGCGATACGGGAGTGGCCTGCTTTGACTACAGTGGCAGAGGTCCGGAGTTTTCTGGGGCTTGCTGGCTACTATAGGCGCTTCGTAGAGAACTTCTCACGGATAGCGCTACCACTCACGACGTTGACTAGGAAGGATCAGAAGTTTGTGTGGTCTCCGGAGTGCGAACAGGCTTTTGAAGAGTTGAAGAGGCGGTTGACCACGGCGCCTATTTTATGTTCGCCAAGCGGAACCGAAGGGTTCGAGATCTATAGTGATGTTTCGGGTAGTGGTTTGGGCTGTGTTCTGTTATAGCAAGGGAGAGTGATAGCCTATGGTTCACGACAACTGAAGGTTCATGAGAGGAATTATCCGATCCATTACTTATAGTTAGCGGCTGTGATATTTGCTCTAAAGCTTTGGAGGCACTACCTATACGGTGTGAAGGTCGATATTTACACCGATCATAAGAGCTTGAAGTACCTGTTGGACCAAAAGGATCTGAACATGAGGCAACGGAGGTGGATGGAGTTCTTAGGGGACTACACCTTCAAGATACATTATGTGCCTGGGAAGGGAAATGCAGTGGCGGATGCGTTGAGTCGTAATATTCCCGCACAAGCCAACTGGTTATCGATACATGATGAGAGATTGGTCCAAGAGTTGGAGGCATTGGAGATATCTTGCATCGACAAGCAGTCTAGTGCCGAGGCGAAACTGTTTTGGACAGAGGTGTAGTGTGACTTAGCGGATAGAGTTCGGAGGGCTTTGGTTCAGGATAACAGCATGAAACAGATCTTGGAAGAATCTTTGGATGGGTCAAATTCCCAGTTTGCTGTTGAGGATGGGTTGCTAAGGAAGGACGGTTGCCTATGCGTTCCTAGTGCGGATAATCTTCGGGAGGAGTTGATGTATGAGGCTCATCATACCAAGTACTCAATCCACCCGGGAAGCACGAAGATGTATAGAGACATGAAGAAATTATTCTGGTGGCCGGGTTTGAAGAAGGATGTAGCACTATATGTGGTCAAGTGCCGTACTTGTGCATTGGTGAAGGCGGAATGCCAGAAGCCCAGAGGTTTCTTGAAGTCCCTACCTATCCCAGAATGGAAGTTCGATGACATATCTATAGATTTTGTGCATGGCTTGCCGAAGTCGCAGAAGGGAAAATGACGCCATATGGGTGGTCGTAGATAGGTTGACAAAGGTGTCGCACTTTATTCCGAACAGGAAGGAAGATTCGGTGGAAACGTTAGCCAAACTCTATATGGATAATATTGTACGATTGCATGGTGTGCCCCGCAGTATTGTTAGTGATCGAGATGGACGCTTCACGTCGAATGACTGGAGGTTTGTGCATAGTCTGTTGGGTACTAAGCTAAAATTCAGTACAACCTTTCACCCGCAGACGGATGGCCAAACGGAGAGGGTCAACCGGACGATGGAAGACATGCTTCGCATATGCGTCCTAGATTTCGGAAAGCATTGGGAGGATCACCTGTACATGGTGGAGTCTGCGTACACCAACAGCTTTCAGGCAAGTATTGGAATGGCGCCTATCGAGGCCTTGTACGGGAGGAAGTGTCATACGTCGTTGTCTTGGTTGGAGGCAGGTGAATCGAAGTTGTATAAACGTCAAGCGGTGGAAGACGTCACTTCAATGATACGAATAATTCAAGAATGGTTGGAGATCGCTCAGGATAGACGGTCAAAGTATTACAACGCCAAACATAGGAATGTGGAGTTCAATGTTGGCGACATGGTGTATCTAAAAATCAAGCCGTTCAAGGGTGTATCGCGGGTTCGATGCTTGAAGAAGCTGAGTCCGAGATACCTTGGACCATTTGAAATCCTGGAGCGTGTTGGCGAGGCGGCGTATAGATTGAAGCTGTCGGCGGAATTGAGTGGGCTGCATGACCTGTTCCACGTGTCAGTATTGCGTAAGGTAGTGTAAGAGCCTTCGCTAATCATTGCGGACAATCAAGTACCGGTCGATTATGAGTTGACAATAAGGGTCAAGCCTGTAGGTATTGAAGATGTTGCAGTCAAACGACTCCGCAATAAGGAGTTCCGAATGGTTAAAGTCTGTTGGGATAACTGCGGACGGGAGGAGCTTTCTTGGGAGCGAGAGCAAGCTATGTTGGAGGAATACCCCGAGTTATTCCACTCAGGTATTATTTAGATTTGTGTACCTTTGCTTAATTTTGGGATGAAATTCCTTAAGTGGGGGAAATTTGTAACGCCCCGAAAATTGTATTTGAGTCAGTTACATAAAAAGGGAATTTTGGTGCCTGTATAGGGGTACACGGCCTAGGATACGAGCGTGTCCAAGGCCGTGTCTGGCTGGTGATTTTTGGCCATTTTCATCCCGAGAAGAACACGGCCAGGAACACGGCTAGATGACACGGGCGTGTCATTGGATACGGGCGTGTGCCTACCCATATCAGTACCCGTGTGAAGTTGGGTCGTGTCCGTTGTCATGGCGGTTATGCGTGACACGCCCTCGGACACGGGCGTGTCGAGAGACCCGACACGGGCGTGTCAAGTTGGACACGGGCGTGTCTGAGCCCGTGTGTCTTTTCTGTGTTCGACGATCGTGCCTGGATCGAGGCACACGGCCTGGGACACGGCCGTGTGCCAAGCCGTGTTCGGCCCAGGTCTGGGAAATTTTGTGCAGATCTGAGCCGTTCATTTTCTTTAATTAGGATCCAACGGCCCAGATGGTTTCCTGCTCTGTTAAGGCCGGGAATAGGGGAGTTAATCCTTCATTTCTTTCCCACCATTCTCTCTCTCAAGGATTTGGAAAGAGGAGGAAGAAGGAAGGGTTTCCGGCCACCGACGGAGCATCGGAGCACCGTTTCGAAATCTGAGAGTGGATCCATGGAGGAAAGTTCGTTGCGCAGAGTTCTGTCCGTGTAGTTTTTCTATGGCGCCAAAACGATCTACAAGGGTAACGATTATCAACTTGAGCGTTTGAAGCACTTTCTTTATGCATAGGGAATCCCGCTCCCGCGAGTGTGCGGTGAGTGCGTGGTGTCCCTTGGGGTTGATGTGAATAGTCCCCCTTGTGTTGCATATAGAGTCCGGAATCGTATGTACGGGCATAGGAATTGTGTGTGAAGCCTACCCGGACGTGTACCGTCTGGATCCGTGATGTTGCATTTGATGTGGTTTTGCCGGAGAAGACTCCGTGCTTTGGGTTTTTGGGGTTTCTACGCGGTAGATTGCGGCAGGGATCCTTGGAGGTTAGCTTCAAGGCGCACCCGGAAAACTGAGAGGAAACGTGTTCTGCTAACTTGGCGGTCTGGGAACCGGCCTTAATCATAACTATGTTATGAGATTGTTTAGAAAATTTTGGGATCCGAGAGAAGCTTGGCCCGTGCGTAGGACTTAAATTGTATATGCGGTGTGAGCAACGGGCAAGTGGAATTGGACCTAGGCTATGTGGAACGGTGCGAGAAATCCGAAGACGGGCACTGGCCGTTGGCATAGTCGAGAGCCTTAGACTAGACAGGGTCAGAAAGGCTAAAATGCTTACTTGGTTGCCATCTTTGGGATGGTGGTGAAGACACTGATATGTCAGGATTCACCGTTAATGTGCCCTGAGTGCACGGGGTGTTTGGTCGTGCTATCCTACACCTGTGGAGAAATATATAGTTGCACTTTATTGTTTAGCTGGGCTAATATTATGCAGGGAAAGAGCACCGCCGTCCCGAGTAAGGGACGGGGTCGTTATAATTTGGTCGGCTTTTGGCTGACCGTTGCTTTGTTTGCCACCATGCAGTGGAATTGTGCTTGCAGGTGCTGCGGAGCCGAGTGCCAAATAGCGGGCTGGAGCCCATGTTGCTGTGCTGGCCCTAGAAGGCCGTAGAATATTTGTTTTTTACTTTTATCATGTGTGGCCGGCCTGCGAGCCGATGTATGTAAGACATGTTTTATTAAGTTAACATTTGTAAGGCCATAAGGCCATGTACCTTTTCAGTGTATTTGGGTTCATTCCTGTGGTTGTAGTCTTGGACATTCATTTAGATATTGGATTTAAGATTTGGGTTCTTTCAACTTTAAAAGCTTCCGCTAGAATGCTCTGTGTAGGACGAGTAGTTTTAATTGAATGGTTTGAATATTCATTTGGTAATCCTTCCGACTGTCTGTGGTATATGGCGTCGGGTTCCAGTTGGACCTTCTGTTATATGTCATGCGACATATGGGGGTGTTACACCTTGGGTCCTTATTTCTTTTCATACTTAAAACTGGAAATATAAGAGTATTAAGGCTGGTTTTTATACCATAGGGGGTGATATCTTTTTGGTGGTATTATCCACTGGGTGAATAGATTAATATATTCCTTAGGTTGATTAAAGGTTATAAAAGAATTAAGATTTCTGTTAAATTGAACTGGGATCGACGACTCTTGGTAAGTTCGTCGATTTGCATTCGACGAAAAGGGATGAGTTCGTCGAACTCCGCTCAGAGAATGAAGGTATTCATTTTTGTGCCCCAATATCGTCGATCACAGTTTGAAGAACTGTATTGGTATCGTCGATCACAGTTCGAAGAACTGTATTGGTATCGTCGATCGTAGTTCGACGAATAATTATAAGAGAATTCTGCGTTCAGAGTTCGTCGATTGGAGTTCGACAAATTGTAAGCATTTCATCAGTCTGAGATCGACAAAAACTGTTGAACATAGTTTTTATAAGATTTCTTATTTTTCTTTCTCTTTTTCTTGGTCTTCTGAGTGATTTCAATTGGTTGATTGTCTTCATTTAGCTTTTCTTTACCCTTTTCTGAAACAAATTTGATTGGAGTTGACATTATGTTTTTTTTTGAATTAATGGGGGTTGGCTTGATGAAGCACCTAAGCACAGCTTGTCATTAAGTCTGACATTTACTGTGCTTATGATGTTCATCAACTTGATGCTTCTCCCATTTAGGGATTCTTCAAGTTGACTTGCCTCAACTAATTTTGATTTTAGTGAGATGATTTGTTCAGTTGCAATAGTTAGTTCATCCTTTAATTTGATGTTTTCAGATTGAAGATTGCCTTATTCAGTTATCTTATCTCTGAGTATTTTAATTTCTTTCTCAGAATTAATCAAATTATTACATAATAGTTTGAATTCAATTTTAAAGCTATCTGAATTAAAATCAAATGAAGAGATTACCAGATCCTCTTCAGATTCTGATTCTTTTTCAGATTGCTCATCTTAAGAAAGGCTGTCTGATGCATTGATAGCCATCAAGAAAACTTCTCTTGCTTTTGCTATCTTAACAATCTCTTTAGTAGGTGTTTTGTCATACCTTGGTTTGTCATCCTGTCTGGATGATTTTCTTCTGAAATCCTTTCTTGCTATCTTGTAGAATCTTCTTGCCATAAGCCATATAAGCGCATCATTAGCAGGTGGAGCTTTTGATCCTTCAACTACTTTGAAGGCGATTCTTGCCTCTTTTCTCCCTAGTGTGGAGGTTTTCTGCTCAGTAGCTTCTCTGGTCTTCATCAGCTGCTCATAATATTTGAGGTTTCCCAATAGAGACTCAGTAGTGATTTCATTCAAACTCCTGGCCTCCTTGATTGGCCAGATCCTGGAATCACAAGAGCTGGGGAAGCACATGAGAATCTTGTCATTGATCTCAGTCAGGGTTATGTCCTTGTCCAAGGTTTTTAGCTCATTGACAATTGAGTTAAGTCTATTATACATATCACCCACTGACTTAGATTCTTCTTTCTTAAAGTTCTCATATTAGGAAATGAGATTAGATCTCCTGTCTTTTCTATCATCTGCAGATCCATTAACCATCTGATTTAGGTAATCCCAGATGGCTTTAGCTAAGTTGCACTGTGCCACTTTTTGGAAAATGTCATCTGACATTGTCTGAGCCAGAATGTTCATGGCCTTGGCATCAGCTATCTTGGCCTTCTTGTATGCATCTGTCCACTCAGGTAGTGGAACAGCTTGAGTGCTGGAAGTTGTAGTAGATGTAGCCACTCGAGTTGGTGGACCTGTCAAGATAGAATTAAAAATATCTTCATCAATGAAGTTCATATATAATTTAATTCTTGCCTTCCAGATAGCAAACTTGTTCAAGTTACAAACTGGAGGTCTGGTGATTGCATAGTCCTTTTTTATGTTCCATGGTATAAGTAATGTGCTAGAGAAATTTAGATCTTAGAAGGATCTGTTGGTTCAAGTGTTACCTTGTACAACCAAATAGACCTTCCTCTGATACTAATTGAAAGATATGGATAGATCTATTATACTCTAGAGGGGGTTGAATAGAGTAATTTAAAACTTTTGGCTGTTTTTATAATTTATCAAAGAAATTAGTGATAGTAGTAGTATAAAATGAAATAGAAGCTAGACTAAACTACACATCACAGCACAACAAAACAAAGAAGAATGAACACACAGACAACACAAGAATTTATAGTGGTTCCCCAGATCTGGGTACATCCACTCTTCTACCACCCTGGTAGGAATACACTAGCAATTTTATGATCAGGCGACTGCCACCACAAGTATTTGCTTAGGTGCCCTGTCACCACAAGATCTATTTGCAGGGAGATCTGACAACCCTTTAGACTTTTGATCAGGTGCCCAAAAATCAACAAAAACTTTTGAAGGGAGTTAATGAAGCCTTTATACAGGAGGTTAAGAAGGTGATGTTGTCTTCTCTTTCTCTAAGCAATAGAGAAGACTTCAGTGGATTGCTGGTGTCAAAGCTCCCCCTAAGATGTTGAAATGTTCAGGAAGACTAGAGCTTTGCTCAGGGTGTAGGTCCTTCGCCTTGTCTTGAAGATGTCCAAGAACTTGTAGACAGATGTTGAATAATTGTCTCTGAAGATTCCTGGATCAAAAGTTAAAGAAGACTCTTGATTTTGTAGATTATATTCTTCTTCAATCTTCTTGAATGTACAAGAGCAAACAGAATTTCTTTTCAGAGAGAAGGTTAGAACCTTAGTATCTCTTTGTTAGTCAGCTTCCTCTATTCCGTGTGCTGTATTTGTTGTCTGTCTCTCAGAAGAAAAGAAATTCTCTTTATATATGTTGCTGCAATTTTTCTTCAGATTTTGAAATGAGTCCATTAATTACTGCAGGAAATCTGCGAAGGAGAATGGCTGGAATATCTGACTTTAATTGTATTTCCCCAACTGTCCCGGGAATAAGTCAAGTAATTACTCTGATGAAAACCATAATTAATGATGCCTTCAACGGCTATATTATTAGAGAATTTAAGCATTAATTACTCAGAGAATTATTGATTTAGGATGGAATGAATAGAGGGACAGATAAGGAAAACTTAACATATAGGCTCTGAACAGATTTTGTCGACCTTAGGGAAAATTTGGTCGACTTGGACTCCAAGTTCGTCGAGCTGAGAAATCCCCTTCGTCGACCTGAGCTCAGTGATCCAAGTTCCTAAGAATAGCAGACATTCTCTGAGCTCCAAGTTTGTTGAACTGAGAAATCTGTTTGGAGCAAAGTTCGTCGACCTGAGCTCGAATTTCGTTGAGCTCAAATCAGAGAAGGAACTCTGAGTTCTTCGAGTAGAGCATGACTATCATTGAGCTGAGTTTGACGAATGTCAAACTTATATTCTGAACTCTGAAATTCTTCAATACTTGAGTCTCCTGAAGTCCACTACAGGCTGGTCCATGAAATCTGAATCTAAAGGACTAGCCTAAACTCTAGGACTGACAAACTTGACCCTGGCTATACAAGGTGGGTCGAACAAACTAATAGTGAACCTTATCCCAAATCCAAACTAGGGATCCAACACATGGAAACCAGCATCTAGCAAGGGGTGACCCGACCTAATGTGGTCCAGCTCGCCTCAACACCCACCCCAGAAGAAGATAAGGAAGGTGGTGGTGTTCTACAATGCGGGATAGCAACAATAACAATAACAAAAAACAGAAGTACACGAGCTCTCTTGAGACCACCCCGGACAGATCGCCGAAGAGCTCGCTGGAGTAGACATCGGGAAAGGGACAGGGGGGTGGCGTGTCCTCCGCTCCCCTACTACTAAGAACATCATGGCCCGCAAGCTGGGAATATAGAAGAGCCCCCCTCCCCCCTCTTCGACTTCGGGGGGAGGTGGAAGGACTCGGGCAGCGAGCCGATGGTCCAATAGGACTAGCAGGCCCACCGGATCTCCATTTCCACCCTCCAGCCCTCTTAGATAGGTTGCCAACTCCCCACCGGTCATGCCTATATGCTTGGCTTCAGCCTCTATGGGCACAAGGATGCTGATGCCTGCAATTGCATGACCCTGCGCCAGCTCGGCCATGAGGGATTGCAAGCTCACATGCGGGCCCTGGAGCTGCACCACATGCGGCTTCGCCGCAGCTTCAACCTCAGCCACCTCCTGCAAAATGCCAAGCAGAAGCACGACGTCATCCAGGACAAGACCGTCTATCTGGCGAGATAACTCGACATTGCCGAGGACCTACTCACCAAGGCTGACAACGGTCTAGTGAGTACCGGTAGCACATCTCTTTTTAATTAGGATTTACTGCTTTCTCTACAATAGGTTTGCTTGCCCTTTTGTTTCACTGGATGCAAAGGTCGCTGGCGATTTGCGGGCTCGCACCATCAAGCTGGAAGAAGAAAATAACTAGCTGCGTACTCGCGCTGCCGATCTGGAGGCTCTCGTTGTCGTGTTGGAGGCGGACAACGGGAAGCTGAAGGATCAAATCAAAGGTCTCAACAGCAAGATCATCCGCCAGGCGGACGTCTTCCTGCCCCCGGGTGGTAGCGACCCATCACTTCCATACAAGAGTCGAGGATCTATGGCAAGGCCGAGGTTGCCGAGCGGCTATGGCTCAACTTGATGGAGTCCACAGAATGCACCCTGCAAATCATGAAGGACATGAGGGTGCTGGTGGAGGGCTGCAAGGATATCATGTCTCGTGACCTTATGCCGAGCCTATTTTCGTCCATGCCGCCCATCGAGAAGGAGGACAGCTTCGACCTGCTTTTTTGGAGGGACTACAAGGATGGTCATCTATCCGGAGGAGAGGGCGAAGAATGCCAGCCTGGGGGGGAGGCGATAGTTGATCGGCACCTCTTTTTCTTTCCCCTCTATAATTCTCCCCCCCCCCCTCTATGTAACCTCGCCAAGGTGAGCTCCCCTTTTGTATAAACATTTTACATAATGAAAAATGGTTTTGATATAGATTTCTTTTTCCTGAACTTACTTACTGCGACGTAATCGCCTTCGGGCTCTCCTCCTGAGATGACCTTGCTAAGAAAGAGCTCGTCATTAGAATGTATGAGTTAGGATTTGTGCGCACGAGTAGAGCTTGAGAGCTCGCCAGCCCTAGGCAATTCGGGGGTGGACCACTCGCCGTGTTGGGCTCTCCACCACCAAGCTCTCTCGCGAGATTCCTTCTTTATTGTCAATGCCAAACTAAAATTGCTAAAAATTTCTCAAGTAGGACCAGAAGGGGGTGGAATGCACTGCCGGAGCTCGCCCTCTTCTGCGAATGTCGAGGACTCGACTCGCCACCCCTTCTTCATGTTCTGGCTTCTTGCGATAACGAGCTTGGACTATTTATCGAGCTGAGCCTGTGAATCCCTCTCACCTAAGAGTGTAGGACATAGTTGTCGAGAGCGGCCCCAACACACCCTTTTGACTGATCAGCTCATCTAATATTACTCTGTGGTCAGCCCCCGAGTTCTACCACCAGCCCTGCCAGCTAGATGAAAGCCTGGTAGCAGGATCTGCTCGGGGTCTGGGTATACTCTCTCGAGTGACATCCATCCCTGCCAGCTAGGTGAGTGCCTGACAGCGGGATCTGCTCGGGGTCTGGGTGGACTCTATCGAGTGACATCCAGCCATGCCAGCTAGGTGAGAGCCTGATAGCGGGATCTGCTCGGGGTCAGGGTAGAATCTCTCGAGTGACATCCAGCCCTGCCAGCTAGGTGAGAGCTTGATAGTGGGATCTGCTCGGGGTCTGGGTAGACTCTCTCGAGTGACTTTCAGCCTTGTCATCTAGTTGAGAGCCTAACAGTGGGATCTACTCGTAGTCTGGGTGGGTTCTCTCGAGTGACATCCAGCCCTGCAAGATAGGTGAAAGCATGACAGCGGGATCTACTCGGTGTCTGGGTAGACTCTCTCAAGTGACATCCAGCCCTACTAGCTAGGTGATAGCCTGACAACGGGACTTGCTCGGTGTCTGGGTAGACTGTCTCGATTGACATTCAACCCTGCCAGCTAGGTGAGAGCCTGATAGCGGGATCTACTCGCGGTATAGGTAGACTCTCTCGAGTGACATCCATCCCTGCCAGCTAGGTGGGAGCCTTACAGAAGGATCTGCTCGTGGCCTGGGAAGACTCTCTCGAATGACATCCAGCCTTGCCAGCTAGGTGAGAGCCTGACAGCGAGATCTGCTCAGGGTCTGGGTAGACTCTCTGAGTGACATCCGGCACAACAAGCTAGGTGAGAGCCTGACAGCGGGATCTGCTCGGGGTCTGAGTAGACTCTCTCGAGTGACATCCAACCTTATCAGCTAGGTTTGAGCCTGACATCGGGATCTGCTTGGGGCATGGGTAGACTCTCTTGAGTGACATCCAACCCTTCCAGCTAGGTGAGATCCTGATAGCGAGATCTGCTTGGGGTCTAGGTAGAGTCTCTCGAGTGGCATCCAGCCCTGCCAGCTAGGTGAGAGCCTGATTGTGGGATCTGCTTGGGGTATGCTATGTGAACTCTTTACCCGCTCATGTGAATCATTGTTTAAGACAATCATAAAATTAAGGAGCTTTATTAGAAAAAGGACATCACTTACATAGCTCAATGGGAAAAACACTTAAAGTCATCACCGCTCCAGGTGTGACTTAGGGTCTCACCCTCCACATTCTGGAGGCGATACCCTCCTTATTTTAATGTTTCTTTTATAATGCATGGACCCTCCTAGTTTGGGTTGAGTTTCCCCAGGACAGCTGATCTTCCTACTGCATCCACCGTTTTCAAGACCAAGTCCCCTTCCGCGAACTGTTTGACCCTGATGTGCTTGTCAAAGTACTTTGTCATTCTTCTCTTCACTTCTTCCTGTCGGATGGCAGAGAGGTCACGCAGCTCCTCCCCCATGTCGAGGGAGAGTCACAGCTCCTCCTCATTTTCAGCCTGCCATTCTTCACTGCTTTCTTCTGCCTCAACCACCTGAAGCATCCTGACCTCGAACTCTATCGGAAGCACTGACTCGCACCCATGGGAGAGCTTGAAGGGGGTCTCCCCTGTGGCCGTATTGGGGGTGGTACTCAGAGCCCAAAGGATAGAGGGAAGCTACTCCACCCATCTCCCCTAAAGGTTTTTGACATTCTTCTTCAGGAGGTTCATAATGATCTTGTTCTCCGCCTCCACCTGCCCGTTCTCCTAGGGTGGTGGACTGAGGCAAAACTGAGGTTAATCCTGAGCTGTCCGTAGAAATTGATGAATTCGGCGCTTGAAAACTAGGGCCCGTTGTCCGTGATGATGGCCTGCAGTAACCCGTGCCAACAGATGAACTCTCCCCAGACAAAGTTCTTGATGACTTGGGAGGTCACCTTGGCCAGCGCCTTCACCTCCAACAACTTAGAGAAAAATAATCTATCATGACAAGCAAAAACCTCCTTTACCTGCTGGACTGGGGGAAAGGCCCTAACAAATCCATTCCCCAATTAGCAAAGGGACAGGGGGCGTGATACTTCTGAGGTATTGGGTTGGTTGCAGTTGGAGGGGGCAAACAACTGGCACTTGTTCGTGAACTCTGCAGCATCGTGGCCCAGGGTAGTCAAGAAATACCCTTCCCTGACAATCCTATCTTCCAGGGTACGACTCCTGGATTTACTCTGACACTCCCCGGAGTGGACCTCTTCCAAGATTCTGTAGACCTCCCTTTCGGCCACATAACGAGCCAATAATCCCGAGAGAGTCTTTCGATACAACTGCCCTACACAGATGAGATAATATGCTAACTTGTACTTGAACTTCTTTTTTTCCATCCCCTCCGGATACTCCCCTATGGAAAGGAATGTTGTGAAAGGGTCCAGCCACGAGGGTGTTGATCCACCTCCATCAATTCTCCCTCTTTGATTGAAGGGAGAAATAGGTCAGTGATGGTACCTCCCACCCGGGACCATGCTTTGCTAGCTGATCGACATGTTCGTTTTCTTCCCTGGGCACATTTCGGATGGAGAAGGTCAGGAACATGCCGATGACCCCCTTCACCTTTGCTAAGTATAACTGAAGAGTTGGTTCCATTGCCACGAACTCCCCGTTGATCTGGGAGGCTACCACCATGGAATCAGAGTGGACCTCCACATTTTGCACCCCCAGCTCCCTAGCTAGGTGCAACCCTGCTATCACGGCCTCATACTCAGCCTTGTTATTAGTGATGGGAAAGTGAACCACCACTAATTGTTCGATTCTCATTCCATGGGGGCTCTCCAAGATCACCCCCACCCCCAGGGAATGCCCTCCTGAGGCACTATCTTCCATCACCTTCCAGTGAACTAGGTGAGTGAGTTTGGTTTCCACCACCTCGACCACATAGTCAGCCAGAAAGCCAGCCATCGCTTGGGTCTTGATCGAGAGGAGCGAGATGAAGGAAATATCGAACTCATTCAGCTCTACCAACCACGTGGCCAACCTGCCCGATTGCTCCACACCCTTGAAGATGTTGCGGAGGGGATGGTCAGTCACCACTCGGACAGAGTGTGCCAGGAAGTAGGGTCGAAGCCTCCGAGCTGAGATGACCATAACAAAGGCTAGCTTTTCAAAGAGGGGATAATGAACCTTCCTCTGGACCCGACTTACATAATATATGGGAAGCTATTTCCTCCCCTCTTCCGAACTAGGACAGAGCTCAAGGCCTCTGCTCTGACCCCGGGATATAAAAACAGGTCCTCCCCCTCCGTCGGCCCTTGGAGTAGGGGGCTGAGTCAAATGCCACTTCAAGGCCGGAAATGCCTCCTCGCATTCCCGAGTCCACTCGAACTTCTTGCCTCCCCTCAACGCTTTGAAGAAGGGAGAGAACTTCTCGCCAGCCTGGGAAAGGAACCTACTCAGCCCTACCAATTTTCCTATCAGCCACTGTACCTCCCTAGAATTCTGAGGCAACCCCAATTCCATGATCTCTTTGACCTTGTCTTGATTCGGCTCCACACCCGCCTGGGTGAGAAGGTGGCCCAAGAACTTGCACCTGCTGGCCCCGATGACACATTTCAAGGGGTTCAGTCCCACCTTGTACTTGCACAAGGTGGTGAAAGTTTTCTCTAGATCCTGTAGGTGAGAGTCACATCTCGACTCTTGATCATAAGATCGTCACATACACCTCTAGGTTCCTTCCCTTTTGTTCTCGGAAGACCATGTCCATCATCTTTTGGTACGCCGCCCCTACATTCTTTATCCCAAACGGCATCATTTTGTAGTAGTAGCACCCATCCCCCATGATGAAGGAGACATCTTTGATGTCAGGGGGGTGCATCCTGATTTGATGGTAACCTAAAAACCCATCAAAAAAGCTCATTACAGGAAAACCGACGGATTAGTCAACCAACGCGTTAATTCGAGGCATGTTGTAACAATCTTTTGGACATGATTTATTAAGCAAAGAGAAATCAAAACACATACACCACCGATCGTCTCCTTTTTTTTACCATTTCTACATTGGAGACCCAGCCGGAGTATTGGATTTCAGATAAAAAACCAGCCTTGAGGAGCTTGGACACCTCCATCCTGATGGGCTCGGCCAGCTTGTGCATGATGGACCTCTTCTTCTGTTGGACGGGGCGAGCCACTGGATCTATGTTTAGGGGGTGGCAGGCAACGTCCGCATCGATCCCTGGCATCTCCGTTGAGCTTTAGGCGAAGATGTCCACATTCTTCTGGAAAATTGCCAGCACCCTCTCCTGCTCCACCGGGGTCAGCCCCCCGCTGATTCGCACCTTCTCCACTACTTCCTCTGCGGCCTCCAAGCGGGACTGATCCACCAATTCTCCAATGTCCCCCTCTCCTGGGAAAAGGACCTCCTCGACCTCGACCACTTTTTCCACGGCCATTACCTCGGCTAGCTCCTCCTAGATCTCTGCCACCTCCACCTGGGTGCGGCTCTCCTCCAACTCCATCTCCTCACCTTCGGCCTCCTTCTATTTCTCCTCCATCCTCCGCTCAGTCTCCTCAACAAGTGGTGATTTCGTAACATACAAACAAGTGAAAGAAGTTTACCCTTTTGTAAAATATGATTTCTATCTACAAGAAACAAGATGACCTATAAGTGAAAATTCATTTAAGCCATAATAATCTTTCAGTAGAATACAGACAAAGATAGTAACGGTGGATTTCCAAAGTTAAGGAACCTCGTCTCTTATAAGAGTTGGACTTGAAAAAAAATCCAAAAACACGTAACTTCATTAGCAATGTCTCCGTTCCGGTAGCTAAAGCTTCGTTTGGCACGGCTTATTTACTCCTGTGAGTTTGATCAAAAACATTATTATCATAGAATGTATGTTTTTGCAAGACAGGTTATGACCGCTACCAAGAAAATAAGCTAGTTTTATGCATAAAATGCATGAATTTTTTTAGGTGAGATCGGGCATTCATGAACGACGGTTCATGACCACCGCGTTCACGAACAACACCACAGCGCCAAACAAAAAGCCTAAGAGCCCGAAGTCCTGACTATATCATGATTACACAATTACGTGGGTTTCTTTTTAATACTCCAATATTAAATGTTATATACTGCACTTTTTAACAGGGTAATAATCACACAGATTTAACGATTCAACAAGATTGCCGACTTCTTCCTTTTTAAAATTTATTGTGAATTCACATATTAAAATCAGAAAAAAAGGACTGCATTATAGAATAAAAAAAGATCGAATCCATAAAAGGGTCACAGTAATTTGGTTTAAGTGGAACTACTATGAATTTCTATGTGATGGAAGGAGGGGACAAGGAAGGAGATGCAAGTAATAAAATACAAAGGGAAAATACAAAATTGGCAGGACAGGCCATTTCTGTCTGCAGAGGTATGAAAGCTAACCATAAGGATCGAAATAAATGACAGGTCTAATGTCACCATGTCAACTTCTTTTGGCAATCCAGATAGATATCTTAAATTTGTCCGTTCAATGATGCAGACACGATCGTCCCATCGAATTTTGTCAGCTACCTGCAGAAAAATAGTCCAAGTAGACTTGTTGAATTTTTTTTAAACGATGATAACAATCATAGACAAAAAGTAGGGAAAAGGAGTATGAATTAACCATTCAACAAATTCATACAAAGTTATAAAATTACAAAATGATAAAGAACACAATACAACCCCAGTTTAGAGTCCTTAGACGAAGTCAATAGGTTTCTTTAGAGGTTTGTGAAGTTAATCGTGTCATGCCACAATTTAGAAAATATAGGAATGCTGATAAGTTAATGACTAGGAGATCAGAGTCAAGGTGACTCTACGAAAGGTGGAACAAGCCGGCGACCCTCGAGTTTTCAATCAGGAAAAGGATGACTGACACTTCCTGTCGAGTAAAGCAAAATCACTTGACCAAGCTAAATAGAAAGCAACAACAGGGCAATAATTGGGCATCGAGGTGCAGCCCATAACAACTCACAAGATGTTGGTAGCCCATCAACTAAAACAGATCGACACAAACTTGAAAACAAATATGTGAGTTAGATCGAGTCGGCTTTGGCTCGGTGAGAGGCTGCCCACGGGCAAAATGGTTTGAATTTTGACCAAAATTTGACTCAGAAAATGGGATTTATGATTAATATTTTAACAAACTTGGTATTATTTTATTGTATCTATAATTTACTGCACAACTTATAGTTTTAAGTTTGAAATAAATATTCAATTGTGGGAAAATAATGTCCAAATTTAATGGGGTGCTAAATAATTGCACTTTAAATCACTTCAATTTAAAATAAAGCAAGTACAACAACAACACTCAAACCTTTATCCCGCTATAGTGGAGTCGGCTATATGGATTCTTTGTCTCCATTGTGCCCTATCTTTAGTCATAATCACACTAATGCCTAAGTACATCATGTCTTTCCTTATAGTTTAATTCCATGTATTTATTGGTCTACCCCTCCTCCGTTTAACATACCTAGTGACTAAACTCTCACAACACCTAACGGGTCATTCTAATGGTCTCCTTTGTACGTATCCAAACTATCTTAGTCGAGCTTCTTGCATCTTCGCTGCAATTGCTGTTACTCGTCTTATCCCTAATACATTCATTCCTAATTTTATCCAGTCTCGTGTGTCCTAATTTTTCTCATAATTCTGAATGACTCCAATCGCTGCATCTCGGATTTCTATCAGATCCAGTTGCTTCCTCCCCTTCGAGGTGTTCATCTCTCGCAGATGCTTCATCTTTGTGGTATTTTCAATCATTTTTATGCGTCTTTCATTATCTGTTGTCTATATTGACTTTGTTTGTTCTAGCTTTGCATGTGTTCAAGTGTATTTCACGTGATAGCGCGTGTTTGGAATGAGGGTGACTTGGATGATTTTTCCTGTTGTTCTCCATAGTCTCACGTGCTCCCAGGCTTATGTCATATGGTGTTTGTCTCACCAATTTTTCTTTCGGTTGGTCATGTGTTGGGGCACGATTGTTGTTGGTTGTTTTTGTAACACCCCCATCTGTCGCATGGCATATAACAGAAGGTCCAGCTGGAACCCGACGCCATATACCACAGACAGTCGGAAGGGTTACTAAATGAATAATCAAACCAACCAATTAAGACTACTCGTCCTAACCACAGAGCATTCTAGCGGAAGTTTTTAAAGTTGAAGAACCCAAACTTAAGTCCATCAAATATGAATGTCCACATTTACAACTACAAGAACGAAACCCCAAATACACTGAAACAGGTACATGGCCTTATGTCCTTACAAATGTTCATAAATATAACATGCCTTACATACATCGGCTCGCAGGCCGGCCACACATGAGAAATGTAAAAACAGCTATTCTACGACCTTCTAGGGCCAGCACAGCAACATGGGCTCCAGCCCGCTATTTGGCGCTCGGCTCCGCAGCACCTGCAAGCACATACCACCGCACGGTGGCAAATAAAGCAACGGTCAGCTAAAAGCCGACCAAATTATAACGACCCCGCCCCTTACTCGGGACGACGGTGCTCTTTCCCTGCAAAACATTAGCCCAACAATATATATATCGCAATTATAATTCGCCACAGGTGTAGGCTCGCACGACCAAACACCCCGTGCACTCAGGGCACATTCATGGTGAACCCTGACAAATCAGTGCATTCACCACCATCCCTAGGATGGCAACAACATGTGAGCATTTAGCCTTTCTGACCACCGTCTAAGGCTCCGACTATGCCAACGGCCAGTCCCCGTCTTCGGGTCTCTCGCACCGAACCACATAGCCTAGGTCCAATTCCACTTGCCCGTTGCTCACGCCGCATGTCCAATTTAAGGAACTTTGCGCGGGCCAAGCTTCTCTCGGATCCCAAATTTTCCAAAACAATCTCATAACCCAGTTATGATCAAGGCCGGTTCCCAGACCGCCAAGTTAGCAGAACACGTTTCCGCTCAATTTTCCGGGTGCGCCTTGAAGCTAACCTCCAAGGATCCCTGCTGCAATCTACCGCGTAGAAACCCGAAAAATCCAAAGCACGGAGTCTTCTCCGGCAAAACCACATCAAATGCAACATCACCGATCCAGACAAAACACGTCCGGGTAGGCTTCACACACAATGCCTATGCCCGTACTTACGATTCCGGGCTCTACATGCAACACAAGGGGGACTATTCCCGTCAACCCCAAGGAACTCCACGCACTCACCGCATACTCGCGGGAGCGGGATTCCCTATGCAGAAAGAAAGAGCTTCAAGCGCTCAAGTTGAGAATCGTTACCCTTGTAGTCCGTTTTGGCGCCATGGAAAAACTACGCGGTTAGAACTCTTCGCAATGACCTTCCCTCCACGGATCCGCTCTCCGATTTCGAAACGGTGCTCCGATGCTCCGCCGGCGGCCGGAAACCTCCTTCTTCTTCCTCTCCTCTCTCACTTTGGAAGGGGAGAACTTTGGAGAGAAAATGAGGGAATAACTCCCTATTCCCGGCCTTAACAGAGCAGGATTTCATCTGGGCCATCGGATCTAAATTAAAGGAAACGAATGGCTCGGATCTGCACAAAATTCCCCAGACCTGGGCCGCACATGGCTTGGCACACGGCCGTGTCCAAGGCCATGTGCCTCGATCCACGCACGATCGTCGAACTGAGAAACGCACACGGGTCAAGACACGCCCGTGTCTGACCTGACACGCCCGTGTCGGGTTCCTCGACACGCCCGTGTTCGTGGGCGTGTCACGCATAACCGCCAAGGCAACGGACACGACCCATCAGGACACGGGTAGGGATACGGGTTGGCACACGCCCGTGTCGGATGACACGCCCGTGTCATCCGGCCGTGTTCCTGGCCGTGTCCTTCTCGGGTTGGAAACGGCCAAAAAAATCACCAGCCAGACACGGCCTTGGACACGCCCGTGTCCTAGGCCGTGTACCCCTACAGGCACCAAAAACTCTTTTTCCGCGACCGACTCACACACAAAATTCGGGGCGTTACAAATCTCCCCCACTTAAGGAATTTCGTCCCGAAATTAAGCAAAGGTACACGAAAGCTAAATGATACCTGAGTGGAATAACTCGGGGTATTCCTCCAACATAGCTTGCTCTCGCTCCCAAGAAAGCTCCTCACGTCGGCGATTATCCCAACGGACTTTAACCATTCTGACCTCCTTGTCGCGGAGTCGTTTGACCGCAACGTCTTCAATTCGTACTGGTCTGACCCTTGTTGTTAACTCATAATCAACCGGTACCTGATTGTCTGCAATGATCTGCGAAGGCTCTTGCACTGCCTTACGCAACACCGATACGTGGAATACGTCATGCAGCCCACTCAACTCCGTCGACAGCTTCAACCTATATGCCGCCTCGCCAACACGCTCCAGGATTTCAAATGGTCCAAGGTATCTCGGACTCAGCTTCTTCAAGCATCGAACCCGCGATACACCCTTGAACGGCTTGATCTTTAAATATACCATGTCGCCAACATTGAACTCCACATTTCTATGTTTGGCATTGTAATACTTTGACTATCTATCCTGAGCAATCTTCAGCCTTTCTTGAATTGTCCGTATTATTGAAGTGGCATCTTCCACCGCTTGATGTTTATACAACTTTGATTCGCCTGCCTCCAACCAAGACAACGGCGTACGACACTTCCTCCCGTACAAGGCTTCGAAAGGCGCCATTCCAATACTTGCCTGAAAGCTGTTGTTATACGCAAACTCCACCATGTACAAGTGATCCTCCCAGTTCTTCCCGAAATCTAGGACGCACATGCGAAGCATGTCCTCCATAGTTCTGTTGACTCTCTCGGTTTGGCCATCTGTCTGCGGGTGAAAGGCTGTGCTGAACTTTAGTTTAGTACCCAACAGACCATGCACCAACCTCCAGTCATTTGACGTGAAGCGTCCATCACGATCACTAACAATACTGCGAGGCACACCATGCAATCGTACAATATTATCCACGTAGAGTTTGGCTAACTTTTCCACTGGATCCTCCTTTCTCACTGGGATAAAGTGCGACACCTTTGTCAATCTATCTACGACCACCCAAATGGCGTCGTTTCCCTTCTGCGACTTCGGCAAACCGTGCACAAAATCCATAGATATGTCGTCAAACTTCCATTCTGGGATAGGAAGTGATTTCAAGAAACCTCCGTGCTTCTGGCATTCCGCCTTCACCAATGCGCAAATACGACACTTGGCCACATAAAGCGCCACATCCTTCTTCAAACCCGGCCACCAGAATAATTTCTTCATGTCTCTATACATCTTCGTGCTTCCCAGGTGGATTGAGTACTTGGTATGATGAGCCTCATACATTAACTCCTCCCGAATGCTATCCGCACTAGGAACGCATAGACGACCGTCCTTCCTTAGCAACCCATCTTCAACCACAAACTGGGAATTTGACCCATCCAAAGCTCCATCTAAGATTTGCTTCATGCTGCTATCCTGAACCAAAGCCCGCCGAACTCTATCCGCTAGGTCACACTGCACCTCTGTCCAAAACAGTTTCGCCTCGGCACTAGACTGCTTGTCAACGCAAGATATCTCCAATACCTCCAGCTCTTGGACCAATCTCTTATCATGCACTGATAACCAATTGGCTTGTGCGGGAATCTTACGACTCAACGCATCCGCCACTGCATTTCCCTTCCCAGGCACATAATGTATCTTGAAGGTGTAGTCCCCTAAGAACTCCATCCACCTCCTCTGCCTCATGTTCAAATCCTTTTGTTCCAATAGGTACTTCAAACTTTTATGATCGGTGTAAATATCCACCTTCACACCGTACAGATAGTGCCTCCAAAGCTTTAGAGCAAAAATCACGGCCGCCAACTCTAAGTCGTGGACTGGATAATTCCTCTCGTGAACCTTCAGTTGTCGTGAACCATAAGCTATCACTCTCCCATGCTGTAGCAGGACACAGCCCAAACCACTGCCCGAAGCATCACTATAGATCTCGAACCCTTCGGTTCCACTTGGCGAACATAAAATAGGCGCCGTGGTTAACCGCCTCTTCAACTCTACAAATGCCTGTTCGCACTCCGAAGACCACACAAACTTCTGATCTTTTCTTGTCAACATTGTGAGTGGTAGTGCTATCCGCGAGAGGTTCTCTACGAAGCGCCTGTAGTAGCCAGCAAGCCCTAGAAAACTCTGGACCTCTGCCACTGTAGTCAAAGTAGGCCACTGCCGTATCGCCACTATCTTCGCCGGATCCACAACTATTCCTTCTCCACTGACAACATGACCAAGGAACACTATTGAGGATAACCAGAATTCACACTTGGAGAACTTTGCATACAACTGACTTTTCCTCAATGTTTCCAACACCATGTGTAAATGCTTGTAGTGATCCTCCTCGCACCGCGAACACACCAGGATATCATGGATAAATACTATCACGAACTGATCCAAGTATTCTCTGAACGTCCTATTCATCAGATCCATAAACACGGATGACGCATTCGTCAACCCAAACGGCATGACTGTGAACTCGTAATGCCCAAACCGCATACTGAATGCTGTCTTTGGAATGTCGCTCTCCCTTATCCTCAACTGATAGTAACCAGACTTCAAATCTAACTTCGAATATACGGTTGACCCAACCAACTGATCGAATAGATCGTCAATCCTCGGGATTGGATACTTGTTCTTCTCCGTAAGTTTGTTCAATTTCTGATAATCGATACAAAGCCGCAAGCTCCCATCTTTCTTCTTAACAAAGAGAACTGGTGCGCTCCAAGGCGACGAACTTGGACGCACATAACCTTGCTCTAGCAACTCCTGCAGTTGCACCTTCAACTCTGCCATTTCTCTTGGGGCTATCCGATAGGGGAGCGTGACACCGGTTTGGCACCCGGTACCAGCTCTATAGTAAAGTCTATCTCCCACTGAGGAGGGGCTCCTGGGAGATCATCTGAAAACACATCAGGATACTCGGACACAACTGGGATGTTGCCCAAACTAGGTTTGGGCGTCGAAGTCTACACTAGAGTGACATACAGTTCTGCCCCAGACCGAACTGCCTTGAACACCTGAAGGGCTGACATCAAAATCTTACCCGACCCCTTCATGCCCGCGAAAGTCACCTCATGACTAGCTCTCAACTGACCCACTAGCAACTTCGATCAACGTATGTCTGCTGCTCCGAGAGCCTGACCATACTAAAGATCACGTTGAACTCTCCTAGCGGTAGAAACAACGTCTGCAAATTAAACTTTTGACTCACAATCCATACCTAAACGCAACAGATTCTATCTGCGCGCATCGAGTACTACTAGTCAACAACACATCCATTAAGACTTTTGCCATCGGAAGATATATTCCGACACGTAATACAATTCCTTTGGGCAAACGGAGACACAAAGCCCCCTTTAACGAACGGTGCTCCTGCCGGATAAACGAAATTCAGAACAACGCTTAACACAAGCGGTTCTAGGCTAACATGCACAAAGACTACAAGTGTCTAAAGCTAAATGCTAGAATTTTAAACCTTACCTGTCACCACGTCTGCTTGCTTTCTGTCCTCTTGCTGACCAAGCTTGTACTCTTCAGACTTCCTTTCGGACTTTGCACGTCCACTCCAACACTCACGTGCAAAATGTCCCACTTTTTCGCAGATATAGCAAGCTCTTGGGACTCGACTTGTAGTTGCTCCCGACGCACCAGAAGAAGGGGCTGAGTTC
This sequence comes from Platanthera guangdongensis, assembly GCA_039583875.1. Lineage (NCBI taxonomy): Eukaryota > Viridiplantae > Streptophyta > Magnoliopsida > Asparagales > Orchidaceae > Platanthera > Platanthera guangdongensis. The sequence goes on along the minus strand of CM077147.1, from coordinate 116,326,784 downwards.
GAAGTCTTCAGCTTCTTATTCAAACTGCGGACATCGGACTTTGAACTTGGCCCTTTGAACTGTAGTTTCTTAGTACCAGAGTCCTCACCTGCTCCTGACATAGCTTCCTTAATCTTCTGAGCACCATCCCAACATTCTCGGGCAAAGTGTCCTTTCTTTCCACAAGTATGACAGTTGTAAGCAACCTTGCTAGTCGATGATCTAACCTTCTTCTTCTTCAGCATTTTGCGAGATGCAGCCCTCATAGGAATTGCAGAGTTCGATACCCTACTTACTGGTATCTGGTGAATTTTTCCCATTTCCACTTCCAAAGATCTGGCCGACTCTACCAAGGCTCGGAATCCCATTAGTTTTGGTCCTAGAAGTAGAATTCGCAGTTCGTCACGTAGACCACTATAGAATCTATCGACTATAGACCTCTCGTTCTCCAACTCAAAGCATGGGTAGCGGCTTATCAAAATGAATGCCTGCAAATACTCATCAACTGAGTGCGTACCCTGCACCAAGCACATATTCAACGGCTGACCTGATGGCCTCCTAAATGTCATTTGATCCAACACACCACCCGGCATTGAAGTCATCTCGGGGACAAAAGGTTGCACATTGCTTCCCTACTGTGCACTAGTCATAGCGAGCAACACTTCAACGATCCTTCTTATGGTTTCTAACGAAAGAGGGGTCTCAAGCGCGCCACTGGGTGCACTATAATCCTCAGAACCCGGATGTTCTGTCGGCTCTACGCCACTCCCGGTCACCTATAGTCATACAAAACACCAATAAGTGACCAAACAAAATTGCAAAAAGCAATTATAGGAACGCGCAGGTTCCTCAACCACGAGTATTTTTCATTCCTAAGTGGACATTCATGGGTTCTTTTTAATGTTATAACGATGACGCACACATGTGCTCACCACCCCTTAAAAGAATTCGCCCACGAATTCATTTAAGCTTGACCGTAACCAGAAGTCTGATACCAAATTGTAACACCCCCATCTGTCGCATGACATATAACAGAAGGTCCAGCTGGAACCCGACGCCATATACCACAGACAGTCGGAAGGGTTACTAAATGAATAATCAAACCAACCAATTAAGACTACTCGTCCTAACCACAGAGCATTCTAGCGGAAGTTTTTAAAGTTGAAGAACCCAAACTTAAGTCCATCAAATATGAATGTCCACATTTACAACTACACGAACGAAACCCCAAATACACTGAAACAGGTACATGGCCTTATGGCCTTACAAATGTTCATAAATATAACATGCCTTACATACATCGGCTCGCAGGCCGGCCACACATGAGAAATGTAAAAACAGCTATTCTACGGCCTTCTAGGGCCAGCACAGCAACATGGGCTCCAACCCGCTATTTGGCGCTCGGCTCCGCAGCACCTGCAAGCACATACCACCGCACGGTGGCAAATAAAGCAACGGTCAGCTAAAAGCCGACCAAATTATAACGACCCCGCCCCTTACTCGGGACGGCGGTGCTCTTTCCCTGCAAAACATTAGCCCAACAATATATATATCGCAATTATAATTCTTCACAGGTGTAGGCTCGCACGACCAAACACCCCGTGCACTCAGGGCACATTCATGGTGAACCCTGACAAATCAGTGCATTCACCACCATCCCTAGGATGGCAACAACATGTGAGCATTTAGCCTTTCTGACCACCGTCTAAGGCTCCGACTATGCCAACGGCCAGTCCCCGTCTTCGGGTCTCTCGCACCGAACCACATAGCCTAGGTCCAATTCCACTTGCCCGTTGCTCACGCCGCATGTCCAATTTAAGGAACTTTGCGCGGGCCAAGCTTCTCTCGGATCCCAAATTTTCCAAAACAATCTCATAACCCAGTTATGATCAAGGCCGGTTCCCAGACCGCCAAGTTAGCAGAACACGTTTCCGCTCAATTTTCCGGGTGCGCCTTGAAGCTAACCTCCAAGGATCCCTGCTGCAATCTACCGCGTAGAAACCCGAAAAATCCAAAGCACGGAGTCTTCTCCGGCAAAACCACATCAAATGCAACATCACCGATCCAGACAAAACACGTCCGGGTAGGCTTCACACACAATGCCTATGCCCGTACTTACGATTCCGGGCTCTACATGCAACACAAGGGGGACTATTCCCGTCAACCCCAAGGAACACCACGCACTCACCGCATACTCGCGGGAGCGGGATTCCCTATGCAGAAAGAAAGAGCTTCAAGCGCTCAAGTTGAGAATCGTTACCCTTGTAGTCCGTTTTAACGCCATGGAAAAACTACGCGGTTAGAACTCTTCGCAATGACCTTCCCTCTACGGATCCGCTCTCCGATTTCGAAACGGTGCTCCGATGCTCCGCCGGCGGCCGGAAACCTCCTTCTTCTTCCTCTCCTCTCTCACTTTGGAAGGGGAGAACTTTGGAGAGAAAATGAGGGAGTAACTCCCTATTCCCGACCTTAACAGAGCAGGATTTCATCTGGGCCATCGGATCTAAATTAAAGGAAACGAATGGCTCGGATCTGCACAAAATTCCCCAGACCTGGGCCGCACACGGCTTGGCACACGGTCGTGTCCAAGGCCGTGTGCCTCGATCCAGGCACGATCGTCGAACTGAGAAACGCACACGGGTCAAGACACGCCCGTGTCTGACCTGACACGCCCGTGTCGGGTTCCTCGACACGCCCGTGTTCGTGGGCGTGTCACGCATAACCGCCACGGCAACGGACACGACCCATCAGGACACGGGTAGGGACACGGGTTGGCACACGCCCGTGTCGGATGACATGCCCGTGTCATCCGGCCGTGTTCCTGGCCGTGTCCTTCTCGGGTTGGAAACGGCCAAACAAATCACCAGCCAGACACGGCCTTGGACACGCCCGTGTCCTAGGCCGTGTACCCCTACAGGCACCAAAAACTCTTTTTCCGCGACCGACTCACACACAAAATTCGGGGCGTTACAGTTTTCATCTCAGTGGGTTGTATCGCATGATACCATGTCGAGTGGGACTGTGTTGTACGGGACTGCCCTTTGAGTGGGTTATCCCCGATGGATTATCCTCGGTTCCCAGTTTGGTGATTATAAGCTCAACATCGTTTGTTCCCTTTTGCATGTTGTGTGTGTAGGTGATGTTGGTTGACCAGATTTCAGTAAATCCACGTCATGTGTAGGTCCTGCGTCGTGTGTGGGTCTGCATCGTGTATGATTATGTCCCCGATTTGGAATTTTTTCCCGGTGGCTCGTCGGATGCTTTGTCCCACATTTCCTACCTCCACTACCGTTATTATGAATTCATAAGGAAATAATTTATAGATTGAAGAATTCTATCTATGTGGTTGAAAACAATCTCGGTGAGCATGATTTGACTGCTTTTGCTTTGTTATTAAGTCATTTAGGTCTTTCCAACGAGAAGCAGATCACACCCTCTTTATTTAGCACGGAGAAAAAGGCACTGTTTTGATTGTTGATGTTTTAATCATTAAGAATGACAAGAAGGATATGACCCTCTTAAAGGCACATCTAGCAATAGTATATAAGATAAAAGTCTTTGGATCCTTAAGATATGGTTTTCGGTATTGAGGTAGTAAGAATAGATAAGAAAATTTTCTTATTCCCCAAAAAAGTATGCATTGGATCTCTTGGTGGAAATAAGAATGCTAAGAAAGCCCATCGAGTCATCAATAGGGGTGAATCATAATATTGGCGTAAAAGATAGAAAACCTATTATGGATGTGTCAAGTTATAAGTGTCTTCTAGTGAAATTCGTTTACCTCTCTCAAACTAGATCTTATATAGGCATATATCATAAGTTGTTAGAGTTCTTAGCTAGTACATGCATGTCTAGAAGGGCGGCCAAGAAGTCATTCACATGATTCTTTGTTCTCAAATATTTACCCAAAATAAGGAATTTTGTTAACCGTTGACTCGACTAGTCACGCCAAGCTGAGTGAAAAAGTCTATAATTGTAACACCTCAATCTAGTTTAACAACAAATCAGCAGTCCAGTCGGGTCCTGCGATAAGAGGTAAACTAAGAAACAGTCTTAAAACTATTACATAACAGACATGATTAAATAATGTACTAAAAGTAAGCTTACAGCATAAGTAAGAAAGACTGAAAATGGGTAAACACGTGTACCTCAAATGCTGATTCACAAAGCCACTAGTAAAGAAAAAAACCAAACAATTTACATTTACTGAAACTTTAACATTATTTGATACATTAAAACCAATAAGTCATCATGATATATTGCTCAAATACAAGTACAATAACTGAACTAAAACGAAATAAGTGAGACAAAAGATGAACAAGAACGAAGGACCACGTTGCTTATCCTATGCGCAGCTCCCCACCAGTGACCCCTGTAAAAACAAGTTCCAACTGGGTCAGACCCACTGGAGGGTAAGAAAGACTACTCCTCTCAGTAATACTAGAAAAATACATAATTAACTTGTAACCGAAAATATGTATATAGTTTATTACTGCATGTTGAATCGTCAAATTGTAAAATTTTAAGTTGTCATCTGAAATTATGCATTATGGTTTCTACTTGTTACCTAAGATATTACTTGTTCTGGTTTTTAGATAACTTGTTTCCTTTTCTAAAAATTTGACATTCTAATTTGTATGGATTATGATTTGCAGGCCATCACTGATATTGAAGCCCAAATGGCGACCCGAAGACGCCCTGAACTGAACTGGAGTGCTCCCTGAAAGGAGCATGGCTTGCAACTATAAACTCCAAGTCTGGAACCGCAGTTGACAACCTCTAGTCTGAGGCGTATACGAACTGCAGGTCGTATAAGAAAGGGGTCGTTGATGAAGTTTTCAACTTATTTTACACTTTTCATCTTCTTTTGATATGTGTATAAATACGTATTTATGTTCATTCTTGTTGTGGTCGTTTGTAACTGAATTACATGGTGTACATTACATAAAAATCAATAACTGGTTCCATCATACATCACTAAGTCCTGTGATTATTATTTTACAACGCTCTCTGGAGTGACTTTATTATTTACACTGCTTGAATAACTAAATTACACAAAAGTTCTGAGATAACTTTAAAAATACATCTATTTACTGTGATATGTCTAGCCAAAAACAGTCGAATTTCTTACATTTGTGTTACAATGCTCGTAGACGCGGTGCAGCGGCATGATTTCTCCAGATTGCTGAATTCTACACAAAAGTATCCTTCCTCGCACCTGGGGTTTTGACCGGTACTTAATAATGATAATTAAGCGAATGGCACATGGTAGTTAACACATTATAAAAAAATAATCCTAACTTACCCTTAGCAAGAGTCGTTATACTACGACGAGTTTGAGTCGGAGAGGAAACGAGCCTCCATTCATTAAATTTTGACCCATCTTCTCACCGTTAGGAATACTCCAAACCTAAAAGAAATCAACCTGCTGAAATTAGGGAGATCCACAAATTATACCTTGGGGTTTAGAATCCACGGTGAATACAAATAAGAACGGAAAAAGGGAGTATTTAGCCCTTTGCCAAGAGTCAAATTTGATGTGTCACGCTGCCATGGGGAGCCCCGGATCTCAAAAAAAGTGGGGTTACTAAAAATCTTGGAGGGGGAAACGAAACCCTAAATAGGCTAAAATTTGTCATGAGAGGAAAAAGATATCAAAAAAGTAACCCGGACTGAGGAGCAAAGGACTACTTGGCCAAAACAATGGGTGGACAAAACTAACTACAGATGAAAACAAAGCAGGGAGGGCCGGCGATTACCTGCGCAGAATAGGAGGGGAGAGGAGAAACGGCGTCGACACTTCACTGGACAAATCCAACAAAATTTATGTATTGGAGAGCAAGGATAAAGGTTGGAGGCGCACGCCAGAGGGGGATACAACCAACGCCTATAGTGTTTGTTGCAGCAGCACTTGACGGAAGAGGGGGAATCGGCGGCTCTATCGGGATGCAAGGGTTCCGCACAGGGGAAGTTACCGGTTAATATGGGGTGACTGACAAAAGATGTAGTTGTTATAACCGTGAACCGAATATATGGAGGATTTATTTTATTTGTTATTATTATCTTCTTTTTAAAGCTTCCAATTGCTACAATGCCCTCTAAGGCATCTTAATTTAAGCAATAACGCCCCGCAACCTCAAAGTCGTGCCGCGACTAATTCCAAAAATTTTATTAATCTGACTTTACTTAATTTATAAGTTGCACAATAAAATCATACCTCGCCATGACGAAGGTCCGTTCAATTATGCTCGCATCCGGTCCCTGAAATTTAAATTAACACGATGCATAAATATTCGGGTGTTGCAATAATGATATCAATTGGGCTAGTTCTGTCAAAGATAGACAATCAACTACTGGATATTGCTATGTTGGTGGAAATTATGTAACCCGATGAAATAAGGACTGAAAGAAAGGGTTAGACCTGAAATACTCTAAAAGGGGGTGAATAGAGTATCTTTAAAACTTTAAATCTTTTTGTTGTTAATAAAACACTTCAGAGTAGGGCAATTATTTGATATTTGTTGTAAGTAAGAAAGCAATCCTAAGATAAATTAATCTACCACAGGCACAACAAAAATTAAAATAACTAATCACAGGCACAGCAAGAACAAAAGAAAAAGGGCAACCAAGCAACACAAGAATTTTTATAGTGGTTGAAAGAATTAGTGCCTAACCACCTAGGGGGGGTGAATAGGTGTAATTCCTTTTTCTTCTAAAGAAGAATATCTATTGAATTAATTAATCTGACACAGCTAGTTCTACAGCTAACACAACACAGAATTTACAGAATCATTCAATCATAGAGTGCACAAAGTTTTTATAGTGGTTCCCCAAGGTCTGGGTACATCCACTTTCCTCCTTTGCCTATCTAGCAGTGTGCTAGATTCGGCCTAACTTCTTCTATTCACCTCAGATCCTCAGATCTTATAGCTCAGAACCCAACAAGGCTCCTACAACTCAGAGTGAGTCCACACTCCTACAGCTCAGGCAAACTGCCCTACCTCAGCCTTCAACAAGGCCTACACTCAGAGATCACAATCTCCTACAACTCAGGCTCACAGCCCTACCTGAGCCTTCAACAAGGCCTACCACTCAGAGAAAATACTCTCCTACACTCAGCCTTTATAAACACATGCTTACAACTCAGATCTTATAAAGATCCTACAGCAAATAGTTTTAACAATATATTTTACCACCACCCTGAAAGAGAGAGAATGGATGGATGGCTTCTTGATCAGTTCTTGGAAAAATATGATGGCAGAGAACAACCACTCTTAGCTTTCTTCAAAGCTTCTTGAATCTGAACTCAGTAGGGTTGAATCTCCTGTGAAGTTGATCTTCAATCAGCTTCTTTCTTGATATTCAGATCACAATCTAAATCCTTCTTAGCAGCCTGGTTCAGCAACTGCTCTTCAATAGATAGAGCTCTCTCTCTCCAACTTCTTCTTTTTATTCTGTATTAGTGTTTTTAATTCTCTCATCAATCATCATTATCTGTTGAAGGATAAAGCCTTTATATATACTTTCTCCATGGTAACCGGCTGATCCGGTTTCTAACAAACTTCTGATAGCTCTGACAGTTGCAGTAGACCGGTTGGTAATGGCAGATGTCAAGTCATCCAGTCACTTCTTGAAATTGTCTGTCAGCAAAGTGTCTAGATTGAACTTCATCATGTGTCGACACAAATAGACTAAGTGTCGACACAAGTGGACTAAGTGTCGACACAAGCCTTTGGTGGTGTCGACACATCTCCTTTGTTGTTGATACTGCCTCTCGACACAACTTCTGTAGAATATGTCGACATTAATTATGTGTGTCGACACAATCACTTCTTCTCTTTAACTTAGTTGAAACTCTGCAGTGTGTCGACACAAGTCCTGTGTGTCGACATAGTTGATGTCAACAAAGTCTTCTGTGTGTCGACACTGCCTCTTGGTGTCGACACAATTGATGTCGACTAAGCTTCTCTGTATGTCGACACTGCCTCTTGGTGTCGACACAGCTAATGTCGACTAAGCTTTCTGTGTGTCGACACTGCCTCTGTGTGTCGACACAGTTTCTTCAGGTGTCGACACAGCTCCTTTCCAAGTGTTGATACAATAAACTCCATGTGTCGACACAGCTTTTCTCTAGTGTCGACACAAGCCTTCATAAGTGTCGACACAGCTTCTCCTGGTGTCGACACATGGACTTAGAAATTTTTCTGCATTCCTGCATTTACTTAACCTGCACATATAAACTCAAAACAACATCAAATACATCTTGATGCATATCATTGAGTAAGTGAGGCTTCTTCAAATCTGGTACACATTTTCCAGTGTACCCAACAATCTCCCCCTATTTGGAGAAGTCATAACCCTTAGTTAATGATATACACCATTCATGACAAATACACATTATGATGTATAACAACATTATATGATAGGGTAACTTCTAAAACAAAACATATATAACAAATCATCACAGAATAATAATGCAACCAGAATAAGTATTAATTATTATTTTGTTTCAACTTCCAATAGTTTCTTATCAAAAGTGTACATAGATTTCAATATTAAAGATTACAAAGTTGTAAAATCTTAGTAAATCTATCATCTAAGGCTGTTATGGCTCCTTGATGATAATTCCTTTGCCTAATTTGATCTTGGCTTGAACAGGAGCATCAGTATCATCGGTTGGCTTCTTTCCCTTTAGATCTTTCTTCTTAAGTTTTTCAGCCCTTATTCTTTGCCTTTCAAAGTAGTGAAAGGGCTTTGGAAAATATTTGCTAGGTTCCTGAGCATTAGGAGGTAGCTTCCCAGCTTTAGCCTTTCTTCTATACTGTAGAATAGCTTCATGCTTTTGTCATTCTTGTTCTGTGTATCATTTGCCCCTATCATGGGTCTGATCCTTTACAGCTTTCCAAGCAGTCAGTATAATGTTCCTGAATGTTGGACTCCACTGCTCAAAATCAGGCTTCAACTCTGCATGTTCTCTAAATCGTTTCTTAGACAATAGAGCTTCTTGCTCTTTGTTCAAAATTGCCTCTGGCACTAGCATGTCTACTTTCTCAAGGATAATATTTTGAGCACCTTCTGGAGGGTTGTACATTGAATGTACTTCTTGGTGAATCATTTCAAAATCAGCTGGAGGATAAATAACTTGAGCAACTTCAGCTTGATCACCTCCAAAATAGGCAGGGTGTATACCTGACTCAGCCACATTATCATCATCACAGAGGGGTGGATATCCAAGTGTGGCTCTAATGTTATTAGATATCCATTTAGCATGATCAGAGCCAGCTTTGACTAACACTCTCTCCCCCTTTATGACTTCTCTTGCAACATGATCATTGAGATCATCTTTTTGAAATCTAATTTGTTCATCAAGAAAATTTACACCATCTTTATAAAAAGACTTTAACTTCAGCAGCTGTGCAGAAATAGTCTTTTGAGAATCCTTAATAGTTGTTTGGAGAACAGCTACTCCTTCCTGTAATTGCTTATCAAAATCTGCCTTGGCCTTAGTCCTTACCTCATTCTGGGCAGTAGAAATATTCTTCATTTCTGTAACAATCACATTATGTGATTCTGTCAGATTATCATTCATTCTAATCTGATTCTCTAGAACATAGCCTTGTTTAAGAGCTATATCATCAACTTGAGTCTTGATTTTCTCTTGATGTGTTGCTAGGAAAACCATCGCATTGCCTCCTTTGTGAAAGCAATCAGTCATTTCCTTATTATACCGATTTACTTCAAATCTTATAGATTTAATATCTGTAGCCAAGGAGAGTTGTAGATCTTTGTGAGTTTCATAAATATATTTCTCCATTGCAATCCTTTGTTCATCCAACTTTACTTGTAAAGATATCAACAAAGAACTGTAATCAATTACTAGAGCAGATTGTGGATCAGTTTGTAAAGCCCTCTTATAGCTCTGGCTTCTTCTTTTGAATACCATTAGCTTCCTCTTTTTGGCTTGAATTGCAGCTTCATCTTCTGAAGCTGAGGTACTGGCTATATCAACTCTATCCTTTGGACTATTAGGCAATTCCTGTGCAGTCCTAGGTAGCTCCCCCTGAGTCCCTTGCTCCTCCCCCACAGTACTTACTTGCTCCTTCTCATTGTTAACTTGCTCCCCCTCAAAATCTGCTTTCTCCCCTTCAAATTCATTTTGCCCTAAATCAGGGAACAACTCTTCAAGAGTGAACTCTTGTTGAGTAGGGACTGGAGATACTCTTATCTCTGGAGTATTATCAGTAGCAGATGTATCCTCCATGATAACATCTTATGCTTGACTGTGTAGTTGAGTTGGCTGGTCAACATCAATCAAAGATTTAGTTAGTGTTTCATCCTCATCATTAAGAATTGATTGATTAATCTCATGAATTACCTCAAGGATAGTTTGTGTAGCCAGATCACTTTCCAAGTGTATTGGCTCTTCCTCAAGATGAGCCTCCCCTGCACTTGAGCACCATCTATAGGGTCTTGTGCAGGAATATCTTGTGCTGTAGATTTTTCAGGAATCTCTTGCCTTTCTTCATCAGGCATATCCTTAGTTAGGACCCTATCCCATCTGGAGATGATCCTTATGTCCATTCTCCTCATTTGGTTAATCTTTGAACCAGCAGTTTGTTCCATTACTTCAGGAATTGTTCTAGCCAAGTACAGACTCATAATTCTTCCCAGATTTGGCTTCTTAAGACTTTCCTTAATCTTTTCAAAAATTACTAATGACCAATCTGTAGTTAGGCTGTAGATGATCCTGGTCATCAGACTGAACATATAGGTTGATATCCTATCATGCCCCCTGGCTTGCAGAGTATGACCTTTCCAACTATTTCTGAAAGGAATTTACCTTGCAGATTCATTCCTTTTCTATTCATTGAGGATCCAATCTTCATGGTGGGATCCAATCCACACCATTGAAGTGCTTCCCTTGTTTTTGATGACGTAACTTCTACTTCTTCTTGAATTCTTGGTAGGTGAAGAGTTTTCCTCAAGCTCTTCAAAGTTAGTTTAACTTTAGCACCATGAACTATAGATTTGATCTTAAGTCCAGTTGAATCTATAGAAGCAGCGCCATAGAAATCCAGTACTTCTGTTTTCCATATCTTTGTTGGTTCAGATACCAGAAATTCCAACCCATTCTCAGCAATTAGGGTTACTACGGCTTTTATTTCGGGTTCTGTATTATCAAAGGCATTGCGTACCAGCTCATAGCCTTCATTGACATTGTCTTCTATCTTCAGCGCCATTAGGGTTGAGTGAAATCTTGGATTGAGAAGAGAGAAGTTGTCTACATAGGGATTTGGTCTCGAAAATATGGAGAGTGTGTCAATAGAATATGTTGTTGACCTATTTATACCTTTATAAGTAATGAAGGTCAAAAGTCGCGTCAACAATCTCTTAATATGTCGACACTGTTGAAAAGTGTCGACACAGACTTCTAATGACTCGACATCAATTCTATTTGACTTTGTCGAGTTCGATGATCTGAGGTCGACGAATCTGCGCCTATACTCTAAGTGTCGACACCATATCTGGATGTGTCGACACCACTTCTCTGAAGTGTCGACACTGATTCTCTAGATGTGTCGACACCATTTCTCTGGAATGTCGACACCAACTATTATGTGTCGACACAATTTTACTTAGCTAATTTTGTTAAACTAATTTATGTTCAACATTCCTAATTCAATTTTGAAATTGTTGAATTTAGTTTCATCTAAAGGCTTAGTAAACATGTCAGCTAGTTGTAAATCAGTACTAACAAATTCTAAAGAGATATCCTCTTTCTCTACATGGTCTCTAAGAAAATGGTACATTATTTCTATATGTTTTGTTCTATTATGAGAAACTGGATTATGTGCAATAGAAATAGCACTAGTAGAATCACATAATAATGGGATTCTACTTACCTAAATACCATAGTCTTCTAACTGATGCTGAATCCATAACAGCTGTGCACAACAGCTTCCAGCAGCAACATACACAGACTCAGCTGTGGATATTTCCACACTGGTCAGCTTCTTACAGCTCCAAGACACCAATCTTCGTCCTAGAAATTGACAGGTACCTGTAGTACTTTTCCTATCTACTTTGCAACCTGCAAAGTCTGCATCTAAATAGCCCATTAGTAAAAAATCTCTATTCCTAGGATACCAAAGGCCTAGATTAGGTGTGCCCTTAAGATATCTCAAAATCCTTTTGACTGCAGTAAGATGAGATTCTTTAGGGCAGGATTGGTACCTAGCACACACACATGTAGCATACATGATATCTAGTCTACTAGCAGTCAGATATAGGAGGGAGCTAACTATTCCTCTATATAAAGTTTCATCTACAGGTTTCCCTGCATCATCTTTGCTAAGAGATACACTTGTCCCCATTGGAGTTCTCATGGTAGTGGATGACTCCATACCATACTTCTTAATTAACTCCAGGGTGAACTTAGACTGGGATATGGACAATCCATCTTCAGTCTGGCTTACTTGGAGAACCAAGAAGAACTTAAGTTCTCCCATACTACTCATTTCAAATTTCCCTTGCATAAGTTTTGCAAACTTTCTACAAAGGTTACTTTCAGTAGATCCAAATATTATGTCATCAACATATATTTGGACTAGGATAATCTTTCCTTTGGATTCCCTAAGAAATAGAGTCTTATCTATTTTCCCCCTTGAGAATTTATTCTCAATGAGGAAAGTAGATAGGGTTTCATACCAAGCCCTTGGGGCTTGTTTCAACCCATACAAAGCTTTCCTAAGTCTAAAGACATAAGTAGGATAGAGTGGATCAACAAAACCTGAGGGCTGCTCTACATAGACCTCCTCTTTTAAGTCTCCATTTAAGAAGGCAGACTTCACATCCATCTGGAACACTTTGAAGCCTTGATATGCTGCATAGGCTAGGAATAGTCTGATAGCTTCCAACCTAGCCACTGGAGCGAAAGTCTGATCAAAGTCTATGCCCTCCTCCTATCTGTATCCTTTGGCAACTAACCATGCCTTGTTCTTCACTATGATCCCACTCTCATCAAGCTTGTTTCTATATATCCACTTTGTCCCAATGACATTGTGGCCTTTTGGTTTTGGAACCAAATCCCAGACCTTGCATCTTCTGAATTGATTTAACTCCTCCTGCTTTGTAGTTGGATCTTCTCTGATAGTAAGCTGGTCCATCTTCTGCTTTATACCTGTGGAGCTACAAGAACTACTTCGCAACTCACTGTTAATAAATCTAGTTTCATCAAAGATGACATGAACTGACTCTTCTACAACTTGAGTAGCCAGTTGTAGACCCTATAGGCCTTACTATTGTTGTTGTACCCAACAAATATCCCATCTTGGGATTTGACAGCAAACTTAGATATGTGAGATTTGTCATTGTTTAGTACATAGCACTTGCAACCAAAGATCCTAAAATAGGATAAGTTTGGTTTTCTGCCTTTCACAACCTCATAGGGTGTCTTTTTGTGGCTTTTGGTGATGGAAGCCCTATTGAGCACATGGCATGCAGTGTTTACTGCCTCAACCCAAAACTATTCTGGGAGAGTAGTGTCACTCAATAGTGTTCTTCCAGCCTCAATCAATGTCCTATTCTTTCTCTCAGCAATGCCATTTTACTGAGGTGTTGTAGGTGAGGAGAATTCCTGATGAATCTCAAACTCTTCACATAGCCTTGTCATAATTTCAGATTGGAATTCAGTTCCATGGTCACTTCTGATTTTGACCACTGAACTATCTAATTCATTCTGAATTTGTTTGACAAAATTGAAGAAGACCTTTGGGGTTTCAGATGTCTGTCTCAGAAAGAATACCCATGAGAATCTAGAATAGTCATCTATAACCACAAAAGTGTAGACCTTCCTACCTAGGCTCTGAACTGGTATAGGACCAAATAAATCCATATGCAAGAGGTACAAACACCTCACTGAATCCTTAGTTTCAAGGCTATGAAAGGAGGATCTAGTCTGCTTGCATTTTTGACAAACTAAACATATTCCATCCTTATAACACTTAACTTGAGGACCATTCCTCACTAACTCTTTGCTAAAGAGTTGGCCAATGGTCTTGTAGTTAAGATGGGCTAGCCTCTTGTGCCACTTGACACAATAAGAGACTTTCTCATCAGCCACAAGACAGATAGGAGAATTTCTATTCTCACACACAAAGTCTAGGCAATATACATTTCTTTTTCTATATCTAGTTAATATGACCTCTTGATCACTTGACCTTTTGATATGACACTCATTCTTGACAAATGAAATGTCATATCCTAGATCACTTAGCTGGCTAATGCTTTTTAGGTTGTGTTTCAAACCCTTTACATAGGCCACTTGAGTGATTATAATTGAGTTATTAGAAATGTTACCAAAACCTTTGATGACTCCCTTTTCAGAACCACCCAAGATTACTTTAGGCCCATTCAGCATAGGTGAGTAGTCCTTCAGCAATCCCCTTGTTCCAGTCATGTGCCTGGAACATCCACTGTCCAAGTACCATATAGGGGCATGGAAACTTGGACTCACATGCAACACAGATTACTTAACCTTAGAACCCAAATAACTTTTGGGTCCTTGGTGCAAGTTAGTCTGACACTTAACAAATCTGCCTGCAGCTTTTCTAACAAGCAGACTGCTACTCTCCTTGACACTGGAATTATGCCAACATTCTAAGGAAAAGTGGCATATCTTGCCACAGCACTAGCACTCAAACTTATTGTACCTCTTTTTAGGTACAACCTTAGATATACTGTTTGCAGCAGGTCTCTTATTTTGTGCTGGGGCTTTGACTTTAGAATTGGACTTAGCAGCCCATGCAGTTTTCTTATAGCCTATTCCTGCCTTACCCTTTTGAGACACAAACTCATCAATCAAGGGTAATACAGATTTTTGGCTTAGAAAAACTAGCCACTATCTCCTTCTCTTTCTGAAGTCTGTTTTCCAGACTTTTAATCTCATCATTCTTAAATGTGATTGTTCCCATTTGAATAACAGTTATGTTTTGCAATCTGGCAATCTCATTCAACTTTTGATCCAGCATCTTTTTTGAATCAGATGCAGCCAACTTAAGAGCTGCAATTTCCATAGCCTGATTCTTGGCCAGATTTTTACTTCTCTTAAGTGTCTGCAATAAATCTCCATATTCATCTATCAGCTGATGAATATCTCCTTCAGATTCAGACCCATCTTCATCTCTTGATGGAGATGCTTTTGATTCTGATCCAGTGAAATAATCAGAATCTACAAATATATATTTTACCTTACTGGGGTCAGGCTGATCCTGACACTGATCTTCTTCAGACACTGCCATCAGTCCTTTGCACTGATGGTCTTCCTGCTCATAGATAGAGTCCAGTAAATGCATGAACTCATCCTCTTCTTCTGCAAACAGACCAATATATGCCTCAGCCTCAGATTCTGATTCTGAAGTTGATTGATCTGTCAAGCTTTTCTCTTTCTCAGCAACCAAGGATTTTTCCTTCTTGCTCTTGTACTGTGACTTCTTTCTAATAGCAAACTCCTTTCTCTTGTCTGGACAGTCAACCACAACATGTCCAGCTTTGTTGCAGCAATAGCATATAATCTTGGATGTAGTTGACTTGCCAGGCTTTCTCCCATTCCTGTCCTTCCTGGATGATTTCCTCTTCTGATAATAATCATCCTTGGACTGAGATGTGGAAAGCTTAGATTTCCACTATTTCTTCTTCAAGAATCTCTGGAACTGCCTTGTAAATGCTGCAAAGTCTTCATCTGAATTGTTGCTGTCTGAACTGGGATTAGCTGAATTTTTTGAGATAATTTCTGCATCTCTCTTAAGAAACGATGGAGACATTTTCCTATTCTTCCTTATAGCTTCAACCTTGAAAGACACTGACTTTTCTTTATAGTCACCCTTTGTGTTTTTCTCTTCCTCCTTTCTAGCTAACAGCTGCATCTCATATGACAGCAATTTTTCAAACAGTGTTGGAGGAGAAATCTCAGCCAGTCTGGCCACTTCCCTTATGGCATTGATTTTTGTACCCCAATCCTTAGTCAAAGACCTAAGGAATTTATCATTTAACTCATAAGTACTGAAAACTCTTCCATAAGACATAAGTTCATTGAAAATTCTATAGAACTTCTTATAGCATTCAGTAATACTTTCAGACTTGGCTTGTCTGAAACTCTCATATTCTTGATTAAGCATAGATTTTCTATCTTACCTAACCTCTTCAGAACCCTCCATGTAGACTATCAATGTGTCCCGCATTTCCTTGGAGGTTTTGTAATGAATTAGATTCTGGAATGTTGAATCATCAATGCCACTTACTATAATATTCTGGGCTCTTTTATCCATTATTTCCAAGATGATCTCATCTTTAGTCATCTCAGAGATGTCCTTTTGAATTCTTTGATTGGCATCAAGAATAGAAATCTTCATTGGAATATATGGTCCTTCCTTAACAGTTATGTAAATTCTGGGATCAGATGCCTCCATGAATAATATGACCCTTTCCTTCCATATTCCAAATATTTCTTTCCTGGAGATGGGCAATTTCATTGAACCAAGTTCTTTATGGTTTTCTCCTAAACCCATCTTCTTGATCTTAATTTTGCCTTACAGATCTCACTCAGACTGTTAAGTCTAACTTTGATGGACCTCCCTCTGATACCACTTGAAAGAATTAGTGCCTAACCACCTAGAGGGGGGGTGAATAGGTGTAATTCCTTTTTCTTCTAAAGCAAAATATCTATTCAATTAATTAATCTGACACAGCTAGTTCTACAGCTAACACAGCACAGAATTCACAGAGTCTTTCAATCATAGAGTGCACACAGTTTTTATTGTGGTTCCCCAAGGTCTGGGTACATCCACTTTCCCCCTTCACCTATCTAGCAGTGTGCTAGATTCGGCCTAACTTCTTCTCTTCATCTCAGATCCTCAGATCTTACAGCTCAGAACCCAACAAGTCTCCTACAACTCAGAGTGAGTCCACACTCCTACAGCTCAGGCAAACTGCCCTACCTCAGCCTTCAACAAGGCCTACACTCAAAGATCACAATCTCCTACAACTCAGGCTCACAGCCCTACCTCAGCCTTCAATAAGGCTTACCACTCAGAGAAAATACTCTCCTACACTCAGCCCTTATAAACACAGGCTTACAACTCAGATCTTATAAAGATCCTACAACAAATAATTTTAACAATATATTTTACCACCACCTTGAAAGAGATAGAATGGATGGATGGCTTCTTGATCAGTTCTTGGAAGAATCTGATGGCAGAGAACAACCACTCTTAGCTTTCTTCAAAACTTCTTGAATCTGAACTCAGTAGGGTTGAATCTCCTGTGAAGTTGATCTTCAATCAGCTTCTTTCTTGATATTCAGATCACAATCTGAATCCTTCTTAGCAGCCTGGTTCAGCAACTACTCTTCAATAGATGGAGATCTCTCTCTCTCCAACTTCTTCTTTTTATTCTGTATCAGTGTTTTTACTTCTCTCATCAATCATCATTATCTGTTGAAGGAGAAAACCTTTATATAGACTTTCTCCATGGTAACCGGCTGATCCAGTTTCTAACAAACTTCTGACAGCTCTGACAATTGCAGTAGACCGGTTGGTAATGTCAGCTGTCAAGTCATCCAGTGACTTCTTGAAATTCTGTCTGTCAGCAAAGTGTCGAGACTGAACTTCTTCATGTGTCGACACAAATAGACTAAGTGTCGACATAAGTGGACTAAGTGTCGACACAAGCCTTTGGTGGTGTCGACACATCTCCTTTCTTGTTGATACTGCTTCTCGACACAGCTTCTGTAGAATGTGTCGACACTAATTCTGTGTTTCGACACAATCACTTCTTCTCTTTAACTTAGTTGAAACTCTGCAGTGTGTCGACACAAGTCCTGTGTGTCGACACAGTTGATGTCGACAAAGTCTTCTGTGTGTCGACACTTCCTCTTGCTGTCGACACAGTTGATGTCGACTAAGCTTCTTTGTGTGTCGACACTGCTGATGTCGACTAAGCTTTCTGTGTGTCGACACTGCCTCTGGGTGTCGACACAGTTTCTTCAGGTATCGACACAGCTCCTTTCCAAGTGTTGACACAATAAACTCCAAGTGTCGACATAGCTTTTCTCCAGTGTTGACACAAGCCTTCATAAGTGTCGACACAGCTTCTTCTGGTGTCGACACATGGACTTAGAAATTTTTCTGCATTCCTGCATTTACTTAACCTGCAGATATAAACTCAAAACAACATCAAATACACCTTGATGCATATCAAAGAGTAAGGTGAGGCTTCTTCAAATCTGGTACACATTTTCCAGTGTACCCAACAAAGGTTCTCCAACCTGGGTACATCTACTCTTCTACCACCCTGGTAGGAATCCACTAACAGGTTTTGATCAGGTGACTGCCACCAATGAGCTTTTGATCAGGTGCGCAAAAACCAACCCAAGTCTTTTGATCAGGTGACTTGCAACCAAGGAATAACTTTTGAAGGGAGTTAAAGAACCCTTTGTATAGTGAGGAGGTGAGAGAGTGATGGTGTCTTCTCTTTCTCAAATACAACTGAGAAGACTAGTGGATCTTTGATGTTAACAAAGCTCCCCCGGAGTTATAGAGTTGTTTAGGAAGATTGAGCTTTGCTTCAGGGTGAGTAGGTCTTCAATCTTTAGCTTTGACCAGAGGTGATCCAGGAACTTCTTGACTGATGAAGATTTGTTGTACTTGAAGATTCCTGGAATGAAGAATGAAGAAGACTCTTGATTTAAATGGATGTTCTTCTCCTTCTTCAGCAGTGTCATGGTGAATACCAGTTCCTTTTTTTTATTACTGTGTTATTGCTCTCTGTATTGCTTACTGTGTCGTGCTCTCTCTCTCGAGAAGGAGGAAGAAATCCCTTTTATATTTTCTATGAAATTTTCCTTTGAATTTTTGAATTCCTTCCTGCATTGATTACTGACGGCCTTGAGAATGTCTGCATTAATTGATTTCCCCAACTGTCTCATTGAAAAACGGCAAGTAATAATTCTAATGAATTTCATAATCAATGTTGCTTCTAATGGTAATATTCAGAGAATATTAAGCATTGATTATTCAGGAATTATTGCAATAAAATAAGGACAGAAGGAAGGAAAAGTCCATGTCTGGAACTGCGCAGAAATCGTCGAGCAAAGAACAGAATTCGTCGACCTGGGTCCAGAGTTCGTCGAGCTGAGAAGTCATGTTCGTCGACCAGATAATTATTGTTCGTCGACTTAAGATCCAAGTTCGTCGACCTAAGAACAGTTAACTGCTTTCTCAAGAACCTTGTCAATTCTGTGCATCAAGATCGTCGAGCTGAGAATCTAAATTCGTTGACTAGTATTCAGAGAAATGATTCTTGGAGTTTAGAATGTTGAAGTAGAGTATCCAGAAATTGTTGACATGAGAACTAAGTTCGTAGACATGAGAACTGTTAACTGCTACTTGATAAAACTTGTCAATATTATGGTCTAAGTTCGTCGAGCTGAGAACATGAATTCGTCATCTGGAGTTCAGAAAAATGATTCTGGACTTAGAATATTGAAGTAGAGCATCCAAAAATCGTCGACCTAAGAACTAAGTTCGTCGAGCTCAACTAAGAGAAGTGTCTCTGAGTTCGTCGAGTTGAGCACGACTTTCGTCAAGATGAGTTCGACGAACGTCGAACTCATTTTCCTGAGTCTTTGAAATTTCTCTAAGTCTTGAGTCTTCTGCAGTGTGTTGTTGGCTGGTCCATGTAATGTTGACTCTAAGGACATGGCCTAGATTCTAGGACACAGACATGACCCTGGCTATACAGGTTGTGTCAAACATCCTAGTTTAGTGAATCTAGCCCAAATCCAACTAGTGATCCAACAATCTCACCATATTTGGATGAGGTCACTAAATACAGACATGATATTTACAAAGCAAGAAAAATATATCTGGCAGGAAATTTTAAAATATGCAGCAGATATATATGTACAGAGAGCTTTATATCAAGAAATAGATAAGCAGTTTTAAGACAACAAAAAAACTAAAACAGTTCAAAATTCATTTCTTCTTCTTTTGCTCCTTGTGCTTCTCCTCTTTAGCTTTTTCACCAGGTTGAGTAAACTTTATTTCCCTGTTTGGATTGGCTGCTTGAGTCTTTGTCATTGTCATATCAGCAACTCCAATAATATTGAGGGAAGTAGCCCTTAGTAGCACAACTTCTAGATGTAACTTCATATAATCATCAACATTAAAAAATTTATTAGCTTTGGCAGACCTGTTGAGTTCTTCCTTCCTGTATTTGGACATGGTTGAGTATTGAGAGGGATCCTTTCCTTCAGCTTTGGCTTTGTTTATCAAAGATAGGCCAACCAATTCTTGGAACCTTGTCATTGTTGCAGTTGTAGTTGTTTCTAGGTCCTCAAAAGGTACATGAGGAGATGCAGGTCTCTTTGGGCTTTGAGCTTTCTGATGTTCAGTAGTTTATTGCTGTTGATGTTGATGTTGCTATTGATGCTTATTGCCTGAAGAATAGTGTTTGTGCTAGCTCCTTCCAAAAGAGGAGGAGGACCTACCCTGATGTCTCTGATATGTTTGATATTGGGTAGTCTTTTGAGATGAAGAGCCTGAAGCACCAGCAGCAGGTGGAGGAGGAGGAGGATGATCTTTCTTGTATCTTTGTGGAGGTGGTGAATATTTCCTGCTCTTCTTTATGTCTTTCTACTGATTTTTAGACAGCCACATCCAAGCTGGCATGCCCTTGTATGGAGTAATGTTTTGAAGAATGTAGTATGGAGTATCATGTGTTGGATTGGGTTTTGGAGCAGGAGGTGGAGGAGCTTTCCTCTTCTCAGAGATTTTATTTTTAGCATTAGGTTCATCATCAGAATCTTCTTCCTCATCTTCATCATCAGAAGATCCTTGAGGAGAATCATATAAAGTATCAATGGATTTTAGTACGGCTTTATCAATAGGCTTTTCAGCCTGAGAGGGAGCTGGAGTTGGAGCAGAACTATACACATCAGTGCTTTCAGCAACTGATTTACTTTCTTCTTCTATATCTGCCATTATTAGCTCATCTAAATCTGGCATGGGGCTATCATCCATAATGAATGTTGGAGCAGAAATGACTCTGGGAGGGGATGCAGTAATGAGGTAATCAGCTCTTGGTGGAGATGGGATGACAGGAGCCTCTGTAATAGCAAAACTGGCCTTGCGTTGCTTGGCAACTTTGGGGTTTATTAGGGGGGGTATAGGGAACTATAGCCATGGATGACTTTATGTTGTATACTGGAAGATAGTTCAAGTGAACTGTATAAAATATATTCAACAAATTCAAAAGATTTACTGTGGGATTTATGATATAATCACCAGCAGTGTTTATTTCCTCTATGACTGTTTCATCTAAATCCATGTCAGATTCAATAAAATGAAGTAAATCAATTAAATCATTAGCTGCTTATGCATCTGCATCTGCTTCTGCTGCTGCTTCTGCTGCTGCTGTATCTGCATCTGCTTCTGCTACTGCTGCATCAGCTGCTGCTACTACTTCTTCACTGAGTATCTCCCCCTGCCTGGTTTCAGTGGTAGTTGGAGTCAGGCCCTTGACTGAAAAAGGAGGGATGGAGAGAGCAGAGATCTGAGCAGTAAGGGATGAGATGGAGGTAGCAAGAGGGGAAATAGCCTCTGCTATGAGGGTTTTGAGGAGGGGAGTGAGAAGTGCCAGAAGTGGTGGAATGATGGAGGGATCCAGTTACAGGAATGCAGGAGGTGTCTCAGTGGAGACAGAAGGGTGGATTGAAAATGATGGTGGAGGAGGAGGTAAAGAATCTTGCATTGGTTCATTTGGAGGAGTATGAAGGGGGGATGAAGGCAGATTGGATGATGGTAGGGAGGACAGATTGGAGAGTGGAATATCAGCCAAATGTGGTGGTAGAGGAGATGAATGTGGTGATGGAATTGGTGTACCATGTAGTGATGGAATTGGTGTACCATGTTGGGATGGAAGGGAGGTATGAAAGTGAATATGAGTTGGGGATGTAGGTACTGGGGATGATGGAGTTGTGGGAGTGTGGACTGTGGTGTGGATTGGGGAGGGGAGTTGGTGTAGCATCTGAGAATGACTTTGGATGTCTGGAGGTGGTGGAGGTGGAGGAGGGACATCTTCAGCAGGGTGGGGAGTGGCTGGATCAGCCCTTGTACTCTCAGAAGGCCTGGAGGAAGATGAGGAAGCCTTGGATAGCTTGGTGATGGTCCTCTCCCACCTGCCAAAGAGGGCACATGTGAGCCTTTTGAATGCATTTATGAATATGGTCGGTGTGACCAGGGATTCAGCAGCCTTTTCCTGGAGGAAGATTCCCAGAATTCTTCCAAAACACACCTCCTTCTTGGTGTTCTTTTTCCTGATCAGCTCAAACATAATCTTAGCCCAATTTATAGGCTTCTTATTCACCGCAGCACACATCACCAGGAATTGATGCCTGGTGAGGTAATCATTGGCTGTGTGCTTGCCCAGCAGTACTTTCCCACAACATCTGCTAGAAATTTATACTCGGCAGATAGATGTTTCTTTAGCAGCTTGTTGGGGTTTGCTCCAGAATAACCCATTTTTTTAACAGTTCATCAAATTCCTCATTATCTATCTCCAACTCTGCTTCACCATTAGTTAATCCAAAAATCTCAGTCAGGACGGCGGGGGTAAGAGAGACTTCATTACTTGATATTGTGTCTGTCATGGTGTTCACATCTGTTGTGGAGGAAGCGTAGACCCATTCCCTGATCTCTGCACTGGCTAGCTTGATTCTGGTGGACATCAGATTCTTCAACTACTGATCTTCAAGCAATTTCAGAATGTCCAGGAAGATTGGATCCGAGTGTTGAAACGATTCAAAGTCTATATCAAATCCAGTATTAAATTTCATTGTTGCAAGACTGCCTGCGGGGATCGCCATGAGTGTGCCTACAAAAGAGAAACATAGATCAAGTGTTATGGAACTGAAAGTGCAGTACAGAGGTCGAAGAAAAACCTAGATATAAGATTTTTCAGAATATGAATCGACAAACTCTGTTCCACGAAAAATAAAAGAATTCTTTGATCTGAGGTCGACGAAATATTTTGTAGTTAAATAATTCGTCGAGCTTGGCCTGAAGATTTGAAAACATTTCATCGAGCTCTGTTCGACGGAATATTTCTGAAGCAGATTCGTCGATCTCCGTTCGACGAAAGTAACTTCACTTACAGAGAGTTCATCGATCTCCGTTCGACAAAAATCTCTAGAACTTTTCTCTGTTCGTCGATCTCCGTTCGACGAACTTTGAAAAATTCGTCGAGCATAGACGGAAATTAAATTAAAGCTTCTCCATTTATCATTCCAAGTTGATTTATAAAGAATAAGTGATTTCTTTCATCCATGGGGTTGGTGAAAATATCTGTTCTTTGTAAATCAGTGTAGATATAGACAAGTTTAATTTTGTTTTTATCTACACACTCTCTAATGAAATGATGCCTAATGTCTATATAATTAGTCCTACTGTGACGGACTGGATTTTGTGTTATGAATATAGCACTTGTGTTATCACATAAGAGAGTTGAATTATTTAAGTTGAACTCATAGTCCGGGAGTTGATTTTGAATCCACAGTATCTGAGAACAGCAACTGTCAGCTGCAATATATTCTGCTTCAGTAGTTGATGTTGACACAGATGACTATTTCTTGCAAAACCAAGACACTAATCTCATACCAAGGAACTGGCAAGTCCTTGAGGTACTTTTTCTGTCTATCATGCATGCAGCAAAGTCAGCATCTGAGTATCCAGTTAACTCAAATTCTGACTCAGTAGGATACTAGAGTCCTAGTCTAGGACAACTCTTTATATATCTCAAAATTCTTTTTAGGAAAACTGGATGAAATTCTTTAGGGTTCACTTGGAACCTATCACAAAGACATGTGACAAATATTATGTCAGGTCTACTTGTTGTAAGGTATAGTAGGGACCCAACAATGCCCCTATATAATTTCTGATCAACAGGTTTCCCATGTTCATCAGAATCTATTACAGCATTAGTGGCCATGGGTGTTTTCTTTGTTGAGGTATCAGCCATCCCAAACTTTTAATAAGCTCTTTAGCATATTTAGCCTAGGATATGAAGATGTCATCAGGTAGCTGCTTCACTTGGAGACCAAATAAGTAGGAGATCTCACCCATGCTACTCATTTCAAACTTTGAATGCATGAGGTCAGAGAACCTCTTGCATAGTTTGGAATCAGTAGACCCAAATATAATGTCATCTACATAAATTTGTACTAACAAAGTTTGATCATTATAGTGCCTAGTGAATAATGTTTTATATACAATGCCTCTAGTGAATTTATGCTCTATCAAAAAGCTAGTTAAGGTCTCATACCAAACTCTTGGAACTTGATTTAAACCATAATGAGCTTTATGCAATCTAAAGATATAGGAGGGAAAAGTTGGAGAGATAAAACCTGGAGTTTGTTCAACAAAAACCTCTTTTTTAAGTACTACATTTAGAAAGGCACTCATGACATCGATCTTATAGACTTTGAACTTCTTGCAGGCGGCATAAGCAAGGAAGATTCTGATTGCTTCTAACCTTGCAACTGGTGCAAAAGGTTTGGTGATAGTCTATTCCTTATTCTTGCCTATAATCCTGAGCAACAAGCCTAGCCTTATTTCTCACAATTACACCTTGGGTATCTAGCTTGTTTCTATATACTCATTTAGTTCCAATGACTGGGTAGTCTTTGGGTCTTGGAACTAAATCTCAAACTCTACATCTCTCAAATTGGTTGAGTTCCTCTTACATTGCAAAGATCCAGTGGGGATCTTGCTCAGCATCTTTTATGAATTAAGGCTCAACTTGAGAGAGGAAACAGGCTTGCATCACATCTTAGTTGAGTTGATGTCTTGTCTGTACACCTACTGACATGTCTCCAATCACTTGAGATTTGGGGTGATCCATTAGTGTGACAAGATCAGTGGGTGGATTTGGTTCAGGAACAACATGTGGAGTTAATTCATCTTGTGGAATAATGTCTGTTGTTGAATGAAGTTCAACCTCTTCCAAAAGTTCATCTTCACTGTCTTCATCAGCTTGTGGAGGAGGAGGTGGTATAACCTCTTGTGGAAGGTTCAACTCACTCAATTTCTCACACAGGTGAGGTACCTGCAAGGTGCTATTGGTAGAAATTTCTTTCTCCTTATAAGACATGTTAGCTTCATCAAAAGTTACATGAATTGATTCCTAAATTTTTAAAGAAGATTTATTGAACACCCTATAAGCTTTGCTGACTTGGGAATATCCTAGAAAGATTCCCTCTTTAGCCTTAGCTTCAAACTTTCTAATATATTTCTTATTAATATTATGACTATAATATATGCAACCAAATACTTTAAAATAAGTGATTTTAGATTTCTTCCCTTTCATTAATTCATAGGGAGTCTTATTCTTAAGTTTATGTATTAAACTCTTGTTCAGTACATAATTTGTTGTGCTTACAGCCTCTGCCCAAAAGGATGGGGGCATGTAAGCATCTGCAAGTAATGTGCATGCAGCTTCAATTAAGGTTATATTCTTCATTTCAGCTACCTTATTTTGTTGAGGAGTTTTAGGAGCTGAGAAGCAATGTCAGATACCTTCCTTCTCAGAGAACTCATGCATAAGAAGAGACTCAAACTCTGTACCATGATCACTTCTGATCAATGAAACATGAGTAGAGTACTCAATCTGTATGGTCCTGAGAAAATCTGTAAGAACTTTGAATGTATCTGACTTAGATCTCAGAAAGAACACCCAAGTGAATCTTGAGAAGTCATCTACAATAACTAGGGTATAAGATTTCTCTCCTAGGCTTTATACTCTTGTTAACTGATTTAAAAATAGATTTAGTTTGCTTGTCTAATTGACAAACCCTGCAGAGGCCTTCTTTCTTGTAGGGACCAGAATGCAAACCTCTCACAAGGTTATCTTTGGATATCCTAGCAATGTTTTTCATATTAACATGTCCTAGTATTTTATGCCAAAGATCATTTTAATTGCTAACAATGTTAAGTAGGTAGGTATCTGAAGTTGCAGAATGGAAATCTTCTATGTATATATTACCTTGTCTATTTCTAATTAAAACAGTTTGTTTTTCTTTATTAGAAATAACACAAGATTTTGAGTTAAAGTGTACTTGATAACCTTCATCACATAGTTGACTTATTGAGTTGAGGTTATGCTTGAGTCCACTCATATATGTCACCTTTTTGAAAGTGACTGCTCCAATTTTTACTTCTTCAAAGCCTTCAGACTGGACACACTTTGAATCACCAAAGATCACTTTTGGTACCAGCTTGGACTTGTAGTTATTTAAGTTGTCCTTGTTGTCAGTCATATGTTTGGAGCATCCACTGTCCAGATACCATTTTTTATTAACAGCTAGACATCTCTTTTCCTGCAAAGAGAACAAGTAGTTGTTCTTGACCCATATTACCTTGGGTCCTTTATTTTGCTAATAAGAAAAAACTTGATATAACTGAAAATTCAGGTTGAGATTTATACCCTAAGGGATGATATCTTCTAGGAGGAATTATCCAATCAACAAGTGGATTAAAAGGTTTTCTAGGTTGATTAGGATTTCTGTCAAAATTATAATTTTTATTAAGTATGACTGGGTTCGATGAAAAATTATAAGTTCTTTGACCAGAGTTCGGTGAAGTGGGATGAGATCGTCGATCTCTGCTAAGAGATTGAACATATTCATTTTCTGTGCCCCAAGTTCATCGATCTCTGCTCGACGAACCATACACAGTTCGTCGATCGCAGTAAGATGATTATTATTATATAGATTTGCGTTCAGAGTTCATCGACTTGAGTTCGACGAACTGTACATGTTTCGTCGATCGGAGTTCGACGAAAACTACTGAACATTGTTCTGGTCATTATTTTTCTTATTCTTTCTTCTTTTCTTATTTTTGTGTGTAATTTCAGTTTGATTGGGATTGTTATTATCTACATTTTCTTTACCCTTTTCAGACACAAATTTTATTGGTGTGGATAATATGTTCTTCTTAAGTATGGAAGGTAAACTTGATAATGCACCCAAGCCCAGTTTGTCATTCAGTATGGCATTGACTGTGCCGGTAGTGTCCATCAGCTTAAGGTTTGTCCCATTGAGAGATTCCTCAAGTTGTTTAGCCTCACATAGCTGTGTTTTTAAAGAAATGATTTGTTCATTAGCTACTGTTAGTTCATCTTTTAACTTTGTGTTTTTAGAAATCAGATTTTCTTGATTGGTCAATCTTTCCCTAAGTATTTTAATTTCCTTTTCAGAGTTGATTAGATCAATGCATATAGTTTTAAATTCAATTTTGAAACTATCAAAATTATAATCAAAATATGAGAGTACCTGATCAGCTTCTGATTCTAAAGCTCCTTCATTATCAGATTCTTCCTCATTATCTGATTGACTGTTGGAGGCATTAATAGCCATGAGGCAGAGTTCCTTGGCCCTTGCCCCTTCTTCCTTTTCACTGGAACTGGAAGATGTGGATTCATCTTCTGTCTCACTCCAGGTATCAGCAACAAAACCCTTCTCCTTCTTTTTGTATTTGCTGGAGGAAGGCCTGCAACTTTGTTGTCTTCTAGAGTCCTTCTCGCTTCTTCTTTTTTTTCTTTTGATTACCTGGATACTCTGAGATAAAGTGCACAGGTTTCCTGCAGCCAAAATATACTACTTCTTTAGTATGAGTTTTATCATACCTTGGCTTATCATCCTGTCGGGATGATCTTCTTCTGAAATCCTTTCTTGCCATTTTGTAAAATATCTTAGCTAGGAGACTCGTCAATTCTTCATTTACTGTTGAAGCTTCAGTTTCTTTAGCAGCCTTGAATGCTACGTTGTGCTCCTTGCTGGTGGAGGAGTCCTTTGTTTAGCTACTTCTCTGGACTTTATTAGTGCTCATAAGACTTGAGCTTTCCCAACAAAGATTCTATGGAAATCTCATTTAAGCTCCTGGCCTCCTTGATTGGCCAGATTATTGAATCCCATGAGCTTAGAAAGCACATTAGGATTTTATCATTTACTTCAGTAAGGGTGATGTCCTTATCCAAAGTCTTCTGCTCATTGATTATTAAGCTCAGTCTATTATACATGTCAGCAATAGATTCAGTCTCATCCTTCTTGAAATTCTCATACTGGGATATGAGATTTGATCTTCTGTCTTTTCTCTCATCGGTAGAGTCAGCCACTATTTGGTTGAGAGTGTCCCAAATAGCTTTGGCTGATGTGCATTCAGCCACCTTCTAGAAAAAATCATCAGACAGTCTGAGCCAGAATGTTCATGGCCTTTGCATCAGAAATCTTGGCCTTCTTCTGTGCATCTGTCCACTCAGGTGGTGGAACAACATATGTGCCTGATGTTGTTGTAGATGTAGAGGCAGTTGATTGAGGAGGACCTGTCAAAATAGAGTTGTATATGTCCTCATCAATGGAATTCATTTAAAGTTTTATTCTTGCATTCCAGATGGCAAACTTGTTTAAGTTGCACACTGGAGGTCTGGTACTTGCATAGTCCTTATTCTGTGCCATGCTGTCAATATAATCCTAAGAGAAATAAAATTTCAGATCTAACACTGGATCTTTTGATTCAAGGGTTAACTTGTAAAACCAAAGAAACACTGCTCTGATACCAATTGAAAGAAATGGTTAGACCTGAAATACTCTAGAGTGGGTGAATAGAGTATCTTTAAAACTTTAAAGCTTTTTGTTGTTAATAAAACACTTCAGTGTAGGGAAATTATTTGATATTTGTTGTAAGTAAGAAAGCAATCCTAAGATAAACTAATCTACCACAAGCATAGCAAAAATTAAACTAACTAATCACAGGCACAACAAGAACAAAAGAAAAAAGGCAACCAGACAACATAAGAATTTTTATAGTGGTTCCCCAACCTGGATACATCCACTCTCCTAATACCCTAGTAGGAATCCACTAACAGGTTTTGATCAGGTGACTGCCACCAATGAGCTTTTGATCAGGTGCTCAAAAACCAACCCAAGTATTTTGATCAGGTGACTCGCAACCAAGGAATACCTTTTGAAGGGAGTTAAAGAACCCTTTGTACAGTGAGGGGGTGAGAGAGTGATGGTGTCTTCTCTTTCTCAAATACAATTGAGAAGACTAGTGGATCTTTGATGTTAACAAAGCTCCCCCTGAGTTATAGAGTTGTTCAGGAAGATTGAGCTTTGCTTCAGGGTGAGTAGGTCTTCAATCTTTAGCTTTGACCAGAGGTGATCCAGGAACTTCTTGACTGATGAAGATTTGTTTTCCTTAAGACTCCTGGAATGAAGAAGACTCTTGATTTGAATGGATGTTCTTCTCCTTCTTCAACAGTGTCAAGGTGAAGACCAGTTCCTTTTTTTATTACTATGTTGTTTCTCTCTATATTGCTTACAGTGTCATGCTCTCTCTCTCGAGGAGGAGGAAGAAATCCCTTTTATATTTTCTATGAAATTTTCCTTTGAATTTTTTAATTCCTTCATGCATTGATTACTGACGGCCTTGAGAATGTCTGCATTAATTGATTTCCCCAACTGTCCCATTGAAAATCAGCAAGTAATATTCCTGATGAATGTCATAATAAATGTTGCTTCTAACGGTAATATTCAGAGAATATTAAGCATTGATTATTTAGGAATTACTGCAATAAAATACGGAAAAAAGGAAGGAAAAGTCCATGTCTGGAACTGCACAGAAATCGTCGAGCAAAGAACAGAATTCGTCGACCTGGGTCCAGAGTTCGTCGAGCTGAGAAGTCATGTTCGTCGACGAGATATTTATTGTTCGTCGACCTGAGATCCAAGATCGATGACATTAGAATAGTTAACTGCTTTCTCAAGAACCTTGCCAATTCTGTGTATCAAGATCGTTGAGATGAGAATCTAACTTCGTCGACTAGTGATCAGAGAAATGATTCTTGGACTTTAGAATGTTGAAGTAGAGTATCCAGAAATCATCGACCTGAGAACTGCTAACTGCTACTTGATAAAACTTGTCAACACTGTGGTCTAAGTTTGTCGAGCTGGGAACATGAATTCGTCGACTAGTGTTCAGATAAATGATTCTGGACTTAGAATGTTGAAGTAGAGAATCCAGAAATCATCGACCTGAGAACTAAGTTCATCGAGCTCAACTCAGAGAATTGCCTCTGAGTTCGTCAAGCTGAGCATGACTTTCGTCGAGCTGAGTTCGCCGAACGTTGAACTCATTTTCCTGAGTCTTTGAAATTTCTCTAAATCTTGAGTCTTCTGTAGTCTATTGTTGGCTAGTCCATGCAATGTTGACAATAAGGACATGGCCTAGACTCTAGGATATAGACATGACCCTGGCTATACAGGTTAGGTCAAACATCCTAGTTTAGTGAACCTAGCCCAAATCCAACTAGGGATCCAACAAATGTCATTGCTCTTTCTAGTGCAGACATTGAATACAGATCTATGGCTAAAGGCATTTGAGAAGAAAGATGTTTGAGGAGTCCCGGGAGAGATTTAAATCTCCTAAAGATTAACCTGTCGATTATATTATATCAATAATGCAACTATTATCATTGATCATAATCCTGTTAAGCACAATCTTACAAAGCACACTGAAATTCATTAAAGAGAAAATTGAGCATGAGACCAATTATATTCTTATCACTCAGTCAAAAAAATGGCAAGCTTATTCCCAAAAAGAATCGAGTGAATCAGCCCATCATTCAAAATGTTTGCAAGTTCAGCATGATTAGCTCGCATACTCAATCATGAGGGGAGGTGTCAAGATAGCGCAATTCAACATTTTGTTTCAACAGTCCGGTTCAGTCGTTGGTTATATGGACCATGAACCGAAAATTGGGTATAAAAGAAGACATAAGTGAGAGAGAAAGCTTCCAAAGTAGAGAAAATTTCAAAGTTTTAATTTCAAACTTTATTCAGCATTCGCAATTATGACTATTAATATACTATTGGAGATTATAAAAGAGAATAGAAAAGTGCATTTCATGCATCCACTTAGGATCTTTATCTAGCATTACAAACAACACTTAAACCTATGCTCAATATATGGGACTAACCCACAAATATTTAAAAAATTAAATAATACTAAAATACTAACATCTTCAACCCTCCCCCTCAAGCTGGAGGGGAACGTCCAGCTTGGACACATCAAATAAAGTTAACGGAGGTAAGTGATGTGGGACAAAACATCAGACAAGCCACCGGGAGAAATTTGAAATCGGGGAATCATGTCGGGGACATAACATCACACAACGCAGACTCACACAAGACACAAGGCCCACAAACGACCTGGACTCACTGGAGTGAGGTTAGCCAACATCACTTACACAACATGCGGAAGGGAACAAATGATGAGGAGCTAATCATCAAACGGGCAACCAGAGATAATCCATTGGGGAAACTCTGTCGCGGATAATCTGCACAAAGGGAGGTCCCACACGACACGATCCTGAATGACATGGTCCCACGTGACACAACTCGCTGAGATTAGAACTGTAGGGAAATGAAAAGCATTAGCCTCCAATGAGGAGAGCTGTCCAATATATATTATCTCAAGTGTGAAAATTTACAAATATGCCCATACACAGTAATTACAGAATATATATTAATAACTCCAA
The DNA here is from genome assembly GCA_039583875.1 of Platanthera guangdongensis. Taxonomy (NCBI): domain Eukaryota; kingdom Viridiplantae; phylum Streptophyta; class Magnoliopsida; order Asparagales; family Orchidaceae; genus Platanthera; species Platanthera guangdongensis. Next base: position 116,295,158 of record CM077147.1, on the reverse strand, counting down.
TACTACCCCTCAAGCTGGTGCAAAGATGTCAATCATGCTCAGCTTGGAAATGGTCAAATCTGAATGAGTATGGCCAACAGCTTTAGTGAAGGCGTCATCCAGCTGGTCGGCCGAGGAGACGTAAGCTGGAATAATAGTCCCAGTATGAACGTGATCACGCAGAAAGTGAACATCCATCTCAATGTGCTAGGTGCGCTCATGTAGCACCGAGTCCTGGGCAAGAAGCAGAGCTGACTTATTATCATAGTAGAAAGTCGAGCCAGTAGACAGGGGTAGGCCAAGTTCAGTCAGTAGTGATCGAAGCCAAACCAACTCAGTGACACCGTGTGCGATGGCCCGGTACTCTGACACAGCAGATAACCAGAATACGATGGGTTGTTTCTTACTCCGCCACAAAACTAGATGATCACTATGGAATACACAAAACCTTAACGTTGAGTGTCGATCAGTCAAGGAACCAGCGAAATCATCATCAGTGAAGCAGGAGAGGCTGAAGGCACTATTAGCTCGATATAATAGCCCAAGTCTAGGAGCGCGCTTCAGATAGAAGAGAACATGTCGAGCAGCCTCTAGGTGAGATGTCTTGGGAGAATGCATAAATTGGCTTAGCATGCCCACGGAGAAGCTAATGTCGGGCCTTGTATTGGTCAAGTATATCAAGCGGCCAACCAACCGCTGGTATTGAGAAGGGTCTGGTAGAGGATCACCAGATTCCGCATGAAAGCGATGGTTGGTGTCCATAAGAGTACTCGCAGGACCACACCCAAGCAGACCCGTGTCACGAAGAAGATCCAAGGTGTACTTGCGCTGCGATATGGAGATGCCCTGTCGGGAGCGAGCAACCTCAATCCTAAGGAAATAATGGAGGTGTCCAAGGTCTATCACCTTGAAGGCTGAGCAAAGAGTAGCTTTCACCTCAGAGATGCCAGAAGGGTCATCCCCGGTGAGAATAATATCGTCCACATAGACCAAGACAATGGCACGGCGTCCCTCTAGAGTGGCACAAATGAAGCAACTGTGGTCTGCACGACACTGAACGAAGCCGGACCGAAGCATAACCGAGCTAAACCGTTCGAGCCAGGAACGCGGGGACTGCTTTATGTCGTATAGGGATTTATACAGGCGACAAACTCTCCCTGAATACTGCACCTTAAGGGCCAACCCCAGGGGAGGATCCATATAGACCTCCTCCTGTAAATATCCGTGCAGGAAGGCATTTTTGACGTCGAGTTGGTAGAGAGGCCACGCCCGAGAGGCCACAAGCAAGAGCAAAAGGCGAACAATGGTCAACTTATCCATGGGAGCAAACGTGGCGCCAAACTCGTCCAGAGCCTGAGTAAAGCCTTTGGCCACCAAACGAGCCATGTAGCGGTCAATGGTACCATCAGTGGAGTACTTCATGGTATAGAGCCATTTGAACCCAACTGTGCACTCCACGGGAGGAAGAGGAACCAGGGACCATGTCCCAGTACGACGGAGAGCAGACATCTCCTCCTCCATGGCCAGAACCCATCGAGGGTCAAGGAGGGCCTCCGCAGTCGAAGTAGGAAGCTGGACAGAATCAGAAGCAGCCACAAAAGCCTAGTTAGAGGGTGATAAACGCTGGTAGGAAACAACACTAGCCAACGGGTGCTCAGTAATAGAGGGATGAACACAAGTACATTTACCCTTGCGCAGGGCAATGTGTAAATCAATAGAAGAAGTAAAAGAGGGGGGCTCAAGAGAGGTACCTGCGACCGGAAGAAGCTGCTGATGCGGGACTGGATGAGGAGTGAGAGCACCGGGTGGTGGTGGCGGATGGCGGCGAGAATAAGTCAGCAGGACAGGCGAAGCAGCAGGTGGGACCATGTCAGGTGGTGGAGGGATGACCGGGAGAGGTTGCACAATAGTGAGAAGCGCAGGAGGGGTCACGCCCGTAGGGAAGAAGGGAACCTTCTCATGAAATATCACATCCATAGAGTAAATAATACGACGTAGTTGGGGATCATAGAAGCGGTAACCCTTAGTGGTAGTCGAGTAGCCGAGGAAGAGACAGCGGATGGCCCGGTCGTCAAGTTTAGTCCGAGAAGGTCGCTGATCCTGGACAAAGCACACACAACTGATGTGTTGTATGGTAAGTGTACCGGTCGCACAAGTAATATAAAATAGGTGGCTTTCCCAAGTATCGATCTCTTCAAGGAACATAGTAAGGGGGAGTTAATATCGAGGAGGACTTGAGATTGAAGTCCTTAGGTCGGAGCTAACTATGGGGTTTTTGATGGTTGCGATTAAATAAATAAAACACTAACAACTACTCCTATGCAACGCCGCTATGTGATGCTTCGCCAAGCGGGATGGAAGTCTACACGGGCCTCTATGCACCTATTCGCTAGGCGGATGGGCGAGAAGGCAAGCTTAAGAACGAAACGAACCGAGGAATATGAGAGTCGTAGACACCTCTTCGCTACGCACACCACTAACAATCTCTAGTGCGGGAAGAACATATGGATGGCAGATGGAAAATAAGGGCGCACCTCAAGCAAATAACAAAAACATACAATCACATAGACATGATTACACATAAACGTATATTACAATAAGCATACTTCATCAAATATAAGAGATCAACTATATTATCAATAACAAGAGAAGAAACGTGTGTGAAATCAACCGAATCTGAAGTCTTGTTGAGGATTCACGATAGGATTCATCTGGTTGTCATTCCGTGTCCTAGCTCGGTCCTCAACTACATCCGGGGTAGAGGAGGCTGTCAATCACTCCCAATGGACCCGTCTTCTTCGTGTCACGATCCGGTGGAGGATGGCACACCTTCTCTAGCTTGGAGGAGAAAGCTAGATAAAATCCCCTTTTGAAGCTCTAGGATGAAGGAGGAGGCCGAGAGGAAGCTCCGGCTTGGATTTGGCGTTGAATGCTTGCCCAGATCTTCTCCCCTTGGTGGAACGGCGGATTTCGCCCTAAAAATGCGGAGTCAAGCTCCCCTTTAATGGAGGAAAATCTGGGCCTTAAATAGAAGCAGGTCAGAAAATTAGGCACAAACGGTTTGGCGCACGACCATGCGCTAACTGTGCGTTATTAACTTATAGGACAAGCTTGCAGAAGAAGAAGCGTTGACCCGTGCGTTTTAATCGCGCACGGGCGATTCCACCCGTGCGTGAAGGATATCGTACGGGTAAACACAGAGCGCAGGAATGCAGAAGAAAATAGTGGAACCGTGTGTTTTACTCGTGCACGGGAGCTGTTGCCCGTGCGTGAAGGAAACGCACGATTAACCACAGATCACAGGAAAGCTCGGCAAAAGGTGCAGGCCGTGCGATTCCTTCTCGCACAATTTGGCTGAAACCATGCGGGAACAAATTGCACGGCTAGAAGCAGATGCCCCAGGAAAGATGTGTAAAACGCACGATTGGACTGGAACCGTGCACGAAGAAATGCGCACGACCGTGCGTTTTACACAGAAACTGTAAATGGAATTCGGGACATCCCGACTACCCGCACAACAATAAAACCAGGCTGGATCACAAGCTTCCAGCACCAAAATGCAAACAAAACTAAACAGAAATATAACGAGGAACACCATTTGCATACCCCCTAAAAAGGAATGCGCAATTGCACACCCACGGGCCCAAAACAATGCACTATTGGTGAAGTGAAGCACTAAACAAAAATATAACTTTTCCAATTGAAAACGTAGTGCACATGCAAGAAAATAAGCCCAGATGAGTCCTAAAAACGCTATATAAATCGCACTCATCACACCCCCAGACTTACCTGTTTGTGCGTCCCGAGCAAACAAAATCTATGCAGATAAAGAAAATAAAATAGCTAACACAGAAATTGAGATATGGAGTACCATGCGAAGTCGCATGCTCGCACGCATAAAAAGATAATAGTGGAAATTTCTAAGTATACAAAATAGTTTATACTTTTCACAATGCGTATCAACATTTTATTACTACTCAAAAATGGAATCACGGTGAATCTTCCGGTCACGCGTAGGGAAAAAGTAAACTAATCGCTAGACGAGCATTGCCAAAGATCAGGGCTCGAGATAACCTCCAAAGGAATCCACCAATGTTGGTGACCATATGCTTGCCCTATTGCACTCTCTCCACGGCACTGATTTGGTTCACACACGAATCAGTAGGACTTTAGGTGAAGAGATGGAGCTTGGGTTTCAGTGAGTTAAACAAAGATAAACAGGAAGGCTACACACCAAACCCAAATGAGCTAGTATAAAATGAATCTATCCGCTAACCAAAATACATGTGGGTACTCCACACCCCTAGACTTAAATTTTTACAATATGGGTGTGTGCATCGCCTACTCCATAAACAATCTCATCTCAAATAGAATTTTCAATTTTTCTTTTTCTTTTCACTTTTATTCTTTTTTTATACATGTTTTTCAAATCATTTTTTTTCAAATCACTTTTCTTTTAATAATTTCAGCAAATAAATCTTTGGAGCACATCCACACATTCACAAAGAATATCACCACATCAACACCCCAACATGAAAAATGTAAAACACTAAAGCTCGACTTGGGTGTGCGACTAGGATCGACTATGAGACTTTGGTGAAATAATTGTGGAGCTGAATCAAAAGAAGGGTAGGCACAACGGGGCTTAGCGAAGATAAGACGTTAGGAACGGTACAAAGCTCAACCGGGCCAAAACGATGGCCTACATCACACTCATGCATTACTAACCAATACCTATGCTTCAAGAGTAGTTTGGGGCAAGTTATTAGCGAACGAGAAAGATAATCCTTCCTCCCGACTCGAGCAATACGAAACTAATGGTCGTCTACACACATCCCTAACCTACCGTCGGATTCACACCGGATTCACCAATTTTTTTGAGTAGAATAAAAAGCATTTACACAGTTAGAAAAACATAAAACTATAAGCATACAAAAAATTAAATCTACTCCAATTTCTACACGAGACGAGAGCACTCGATTCGGAGCACAACATGTTCAACATTTTACTCCATCTCACAATCCTATGCCAGCACAAAAATTTTCCCAAATCATACAAAAGAAACGAGTTGAACTCACAACACGCTAACAGCTAAGCACGCGCTCATGTGGGTGTAGTGATGTGCGATGCGAGGAACTAATCAAAATAAAACAATAAAAGTTTCTAGTATTTACATAAAATGTGCGCGTACAAAAGGTAACACATACTGGCTCTCCCCCAGACTTAAACTAAGCTACACAGCAAATGATATGGAAATTTAAATCAAATAGAGACAAGGGAAGAGGTTACCCAATGCTCAGCCAATGAGCATACCAGAAGACGCTTGAAACACAGAAACTGCTCCGCCATACGAAGAATCATAACCCCGCCAATGCGATTTGCAATGAATACCTGCAGGGGTGAGCTCCACAAAAACAAAAGAAAACTATACAAAATACAACAAAATACTAAAACTAAAATAGACATGAAAAATAAAAATGCAGAAAGTATAAGATAAGTACTATGAAAAGAAAGGAAAGGTTCTAGCTAATGGGCCTATGAAAAGAAAAGTGCACAGGTCACTGTTCCAATATCTGTTGCGGTAATGGGTACCGATACGATGATAAAACAATTACCCCTCTGCCTAAATAATCATACCTGCTACTCGCAAGCAGAGGAAATAAGAAATAAGAAGAGAAGGAGCGCTGGTCCTCGTTCATCTTATCACAAAATAAATCCTTGCACAGCAAGGTATCGTCTACAGGGAGGAGATAGGAGAAGAAAGCAATCAATGGAGCTTCCTCAACAGAGGAGGAATCAACCTCCTCACAAAAGAAGATGCTATTATCGATGGCTCGAGCAGAAAGCTCCAATTCCTCCTGAAGCACCTGCGAATACTCAACCCGCACGGGCTCAGATATAGGAAGGGGATCAAGAAATAAAGGAGAAGAAAAACTTAAAAAAATCAGAATTAGGGGGAGTGGTCCCGGTCTCACTCCTAGCAGGATCCAAGCATAGATCATTGTCGATATCATCAACCGACTCACTAAAAATTGGGATAGATAATTCTTGCAAAGAAAGCAGAGGAAAAACAACATCAGAGATAATATGTGCGGGTTCCTCCGGGGGTAAATCCAAAAGAGGGGAAAATGCATGGGGAGAGACGACACCATAATGTCGTCACACTGATCAACAGAAAGTCTGATGGGAATATCTGCAGCATCCCCCCATAGATAAGGTGGTACTGCGAATATATCATCAGAATCAGAAGGGGCAGCCGATTGAGCGGTGGATGGGACGAATCGGATACCCAGTTCATCATCCTCCTCCAACTGACGCTACCATTCTGTGCAATCTTTCAACGCGTGCTCGGTGCTACGACAACACAAACACAGTTTTCCATTACTCATCGGTCCTGATGGGACTGGAGAGTAATAAGAAGAAGGTGAAGGAGTAGAAGAGAAGTGACCATAAGATTGGGGTAAGGTGTATGAGCTATCTATTTATATTTTGGATTCCCAGGACCCCAAATCAATCGAAATCTACCCACATAGATAGATACACTTTAACTCGTATACATAAGACTTGACCACTAGAGATTTGACCCAAAGTTCTACCCATTATAGAAGTGCATGTGTCGTGACATTTATTATTCAAGTTATTTCTAACGTGATAGACACAATATCACGAGTTATAGCATGTAAGCATATAGTTTCTACAAGAATGCTCCATCTAGGGATGTGTGAATAGTGTAAAGTCATTTTGCTATCTAAATCCTCACACATACCTAGAGGCATATTCAACAAACACAAGCATGTCCAATTGCACTCAGTAGCTAAGCACTTATAGATTCGACACAACATGACAAGTCGACAATGTTCACAGGGATTAACAAGCCTAACTCAAACATTGTACATAAATATTATGCTCTAAGTTCTAGTCATGTGTGTTCTAAGAGTGATCACTCCACAGTTTGTTTTATTTTGGGGTTTTATAATAATTTTTTTTGTTTTTTTTTGAGATTCGACAAAAATAAACGAAAGAAACTGCAAACCAAGCGAAAAATGAAGAAGTAGAAAGTAAATAGTCAAAGAAATGTTTTGGATTTTTGGCGGATTTTCAAATATTTTTTTTATTTTTGGTCTAAAAAAACCAGAAACAGAAGCAGAAACAACCAAAGAATGAAATAATAAAAAATAACAAAAACAGACAACCGCCCTGATGACAGTTGGTGATGCACCATGACTAAGAAGAGAGATCCATAATACCCATCTCGAGTCGAAGTAACGAGAAACGAGCATCTGGGAGGGGTTTTGTGAATATATCAGCTAGTTGGTCGTCGATTCCAATGAAGCTTACTCTCAAGTTCTTTTTCTTAATGTGATCCTGATGCCACTAACCTAGCTTTGTTTCTAGTTATCATAGAGTCACCATCAAGTTTATTTTTGGAAACCCATTTCAAACCTATAACTTGATGGCTATCAGGACACTCCACTAACACCCAGACTTTACCCCTCTCAAATTGGTTTAACTCTTCAGTCATAGCCAAGAATCACGATTCATCCTTTAAGGCTCTTGAGATATTCTTGGGTTCAATTTCAGATAGGAAACACAAGTTCAAAAAAGATTCATGTAACGTCGACCGAGTTCTGACTCCATGTGTGGGCTCTCCTATTATTAGTTCTCGTGGATGTTGCTTTAAGAAATTTAGAGTACTTGGAGGCCTATATTCCTCTACATGAGTTGGAACATCAACTGGCACTTCTTTTTCCTCACTCTTTACTTCTAACTGTGCATTATCATCAATTTCCTCTTTGTTCGGCATAGGTTCTCTGGTTGGTGTATTTTCGTTAAAGTGGACATGAGCCGATTCTTCAACAACTAAGGTTCTTATGTTATAGACCTTATAGGCATGACTCATACTAGAGTATCCTAACAGGATGTCATGGTCTGATTTTTTGTCAAGTTTTCTTACGTGATCCTTGGTGTTTAAAATAAAGCATGGATAACCAAAGTGAAAGTGAGGGTTAGGTCTACAATACTCTAGAGGGGGGGGGGGTGAATAGAGTATATTTAAAATTTGTTAGGTCCCACTAAAGGTGTTGTTACCGCTTTTGCTCTAAACTGAAAATGTGCAGTAATTAGGAAACTGGAAAATAGAAAATAATAAACCTAATCACAGCCACACAGCAAGAACAAAAAGAAAAAGATAGGCAACCAGACGACACAAGAAATTTATAGTGGTTTCCCAAATCTGGGTAGTCCACTCTGCTACCACCCTGGTAGGAATCCACTTAGGTTTTTGATCAGGTGCCTGACACCAATGGGTTTTAATCAGGTCCCCAAAAACAACTCAAGTCTTTTGGTTAGGAGACTTGCAACCAAGAATCACTTTTGAAGGGAGTTGACAACCCTTTATACAGGAGGGGGTGAGAGAGTGATTTTGTCTTCTCTGTCAACAATCAGAGAGAAGACTTATATGGAATGATGTTAGCAAACAGCTCCCCCTGAGATGTAGAATGATTCAGGGAAGTTCTGGAGCTTTATTGTAGGGTAATAGGTCTTCTATCAGAGTTCTTGACAGCAGTGATGCAGGAGCTTCTTGACAGATTTGATATTTGTTGTCCTTGGAAGTCCTGGAGAGAATATTGAAGAAGAAGACTCTTGATATTGTATGATTGTTCTCCTTGTTCTCAATGAAGATGACTGCCTATCACTATAAGCTTCAGTATGATTTCTTTTGTGTGAAGCTTTTCTGATGCTGTATGAATTCTTGCAGTCAGTATGTGTGTCTGTTTATTGCACTGTCTGAATGACCGAATTATTCTTGTATTCTTCTCTCCCTTTTCAAAAATTTGAATCCTCTGTAAGTAATGCTGACGGCCTGAGAATAACCAGCATTGATGTATTTCCTCAACTGTCCCGTGGAAAATCGGCAAGTAATATTCCTGAGGAAGACTGTAATTAATTATCCCTCTAACGGATACATTCAGAGAATGTTAGAGCATTAATTTGTCAGGAATTATTGCATTTGAGTGAGGACAGAATGTCGGAAATTGCTAAGTCTGGAATCGTCGAATCAGTTGGCAGAATTCGTCGAACTGAATTACCAATTCGTCGAGCTGAGATATTGTATTCGTCGACCAGAAAATTTCTTGTTCGTCGACCAGACAACTTCCTGTTCGTCGAGCTGAGTTCCAAGATCGTCGAGCTGATAACAGAGCTGCATGCTTCAGAGCCTTTGCCTTTTCTGTCTGAAGTTCGTCAAGCTGAGTTTGTAACTTCGTCGACTGGAGTTTAGCAACCATTTTGGACTTAGTCAAGTATTTTGTGTTGATTGATATTCTGTGTGTCGACATGAATCTTCTGTTGTCGACACAGGTGGGTATCGACTGATTAGTCTTGGTGTCGACACAAATCTTCTGGTGTCGACATAAGTTGGTGTCGACAGATTATTCTTGGTGTCGACACAAGTTTTCTGGTGTCGACATAAGTTGGTGTCGACACATTCCTTAAGTGTCGACACAGATCTTCTGGTTCCGGAATTCGTCGAGTAGAGTACTGAGTTCGTTGAACTGAGAAGTTGAATTTGTCGACCTGAGAAGTTGTGAACTCTAGGTCCAAGCTCGTCGAGCTAAGAATCTTGTTCGTCCAGTAAAGTCTGAAGTTGGACTTAGAATAATCTGGAGTTATCCTGACTTTAGTTTGTTGAAGTATCCCAGTTTTCGTCGACTAGAGAATGAAGATCGTCGAGCTCAGCTCAGAGAAATATCTCAAGATCGTCGAGCTGAGAACGTCTTTCATCGACCTGAGTTCGACGAACGTCAAACTCATTTTACTTGGTCTTGAAATCTTCTAAGTCTTGGGTCTCTGATAGTCTTGTTGATAGCTGGTCCATCTGATGTTGACTCTAAGGACTTGTCCTAGACTCTAGGACACAACTATGACCCTGGCTATACATGTTGGGTCACATCATCCTAAGTTAGTGAACTTAGCCCAAATCAACTAGGGATCCAACAATCTCCCCCTATTTGGGTGAGGTCACTAATAGACTCAAAACAAAAACATAAAGACAAACAAAGCAAGAAAAAGGTATATCTGGCAGAGATTTACTAACACATGCATCAGATATATAAGTACATAAGCTTTGTTTTAAACAGACAAATCAGTTTTTAAAGCTAATGTAAAGAAGAGAGAAAATGAAGCAATGTAAAAATTATTTCTTCTTTTCCTTATCTGTGGGCTTATCTTCTTTGATCTTTTCTCCTGACTTGGTAAAAATAATTTCTCTTTTTGGATCCAAAGCCTGTGTCTGTGTCATTGTCATGTCAGCTGCCCCAATAATCTTCAGAGATGTAGTTCTGGGGACAACTGCTTCAGGATGTAGCTTCATGTAATCATCAACATTGAACAATTTATTTATGTTGTCAAATCTTTTGAGTTCTTCTTTTCTATATTTGGACATAGTTGAATATCCTGATATATCTTTCCCTTCAGCTTTTTCTTTATTTATCAAAGAAAGACCAATAATTTCCTGAAATCTAGTCATTCTAGCAGTATTTGCTGTTTCAGGATCGTCAAAAGGAACAAGAGGTGAATATGGTCTTTCAGGACTATTAGCCTTTTGGTCTGCAAAGATACTTTACTGTTGCTACTGATGTTGTTGATGTTGCTGTTGTCTTTCAGAAGTGTAGTGCCTTTGCTGACTATTTCCAGAAGGTCTCCCTTGGTGTCTCTAATAGGTTTGAATAGGGGCAGACCTCTGAGAGCTAGAGCCAGTAGCACCAGCTATTGGAGGAGGTGGAGGAGGTGGATATCTTTTGTACTGATGAACTGGTGGAGGACAATATGTTCTACTTCTTTTCTTATCCTTTTGCTGATTTTTAGACAACCACATCCATGCTGGCATTCCTTTGTAAGGAGTAATATTTTGGAGGATATAGAATGGAGTGTCATTCTTTGGGTTTGTCTTAGCAGCAGGAGGAGGAGGGGCTTTCCTTTTCTTTGACAAAAGTTTCTTCTTTTTCTTAGCATCTTCTTCATCTGAATCTTCATCTTCATCATCATCGTCATCTGAATCCTGAGGATTATCATATAAAGCATCTATATATCTTAAGATGTCCTCAGATACAATTGGTTTTTCAGTTGGAACCTGAATTGAGCTTTCAGCTGCTTTTGTATCTTCTGCAATGTTAGCCAAGATCAATTCATCTAGATCTGGCATAGGGGAGTCATCCATTACAAAGGTTGGTGTAGAGATAGCTACTGGAGGGGATGGAATGACTGCCAAGGTTGGTGCAGATACTGGAATTACAAAGCTATCGCATAGTTGCTTTAGCAACTTCTGGACTGACAGGAGAGGTATAAGGAATAATAGCCAAATGTGGCTTAGAAAATTTTCTTGAAGATAATGCATATGTACAGTGTCAAAAGTTTTCAATAAATTTTCTAAGTGAACTGTGGGATTTAGAATAAAATCACCAACAGTTTTGAATCCTTCAGAAGCTGACTCATCACAATCCATGTCAGTATCAATGAAATCAATCAACTCTTTACTTATATAATCTGTATATTCTGCTGTGAAGATTGGAGTATCTGCTGGTGCTGGAGCTGAAGACTTTGAAGCTGTAGCTGCTGCTTCATCATCAGGCATCTCCCCATGCCTGGTTTCAGTGGGAACTGAGGCCAGGCCCCTGACTGAGGAGGGGCAGCAGTGAGAGCAGATATTTGGGCAGATAAAGAGGTAATAGTAGGTAGCAAGAGGTGTAATGGCCTCTGCTATAAGGGATTTCAGAAGGGGGGTGATGATGGTGATGATAGATGAGATGGTAGAGGGGTCCAAAGAGAAAGTGGTAGATGGTGTTGCAGTTAGTGTGGAAGAGGTGGTAACTATTGATGGAAGAGAGGGTGGAACATCAGGTATGTGAAGGTTAGATGTTGATGGGGATGGAAGAGTGGCATCTTGCATCATGGTGTCTGACGGTAGGATGTAAGATGGTATGGAAGATAGATGTGGGGGAAGTGGAGACTGTGGTGGTGTAGAAATGTATGTGTCATGAGGGGATTCAGGAGGTGTGAGTGTGTGATTTTCTTGAAGGGAGGAAAAGGGAATGTCAGTGATGGTGATTAGTAAAGATGGAGTGACTGGGGAGTTTGTTGTTGTTGGAAGAGGGGATGGAAGAGAAGATGTGGAAGGAATGTTCTCTTCAGCAGGGTGGGGAGTTGCTTTAATAGCCCTTGTGCCTTCAGAAGCTTTTGTGGAAGAGGTGGAAGACATAGAGGGCTTAGTGATGGTCCTCTCCCATCTACCAAATAAGGCACAGGTCAGCCTTTTACTGGCATTTATGAATATCGTCTGGGAGACCAGGGATTCACCAGCCTTTTCCTGTAGGAAAATTCCTAGAATTCTTCCAAAACAGACTTCCTTCTTAGAGTTTTTCTTCTTGATCAGATCAAACAGAAGTTATGCCCAGTTTATTGGCTTCTTGTTGATGATTGCACACATAACCAGAAACTGGTGTCTGGTGATATAATCGTGTGCAGTGTGTTTTCCAAGTAGCACTTTTCCAACCAAGTCTGCTAAAAATTTATAGGGAGCAGACAAGTGTTTCTTCAACAGTTTGTTGGGATTTTCTCCAGCATACTCTGTGAGGTTCAACATCATATCAGACTCCTGTGGTTCAATTTTGAGGTCCTCTACTCCATTTCTCAATCCAAAAATCTCAGTTAAGATTGTGGGGGTTAAAGAGACTGAGTTACCCGCGATAGTGCCCGTCATGATGTTCTCTTCCATGGACGACAATGTGTATACCCATTCTCTGATTTCCATGCTGTGCAGTTTGATCCTTTTCATCATCAGGGTTTTTAGTTCCTGTTCTTCAAGAAGTTCCAGGATATACAGAAAGATTGGGTCGGAATGCTGAAACAAATCAAAATCCATGTCAAATCCTGTGTCAAACTTCATTCCTGTGAGATTGCTTGCCAGAGTTGCCATTGAAATCACCTACAAGAAAGGCACAAAACCGGTGATCAAGTGCAAGGGAATAGAAAGCACGGGATGGAGGTCGAAGAAAACCTAGATATAAGGTTTTCCAGAATACGAATCGACAAACTCCGTTCCACGAAAATAAAATTAATTCTTCGAACCGAGGTCGACGATATAGTTTAGAGTTAAATAATTCGTCGAGCTCATCAAAAGAAGTGAAGACAGTTCGTCGAACTTAGGTCGACGAATATCTTCTGAAGCAAAGTTCGTCGATCGTTGGTCGACGAAAATTGTTTCACTCACAGAGATTTTGTCAATCTCCGTTCGACGAGTATCTCTCAAACTTTCCCTGGTTCGTCAAACTCCATTCGACAAACAATGGAAAATTCATCGACTGCAGACAGAACTTAAACTAAGTCTTCTCCATTGATCATTCCAAGCTGATTTAGAAAGAAGGCACGATTTTTCTCATCCAGAGGTTTGGTGAAGATATCAGCTTTTTGTAAATCAGTGTAGATATAGACAAGCTTAATCTTATATTTGTCTACACACTCCCTAATGAAATGATGTCTTATGTCAATATATTTTGTCCTAATATGGTGAACTGGATTTTGTGCTATGGCTATATCACTAGTATTATCACAGAATATGGTTGAATTATTTAAGTTGAACCCATAATCTAGAAGCTGATTCTATATCCAGAGCATCTGTGAACAACAGCTGCCTGCTGCAATATATTATGCTTCAGCAGTTGAAGTTGACACGGATGTTTGCTTTTTACAGAACCATGATACTAATCTCATACCCCATGAACTGGCAAGTTCCTGAAGTACTTTTTCTATCAACCCTACATCCAGCAAAATCAGCATTAGAGTATCCATTTAACTCAAATTCCGATTCAGCAGGATACAATAGACCTTGATTAGGATAACTCTTTATATATCTTAAAATCCTTTTTAAGAAAATTAGATGAGATTCTTTAGGGTTCACTTGGAACCTAGCACAAAGGCATGTAGCAAACATAATATCTGGCCTACTTGCTGTGAGGTATAATAGGGACCCAACAATGCCCGTATAAAGTTTCTGATCTACAGATTTTCCTGGTATATCAGAGTCCACAACAGTATTGGTGGCCATGGGAGTTTTCTTAGCTGAGGCATCAGCCATCCCAAACTTCTTTAGAAGTTCTTTAGCATATTTTGCTTGGGAGATGAAGATGTCATCAGGAAGCTATTTCACTTGGAGAACAAGGAAATATGAGAGCTCTCACATGCTACTCATTTTAAATTTAGAATGCTTGAGGTCAGAAAACCTCTTGCACAATTTTGAATCTGTTGAGCCAAATATAATGTCATTTACATAGATTTGCACTAACAAGATTTGATCCTTATGATGTCTAGTGAAAAGAATTTTATCTACAGTTCCTCTTGTAAATTTATGCTCTAATAAGAAACTTGCTAAGGTCTCATACCAAGCTCTTGGAGCTTGCTTTAGACCATAAAGAGCCTTATTTAATTTAAAAACATAAGAGGGATAAGTTGGAGAAACAAAACCTGGAGGTTGTTCTACATAAACCTCTTCTTGTAATACTCCATTTAAGAATGCACTTTTCACATCCATTTGAAAGACTTTGAACCTTTTGAATGTTGCATAGGCAAGAAAGATCCTTATAGCTTACAACCTTGCAACAGGTGCAAAAGTCTGATCATAGTCAATGCCTTCCTCTTGCTTATATCCTTGAGCAACAAGCCTAGCCTTGTTCCTCACAATGACCCCTTGGGCATCAATCTTATTCCTGAAAACTCATTTGGTTCCAATAACTGGGTAGTTTTGGGGTCTTGGAACCAAATCCCAAACTCTACATCCCTCAAATTGGTTTAGTTCCTCTTGCATTGCAAGGATCCAGTGGGGATCTTGCTCAGCATCATGAATGGTTAGAGGTTCAACCTGAGAGAGAAAACATGCATGCATCAAGTCTTGGTTGAGTTGATGCCTTGTCTGTACACCTGCTGATATGTCTCCAATTACTTAAGATCTGGGGTGATCCCTAAGTGTGACAAAATCATTGGGCGGAGTTGGTTGTGCAACAGCATTTTGAACAAATTCTTCTTGTGGAATTATATTTGCTGTTGGTTGTGGCTCATGTTCTTCAGCTTCATCTTCTTCATTATCTTCAATGACTTGTGGAGAGGGATGAGTGGGAACCTCTTGGGTGAGATTTAGTCCATCCAATGTCTCACACATGTGGGGTACCTACAAGTTGCTACTGCTAGAAACTTCTTTCTCCTTGCAGTACATGTTAGTTTCATCAAAAGAAACATGAATTGACTCTTCTACTTTTAATGTTGATTTATTAGATACCATATAAGCTTTGCTTACTTGGGAGTATCCTAGAAAAACTCCCACTTCAGCCTTAGCTTCAAACTTTATAATATATTTCTTTTTGTTATAATGTATATAACATGTACAACCAAAAACTTTAAAATAGTTTATTTTAGGTTTCTTCCTGATGAGTCCACATTTTACACTGATTTTTGGACTCATCTGGGCTAGTTTTATCGTCTTAGCACTACACTTGAGAGCCTTTATTGCTTATATGTGCTTATGTACCTATTTCACAATTAAGTGTATTGTAGGCCCGTTTCTGTGTGCTTTCTGTGTTTCTATATTGTTGTTATTCTTTAGCCCTATCTCGGGGATGTGGTGTGCACGTTCTGGTCTCCTATCTGCCCCTTCTGCTGGTACAATGGTCGTGTGCGTGCTCCGGAACCGCTCGGGAGACACCGACGTTGCAGGAATACTGCGCACGACCACTGGACTTATTGCGCACGACCACTGGTCGTGCGCCACTGATCGTGCACATTACATTCCCTTTTTCCTAATCCTGTCTCGGTAATCGCACGAGCACTGGCCGTAGTGCGCACGACCACTGGTCGTGCGCCACTGCTCGTGCGCATATTTGCTGATGCTTCTTGTCCAGGTTGCAGGTCTATTTGGAAAAGTCGCACGATCATCGACCTACAGTGCGCACGACCACTGGTCGTGCGCCACTGATCGTGCACACTGCTTCTGCTGCCTCTGTATTTAAGGCCCTGCTCCGCGATTTAGGTCAACACCTGTCATTTGCTGCGATCGTAGAGTGCGTGGGAATCGCCATTTCACTTCTCCAGCTACTCCATCACCTCCACCTTCGTCGGGAGGCCATTGCCAACTACTCCGAAGCTTTTCAACTCTCCGGCGAAGCCCTCGGCCATTGATGACTTCAACTCCAAGATTTCCTGCGGAGTTGGTGAAGTAGATAACCTAGAGAATGGACTTAAAGGCCTTCGAGGTGACAGCTCGTTGGTATCGGAAGCCTCCTTGGACTGAGCCCGGAAGAGGATTGACAACTCGCTACTCCGGCCACGACTCACGATGGATCTTCACTCTCTTTTGGTTTACTCCTCTTCCCCTTCCTCTGTAGTATGGAATGTTTTGAGTAGTGTAATGAATACTTCCATCCATGAACATCAAGTTTATTTTATAACTAATGGTATGTTATTATCTTCTTATGCTTGTGAGTATTGTCTGTGAATGTGCCTCGCTCACCCCACATCCACTTCATTCCCGTGTCTTGTCCGATTGCACTCCACACAAGAACACTGCAATCCATTAGCTTCCCTTCCACTCGCCCAACTGAAGTTCGGCATCGCGGCCGACAAACCCACTCCACCTTGCGAAGCGGTGCCTACAACCCTCATAGCTTTTACTAGTTCAGTAGATCAAACATCCACAATCTCCCAAGTCCTCTATTTCCTCTTTTTTCTATTTATAACTCTCATAATGATATTCTATGTTCTGTTGTCGTTCTACGCTAATTGCATTCCTTAAGAGACCGACACTCGGGGATTTATTCCCAGAACTTTATTACTTGTGCGACTGGTGCGCTTGCCGATTTACACGCATCAAGTTTTTGGCGTCGTTGTCGGGGAATGCAACTGTAGAGTGACTCAGGATGACTGAGAATTTCGTTATACGAGTTGTTTTGTTATTTTTGATCCCTTTTCTCTTGTGTTGTTATTCCGTCAGATGGAATTGTTAGTTTTATTCGCAGAATCTATGCCAAGTAGTTGTATCCCTTATATTTGAAATCGCTGCAATGTGGGCCAATTTCAATATCAATTGTCGTCATTGTGGAGACATCTCTCATGCTAGTGACAGATGCCCTCAGAAGTATAGTAGCCAGGAAATTCATGAATCGACATATCGTCGACATAAGTTGGTTAGCTACCGACCGGCGGAGCCATTGCCGCACTACTTTTATTCAACTTCAGCACCCGTTGCACCGCCGAAGCCAGCTAAGCAGTGCTTTTTTTGTCGAAGCTGGGATCATGCATTGAAGGATTGCACTGTGTACCTAGCTGAGCTAGAGGTGGATGACGAGCCGGATTTTCGGATTGTCTCCACTTCAACCTTGGGCAGCATCCCTTCTGTATCGGGGTATGTACCATTGCCATCTCTATGTTATGGAGAAGACATCCCAGGTATGTGCACCGATACATGTGCTTATCCCCATTTCGACACTGCAATTTATACTCCTGAAGTGCATACTTCACCTAGCATAGAATCTTTTAGTTGTGAAGAGCCAGCGCTCAACGTCCTTTCGAGCTTCGTGCCTTCACCTTCTTCTTTGCATAGCATTCTTTCTTCTTCTGACAGTGCTGTTGAGATTGAATCGCAGGTGGAAATTAGCATTTCCCGCATTCTGTTAGATCCAGTCGAGAAGGACGACTCCGTGGCAGTGGTTGCGACCTCCACCCCATGTGAGGATGCCCGATGCATGGACGAGGCAGATGCAGCTTCAGAACATTCCTGCACTAGCTTAAACAGCTGTTTGGAAGCACCCACAATTCCGCCGATGGGGGATGACTCTGGGATCATCCCCAAGATCGAGGTCCGTTTATGTGATTCTTCTAGTTTATTTCTTGACCCTGCTCTCGTGTCTACTTCCATGCAGGACCACATTGTGGAATTGGTCCAATCAGTACAAGGGCCTGTAACGCGGCCTAGGACTTATTGTAACCAGATGCAGACGGAGTTGGAGCCGATGAGCTTCCCAAGTTACTGTCTGCCCATGCCTGACACTTCCGATAGGTATACGTATACAGGTATTGGGGCTTATGTTCTATCTCCGTTCCGGTACCCGCTACCGCAGCGTAACCATGAACCTCTGCCTGATCATTTCCAGTTTCATTCGCCCATTAGTTAGGAAATGCTCAGATTTTGAATAAGTCCTGTTGGGAGACAATAAACCCAACAGATATCTAGGATAGTGTTTCTTTTGTTAAATTTTTGTTTGTTTTTCATTATTTAGGTGTGGTAGCCTAGCTGTGTGATGAGCTCTCTGTTGCACCACATGGTCAGCAGTGTGAAATAGACTGAAAACTCAGGCGTGTGAAAAATTTCACTGCGCACGACCGCTGGTCGTGCGCACTACTTATAATCGCACGACCACTATGTAACACCCCCTATCCGTCACATAGCATATATCAGTAGGTCCGGCCGACGCCCGATGCCGTATGCCACAGACAGACCGGGTGGTTACTCATGGAAACCATCCAACCAATCATCGTCCTACACAGAGCATTCTAGCGGAAGCAGTTTAATAAGAGTTGCAAAATAAGAACCCAGCATTGGAGCATGAATGTCCACTAATACCAAAAATAGGAATGTTACAAAATACACCAGTACAAGCCTTAAGGCCTTACAAAATGTTTCACTTGATATTACATGATTTACAAACCATGGCACACAGGCCGGTCATACATGAATAAAACAGTAAACACTTCCAAATAGGCCTTCGAGGGCCGGCTTCGCATTTGGGCTTTAGCCCGCTATTGACCGCTTGGTCCAGCAGCACCTGCAAGCAACAAACCACCGCACGGTGGCAAAACAAGGCAACGGTCAGCAATGCTGACCAAATTATAACGATCCCGCCCCCAACTCGGGGCGGCGATGCTCCTTCCCTGCATTTCATTAGCATAAGCGAGCAATATATATATATTTAGCCATTTCATCACAGACGTTGGCTCGCACGGCCATACGCCCCGTGCTCTCAGGGCACATTCTCGGTGAACCGGTCGATGTCACGACAATTTAAGCCACAGACATTCCGGACTCACCACCGCCATTTAGACGGCCAAACCTATGAGCAATTTGTCTTCCTGAACTAGGTCACGACAATTTAAGCCATTGACCGCCGAAGACCCTAATCTATGCCAACGGCAAGTGCCACGTGTCTTTAGGTCTCTTTAACCTAACGACATAGAACGGGTACGGTTCCATCTAACCCGTGCTCACATCGCAATGACAATTTAAGCCATTTGTGCGGGTCAAACTTCCACCGAGTCCCATTTCCATCACAAGTCACATAACCCGGTTATGTTCAAGTTGGCTCTCAGGCCACCAAGTTGGCAAGATCTCGTATCCGCCCAGTTTTCCGGGTGCACCTTTGGGTTAGTTCCCAAGGCTCCCTGCTGCAATCTACCGCGTAGAAAACCCGAAAAATAACCAATAGCACGGAGTCTTCTCCGGCATTATGCAATGCAACATCACCGATCCAGACCAACATGTCCGGGTAGGCTTCACACATCATGCCTATGTCCGTTCTCGCTTACGGACTCTAAACAACGGGGACTTCACATATCTACCCGAAGGAACGCCTCCAACTCTCCGCAAACTCACGAGAGCGGGCTTCCTATGCAAGGAAAGAGAGCTACTCATGCTCAAGATGAGGATCGTTACCCAAGCATTCCTCTTTGGCGCCATTTAAAAGTAAGAGGATGAAAAGCACCGCACTAGCTTTGCCTCCGTGGATCTGGAGTCGGCTCGCGATTCGGAGCTTCGAAGCTCCTCCAACGGCCGGATCTAGCTCCTGCTTCCTTCCTTGGCTCTCCTCTCTCTCTCTAAGGTTTTAGAAATATGATAACTTAAGAAAAGTGAGGGTTTCAAAGTCCAATCCCGGGTATATCCCTACAGGAACAACCCCCAGTCGTTGGATCTCAAAATAAGGAAACGAACGGCTTTGATTCAGGACTGAAATGCCCAATCTGGACCGAACACGGCCTGGCACACGCCCATGTCCTGGGCCGTATGCCTCATTCGCCATCAAAATCGGCTCACCTGGAACCTCACATGAGTATCGAACACTCCCGTGTTCGAGCTGACACGCCCGTATTCCACCTGACACGGCCGTGTGGCCGGCCGTGTACCCCGATCATTTTTCCCCGAAAATAACCCGAGCACTGCACGGGTTCTAGGACACGCCCGTGTTCTTACCCGTGTCACCTCAACACGCCTGGACCCCAGGCCGTGTACACGGTCTCGACACTCGACACTTCGTCGAGCGAAGATCGTCGACCTGATCACACGGCCTTGGACACGCCCGTGTCCTGGGCCGTGTGCCTTGTCTCGATACAATGTCGAGACCAAAGTGTCGACTTCCCGGGACGAGTGTCGACACGGGTCGACACGCCCTGCGACACGCCCGTATCGCAGGCCGTGTGCCATGTCTCGACACTTCGTCGAATGCAGAGTGTCGACTTCGCGGCTAAGTCTCGACACGGGTCGACACGCCCTACGACACGCCCGTGTCGCAGGCTGTGTGCCCAGTCTCGACACAATATCGAGACCAAAGTGTCGACTTCCCGGCTGAGTGTCGACACAAGCTTGACACGCCCTGGGACACGCCCGTGTCCCAGGCCGTGTGCCTGCAGCCAGAACCCAAAATTGGCCCAAAACGTCCCCCGTCGCTCTTCTGAGTTTCGGGGCGTTACAACTCTCCCCCTCTTAAAAGAATTTTGTCCTCGAAATTACATAAAGGAAAGACATGTACAAAACCAAAACTTGTACCTGAGCGGAACAACTCTGGATACGCGTCAAGCATAGTCTGCTCTCTCTCCCAAGAGAGCTCCTCACGACCGCAATTGTCCCACCGGACCTTGACCATCCTGATCTCTTTATTGCGTAGCCGCTTGACCTCCGAGTCCTCAATCCGCACGGGCTTGACCTTTATCGTCAGCCCACTATCCACCGGCACTTGATCAACCGCGATCACTTGCGTAGGCTCTTGCACCGCCTTCCGGAGCACCGAAATATGGAATACATCATGTAATCCACCAAGCTCCACTGAAAGCTTCAGCCGATAGGCCGCTTCACCAACTCGCTCCAGAACCTCAAACGGTCCAAGGTACCTCGGGCTTAGCTTTTTCAATCGCCGCACCCGCGAGACACCCCTGAACGGCTTGATCTTTAAGTATACATAATCGCCCACAACGAACTCCACGTTCCTGTGCTTGGCATTATAGTACTTCGCTTGCCGGTCCTGAGCGATAAGAAACCTCTCCCGAATGGTTCTCACCAAAGAAGTAGCATCCTCCACTTCCGATCGCTTATACAACTTTGACTCACCCGTTTCTAACCAAGACAACGGCGTGCGACATTTTCTACCATATAGGGCCTCGAAAGGCGCCATCTGAATACTCTCTTGGTAGCTATTGTTGTATGCGAACTCCACCAAATAAAGGTGGTCTTCCCATTGCTTTCCAAAATCCAAGACACACATGCGAAGCATGTCTTCCATGGTTCTATTGACCCTCTCGGTCTGCCCATCCGTTTGCGGATAGAAGGCTGTGCTAAATTTCAGTTTTGTTCCCAACATTTACTGCACAAGCCTCCAATCATTGGACGTGAACCGCCCATCTCGGTCACTCACGATGCTGCGGGGCACACCATGAAGCCGTACTATGTTATCTACATAAAGCTTTGCCAACTTCTCCACCGGATCATCCTTCCTATGCGGAATAAAATGCGACACCTTCGTTAACCGATCAACAACCACCCAAATGGCGTCGTTCCCCTTTTGCGACCTTGGCAAACCATGCACAAAGTCCATAGAGATGTCGTCAAATTTCCACTCCAGAATAGGCAAGGACTTAAGAAATCCTCCCGGCTTTTGGCACTCCGCTTTTACCAAGGCGCAAGTTTGGCACTTCGCTACGTATAGCACCACATCCTTCTTCAAACCCGGCCACCAAAACAGTTTCTTAACATCACGGTACATCTTTGTGCTCACCGGGTCAATCAAGTACTTGGTATGGTGTGCCTCGTACAACAACTCCACCCGTAAATTGCTCACACTTGGGACGCACAAACGACCGTCTTTCCAAAGTAATCCGTCCTCCACGACGAATTGGGAATTTGACCCATCCAGAGCCTCTACCATGAACTGCTTCATATGAGCATCCATATCCAAAGCTTGACGAATACGATCAGCCAGGTCATATTGGACTTCAGTCCAATTCAGAACTGCTTCAACACTTGATTGTCTATCCACGCAAACTACCTCCAACGCCTCCAACTCCCGCACCAACCGCTCATCATGCACCGATAGCCAATTGGCTTGAGCTGGGGCTCGGCGACTCAACGCGTCCGCGACCGCATTCCCTTTACCAGGCACGTAGTGGATCTTGAATGTATAGTCCCACAGGAACTCCATCCATCAATGCTGTCGCATATTCAGATCCTTCTGATCAATAAGATACTTCAGACTCTTGTGATCGGTGTAGATATCAATCTTCACACTGTACAAGTAGTGTCTCCACAGCTTTAAGGCAAAAATCACGGCCGCTAACTCCAAGTCATGGACCGGATAGTTCCTTTCATGCACTTTTAGCTGTCTCGAGCCATAAGCTATTACACTTCCGTATTGCAGTAACACGCAACCCAAACCGCTACCCGAAGCATCGATATAAATCTCATAGCCTTCGATCCCACATGGCGAACTCAGCACCGGCGCCGTGGTCAACCAACACTTCAACTCCTCAAAAGCTCGCGCGCACTCCGGCGTCCAAACGAACTTATGCTCCTTCCTCGTCAAAGTAGTGAGAGGTAACGCTATCCGCGAGAAGTTCTCTACGAAGTACCTATAATAGCCGGCAAGCCCCAGAAAACTCCGGACTTCTGCTACCGTAACAAGCTCAGGCCACTCCCGTATCGCAACGATCTTCGCCGGATCCACAACAATACCCTCTCCACTCACTATATGCCCGAGAAACGCCACTGAGGATAGCCAAAACTCGCACTTCGAGAACTTGGCATACAACTGATTTCTCCTTAGAGTCTCCATAACCAAATGAAGATGCTTGAAGTGATATTCCTCACTTTGCGAGTACACCAAAATATCGTCGATGAAGACGATCACAAAATGGTCCAAGTACTCCCTGAAAGTCCTGTTCATCAAATCCATGAACACTGACGGTGCATTAGTCAGCCCAAACGGCATGACCGTAAACTCATAATGCCCGTATCTCGTACTAAATGCTGTCTTCGGGATATCACTCTCCCTTACTCGCAGCTGATAGTACCCAGCCTTGAGATCCAACTTCGAGTACACCGTCGACCCGACTAACTGATCAAAAAGATCATCAATCCGAGGGATCGGGTACTTGTTCTTCTCCGTCAGCTTGTTGAGTTCCCGATAATCAATACATAGCCTCAAGCTTCCGTCCTTCTTCTTAACAAAGAGGACCGGTGCGCTCCAAGGCGAAGAACTCGGGCGCACATACCCTTGCTCCAACAACTCTTGCAGTTGAACTTTCAGCTCCGCCATTTCCTTAGGCGCTAGCCGATAAGGAGATCGTGACACAGGCTTTGCACCTGACACTAGCTCAATCGTAAAATATATCTCCCGCTGAGGCGGGTCTCCAGGAAGATCTGCGGGGAACACATCAGGGTATTCCGATACCACTGAAATACAATCCAACGCGGGCTTTGGCTTTGCAACCTCCACTAGTGTAAAGAACAGTTCTGCTCCGGCACGAACCGCCTTCACCACCTGAAGAGCAGACATCAACGTCTTGCTCGACCCCTTTAAGACCGTAAAAGTCGTCTCACGACTTGCTCCCAGCTTGACTTCCTTGCTACCGCAATCTATATGGGCCTGCTGCTCCGAGAGCCAGTCCATGCCAAATATGACATCGAACTCCACCAACGGAAGTAAAGACGCCTGCAGGTCGAACCCCTGCTCCCCAATACGAATCTTAACATCGCAGATCCTATCCGCTCGCATCGAACACCCATTGGGCAATAACACATCCAACTTATCCTTCGCCATCAAAGAAGGGACTCCGATGCATGATATAAATCCTTCGGACAAGAAGGAGTGGGAAGCTCCCGTATCGAAGAGTGCTCGTGCCGGATTTTCACAAATCAATACAAATCCTAAAAAAGCAGTGGTAAGGTAACATGTGCATAACAAATATTTAAAGAAATTGACTTGCTATAAATTAAACCGTACTTGTCATCACATCAGCCTGTTTGATGGCCTCCTGTTGGCCAAGATTGTAGACCCTTGGTTGGGCCGGAGCATAATGGGATGCGGTCGACTCCACTACCTTTCCCTTCTCTTCATAAGTAGCTCCCGGCCTTCTCTCGGACTTAGGACGTCCGCTCCAACAGTCACGGGCAAAATGCCCCGTCTTTCCACAAGTAAAACACGCGCCCGGGGTCCGACTCATAGTCACCCCAGAAGCACCAGAAGGAGCTGGACCCGAAGTCCTATGCTTCTTGAAAGACCTCCGATAGCCGGCCTTTGAAGTAGTCGGCACTTTAAATTCAGATTTCTTCTCGCCCAAGCTTTTCTTTGCCTGCACATTCTTCATGTCCTTCTCCAAGGACCGGGCAGTATTGACCAAGGTTAAGAAACCCTGCGTCATCGGCCCCGAGAGTAGTAATCTCAACTCATCTCTCAAGCCTTCGTAGAAACGATTAGTCTTGCGCTCCTCATCCACGATGGTGGAGCTAGCATATCGACTTAAACGAGTGAACTCATGGAGATATTCATCCACGCTCTTCTCACCCTGAACCAACTTCAGAAATTCATTTTCCAACGCTATCTTCTGCGTCGAAGGGAGGTATCTAGCTAAGAATAATCTCGAGAACTCTTCCATCGAGACATTACCAAGTTGCCTACCTCTCAATAAGTGCAGCTCCAATCCTTCCCACCACATTCTCGCTTCACCGTCCAAAAGGAACGTAGCGATGGTGGTCATTTGCCACTCCTCCGTCTCCGTTGCTGTCATGACTCTCTTCACCATGGAGAGTCAGTCTTCAGCCTGAGATGGGGTTCCCAACCCCGAGAATAACGGAGGGTTAAAGCTCATAACATGCTTAAGCTGCCTCTCAGTAGCCCTCCTTGGCACCACCGGTTCCACAACCACTTGCTCCACCCTCCTCGGCTCAGCCTCTCGAAGAGGTTCCTGCTCCATCACAGGAGCGGGCCGCTGCGCTTGCCTTGCAGGCTGCGCATTTATCACGGCCAACACCGCTTCAGCCACCAATCGTATGTTCTCAGCCGACGGAGGTGTTGCAGGAGCAACATCCGGTGTACTACTAGCCTCAGAAACTCGGCGTTCTGACGGCCCAACACCACTTCTGGTCACCTATAGTGGTACAAAACACAGTTAAGCGACCAAATAAAATTGCAAACAGCAATTATAAGAACACGTAGGTTCCTCAAACACGAGTATTTTCATTCCTAAGTGGACATTCATGGGTTCTTTTACCATTATAACGATGATGCACACAATGTGCTCACCACCCCTTAAAACGAATTTGCCCACGAATTCAGTTTAAGCCCGACCAAAACCAGTAGTCTGATACCAAATTGTAACACCCCCTATCTGTCACATAGCATATAGCAGTAGGTCCGGTCGGGGCCCGACGTCGTATGCCACAGACAGACCGGGTGGTTACTCATGGAAACCATCCAACCAATCATCGTCCTACACAAAGCATTCTAGCGGAAGCAGTTTAATAAGAGTTGCAAAATAAGAACCCAGCATTGGAGCATGAATGTCCACTAATACCAAAAAAAGGAATGTTACAAAATACACCAGTACAAGCCTTAAGGCCTTACAAAATGTTTCACTTGATATTACATGATTTACAAACCACGGCACGCGGGCCGGTCATACATGAATAAAACAGTAAACACTTCCAAATAGGCCTTCGAGGGCCGGCTTCGCATTTGGGCTTGAGCCCGCTATTGACCGCTTGGTCCAGCAGCACCTGCAAGCAACAAACCACCGCACGGTGGCAAAACAAGGCAACGGTCAGCAATGCTGACCAAATTATAACGATCCCGCCCCCAACTCGGGGCGACGAAGCTCCTTCCCTGCATTTCATTAGCATAAGCGAGCAATATATATATTTGGCCATTTCATCACAGACGTTGGCTCGCACGGCCATACGCCCCGTGCTCTCAGGGCACATTCTCGGTGAACCGGTCGATGTCACGACAATTTAAGCCATAGACATTCCGGACTCACCACCACCATTTAGACGGCCAAACCTATGAGCAATTTGTCTTCCTGGCCTGGGTCACGATAATTTAAGCCATTGACCACCGAAGACCCTAATCTATGCCAACGACAAGTGCCACGTGCCTTTAGGTCTCTTTAACCGAACGACATAGAACGTGTACGGTTCCATCTAACCCGTGCTCACATCGCAACGACAATTTAAGCCATTTGTGCGGGTCAAACTTCCACCGAGTCCCATTTCCATCACAAGTCACATAACCCGGTTTTGTTCAAGTTGGCTCTCAGGCCACCAAGTTGGCAAGATCTCGTATCCGCCCAGTTTTTCGGGTGCACCTTTAGGTTAGTCCCCAAGGCTCCCTGCTGCAATCTACCACGTAGAAAACCTGAAAAACAACCAATAGCACGGAGTCTTCTCCGGCATTATGCAATGCAACATCACCGATCCAGACCAACATGTCCGGGTAGGCTTCACACATCATGCCTATGTCCGTTCTCGCTTACGGACTCTAAACAACGGGGACTTCACATATCTACCCGAAGGAACTCCTCCAACTCTCCGCAAACTCGCGAGAGCGGGCTTCCTATGCAAGGAAAGAGAGCTACTCATGCTCAAGATGAGGATCGTTACCCTAGCGTTCCTCTTTGGCGCCATTGAAAAGTAAGCGGATGAAAAGCACCGCACTAGCTTTGCCTCCGTGGATTCGGAGTCGGCTCGCGATTCAGAGCTTCGAAGCTCCTCCAATGGCCGGATCTAGCTCCTTCTTCCTTCCTTGGCTCTCCTCTCTCTCTAAGGTTTTAGAAAGATGATAACTTAAGAAAAGTGAGGGTTTCAAAGTCCAATCCCGGGTATATCCCTTCAAGAACAACCCCCAGCCGTTGGATCTCAAAATAAGGAAACGAACGGCTTTGATTCGGGACTGAAATGCCCAATCTGGACCGAACACGGCCTGGCACACGCCCGTGTCCAGGGCCGTGTGCCTCATTTGCCGTCAAAATCGGCTCTCCTGGAATCTCACAAGGGTATCGAACACGCCCGTGTTCGAGCTAACATGCCCGTGTTCCACCTGACACGGCCGTGTGGCCGGCCGTGTACCCCCATCAATTTTCCCCGAAAACAACCCGAGCACTGCACGGGTTCTAGTACACGCCTGTGTTCTTATCCGTGTCACCTCAACACGCCTGGACCCCAGGCCGTGTACACGGTCTCGACACTCGACACTTCGTCGAGCGAAGATCGTCGACCTGATGACACGGCCTTGGACACGCCCGTATCCTAGGCCGTGTGCCTTGTCTCGGCACAATGTCGAGACCAAACTGTCGACTTCCCGGGACGAGTGTCGACACGGGTCGACACACCATGCGACACGCCCGTGTCACAGGCCATGTGCCATGTCTCGACACTTCATCGAATGCAGAGTGTCGACTTCGCGGCTAAGTCTCGACACGGGTCGACACGCCGTACGACACGCCCGTGTCGCAGGCCGTGTGCCCAGTCTCGACACAATGTCGAGACCAAAGTGTCGACTTCCCGGCTGAGTGTCGACACAAGCTTGACATGCCCTGGGACACGCCCGTGTCCCAGGCCGTGTGCCTGCAGCCAGAACCCAAAACTGGCCCAAAACGTCCCCCGTCGCTCCTTTGAGTTTCGGGGCGTTACACACTGGTCGTGCGTGTGCCCGGTTTCTGTTTATTTTTATTTCTAGTCGCTGTCCACTGTGCGTGCGCCCTAATCTCCCTCTTGGTCAGATGCGCGTGTTTTGTCGGCGCTCATCCTCTTTTGATTCCTCTCTTGTGGTTCGTCTCTCTCTCCTCCGATAGGATCCCTCAACTTCATATCTCTCTTCCTCACTTTATTGTAATGGAGCCTAGACGCCGCCCTATAGTAAAGGCCTATCAACGATCTGGTCGTGCTTCAGCAACCCCTGCGCAGATTTTGGGAAGAATGGGAACCTTTGCTAAGGCAGAGCATACTCAACGCTATAATTCCTTGAAGGACAAGCCATTCCTCTCTCAGCGGCTTGTTGACTGGAACGAGCTGCGTTCCATTGGGGATGACGGTGCTTTAGCAGAGGCCGTGCTCATTCTCTACTCTTTCGATTTTTGGAGCAAGTTATTCGCGTGCGACGAGCTTGGCTTCCGGGAATTGACATTGGAATTCCTTTCCACATTCACTTGGGAGACAACGGCGGACAACCACTATCTCCCCACTTGTTACTTTCGGATGATGGGAAATGTCTTCACTGTCACACTGCCCGAGCTTGTCATTCATGCAGGCGTCTATTCCGAGGCAGAGGCATCCCAGATTAATTTCTCCGAATTGTGCATTGATTTTCCAGAGGGTGTGACTCCGCGGTCCGCTTGGCATTCTCTGACCGGAGGGCACGAGGAGTGCGTAGCCCGTCGTGCCAAGTCAACAAAGATTGTCTCCCCCGCTCTCAGGTTTATGCAGCATTTGCTTAGTCACTCACTCACCGCTAGGGCCCTGAGCAAGAATGTGGTGGGGTGGCAGGATTTGATCTCCTTATTTAGCATGCAGCAGCAGTACCCCCTCCATTTGGGGTATATGCTGGCCTATTTCTTCCACCACGAAGCCACTTATGGTCTCGCGGGCGCGATCGGGGGTGCTTACTACATTACCCGCATTGCCAAAAGTTTGGGAGTTTGGAGCCAGCTACCTCCGATGGTGCAGGTCACTGCCCCATCCATAATCTCCAGGGCCAACCTGGTGAGTTGCCATTTTCTACGTGTGGTTGGGAGAAAAGGTGGCCGGAAGTTTATTGTCCGCATGCCTGGTGATGTGCCTGCGAGTAGAGATGAAGGGGAAGATGAAGGAGAGCCGGGTGAATCTTCCGCTATGGGTAGGCGGAGTGCAGGAGTGCCACCGCTGCAGAGTCAACAACAACTGAGGCCTCCCATAAACCATGAGGGGTAATCTAGCCTCCAGTTCAGCTCAGCTCAAGAGCTGGTCATCCCATATTTGTCCGAGCGCCTTGCTGATCTGGAAGCTTCCCAGTTTTGGATGCAGGATTTTATTTATCAGCAAGCAGTGCGAGGCTGGTTGAACATTCAACCACCGCCCACTCGTGTCGCCCCATCAGCACTTGGTCCACGTCTGTCGCCCATCGAGATTCACGACAGTGATAGTGAGGGGGAGTGAGTGGAGCTCACCACAGAGCTAGTCTACCACGCCTTCTGTTTATTTTCTATTGTTTATATTTTCTGAGCAAGACAACTACTATATTTTTGTGAGCTCCCATCTGGGAGCCGACTGTTGTCTTTTCTTTTTTTATGTATCGATATTCTATTTGAACTGCTAATACAGGTATTTGGTCCACCTTAAGGACAATAAACAAAAGGGCTTTCGGGAGACAACCCAAGTTGGACCGTTTGGTCCTATGCTGTGTTTTGATTTCTTTTTATATATTCATATATTCCTGTTTCCATATTTTGTTTGGCTGGCATCCCTCAATCGCAGGTGCAGGAATATTTGAGGCGCGGTAACTTGGCCGCACTTGGACATCTCATTGCACGACTGGTATGCTTAATTTTGAGCATAGGTACTTCCTACCCTAGCTGTTTATCAAATATGACTTGCTGATTTTTACTAGTTGTTGATTTTAAGTCTGGGGGGAGAGCATGCATGTGGTCACTACACCACACTTTCTGTCTCCTACCAGTTTCTTGTTTACTTATTTCTTGCTTTATGTTGCACACACTGAATCACCCACACGAGTGCGCTCTTACCCACGCGCACAACCCGAGTCAAATTTATTGCTTTTGTGTAAACTTTAAAATAGTGGTACTGGCTTAGGATTTCAGGATTGAGTAGTTCGAAACTCATGCAGTGCTCCTAATCGAATACTCATGGTTTGTGTAGAGTTAGGATAGAATTAATTTTTCTTTATGCTCGTAGATTTATTTTTTTCTGTAAACGTAAATATTGTTTGTACTGCTCAAAATTTGAATCTGGGATAATCGAACGATAGTGTAGGAATGTGTGTGGCCTCCACTAGAGTCGTATTGCTCGAGTCGGGAGGAAGGATCATCTTTCTCGGTGGCTAAGAACTTGCCCTAATCTACTCTCGAAGCATTGGTGCACGGTTAGTTAAGCTTGAGCATGACGTAGGCTTTCATTTTGGCTAGTTTGAGCGTTGTTTAGCCGTTCCTACCTGTTAACCGTTGCATGCCAAATTTGTGCCTACCCTTCCTTTGATCCAGCTCCACTCACTTTCACCAAGGCCTGAAGCTAAACCCACCATCGCAATCAAATGCTTGATCTGAATTGTATTTACTGTTTTGCCGAGGTTGTGATAAGTGGACATTGTTTTTGGGGGTGCTGAATTTATTCACGTTTTGATTGCTTCGTTTGGGGATTGCTAGCGCAGAAAAGAAAACAAAATTTACGAAAATAAAAAGCCGATTCGCGCAAAAGAGAGAAAAATATGAAAGAATTGCTTTGATATTTCGATCCCCATCCTCTTTATTGATTTTGGTCGGGTTCAGCCGTGTTCACACCCGGATTTCAAGCTAAGTCTGGGGGCGTGTGCCCCATTCATTTCTAAGTGGTTATTTTGGTTTGGGTTGTTTTCGCTCGCTTTGGTTGCATAGAGCCTTCATGTTTATCTTTGACTACCAAGCCGTCACCTAAGCCCCATTTCCTCCTACAAGTCCTACTGATTCACGCTTGAGTCTAACCCGTGTCGTGGAGAGAGTGTGAACGTGCAAGCGTATGGTCCCCTACATTGGTGGATTCCTTTGGAGGTGATCCTGAGTCCCGAACTTTGGCAATGCTCACCTTAGTGGCCTGCCTACTTTCTTCCTCCACATAATCGCAAGATTCTCTAGAATTCTAATTTTGAGCAATTACAATATTTATTTACGTCTGTCGAATAGTTTAAACTATGTTGTATAATTAAAAAGTTTTTCTATTATATCTTCTATACCCATGATATATTTGATTTCTCATCTTACTTCTTTTTGAAATTTCTAAGCCAGTTAGCTATCTTCTAGTCCACAGAGTAATGATTTGCTCAGGACGTGCAAATGGTTAAGTCTGGGGGTGTGATGAGTCCACATTTTACACTGATTTTTGGACTCATCTGGGCTAGTTTTATCATCTTAGCACTACACTTGAGAGCCTTTATTGCTTATATGTGCTTATGTACCTATTTCACGATTAAGTGCATTGTAGGCCCGTTTCTGTGTGCTTTCTGTGTTTCTATATTGTTGTTATTCTTTAGCCCTATCTCGGGGATGTGGTGTGCACGTTCTGGTGGCCTATCTACCCCTTCTGCTGGTACAGTGGTCGTGTGCGTGCTCCGGAACTGCTCGGGAGACACCGACGTTGCAGGAATACTGCGCACGACCACTGGACTTATTGCGCACGACCACTGGTCGTGCGCCACTGATCATGCGCATTACATTCCCTTTTTCCTAATCCTGTCTCGGTAATCGCACGAGCACTGGCCGTAGTGCGCACAACCACTGGTCATGCGCCACTGCTCGTGCGCATATTTGATGATGCTTCTTGTCCAGGTTGCAGGTCTATTTGGAAAAGTCGCACGATCATCGACCTACAGTTCGCACGACCACTGGTCGTGCGCCACTGATCTTGCGCACTGCTTCTACTTCCTCTGTATTTAAGGCCCTGCTCCACGATTTAGGTCAACACATGTCATTTGCTGCGATCGGAGAGTGCGCGGGAATCGCTATTTCACTTCTCCAGCTGCTCCATCACCTCCACCTTCGTCGGGAGGCCATTGTCAACTACTCCGAAGCTTTTCAACTCTCCGGCGAAGCCCTCGGCCATTGATGACTTCAACTCCAAGCTTTCCTGCAGAGTTGGTGAAGTAGATAACCTAGAGAACGGACTTAAAGGCCTTCGAGGTGACAGCTCGTTGGTACCAGAAGCCTCCTTGGACTGAGCCCGGAAGTGGATTGACAACTCGCTACTCCGGCCACGACCCGTGGTGGATCTTCACTCTCTTTTGGTTTACTCCTCTTCCCCTTCCTCTGTAGTATGGAATGTTTTGAGCAGTGTAATGAATACTTCCATCCATGAACATCAAGTTTATTTTATAACTAATGGTATGTTAGTATCTTCTTATGCTTGTGAGTATTGTCTGTGAATGTGCCTCGCTCACCCCACATCCACTTCATTCCCGTGTCTTGTCCGATTGCACTCCACACAAGAACACTGCAATCCATTAGCTTCCCTTCCACTCGCCCAACTGAAGTTCGGCATCGCGGCCGACAAACCCACTCCACCTTACGAAGCGGTGCCTTCAACCCGCATAGCTTTTACTAGTTCAGTAGATCAAACATCCACAATCTCCCAAGTCCTCTATTTCCTCTTTTTTCTATTTATAACTCTCATAATGATATTCTCTATAATGTTGTCGTTCTACGCTAATTGCATTCCTCAAGAGACCGACACTCAGGGATTTATTCCCAGAACTTTATTACTTGTGCGACCGGTGCGCTTGCCGATTTACACGCATCACTTCCCTTTGAGCAATTCATAGGGATTCTTGTTCTTCAGTTTGTGAATTAAACTCCTATTCAGGACATAGTTTGTAGTACTTACAGCCTCTGCCCAAAAGGTTAGTGGCATGTATGCATCGGCAAGCAATGCACCTACAGCTTCA
Source organism: Platanthera guangdongensis (assembly GCA_039583875.1). NCBI lineage: Eukaryota > Viridiplantae > Streptophyta > Magnoliopsida > Asparagales > Orchidaceae > Platanthera > Platanthera guangdongensis. The sequence goes on along the minus strand of CM077147.1, from coordinate 116,262,207 downwards.
ATGAGTGTCCTATTTTTCCTTTCAGCTACCCCATTTTGTTGGGGAGTTCTAGGAGCTGAGAAGCAATGCCTGATACCTTCCTTCTCACAGAACTCATGCATAAGAAGAGACTCAAACTCTGTGCCATGATCACTTCTGATCAATGCAACATGAGTAGAGAACTTAATCTGTATGGTCCTGAGAAAATCTGTAAGAACCTTGAATGTATCTGACTTTGTTCTCAGAAAGAATACCCAACTGAACCTGGAGAAGTCATCCACTATAACAAAGTATAGGATTTCCCTCCTAGGCTTTGTACAGCTATGGGTCCAAAAAGATCCAAGTGTAGCAAGTACAAGATCCTAGGTGAATCACTCTTATTAATTGATTTGAAACTAGTTTTAGTTTGCTTGCCTAGTTGACAAGCCCTGTAGAGGCCTTCCTTCTTGTAGGGACCAGAAGGTAGACCTCTAACAAGGTTGTGCTTAGATAACCTAGCAATGTTTTTCAGGTTTACATGTCCTAGTCTTTTGTGTTATAAGTCATTCTGATTACTAGTTAAATTCAGTAAACAAATATCAGTTGTGGCAGAAAGAAAATTTACTAAGTAAATGTTTCCTTGTCTACTTCCAGTTAAAACAGTTTGGTTATTTTTATCAATGATAGAGCACGTAGATGGATTAAAGTATACCTGATAACCATCATCACATAATTGACTTATGGAGATGAGGTTATGCTTCAGTCCACTTACATATGTCACTTTTCTGAATGTGACAGCCCCTATTCTCACTTCTCCAACTCCTTCTGACTGACCATATTTTGAGTCACCAAAGATAACATTTGTCCCCAATTTGGACTTGTAGTTGAATAAGATGTCCTTGCTGCCAGTCATTTGCTTGAAGCAGCCACTATCCAGGTACCAACTTTGATTTTCCCTTGGACAATTTTTCACCTGCAATACAAATAGTTAATGATTTTTGACCCAGGTTACTTTGGGCCCTTTGTATGGCTGATAAGAGAAACTAGAAATAACATAAAATTCTGGCTGGGATTTATATCCTAGGGGGTGATATATCCTAGGTGGAATGGTCCAGTCAACCAATGGATTAAATTGTTTCCTAGAAGTATTTATGTTTTTGTTGAAATTATAGTTTTGACCAAGTCTTCCTGGGTTCGACGAATTTATGTAGGTTCGTCGATCAGAGTTCGACGAATTGGGTTGAGATCGTTGATCTCTGCCCAGAGAATGAACATGTTCATTCTCTGTGCCCCACGTTCGTCGAGCTCTGCTCGACGAACCATACAAAATTCGTCGATCGCAGTTAGATGAATAATGATAACTATAGTTGGCGTTCAGAGTTCGTCGATCTGGGTTCGACGAACTAGCCCCTTTTCGTCGATCTAAGGTCGACGAAAATTGCTGAACTTTGTTTTTATTGGGTGTTTTCTGTTTTTCAATTTTGTCCTTAGTTATAATTTGTTCAAGAATTTTATTTACCTTATATACTTGATCAGTATTCTTCTTCCCTTTCTCAGAAATAAAATTTATGGGTTGTGACAGGTGGTTTTTCTGAATAATAGGTGGTTCACTACATGATGCACCTAATCCTAACTTACTTCCGTTAAATCTAGCATTAGATATGTTGGAGATTACTGCTAGTTGTTTGCTTCTTCCATTTAGTGATTCTTCTAGCTATTTTGCTTTACTTAATTCATCTTTCAGAAGAGTGATTTGTTCACTAAACATGTCTATTTCATTTTTTTAATTTAGTGTTTTCTAAAACTAAGCTATCATAGTTAACTTGTTTATCTCTGAGAAATTTGATTTCCTTCTCAGAGTTAACTAAATCTAAACACATGATTTTAAAATCAGATTTAAAAGATTCTGAACTATAATCAAACCATGATAATACCTGATCAGCTTCTGATTCAGAAGCTTCCTCATTGTCTGAATCTCCTTCTAAATTGCTTCTTGAGGCATCAATTGTCATAAGGCAAACCTCCTTTGCTCTTTCTTCTTCCTCATCTTCACTGGAGCTAGAGGATGTTGACTCTTCTTTAGTCTCACTCTAGGTCTCAGCCACAAACCCCTTTTCCTTCCTCTTGTGTTTGCTGGAAGAGGGTTTGCTGGTGTACTGTCTCCTGGAGTCCTTTTCCTTTTCTCTTCTCTTCTCTTTCTTCTGGTTCTCTGGACACTCGGAGATAAAGTGCCCAGGCTTCCTGTTTCTTGAAATTCTCATATTGGGATATGATATTTGATTTCCTATCCTTCCTTTCATCAGCTAATCCATCAACCATTTGGTTTAGGGAATCCTAAATGGCTTTTGCTGATATGCACTCAACAACCCTCTGAAAAATGTCATCAGGCATTGTTTGTGCCAATATGTTCATGGCTTTTGCATCAACTATCTTGGCTTTCCTGTAAGCATCATTATATCTGGAGGAGGTACTCCTGTTAACATGGAAACAAAGATATCTTTATCAATAGAATTCATATATAGCTTGATTCTTGCCTTCCAGATTCCAAACTTTTGCAAGTTGCAAACTGGAGGTCTAGTGCTTGCATAATCTTTATTATGTGTCATGACTGTGTTTCTACTTTAAAAGTTAAATGTGAATGAAGGTGATATGTAGATCTAACAAGGGATCTTTTTGTTCAAGATTTAACTTGTGCAACCAAAAAAACCTGCTCTGATACCAATTGAAAGTGAGGGTTATGTCTACAATACTCTAGAGGGGGGGTGAATAGAGTATATTAAAAATTTGTTAGGTCCCAATAAAGGTGTTGTTACAGCTTTTGCTGTAAACTGAAAATGTGCAGTAATTAGGAAACTGGAAAACAGAAAATAATAAACCTAATCACAGCCACACAGCAAGAACAAAAAGAAAAAGATAGGCAACCAGACGACACAAGAAATTTATAGTGGTTCCCCAAATCTGGGTAGTCCACTCTTCTACCACCCTGGTAGGAATCCACTCAGGTTTTTGATCAGGTGCCTGACACCAATGAGTTTTGATCAGGTCCCCAAAAGCCAACTCAAGTCTTTTGGTTAGGATACTTGCAACCAGGAATCAGTTTTGAAGGGAGATGACAACCCTTTATACAGGAGGGGGTGAGAGAGTGATTTTGTCTTCTCTGTCAACAATCAGAGAGAATACTTACGTGGAATGATGTTAGCAAACAGCTCCCCTTGAGATGTAGAATGATTCAGGGAAGATCTGGAGCTCTGTTGTAGGGTGATAGGTCTTCAATCAGAGTTCTTTATAGCAGTGATGCAGGAGCTTCTTGACTGATTTAACATCTGTTGTCATTGGAAGTCCTGGAGAGAATATTGAATAAGAAGACTCTTGATATTATATGATTATTCTCCTTCTTCTTAATGAAGATAATTGCTTGTCACTGTATGCTTCAGTATGATTTCTTTTGTGTGAAGCTTTTCTGATGCTGTATGAATTCTTGTAGTCATTCTGTGTGTCTGTTTGTTGCCCTGTCTAAATGACTGAATTATTCTTGTATTCTTCTCTCCCTTTTCAAAAAATTGAATCCTCTGTAATTAATGCTGACGGCCTGAGAATAATCAGCATTGATGTATTTCCTCAACTGTCCCGTGGAAAATCGGCAAGTAATATTCCTGAGGAACACTGTAATTAATGCTCTCTCTAACGGATACATTCAGAGAATGTTAGAGCATTAATTTGTCAGGAATTATTGCATTTGAGTGAGGACAGAATGCCAAAAATGGCTAAGTCTGGAATCGTCGAATAAGTTGGAAGAATTCGTCGAACTGAATTACCAATTCGTCGAGCTGAGATATTGTATTCGACGACCAGATAACTTCTTGTTCGTCGAGCTGAGTTCCAAGATCGTCGAGCTGATAACAGAGATACATGCTTCAAAGCCTTTGCCTTTTCTGTCTGAAGTTCATTGAGCTGAGTTTGTAACCACGTGTTTGGTTCTAACTGTGGTCAGGGATCAGTGGAGCTCGCGGTTATCAACCAGCAGTTAAGCTGCAGGTCACGGATAGCGATCAGCGGTCTTCTCTTCTTTAGCATTTTACCAGTTTAATAAGCTATCCGCCAGTGGACGGTTTGCTCCTCTATTCGGCAGCATCGTTCGCGGTCTAACTGGCGGCTAGGCGACCTCAGCGGTCAGGCATCTTGCAGTTTGCGGATAGCTCTTCTTCAGCTTGAATAACGGGTAGTCGACGAGACCTTGCGGTCTCGGTGGACTTTGCTGTTCAGTTCGACAAGGGCGGGGGTCTCGGCCTCTATCCGCCAGGCTTCTTGCTTTGTTGTTTTCTGCTTCCTTGTTTTACTTGGTGAAATCATATCTCGCCATGTATACCTCTTGTTGTAAATAGGTTTGTTAATATATGACCTACTTGTTACTTTCCTTGCATCTGGTTTATTGAGTTTGGTTATGGTTGAAGTATTCCTGCGGTTGGTTCTCGTTTTCCCCTCAATCAAGGTGTCATCTTGATAGCTCTGAAAGTTTGACTTGGTATCAGAGATATCTCCTTGATCGTCCTGAGAAATTTTTAACATGGTATCAGAGGGAACAGAGGTTTGAGCAGTGATCAGCCACCAACTTTACTCTTCTCTGGAAGTTTGATAAATCAGTGATAGTGCAATGGATGGTGGGTATACAAGAGGTCTCAGTATTGAGCTTTTAACACCGACCAACTTTATGAAGTGGAGGTCGTGCATGTAAAGTTATCTTCTTGGAGAGGATTTATGGGAAGTTGTGTGTGGAGACAACATGACAGAGGTTACTACTGCAACTAGGTCTGCTGAAGAGGTGAGCGCTTGGAGGAAAATGAATGCAAAGACTGAGTTTACTCTGAAGCGGACTATCTCACCGGAGCTCTTTGATCACATCCTTGGATGTTCATCTGCTGCTGAGATTTGGACTTTCCTTGATGGGTTGTTCAACAAGAAGAATGTAGCTCAACTACAGTTCTTGGAGAATGAGTTAGCAAGAGCCACTCAGGGAGACTTGTCTATCTCAACCTTCTTCCTAAAAATAAAGAACCTATGTGCTGAGTTAAAAGCGTTGGACCCATATGTGCCTATCTCGGAGGCGAAGCTCAAGAGGCACATCATTCATGGCTTGCGGAAGGAGTATGTGGCTTTTGTGACCTCTGTTCAAGGCTGGGCCATTCAGCCATTGTTGCTTGAGCTGGAGAACTTGCTGGCTTCGCGGGAGAGCTTAGCAAGGCAGATGGCTAATTTGACTGTCTCTAGAGGAGACAGTGAGGCACTCTTCTCAAGGAAGAAGAAGATGTTGGATCCGTAGTTGGATTTTGGCTAGGTTCAGTAATTAGGATGATTGACCCACCATGTATAGCCAAGGTCATGTCTTTGTGTCCTAGAGTTTAGGATAAGTCCTTAGAGTCAACCTTACGTGGACCAGCCAACAGAAGACTTAGAAATCTCAATACTTAGAAGAAAATCAAGTTCAGAAAGTGAGCTCGACATTCGTCGAAATCAGCTTTATGTTAATCGTGCTCCGCTCGACAAACTCAGAGTAAATTCTCTGAGTTGAGCTCGACGATATTCGATCTCAGGTCGACGAAGTCTGGAAGTTCAACTTAAACACATTCTGTCCAGAATACTTTCTTTGAACTCAGGTCGACGAAGTCCATTTATCAGCTCAACGAAATGTTTTCACATCTTCTGAATGAGATCGACTAATTCTTTTGACTATAAAATATTTCGTCAACCTCAGATCGAAGAATTTTTATTATTCGTCGAACGGAGTCTGCCGGTTCATATTCTGAAAACCTTATATCTATGTTTTCTTCGAGCTCTGTCCCACGCTTTCAGTTCTCTTGCACTTGATCTCTTTGTTTCTGTTCCAGGTGAATTCATGGCGATTCCGGAGAGCACTCTTTCCGCAATGAAATTTGACATGGGTTTTGATATTGACTTCGACTCCTTTCAGCATTCTGACCCGATATTTGTGAAAATTCTGAAATTATTTAAAGAACAAAATCTAAAGCAGTTCATGACTCACAGAATCAAGATAGCCATGACATGGTTAAAGGAATGGGTATTTACATCTACAACATCAAAAGATACTATGACAGGAACAATATCTGGTAATAACGTTTCCCTTTCCCCCACTGTACTAACTGAAGTTTTCGGTATACTGAATGGTGATGAAGCAATCGAAATGGATAATGAAGAATATGAGAATATGTTGATTAAGATGGGTCACTCTGGAGAGAACCCAAACAATTTGTTGAAAAAAAACTTATCTACTGAGTATAAGTTCTTGGCTGATGTTGTCGGGAAAGTGTTGCTAGGCAAACACATTGCCCACGACTACATCACCAGGCACCATTTCATAGTGATGGGTGCTCTGGTAGAGAAGAAAACATCAAACTGGGGCAACCTGCTATTTGAGTTAATCAAAAAGAAAAACAATAAGAAAGAAGTGTGTTTTGAACGGATTCTGGGAATCATCCTTCATGAAAAGGCTCCTGAACATCTGGTCTCCATGACAATGTTCATAAATGCCTCCAAGAGGCTTACCTCTGCCCTGTTTGGCAGATGGGATAGGAAGATCACCAAGCCATCCAAGGCTTCCTCATCAATAAGAACTTCTGAGAGCACTAGGTCCATAATAGTCGCTCCTCCTCTAGATGAAGTTCCTTCCTCCACCAACATTCCTTCTCCTCCTCAACCTCAACCACAACAACAACAACAACAACAACGTCTACCCACACCAACTCCATCACCAGTTCAATCTCCAGTTCCTACTTCACCAACTCACCAACAACATCAACCCACACCAGCATCAACCCCAGTTCCATCTCTTAAGCACATCACTCCACCTCAATCTCCACTTCCACCTCATTTAAATGACACACACCCTGACATATTTATCTCATCCCACACCTTCAATCTACTATTTCCTCCACCATCTCCACATCAAGAACCCATCTCCTCCCCCACAACAATAGTTCCCCTTTCTACAACTGCAACTCCCTCTATTGTCATCCCTCCACTCACCCAAACTGACATTCCCTCTACTATTCCTGACTACACACATACAGATATGTCCAGTGCATTCTCTGTCTCTTCAAATTATGGTCATCACACTCCATACTCCTCCACTGTTCCAGAATCTCTTTATCTCAACTTTTTTGATATTTCTAAAGACCTTTTGGAATTCATATCTCCCACCCTTAATAAGCTTATAACTGATGCTCTAGTTCCCCTTACTTATTTCATCACATCACTTTCTTCCAAAATTGCTGCTTTGACCCCTGTCCCTTCTTCTGGGGACTGGCTTCAGGACCCCCTAAAACCAGTCAGGGGGTGATGCTCTGTGATGAAGAAGCTCCAGTGGTTACTGCAGTAGCAGAAGCAACAACAGACTCAGTAATGACAAATTCTTTAGAAGAAGCAGCCACTCCTACTGAGCTCATAGATTTAATTGATTCTGATACAGATATGGATGAGTCAATTATAGCTGAAATAAATAATGTTGGCGATTATATTATAAATCTCACAGTTAATCTGAATTCTTTATTAGATTTATTCAATCTTGTTTACAGAAATAATATACCCAGCTTTGATGTACAACTATCCAAAGTTATAGTTCCATATACTGCACCAATAAGCCCCACAGTTGCCAAGCAACTTAAGGCTAGTTTTGCAGTAAAAAAGACACCAGTTGTACCATCCCCTTCCAAGGATAGTTCTTCTTCAGAAGCTATTTCAGCTCCAACATACAAGATGGATGACAGTCCTCTGCCATATCTGGATGAGATCATTATGGCAGATATAGAACAAGAAAATTTATTAGTTGCTGAAAATATTGTTGAAACAGTTGCTCCAGCTCTTCCAGAATCTTAAGCACATCCTCAGGCTGAAAAGACAATTTCCAAAGATCTTATGAAGGCTATTAATGCCTTATATGATAATCCTCAAGGATCTTCTGATGATGAAGATGAGGATAATGATTCTGATGATGATAGCTCTGCAGCAAAGAAGAAAGTCTCAAAGAAGAGAAAGGCTGCTCCCATTGTTGCTCCCAAACCAAATCCTACACATGATACACCATATTATATCCTATATAAAATCACTCCATATCTTGGGATGCCTGCTTGGATGTGGCTTTCAAAGAATGAAAAAAAAATCTAGAAAGAAAAGCAGGAGGTACTCTCCTCCCCCTCCTCAAAGAAACTAGAGAGGTACTCCTCCTCCTCCTCCACCTGCTGCTGGTGCTTCAGGCAAAACTTCTCAGAGGTCTACCTCTTATGCTCAAACCTATCATAAACATCAAGGTAGATCCTCAGCATCTCAAGGAAGCAGCAAGCAGAGGTATTCCACCAGCAAGCAACATCAACAATAGCAATAGCAACAACAAGCTCCTGAAATAGATAAAGCTAAAAATCCTAAAAGGCCAGAGTCTCCACCTATACCATTTGTGGATCCAGAAAATGAGACAACCTCAAGAATGTCCAGGTTCCAAGAACTTGTTGGACTATCAATGATCAATAAAGCTAAAGATGAAGGAAGAGATCCATCCCAATACTCTACAATGTCTACCTACAGAAAAGAAGAGTTAAAAAGGTATGAAAATGCTAATAAATTCTTTAATGTAGATGCTTAGATGAATCTACATCCAGAGGATGTTGTGCCCAGAGCTACCTCTATTAATATAATTGGAGATACTGATACGACAATGTCCAAGAGGCAAGCAGCTAATCCAAATAGAGAAATCAAATTTACATAGCCTTTTGAACAAGAGAAAGATGACAAGCAAAAAGAAAAGCTGAAGAAGAAGAAATGACATATTTTGTTTAGTTTCTGTCTGTCTGAACTTTATATTTGTTTACTGTCACAAAGCTACTGATTATGTACATATCTGCTGAATCATTTAAATTTTCTGCCAGATATATTTACTTTGCTTTGTGATCATTTTTTCTTTGTATTATTAGTGACCTCACCCAAATAGGGGGAGATTGTTGGATCCCTAGTTGGATTTGGGCTAGGTTTAATAATTACGATGATTGACCCACCATGTATAGCCAGGGTCATGTCTTTGTATCCTAGAGTTTAGGCTAAGTCCTTAGAATCAACCTTACATGGACCAGCCAACAGAAGACTTCAGAAGACTCAAGACTTAGAAGAAAATCAAGTTCAGAAAGTGAGTTTGACGTTCGTCGAACTCAGCTCAACGGTAGTCGTGCTCCGCTGGACGAACTCAGAGTAAATTCTCTGAGTTGATCTCGATGATATTCGAGCTCAGGTCGACGAAGTCTGGAAGTTCAACTTCAACACATTTTGTCCTGAATACTTTCTCTAAACTCAGGTCGACGAAGTGTATTTATCAACTCGACGAACTGTGACCATAGAATTGGCAAGTTATTCACAGAAAGCAGTTAGCTGAGCTCTGGTCGGTGATCTTGGATCACAGGTCGACGAACTTGGTTCTCAGGTAGACGAACAAACTTTCTCTGGTCGACGATTTCTATGAAGTTCCAGACTTAGAAATTTCCCTCAATTTCCGGTCCTATTTCATATATTATTTTGCAATAATTCCTGAGTAATTAATGCATATATTCTCTGAATATAGCCATTATTTGGCATCATTAATTATGGTCTTCATCAAGTAAATTACTTGCTTAATTAATTGGGACGGTTGGGGAAACTCATCAATGCAAATATTCTCCAGCCGATTTTCAGTCTCCAGGCCATCAGCAATTAATGCAGACAATTCGAAATTCAAAGGAGAATTTGATAGAGATATATAAAAGAGATTTTCTTCTCAGTCGTAAAGGAAAAGCACAAGCTACACAGAGAAGACTTACAGAAACATACTCAAGATCATCTCCATCTTCTCTATACAAAAAACATTTTGTTTTCTCCTTGACATCACTGAAGAAGAAGAACAACAACAAATACAAATCAAGAGTCTTCTTCAATCTTCAACTTCAGGAGCTCTCAAGGACAACATATTCAAATCAGTCCGGAGTTTCTGGATTTTCACAAGTCAAGGAAGAAGACCTACTACACCCTGTGCAAGGCTTCAAGTGATTTTTGGAGAAGCCTGGACAACAACAATTCACTTGTCTTCTCAGTTGCTTGAGAAAGAGAAGACATCATCAATCTCTCTCCCCCCTTTTGTATAAAAGGTTTATTAACTCCCTTCAAAAGTTTATTTGGTTTTTAGGCACCTGATCAAAAGCTTATAGGTGGCAGTCACCTGATCAAAACCTGCTAGTGGATTCCTACCAGAGTGGTAGAAGAGTGGATGTACCCAGGTTGGGGAACCACTATAAAAGTTTTTGTGTTGTCTGGTTGCCATTTTTCTTGTTGTTCTTACTGTGGCTCTGATAGATTAGGCTAGCTGTGCTATGTTAAATTAGATTGACAAAGATTGATCTTGCTTTCTGTTAATCTTGGTATCTCTTATTTTCATTACTCTGATAATATTTAAAATAGCAAAAATATTTTAGATTACTCTTTTCACCCCCCTCCTCTAGAGTAAATTATGCCTAACCTCATCTTTCAGAAGTGATGAGACAAGAAGAAGAAACCTGTTGGCGATGGTCCATCAACTTCATATGAGCAAGAGAAGAAATCCTCTTCTAAGAGTAGTGAGAAGAAGAAGGAAGGATCAAGGTGCTACAGGTGTAATAAGCCGGGTCACTTCAAATGAGACTGTAAGGTGAAGCTTCAGCCAGCTCGTGCTGCAGGCAAGGAGGAGGATTGTTCCAGTGCTGAGGGAGCTGGATGGGGGAATGGTTTCATGACGGGCATGTGTGTTTGTTCATTGTCTTCCATCGGCTACCAAGATGATAGGATCATCGACTCTGGGTGTGGTCATCACCTCACCGGGGATGAGTCAATATTTTCTTCGCTGCAGGCTTACTCAGTAAAAGATGTTATTATTACTACTGATGATTATGTGCATGAAATCGAGAAGGAGGGAGTTGTGTCTTTGGGTAGTGATAAGGGGCCACTCACGTTAAAGAATGTTTATCATGTACCAGGCATGAAGAAGAACCACTTCTCGATGACCAACGCAGTAGATGCAGGCTATCAGGTTTTGTAAGGCCCAACAGAAATGAGATTTCTCCGGAATATATCAGCGGTAAAGGATGATGTTGCTCACGTTGGAAGGAGAGTAAAGTACTTGTATGTTCTATCAACAAGCTCCTATGTTGATCAGATGAGAGCCAACGATAGCGCGGCTATCTAGCATGAAAGGTCGGGGCACGTCGGGATGGACAAGCTGAAAGCCATGGCGGTGAGGAGCCTTGTGAAAGGCTTTCCTAAGTTGGCATCCTTCTAAGATGGTCATGTTTGTGCTGGATGTCAATATGGAAAGGCACATCACCTTCCATTTGATAAGTCACAAACCATGTCTAAAGCACCACTGAAATGTGTTCATGGTAATCTGATGGGACCAACCGTCACTGCCAGTCTTGGTGGGAGCAAGTATATGCTCGTGTTGATTAATGACTATATGAGGTACACATGGGTGTACTTCATGAAGGAGAAGTCAGATGTTTTCTGATTGTTCGTGGAGTTCAAGGAGCTGGTAGAGGGCCGGCTTGGCCTGCAGATCAAGAAGTTGAGAACGGACAATGGAGGTGAGTTCGTTTCAACTGAGTTCTCTAACTTCTGTAGGAAGCAAGACATCCAGAGGGGGCTTACTTTTGCACATACTCCACAACAAAATGGAGTAGCGGAGAGGGAGATCTATCATTTGATGGAAACCTGCAAATATTAGCTTCATGTAAAAGGCATTTTGAGGTCCTTTTGGGCAGAAGGAATGGCCTGCGTAACATATGTCATCAATCGGAGTCCTCTGAGTCCGATCAACATAAATTCTCCTCATGAGCTGATGTTCAAGGAGAATCCTAGTGTTGAACACCTTCGGGTGTTTGGATCAACCTTCTACGTACACGTCTTGGATGCAACACCCCAAAAAGGTGTAGGAGGTAACAGGCTAACAAGTCGAACAAGGTTCGATGAACGATGAACGGAGTTCGACTAAAGCGTTGAACGGGGTTCGACGAACGTCGAACAGGGTCCGACGAACATCGAACGGGGTTCAAAGAATATGGATCTGTTATGCATTAGCACCTGTTCGACGAACTGAGGCTCGTTCGATGAACTCCCTCCCGTTCAACGAATTTCGTTCGACGAACTCGACCCCGTTCGATGAATTGTCGAAATAAGATATCGTCGTAGTGACGACTCGTGTCAGGTGGCAGGTGTGCGGCCAATGAGCGGTGGTTGACTTTTTCAGCTTAAACCCGGTCCATTACTTTGTTTTGATAAGTTTATCATGTGGCTGAGGTGAAACCCGAGGCCACATATGCAGAGGGATGGGAGTGAGGAGGTCATTCTTTTCTTTTCTCTCTCTCTCTCTTCCTTGCATACCAGTTCTGGAGCAGAGAACTCTCGGCTGTTGCTAGGGTTTGGGTGGAACTTGTTAAAGTTGCTGGAGAAGATCTTGTGGCTGGAATCAAGATCCGAAGCTAGAATCGCGAAGGGGAAAGTGAGGCGCCTCTTTCCAGCCGTGTAGAAAAGCATTGTCATGGCTCCAAAGAAAATTCAAAGGGTAACGATCTTCCTCCTTGGTCATGTGAAGTCCTTATTTTGGCATATGCTTGGAATCACCCACCAAAAGGTGGAGTGTTGAGGGATTTCCGTTGGCTTGATTCTTGAAATCCCCAATACGTCTGCATATAGATCCGAAAATGTGTAGTATGGAATAAGAATGTTGTGTGAAGCCCATTTGGTCAGGTTAGTCTAGATTGGTGAAACTTTATTTTACGCACTAGAGAATACTCTGCATATAAACGGGTATTTTGTGGAGTCGGTGGGTTGTGCCTGTGAAGTGGAGTAACAGGAAGTACTGGAGCGGAATTCCAGGAAAATACCCTCGAAATTCATGTGTTGTATGCTATGAAAGTCCAGTGTTTCTGGCACTACAGTTGGCTGCAGGGTTTTCTGGATAGTTGGTCCAGTTATGGTTGGGGCTGGGTACAGAAAGAGTGTTCTGTCGCTAACGTCAGACGATAGTAGTTGTGTAACACCCTAAATTTCAGAATTGGGAAAAATGGGGTGACTTGGCCTGGGACACGGGCATGTCCCAGGGAGTGTCCTGCTCGGGTGAGCAGCCGACGAGAGGTCAACGAAATTTCATTCGACGCAGAATCAGGGAACACGCCCTCTGATACGGGCGTATCATAGGTCGTGTCCTTTGTAGGTCGACGAACTTCAGCTCGACGAAGTTGAGCTGGGGCGTGTCAGCTGCCGTGTATGGGCACACGGCCTGGGACACGGGCGTGTCACAGGCCGTATCCTTTTCAAGATGTGCCCAAGACAATGAGGCCTAGTGAACACGGGCAGGACATGGGTGTGTCATGGGGTACACTGCTTTGGACACGGGCGTGTCACTAGCCGTGTCCCGCTCGTGTTGAAATTGATTTTGTGCATCATGTAGTACACTACCACAGACACGAGCGTGTCTAAAGGTGTGTCAGGTGACACGGCCCGTGATACTGGTCTGTCACATGGTCGTGTACTGGTCTGGATGAGTCGGTTGAGCACCGCTTAGGGAACACGGATAGTGACACGGGCGTGTCACAGGCCGTGTCAGGCAAAAAAATATGATTTTGTGGCAAATCGTGGCAGTCCATTCCTTCAGCTGGGATCCAAAGGCTGAGCTTCCTCCCTATGGCCTTAAGGCCGGGAAATGAGTTGGAATAACTCATTTGATGTTATCCATTCTCTTTCTACATACCTAGAGAGAGAAGGAGGAGGAGGAGGAAGAGGAGCCGTCCACCGGTGGTGCTGTGACGTTCTGACGAGAGATCCGAGGCCAGCGTTGTGGAGGAAAAGTCGTTGCGGTTCTTTCCAGCCAGCTAGGAGCTCAATGCGCCGAAGCGATCTTAGAGGGTAATGAATTTTCTTCCTAGCCATATGAAGTCTTCCTTTTTGGCATATGCATATGATTCCCCCACCAGAGGGTGGCTGATTGTGCGAATCTCTTGTGTTGATTCATGGAATCCCCAATCATTTGGCATATAGATTCGAAAAATGAGTACAGAATAGGCATGTTGTGTGAAGCTCATCTGGACATGTTGGTCTGGATTGGTGATGCTGCATATACGCATCGGAGAAGACTCTGTGATAAACGTGTAGTTTAGGAGTCGACGGGTTGAACCTATGAAGGGCAGTAGCGGGAAGTACTAGAGTGGTAGTCCAGGAAAATACCCTTGTGATTCTTGTGCTATTGGTTTATACCTGTGAAGGGGAGTAGCAGGAAGTACTGGACGAGATGTCCAGGAAATACCCTTTGTAATGCTTGATGTTCATGGGTGGACCTGTGAAGGAGAGTAGCAGGAAGTACTGGCGTGGTAAGCCAGAAAAATACCTTTGACATTTGTGATATTTGCAGGGTTGTACCTGTGAAGGGGAGTAGCATGAAGTACTGGTGTGCCCAGGAAAGACCCTCTGATATATGATGTGTAATGGGTGTGATGTTAAGTACTAATGCGCCCAGGAAAACACCCAGGCTTTATGCCAAACAGGTTCGGTGAGACCGACCCGCACCTTTATTTAGCCACAAGTACGTCGTACTCGTTGATGGCAAGGAGATTTGAGCAACAGGGGGTGGAGGATCCTACCTGCGTTATGTCCGTCCGATGTGATACCAGAAGGTGCGGTCTGTTGGAGCACATAGCGAGAGTCTTAGGCCTCCGCGTCGTGATACAATGGGGGGGCTACGGGCCAATCTCGGTTCACTAAGACTATAATCTCCGGCTACACACCATGGAGTAAATGCTCAATTGATTTGTCGTTGGGTTGCGACCCTGATATGGTGGTGGGCAACTGGTTCGCCGGTACACCAAGAATGTGCCCTGACTGCACGGATCATCGGGCCGCATGGCTGACAGTTGTGATGGAATGTTTGTGCATGAGTGCACAATATGTAATGTATATATATGCATGAAATGCTATGCCTGCAGGGAAGAAATACCACCACCCCAGAAAAGGGGTAAGGTCATTATAATTTGGTCAGCTGAATGCTGGCTATTGCCTGTTTGCCACAGTTGGGTGGGCTGTCCCTGTGCAGGTGCTGGAGAGCCAAGCGGGACGCATAAAGGCTGAAGTTCCTGCTGTTTTTGCTGCCGCCGCTAGCCCTTGAAGGCTAAATGAAATGCTATGTTTGTTTATACATGGCCGGCCTGCGCGCCAATGTTTGAGGCCACTGTTGTGTAAAGCCCTGTAAGGCCATAAGGCTGACTGTTTTATATTTGGACATTCCTATACTAATGTATAAAATGTGGAACTTTTATGTGGTGGACATTCCTGTGTATGAGTTTAGCTTCGTGTTATATGCTTCTGCTAGAATGCAATGAGTTAGGATGCGCAACTCTGGTATCACACTGTGACTTCCCCGCCTGTTTTATGGTATATAATGTGGGGCCCCGGCCGGACCTTCTAGTATATACCTGTGAACGGATGGAGTCGTTACATTTTTATTATACACTGTCTCAGTCTTTCCATTTCAAAGTCGTGTTCGACTTCTTTTGTGTGGTGGCGAGCACGTGTCTGTGCGAACCGCGTTAACACTAAGGAACTCGTGAATGTCCACATTAGGAATGCAAATACATGTGTTTGAGGAACCTGCACATTCCTATTTTGTTGTGATTGTTTGTGTACGGTCGCTAATGTGCGTGTCTTGTCCACCTTTAGGTGACGCGAAGTGGTGCTGGGCAATCAAAGCCCCAACGTTCTGATGAAAGTATGGCACCAGTTGAGGTGCCTACACCTCCATCTTCTACATAAACTGTGTGATTAGTTGCCGAGGCCTTGTTTGCCATGATGCAAGCACAGCCGATAGGGCAGGCGCAAGGGCAGGCACAGCCGACCGTGAGGCCAAAATAGGTTGCGGCGAGGCCAGAACCTGTAGCGGCTGTGAATCGTCGAGCAACTGAGAAGCAGTTAAAGCAGTTCATGAGTTTCAACCCACCTACGTTTACGGGCATGGGCCCCCTACGCAGGCAGAAACTGGTTGTCGCGCGTCAAGCGGATCATGATGGCGATTGGAATGGAGGAACATCAAAAAGTCACCTTAGCCACCTTCTTGCTGGAAGGAGACGCTCGTCTACGGTGGGATGAGATGGAACTACATCACTTAGCGGGTCGAACATTAACACAAGTGCCGATGGAGGAATTCTCGAGACTCTTCCTGGCAAAGCACCTTCCGGCGGCACAGCGTATTGCCATGGAGAACGAATTCCAATGGCTGATGCAAGATGAAGGAAGTGTGGAAGCTTACCTGCATGAGTTTACACATTTGGGACAGTATGTGGGTTCGATCTTTGCTGATGAGCAGAGGAAGACGAATAGGTTCTATGAAGGACTGCGGGACGAGCTATGATTCCTGCTCTCTAGTTCTGTGAACGAAGGCTTCCAGGCGTTAGTTGACACTGCGTGCGCGCTGGAAAAGGACATGAAGAGGGTGCAAGGGAAGCTGGCCTTGGTTGTAACACAGCTAGAGTTTAAGGTACCCCGACCTGGGAAAGCGTATTATAAGAAGAGATGGGGAAAGAAGTCCAAGGCGGCTAGACAACCTCCTTCTTCGGTTACATCAGGAGCAACGTCGGGGTCCACTTCAAGGACGGAGACTCGTACGTGCTTTAATTATGGACGGAGGGGGAATATAGCCCGTGATTGTCGGGTGCCGCCAAAGAGTGAAAAGAAGGCAGGAGCGTCATATGTGGAGAAAGGAAAAGCAGTGGTGGAATCCTCTACATCGCAGGCGTAGCCCTGAGTCTACAATCTTGGCCTGTAGGAGTCCATTAAGCAGAGTGACGTCGTCACATGTACGAGTTAAGTTATTGGTTGTTTTATTGCTTGTATGCTTTGGTTATTGCATATTTGTATGCGGCTTGTGTATGTGACAAGATTGTCACAGGCTTTGTGATGATTCGGGACACGCTAACGCAAACACTGTTTGATACGGGTGCGTCGCATTCTTTTTTGTCTCACGATTTCATAGCTCGACTTGGGATACTTAGTCGCGCAAAGACAGATAGCGTCTGGGTGGTGTTGCTGAATGGCTGTTTGATGCTCGCGATCGAGCTTGCGATGTGGCGGTCCAAATAGGAAATCGGGAATTCTGTTTGACTGCATCTGTATTGCCGATCTCGAAATTCGACGTGATCTTTGGTATGGATTGGCTCGCGGAGCATCATGCCTTGATTGATTGTTATGCCAAAGAAATCATGTTGGGCCAGAATACTGAGCAGGAGACGAAGTTCGAAGGGATGCGAGGAGTGGGCGGAACATTGATGCGTGCACTCCAAGTAGTCAAGGCTGTTCAGAAAGGCGCGGAGTGCTACTTCGCGCTAATTCAAACTATTGAGCCCAAGGCCGGTGTGAGTGATTTTCCGATTGTATCAGAATTTGCAAATGTGCTTCCCAAGGATCTCCCTGGGCTACCACCCCAGCGAGAGATTGACTTCACGATCGAGTTGGTGTCAGGTGCGAAACCTGTGGCCTGCTCACCATATCGCATCGCGCCAAAGGAAATGGCGGATTTAAAAGTCCAACTGCAAGAGTTACTGGAGCAGGGTTATATACGCCCAAGCATGTCACCTTTGAGCGCGCCTATTCTATTTGTGAAAAAGAAAGACGGCGGCTTGCGGTTATGTATTGACAACAGCGAACTGAACAAGCTGACCGAGAAGAATAAGTATCTAATTCCCCGGATTGATGAGTTGTTCGATCAGCTGGTGGGATCAACTGTCTACTCGAAGTTGGATTTGAAGTCTGTTTATTACCAGTTGAGGATACGGGAGGAAGATATTCCCAAAACCGCATTTGGAATACGATACGGGAATTATGAGTTCACGGTAATGCCGTTTGGGTTGTGCCATACGCCCTCGGTGTTTATGGACTTGATCCACCGAACATTCCGAGAGTACCTGGATCTGTTCGTGATTGTGTTCATTGATGATATTCTGTTGTACTCGCAATCGGAAGCCGATCATGAGAAGTACTTGCGGTTAGTGTTGTAGACATTGACAAAGAATAAGCTATATGCCAAGTTCTCAAAGTGCGAGTTTTGGCCATCGTCGGTGGCTTTTCTGGGCCATATGGTTAGCGGAGAGGGCATAGCAGTGGATCCGGCGAAGATAAAGGCCATACAGGACTGGCCAGTGTTGTCTTCGGTGGCCGAGGTCAGGAGCTTCCATGGACTGGCGGGCTACTATCGAAGATTTGTTGCAAACTTCTCGCGGATCGCTTTACCTTTAACCACACTGACGAGAAAGGATCAGAAGTTCGTTTGGACGCCGGAGTTTGCACGAGCTTTTGAAGAGCTGAAGTGTCGATTGACCACGACGCATGTTTTGACGTCGCCATGTGGCACTAATGGATTTGAGATCTACAGTGATGCTTCAGGGAGCGGCTTAGACTGAGTTCTTCTACAAAATGGGAAAGTAATTGCTTATGGCTCTCTCCAATTGAAGGTGCATGAACGAAATTATCCCGTCCACGACCTAGAGTTGGCGGCGGTGATCTTTGCACTAAAATTGTGGAGGCATTACCTGTATGGCGTGAAAGTGGAAATCTATACAAACCACAAGAGCCTAAAGTATTTGTTGGAGTAGAAGGACCTGAATATGTGACAACGAAGGTGGTTGGAGTTCCTTGTGGACTACACCTTTGTGATTCATTATACTCCCGTGAAGGAAAATGTGGTCGTGGATGCCTTGAGCCAGAGAGCTCCGGTAAGGGCAAGCTGGTTGCAGAGGCACAATGAACGTCTAATCCAGGAGTTGGAAGCGATGGAGATATCTTGTGTTGACAAGAATGCGATAGCCAATGCATGTTTGGACTGGACGGAGGTGCAGTGTGACCTTGCGGACAGAGTTCGACAAGCAACGGAGCTAGATGATAGTCTCCAACGCTATGCCAAGGACGGGCCAGAGGGCAAATTCTCCTGGGATGATGGCCTTTTGCGGAAAGAGGGTCATTTGTGCGTCCCGAGTTTGGGCAAATTGAGGGAAGAGTTGATGTATGAGGCGCACTATACGAAGTACTCAATTCACCGTGGGAGCACAAAGATGTTCAGGAATATGAAGAAACTGTTCTGGTGGCCAGGACTGAAGAAGGATGTCGCTCATTATGTGGCCAAATGCCAAACTTGCGCTTTGGTGAAGGCGGAATGCCAGAAGCCTGGCGGTTTCTTGAAGTCGTTGCCGATTCCGGAATGAAAGTTTGACGATATTTCTATGGATTTCGTGCACGGGTTGCCAAGATCTCAGCGCGGAAATGATTCCATATGGGTGATTGTGGACCGGCTGACAAAGGTGGCGCACTTCCTTCCGAACAAACGGGACGATTCGGTGGAGAGTTTGGCAAAGCTGTATGTGGAGCAGATCGTACGGCTACACGGTGTTCCTAAGAGCATCGTAAGTGATCGTGATGGGCGGTTCACATGAAGTGACTGGAGGCTAATCCATCAGCTGTTGGGCACTAAATTGGCATTCAGTACGACCTTTCATCCCCAAATGGATGGCCAGACTGAGAGGACCAACAGAACCATGGAGGATATGCTCCGGATGTGCGCCCTAGACTTTGGGAAGAGATGGGAAGATCATCTCTATCTGGTGGAGTTTGCCTACAACAACAGCTACCAAGTGAGCATCGGTATGACACCGTTTGAAGCTTTGTATGGTCGAAAGTGTCATACACCGTTGGCTTGGGCAGTGGTAGGTGAATCTAAACTTTATAGGCGTAACGAAGTCGAGGAAGCGAACTCGACAATACGTACGATTCGCGAAAGGCTACTGATAGCCCAGGATCGTCAAGCAAAGTACTACAACGCCAAGCACCGTAATGTGGAGTTCGCGGTGGGTGATTGGGTATACTTGAAGATCAAACCCTTCAAAGGCGTGTCCAGGATTCGACGTCTGAAAAAGTTGAGTCTTAGATACCTTGGTCCATTTGAAGTGGTAGAACAAGTCGGGGAGGCTGCATATCGGCTAGCTCTTTCGACAGACTTGGGTGGATTACATGATGTGTTTCATATCTCGGTGCTTCAGAAGGCCGTCAAAGATCCAGCTCAGGTGATCGAGAATGATCGTGTTCCGGTGGAGTATGGGCTAACGACGAAGGTTAGGCCCATACGGACTGAAGATCGTGCCGATAAACAGTTGCAAAAAAAGATGATCGGGATGGTCAAAGTCCGGTGAGACAATTATGGTCGTGAAGAACTCACATGGGAGCGAGAGCAGACCATGCGAGCTGAATTTCCCGAGCTCTTTGTGTAATTGTTATGCAGTGCGTGTCACGTTGTATTGAAGACGTATGAAATGGAATCCTTCTAATTAAGTTCCTTACTTTATGCAAATTTCAGGGACGAAATTTTGTAAGGAGGGGAGGGTTGTAACACCCTAAATTTCAGAATTAGGAAAAATGGGGTGACATAGCCTGGGACGCGGGCGTGTCCCAGGGCATGTC
Organism: Platanthera guangdongensis; assembly: GCA_039583875.1. NCBI lineage: Eukaryota > Viridiplantae > Streptophyta > Magnoliopsida > Asparagales > Orchidaceae > Platanthera > Platanthera guangdongensis. The sequence continues at coordinate 116,241,711 of CM077147.1, read as the reverse complement.
CTGCTCGGGTGAGTAGCCGGTGAGAGGTCGACGAAATTTCGTTCGACGAAGAATGAGGGCACACGCCCTCTAACACGGGCGTGTCAGAGTCCTGTCCTTTGTGGGTCGACGAACTTCAGCTCGATGAAGTGGAGCTGGGGCATGTCAGCTGCCGTGTATGGGCACACGGCATGGGACACGGGCGTGTCATAGGTCGTGGCCTTTTCTGGATGTGCCCAAGGCAATGAGGCCTGTCGAACACGGGCAAGACATGGGTGTGTCATGGGGTACACGGATTTGGACACGGGAGTATCACTAGCCGTATCCCGCTCGGGTTGAAATTGATTTTGTACAACATGAAGTACACGGCCACAAACACGGGCATGTCTGAAGGCGTGTCAGGTGACACGGCCCGTGACACAGGTGTGTCACATGGGCATGTACTGGTCTGGATGAGTCGGTTGAGCACCGCTTAGGGAACACGGCCAGTGACACGGGCGTGTTATAGGCCGTGTTAGGCAAAAAAATATGATTTTGTGGCAAATCATGGTCGTCCATTCCTTCAGCTGGGATCCAAAGGCTGAGCTTCCTCCCTGTGGCCTTAAGGCCGGGAAATGAGTTGGAATGACTCATTTGATGTTGGCCATTCTCTTTCTACATACCTAGAGAGAGAAGGAGGAGGATGAGGAGGAAGAGTAGCCGGACACCGGTGGTGCTGCGACGTTTCGACGAGAGATCCGAGGCCAGAGTAGTGGAGGAAAAGCAGTTGCAGTTCTTTCCAGCCAGCTAGGAGCTCATAGCGCCGAAGAAATCTTTGAGGGTAATGACTTTTCTTCCTAGCCATGTGAAGGCTTCCTTTTTGGCATATGCATATGATTCCCCCACTAGAGGGTGGCTGATTGTGGGAGTCTCTTGGGTTGATTCATGGAATCCCCAATCATTTGGCATATAGATCCGGAAAAGGAGTACGGAATAGGCATGTTGTGTGAAGCCCATCTAGATAGGTTGGTCTGGATTGGTGATTTTGCATATACACACTAGAGAAGACTCCGTGATAAACGTGTAGTTTAGGAGTCGACGGGTTGAACCTGTGAAGGGCAGTAGAATGAAGTATTGGAGTGGTAGTCCAGGAAAATACCCTTGTGATGCTTGTGCTATTGGGTTATACCTGTGAAGGGTAGTAGCAGGAAGTACTGGATGGGATGTCCAGGAAATACCCTTTGTAATGCTTGATGTTCATGGGTGGACCTATGAAGGGGAGTAGCAGGAAGTACTGGAGTGGTAAGCCAGGAAACTACCCTTGACATTTGTGATATTTACGGGGTTATACCTGTGAAGGGGAGTAGCAGGAAGTACTGGTGTGCCCAGGAAAGACCCTCTGATATGTGATGTGTAATGGGTATGATGTTAAGTACTGGTGCTCCTAGGAAAACACCCAGGCTTTATGCCAAACAGGTTCGGTGAGACCGACCTGCGCCTTTATTTAGTCGCGAGTACACCGTACTCAGTGATGGCAAGGAGATTTGAGCAACGTGGGGTGGAGGATCCGACCTGCGTTATGTCTGTCCGACGTGAGACCAGAAGGTGTGGTCTGTTGGGGCGCATAGCGAGAGTCTTAGGCCTACACGTCGTGATACAATGGGGGGCTATGGGCCAATCCCGGTTCACTAAGACTATAATCTCTGGCTGCACGCCATCGAGTAAATGCTCAATTAAATTGTTGTTGGGTTGCGACCCTAATACGGTGGTGGGCAACTTCTTCGCCGGTACACCAACAATGTGCCCTGACTGCACGGATCGTCGGGCCGCATGGCTGACAGTTGTGATGGAATGTTTGTGCATGAGTGCACAATATGTAATGTATATATATGCATGAAATGCTATGCCTGCAGGGAAGAAATACCACCACCCCAGAAAAGGGGTAAGGTCATTATAATTTGGTCAGCTGAATGCTGGCCATTGCCTGTTTGCCACAGTTGGGTGGGCTATCCCTGTGCAGGTGCTGGAGAGCCAAGCGGGACGCATAAAGGCTGAAGTTCCTGCTATTTTTGCTGCCGCCGCTAGCCCTTGAAGGCTAAATGAAATGCTATGTTTGTTTATACATGGCCGGCCTACGCGCCAATGTTTGAGACCACTGTTGTGTAAAGCCCTGTAAGGCCATAAGGCTGACTGTTTTGTATTTGAACATTCCTATACTAATGTATAAAATATGGAACTTTTATATGGTGGGCATTCCTGTGTGTGAGTTCAGCTTCGTGTTATAGGCTTCCGCTATAATCTAATGAGTTAGGATGCACGACTCTGGTATCACATTGTGACTTCTCTGCCTATTTTATGGTATATGTTGTGGGGCCCCGGTCGGACCTTCTAGTATATACCTGTGAACGGATGGAGTCATTACAGGTTGTCGCTGGCGATAGCTCCCACCTAACCTATGATTGTGAAAGCCAGTCCTTGGAGAACAGTACAGCTATTGTGAGCTATGCTCTCTTGAAGGTCAGTGAGCTGAACGGACAAGGGGAAGCCGACCCGCGTCAGTCTAGACATTGAACTGACAATTTTGAGCAACGGGCAAGGGCTGAACTTTATCCTCATTATGGTTGTCTAACTTGAGTGCCTAAGTTATTGGCTTCGTTAGGATCACATAATAAGAGTCTTGGTCTGTCCGCCATCAAGACTAAAGACTCTGGTCGTGGGCCATGGAGCATGAATGCTCAATGTTTACTGTTGGGTCAATCACCTGAGAATGGTGGTGGGACCCTGGTTTTTCGGTACACCGATAATGTGTCCTGAGTACACGGAGCATTGGGTCGTGCAGTCGACGTTTGTGATATATTGAACTATACGTGAGTGCATGTTTTGTGATATATCTGCTTGTGAAAATGCTATGTGTGTAGGGAAGGAATACCACTACCCCGGGAAAGGGGTAAGGTCATTATGAATTGGTCAACTCAATGTTGACCGTTGCTTTCTTTACCACCATTACACTGGATTGTCCCCATGCAGGTGCTGGAGAGCCGAGCGGGAAATAGTGGGTTGAAGACCTTTCTACTGCTATGCTGGCCCTCGAAGGCCGAATGAAGAAACGTTTTTGCTATTTTCATGTGTGGCCGGTCTGCATGCCGGTGTATGTAATCCACACTTGTGAAGAATAACTGTAAGACCTTAAGGCCAAACATTTTATGTATTTTGTATACATTCCCGTGAGATATATAAATGTGGTTGTTTATATATAGTGGACATTTATGGCCGATGAGTTCAGTATTAACCCTTAATGCTTCCACTAGAATGATCTGAGTTAGGAGGCGTGTACTAGTCTTTGATCGTAACCTGCAATCTCGCCGCCTGTTTGTGGCATATGGTGTGGGGCCCCGGCCGGACCCTCTATTATATGTCATGTAACAAATGAAAGTGTTATAATTTGGTATCACTTGTCTTGATGTTCCTCCTTCGAATTCGTAGTCGAATTCTTTTGAGGGGTGGCGCGCACGTGTATGTGCGACCCGTTATAACACAAATGAACTCAAGAATGTACATTAAAGAATGCAAATACAGCTGTTTGAGGAACCTGCACGTTCCTACTATATTGTTGTTGCTTTTGCAAAGTCGCTAAAGTGTTTCTTTTACACGTATAGGTGACTCGAAGTGGTGCGGGTCAGTGTGAGCCCCGACATTCTAATGAGAGTACGACACCAGCTGAGGTGACTACACTTCCTCCATCTGCAGAGACAGTACGCTTAGTTACTGAGGTGTTATTTGCAATGATCCAAGCACAACCTACTGGGCAGGCGCAGTCTGCAGTGATGCCAGGATAGGTTGGTGTGAGGCCCATACCTGATGCAGCTGTTGTAGATCCACGAGCAGCAGAAGGGCAACTAAAGTAGTTTATGAGCTTCAATCCTCCTACGTTTGCAGGGGCAAGAACCCCGACACAGGTAGAGGATTGGCTTGTACGTGTCAAGAGGATTTTGACGGCGATAAGAACTGAGGAGGAACAGAGAGTCAGCTTAGCCACTTTCCTGTTGGAAGGAGAGGCTTGTCTTTGGTGGGACAAAATGGAGTTGCACCACTTAGCGGGCATACAACTAACGGAAGTCTCGATAGAGGAGTTTTTGAGACTGTTCTTCACAAAGTACTTGTCATCGGTGCAACATATAGCCATGGAAAATGAATTCCAACATCTAACTCAGGGAGAAAGTAGTGTTGATGCATACTTACATGAGTTTACAAGGTTGGGACATTATGTAGGATCTATCTTTGCTGACGAAGAGTGTAAAACCAATTGGTTCTACGAAAGGTTGCAAGATGAGCTGAGATTCCTGCTCTCGAGTTCGGTAAACCAGGGGTTTCAAGCATTGCTTGATACGACTCATGCGTTGGAGAAAGATATGAAGCAGGTATAGGGTAAGAGGGACTTGACTGTGATAAAGCCTGAGTTCAAAGTGCCGCACCCGGGAAAATCGAACTACCGAAGGAAGTGGAGTAAGAGATCCATGCCTTCTACACAGGCTCCCTCTACTATTGCGTCTGGAGTAACTTCTAGGCAAGACCCTCGTGCTTGTTATACTTTTGGTAAGGTGGGTCATCAAGCCCGTGACTGTCGGGTTGGTACGCCAAAGGGTGAGAAGAAGACAGGAGCGTCATATGCTGAAAAGGGAAAGGCAGTGGTGGAGCCCTCTGCATCCCAGGCGCAACCTCGAGTGTATAACCTTGGCCAATAGGAGGCCATAAAGTAAAGTGACGTCATCACAGGTATGAGTTAAGATATTGTGTTATTGCTTTTGATACTTCATACCTTGTATGTAGATTGTGTATGATGTGTTTGTATTAGGCTTTGTCCTAATTCGGGACTGTCCGGTGAGAGCACTGTTTGATACGGGTGCTTTAGATTCATTTCTATATGGGGACTTTGTTTCATGGATCGAGGTGCTGATTCGTATGACGACAGATAGTGTGAAGGTGTTATTACCGAACGGATGTGTGATGCATGCGGATAGGACTTGCTCTGTGGAGGTACAAATAAGAAGTTGGAGTTTCAGATTGGAAGCATCTGTGCTGCCGATATTGTAATTTGATGTGATCTTTGGTATGGACTGGCTCTCGAAGCAGCGTGCCTTTATCGATTGCAATTCAAAGGATATCACACTGGGACATAATATCGAGCTAGAGATGAAATTCGCTGGTATGCGAGGATAGAGCAAATTGTTGATGTCTGCTCTCCAAGTCACCAAAGCTGTTCAGAAGGGCGCGGAGTTATTCTTGACGCTTATACATGTTGTTGAGCTAAAAGCCAGTGTGAGTGATGTTCTGATTGTTTCAGAGTATGCTGATGTGTTTTCGAAGGAGCTTTCGGGGTTACCACCCCAGCGAGAGATTGACTTCTCTATTGAGTTGGTGCCAGGTGCAATACCTGTGGCCCGCTCGCCATATCGTGTAGCGCCAAAGTAAATGGCGGAATTGAAAGTTCAACTACAAGAGTTGTTGGAACAAGGATATATACGTCCAAGTATGTCATCTTGCAGCACACCTGTTCTTTTTGTGAAAAATAAGGACGGTAGTCTGCATTTGTGCATCAACTATCGAGAATTGAACAAGCTGACGGAGAAGAACAAGTATCTGATACTTCGAATTGATGACTTGTTTGATCAACTAGTGGGATCAACCATCTATTATAAATTAGACTTAAATTCTGGTTACTACCAGTTGAGGATTCGAGAAGATGACATTCCCAAGACAGCATTTGGAGCACGATATGGTCATTATGAGTTCATGGTAATGTCATTTAGGCTAACAAATGCGCCATCGACGTTCATGGACCTAATGCACCGAATATTTCGTGAGTACTTGGACTTATTTGTAATCGTCTTTATTGAGACATTCTAGTGTACTCTCAGTCGGAAGAAGATCATGCGAACCATTTACGGATGGTGTTGCATACCCTGAGGAGAAACAAGCTCTACGCCAAGATCTCAAAGTGTTAGTTCTGGCTGTCATCAGTGGCTTTTCTTGGTCATGTGGTGAGTGGAGAGGGCATTGCGGTGGATCCGTCAAATATAAGAGCCATACGGGAGTGGCCAGTGTTGTCTTCTATGGCCGAAGTTAGGAGTTTCCTTGGACCAGCGGGCTACTACACATGTTTCGTAGAAAACGTCTCACAGATCGCTTTGCCACTTACCACATTAACGAGGAAGGATCAGAAGTTCATTTGGATTCCAGAGTGTGCTCGAGCTTTTGAAGTGCTGAAGAGTCGCTTGACCACAGTGTCAATCTTGACGTCGCCATGTGGTTCAGACGGCTTTGAAGTCTATAGTGATGCATTAGGGAGCGGCTTGGGCTGCGTTTTTATTCAGTTTGGAAAGGTAATTGCTTATGACACGTGCCAATTGAATGTGCATGAGCTGAACTATCCCGTCAACGACTTGGACTTGGCGGCTGTGATTTTTGCACTAAAACCGTGGCTTCATTATTTATATGGCGTGAAGGTGGATATATTCACAAACCATAAGAGCCTAAAGTATCTATTGGATCAGAAGGATCTCAACTTGCGACAACGTAGTTGGATAGAGTTCCTTGGGGACTACACCTTACAGATTCATTATACTCCAGGGAAGGGAAAGTCACCGCAAATTCCTTGAGTCGTAGAACTCTGGCAAAGGCAACTTGGTTGCAGATGCATGATGAGCGTCTAATCCAGGAGTTGGTAGCTTTAGAGATTTCTTGTGTTGACAAGAATTCCACAGCAAATGCGTTCCTGAACTAGATGGAGGTAGAGTATGACCTTATGGACAGAGTGCGGCGAGCAACAAAACTTGATGAAAGTTTACAACGCTATGCAGTGGATGGGTCAACTGACCAATTCTCCTAGGATGACGGCCTTTTGTGAAAAGATGGTCATTTGTGCATCCCGAATATGGGTAAGCTAAAAGAAGAATTGATGTATGAAGCTCACTTCACGAAGTATTCAATTCACCCAGGGAGCACAAAGATGCACAAAGACATGAAGAAGCTGTTCTGGTGGCCGGGCATGAAGAAAGACATAACACATTACGTGGCTAAATGTCAGACATGTGCCTTAGTGAAAGTAGAATGTCAGAATCTTGGAGGTTTCCTAAAGTCTCTACCTATTCCGGAATGGAAATTTGATCACATTTCGATGGATTTCGTGTACGGTTTACCGAGATCTGAAAGCGGAAATGATTATGTTTGGGTGATCGTGGACCGATTGACTAAAGTGGCGCGCTTCGTTCTGAACAGGAGAGACAATCCAGTGGAAATCTTGGCTAAGTTTTACGCCGAGCAAATAATACGATTGCATGGAGTGCCCCGTAGCATCGTAAGTGATCGAGACGGGCGCTTTATTTTGAATGATTGGAGGCTAATCCATCAATTGTTGGGGACAAAATTAGCATTCAGTACGGTCTTTCATCCACAAATGGATGGCTAGATTGAGAGGAACAACATAACGATGGAGGACATGCTCCGAATGTGTGCCTCAGATTTCAGTAAGAGGTGGGAAGACCATCTCTATATGGTAGAGTTCATCTACAATAATAGCTATCAAACTAGTATAAATATGCAGCCTTTTGAACCTTTGTGAGGTAGGAAGTGTCGTACACCATTAGCATGGGCGAAAATAGGTAAATCTAAGTTGTATAAGCGTAAGGAAGTTGAAGAGGCTAATTCGACAATACATTATATCCGGGAAAGGCTATTGATAGCCCAAGATAGGCAGGCAAAGTATTACAACGCCAAGCACCAAAACATAGAGTTTGCGGTTGGCGAGTGGGTATACTTGAAAATCAAACCATTCAAGGGTGTGCTCAGGATTCGACGCTTGAAAAAGTTAAGTCCGAGGTATCTTGGTCCATTTGAAGTAATGGAGAAAGTTGGAGAAGCTGCCTATCGGCTAGCTCTTTCGGCAGAATTGAGTGGGTTGCATGATTTGTTCCACATATCATTGCTTTGAAAAGCCATGAAAGATTCAGCTCAGGTGATTGTGAATGATCGCGTACCGGTCGAATCTGGGCTAACGACAAAGGTTAGGCCCATTCAAATCGAGGATAAAACGGTTTAGCACCTGCGGAATAAGACAATCGGGATGATCAAGGTCCGGTGGGACAACTATGGCCGTGAAGAGTTAACATGGGAGCGGGAGCAGACCATGCGTGCTGAATTTCCCGAGTTGTTTGTATAAAATATTGTAACATTGTTTTGTGGAAAAATATATGTTGTAACATATTTTTGCTGGTTTATGATAGTTGTATGCAAATTTCGGGACAAAATTTTTGTAAGGATGGGAGGATTGTAACACCCCAAAAAGGACGAAAGACCTCTCAATTGTTTGTATAAAATAGTTGCTTGATACGAAGCGTCGAACGGGGTTCGACGAAGCGTCGAACGGGGTTCGACGAAGCGTCGAACGGGGTTCGACGAAGCGTCGAACGGGGTTCGACGAAGCGTCGAACGGGGTTCGACGAAGCGTCGAACGGGGTTCGACGAAGCGTCGAACGGGGTTCGACGAAGCGTCGAACGGGGTTCGACGAAGCGTCGAACGGGGTTCGACGAAGCGTCGAACGGGGTTCGACGAAGCGTCGAACGGGGTTCGACGAAGCGTCGAACGGGGTTCGACGAAGCGTCGAACGGGGTTCGACGAAGCGTCGAACGGGGTTCGACGAAGCGTCGAACGGGGTTCGACGAAGCGTCGAACGGGGTTCGACGAAGCGTCGAACGGGGTTCGACGAAGCGTCGAACGGGCTTCGACGAAGCGTCGAACGGGCTTCGACGAAGCGTCGAACGGGCTTCGACGAAGCGTCGAACGGGCTTCGACGAAGCGTCGAACGGGCTTCGACGAAGCGTCGAACGGGCTTCGACGAAGCGTCGAACGGGCTTCGACGAAGCGTCGAACGGGCTTCGACGAAGCGTCGAACGGGCTTCGACGAAGCGTCGAACGGGCTTCGACGAAGCGTCGAACGGGCTTCGACGAAGCGTCGAACGGGCTTCGACGAAGCGTCGAACGGGCTTCGACGAAGCGTCGAACGGGCTTCGACGAAGCGTCGAACGGGCTTCGACGAAGCGTCGAACGGGCTTCGACGAAGCGTCGAACGGGCTTCGACGAAGCGTCGAACGGGCTTCGACGAAGCGTCGAACGGGCTTCGACGAAGCGTCGAACGGGCTTCGACGAAGCGTCGAACGGGCTTCGACGAAGCGTCGAACGGGCTTCGACGAAGCGTCGAACGGGCTTCGACGAAGCGTCGAACGGGCTTCGACGAAGCGTCGAACGGGCTTCGACGAATATGCCTTCGTATATGTGTTAGCACCCGTTCGACGAACTGAAGCTCGTTCGACGAACACCCTCCTGTTCGATGAATTTCATTCGACGAACTCGACCCCATTCGATGAATTGTAGAAATAAGATATCGCCGTAATGGCAACTCGTGTCAGGTGGTAAGTGTGCGGCCAGTGAGTGGTGGTTTACTTTTTCAGCTTAAACCTGGGCCATTGCTTTGTTTTGATGAGTTTATCGTATGGCTGGGGTGAAACCCGAGGCTACATATGCAGAGGGATGGGAGTGAGGAAGTCATTATTTCATTTTCTCTCCCTCTCTTCCCTGCATCCCAGTTTTGGAGCAGAGAACTCTCAGCTGGTGCTAGGGTTTGGGTGGAACTTGTTAAAGTTGCTGGAGAAGCTCATGTGGCTGGAATCAAGATCTGAAACTAGAATCGCGAAGGGGAAAGTGAGGCGCTTCTTTCCAGCAGTGTATAAAAGTATTGTAATGACTCCGAAGAAAATTCCAAGGGTAACGATCTTCCTCTTTGGACATGTGAAGTCCTTATTTTGGCATATACATGGAATCCCCCACCCAAAGGTGGAGTGTTGAGGGATTTCTATTGGGTTGATTCTTGAAATCCCCAATACGTCTTGCATATAGATCTGGAAATGTGTAGTACGGAATAGGCATGTCGTGTGATGCCCATCTGGACAGGTTGGTATGGATTGGTGATGCTTTATTTTATGCACCCGAGAAGTCTCCGCGTATAAATGAGTATTTTATGGAGTCAGTGGGTTATGCCTATGAAGTGGAGTAACAGGAAGTATTGGAGTGGAATTTCGGGAAAATACCCTCGAAATTCATGTGTTGTATGCTATGAAAGTCCAGTGTTTCCGGCACTATAGTTGGCTGTAGGGTTTTTTTGGATAGATAGTCCAGTTATGGTTGGGGCTGGGTACAGAAAGTGTGTTCTGTCGCTAATGCCAAGCGATAGTGGTTGTCGCTGGCGATAGCTCCCAGCTAACCTGTGATTGTGAAAGCCAGTCCTTGGAGGACAGTGTGGCTATTGTGAGCTATGCACTCCTAAAGGCCAGTAAGCCAAACAGATAAGGGGAAGCCGACATGCGTCAGTGTAGATATTAAACTGGAGATTTGAGCAACGGGCAAGGGCTGAACTGTATCCGCGTTATGGTTGTCTAACTTGTGTGTCTAAGTTATTGGATTCATTATGATCACATAATGGGAGTTTTGAGTTGTCCACTATCAAGACTAAAGTATACGGCCATGGGCCGTGGAGAATGAATGCGCAATGTTTACCGCTGGGTCTGGGACTTGAGAACGATGGTGGGACCCTGGTTTTTCGGTACACCAATAATGTGCCCTGAGTGCACGGAGCGTCGGTTCATGCGATCGATGTTTGTGATATATTGAACTGTGCGTGAGTGCACGTTTTGTGATATATCTGCTTGTGAAAATGCTTTGCCTATAGGGAAGGAATACCACAGCCCTGGGAAAGGGGTAGGGTTGTTATCAATTGGTCAGTTTAATGCTGACCGTTGCTTTATTTACCACCATTATGGTGGATTGTCCCCATACAGGTGCCGGAGAACCGAGCAGGAAATAGTGGGCTGAAGCCCTTGCTGCTGCTATGCTGGCCCTCGAAGCTCGAATGAAGAAAAGTTTTTACTTTTTTCATGTGTGGGCGACCTACGTGCCGATGTATGTAATCACACTTGTGAAGAATAACTGTAAGTCCTTACGGCCAAACATTTTATGTATTTTGTATATTTTCCTGTGAGATATATAAATGTGGTTGTTTATATATAGTGGGCATTCATGACTGATGAGTTAAGTATTAACCCCTAATGATTCCGCTAAAATGCTCTGAGTTAGGATGCGTGTAGTAGTCTTTGATATTAACCTGCAACCCCAACGCCTGTTTGTGGCATATGGTGTGGGGTCCCAACGCCTATTATATGTCATGTAATGGATGGAGGTGTTACATTGGATTCTCTGAGCACCAAGCTTGATGCAAAGGCGAGGAAGCTTGTCTTTGTGGGCTATAATGAGCGGATGTAGGGATGAAAGTGCATGGATCCTGTGACGAAGAAGTTTGTTGTATCAAAAGACGTTGTCTTTGATGAACTGACATTGTATGGACGTAGCTCTGTTGAGATGCAGGAGAGAAGGTCTGATGGTGGGCAGGTGGAAGCCGCTAAGGATCTTATGGTGGAGCTGCCGGTGTCACCTGGAGCTCAAGGTGTTTCAAGCTCAGGGGAAGACGCTTCTAGTTCAGGAAGCAGGGGGAGCGTTGATCCAAGTTTGCCCGAGAATGGAGCTGATGATGTTGACACAGCAGAGGTGATCAGTAATGGTTAGGCCCTTTAGGGATGGAAGACGACCATTTAACCACCAGCTCGTTATAACGAAGGAAACATGGTGAGCTTTAGCTCCTGTTTCTTCGCTGCCCCCCTGGATGAGCGGGAGCCTTCAAAGTTTTAAGATGCCGCTTGAGTCAAGGAGTGGGATGAAGCTATGGATGAGGATATGTCAGCCCTCAGAAGGAACGAGACTTGGGACCTTGTGCCTAAGGTCGTTTGCATTACTCCTGTGACGTGTAAGTGGGTGTACAAACTAAAGAAAAAGGCTTATAGGAGTATAAAAAGATATAAAGCTCGTCTAGTTGCTTGGGGTTTCTCCCAAAAGTACGTCGAAGACTGTGAAGAGACGTTTAGCCTAATTGCCGAGATGACTTCGGTGCGGGTGGTGATCGCATTGGCTGCTTGCCAAGGGTAGAAGATGTGACAACCTGATGTAAAGAAAGCTCTTCTTTACGGGGAGATATATAAAGACATCTTTATTGTTCAACCCCCAGGTTATATATCTGAAGATCATCCAGACTACATCTGTAAGCTTCAGAAGGCTCCTTATGGGTTAAAGCAGGCTCCACATGCATGGTATGGAAGGATCGCAGAATACCTCTAGTTCTGCGGATACTTTGCCCCTGATTCAGATTCTAGCCCTTTCATAAAGAAGCACGGGTAACTTCATGTCTTGGTGCTATTATACATGGACGACATGTTCGTCATGGGGAACTCTGAGGAGGTGGTAGCTAGGCTCAGGACCGAGCTAGCTATACAGTTCGAGATAAAGGATTTGGGTGAGCTTCACCACTTCCTTGGACTTGAGATTAAGAGGAAGAAGAGTGGGATACTTGTATCTCAAAGGGGCTATGCTGAGCGGATCGTTCATCAATTTGGATTGAAGGAGGGAAAGAGTAGCTCTACTACTCTGGATTGTGGCCTAAAGATTCGATGAGATGAGTGGAGGATTCTTCCTGATCCCTTGGTGTTCTAAGCTCTGGTTGGGAGCTTGATTTACCAGATGATTACAAGGCCATACATTACTTATACTGTAGGAAGATTTAGTCGTTATATGATAGAACCAAGGAAACCTCATCTGGTAGCGTCGAGAAATATTCTGAAGTATATGAAGACTACTTATAATATAGGACTCTTGTATAGGAGGGACACAGCTTTTCTCTACATGGCTACATTGATGCTGATTATGGGGGAGACTCAGACGATCGTAAGTCAATGTCTGGTTATGTTTTCACATATGGATCAGCAGGTATTTCATGGTGAAGTAAAAAGCAATACTCAGTGTCCGTCTCTACTATGGAAGCAGAGTACAAGGCTTCGGCCTTGGTAGCTCGGGAAGGCATCTGGCTGAGGAGACTAGTAGATGACATCCAAGAAGAAGTGCAAGGTCCAACTCTACTTCGCGATGACAATGAGAGTGCCCTGAAACGGGTTAATAATCTAGTTTGTCACGCGCGGACCAAACATATAGAGATTGAGCACCATTTCATTCGAGAGAAGGTGTTGGAGGGGTCTCTTATGGTTGAGCATGTGTGGAGCGAGGACAACATCACGGATATCTTCACTAAGTCGTTGTTATAGTGGCCATTTGAACGGTTACGTGGACTTCTGGGTTTGGTCACCACTTCTCACTTCAAGGGGGAGTGTTGAAATTATTGAAGCGAACGTGGGGGTTGATCAGGCAGACGTGCGACCTGATCGGATAGTCTGGCGGACAGGATGTGCGGACTGAGCGGTCTGAATTTGCAGCCTAGTGGTTTGTCCTTAGAGGTAGCTATGCGGATTGTTTGATTATCCACGGTTTGGGCGGACTAGTTTGGAGTCTGCAGAGTTCACTCTATGCAGACTGTTCTTGGAACTCGTGATATCGGCATTGGCATGTGCCCTTGATCTCAGGTGGTGCAGTTAGGAGGTAGCTGCAGAGTTCGTGGTTAGGAGAACTGGAGTTGAGCAGGCGATCTGTATGGACTGGAGTCTTATGTCCGCAGAGCTTGTTTAGAGTTTGCTGGATGCAAGACTTGGTCTTGATTGAAGACAAGTCTTGGTGGCGTGTCCGCAATACTCGCAGTGTCCACCTGTTCGCCAGGATGTGCCAGCTATCTGGCAGCTCAGCCTCTTTGTCATTGGCCTTAGTGCAAACTGCGGATACACGGTCTGGTTCTGTGTCTGCCATGTGCTTCATGTAAGTCTAGGAGTTGATCCAAGTTGGCGCGGACTGGGTGCATGTCTGCATGGTCAATGTAACCTGTGCAGAGAAATTGTGCTAGTTGCGGATAGGGGGCGGTTTTCCTATCTTATAGGGCAGTGATCACAGTCCTTCCTGGGCCTATAAATAGGACCCCCCTATCACATTAATAATAATAAGAGCGAACATTAAGTGAGTGGGAGTTAGTGTTGCGGTCTCAGATTTTCTGTCCGCGCGAGTTGAGAAGTCTAACCGATTGCTTTTGCAGGTTGTGCGGCTAGCACTGATAAAATAGGTGTTTGGTTCTGAATGTAAGACCCTCCCCTTACCAAGGAGACCCCCAGTCTTATGCCCAGAACTGCCGCCTTATGGTGACACTAACACACGGGTTAGTTGACACCGCAAGACGCCGATTCTGTCGGCTAGCACGATCATAAACCTGTAGGCCAATATGAGAAACAGAAGTATATAGGTAGAAATAAACCACAACTGGTGCATAGTCATAGTACATATCAGATACTGAAATGAAAGTACATCCAGTACACAATGAGTAGAAATAATAAGAAGATTAAAAAGGGCTTATGCCCTGTACATGAATATCAACTCTCCTCACAAAATAAAATGCGGAAGCAAATCTATCTCCTCGATCTCATCCCACCTGAGGTATCGCTGTAGTAGTAGGTGGTGGTGGTTGTGGAAGTAGCTCCTCATATCCTATCACCTCGTCCTGTCGGTTGTGCTGGTGCTCCATCTCCTCGAGCTCCTAAAAATAGTTTGGTCACCAACCATTAGTCAAAAAGACTAAGTCGTTTCCTCCGCACCTCGCCCCGTAACTCCTAGGCACCGTACGGGAGGACGAAGCGGAGGACAACAAGGGGTAATCAAAAGGGAAGCTGGTGATAAGGAATCTATGCTACCAAGTATGAATGTAAACAGTAAATCTACACTAGCAGTTCTATGTATATTGTCCAAATATAGAAGCAGGTATAGTACAGAAGTAAGTAAAACTGGAAGTAAGTAAAGTGCAGTAAATAAAGTATAACAATTCTACTGCTATTATATATCACAGAAGTACCATAACTTATATGAATGCTCATACAAACATATAAGTTAGAGTTTCCAAAATTTAACTTATCATATAAAAGAGCCATACTAATTTATATGATAAGGATCCATGAAGCGTATGTCCTAATATGAATGAATGCATGCAGTTATTTATGAGTCATACAAGTGCAACTCACACACAACGACTCTGTGATCACAGACCTTTAGTTCCCGCTTTTCAGAGCTAGCATCACTCTCTGGTACCATCGTTGTGGCTACGGCAGCAGTGGAGCGGGCATCTCCACTCCTAGGCGGGTATCACACTACCTGGCCTAGGCCTCCCATACGCCTTTGTACACGTCCTAGGTACATTGTAGAGTCTCTGCGTACTATTTGCTGGCTACCCACCAGTCTTTTTGGTCGAGTGTGCATTTTCGGGGATCGTCCTCCAGACCGCAGTGTAAAATAACCTACTGGCCCCTCAAACCATCACACCTCGCTAGAGCCACCGTACTGTCATCGGTGTGATGATTAGCCCAGTACCGCATGACCCGCCACAGTTTATGCACATGCAAGATATTCCAACCCGAGCCTCCAGCTCGTAGGACCAACCCGTCCTAAATCCCTCCAACCCATCGCGGGTGAGATTGCACATAGTGCTTTTATTCAAAAATCCCTCAAACTCATCACGGGTGAGAACGCACAATAGTGCCTTTATTCAGAATCCCACAAACCCGTCATGGGCAAGAATGAACCACAATGTCTTAACCTAATAGACTTCTCTTGTATACGGGTTATTATACTTAGTGATTTAAGGTTAATCCCAGCACTGCCCAGGGTATACCCGGTGAAGGGCTCTCGGGGGCACTAGGAACTACGATGGGATTACGCTCAAAGCTCCCTTTCTCGAGGATATTTACTTTAATTGATGACTACCCATAATTCACCCTCAGCTCTCGTTGTTGCTCTCGAACAATCTTAATGACTTAAGATATTACCGGGGAAATCGGCGGTCTTCCGTCGATCTCCGTTTTAACCACTATACTTATGGTTTGCACTCCACCCCTCGTGTTCCAGTGGTGACCTATATGAGACCAACCAGGGCTTATTCCTCTAATGCAATTCTCACCTCAATTGTTAATCATATCCCCATGTGGTCCTAGTAGTTTAGGCTAACTGTGTTATTCACTACCTATGACCTACTACCACCCATATGGTACGACTTTTAATTTCTTGGCCAAAGTGACCCTAATCCTTTATCATGGATGGTATGATATATGATATTGACTGTGTGGAGTTTTCACTATTTTTCTAAATCATAAAAACTCTAGATTAAATCCTTTAATTAAGTGGCCTATGTCACTTTAAACAAGAAGTACTATATCAAATGATCCCCCTGGTCTAATAAATTTTTTTGATGATCATATGGGCTAATTATGACTGGTTTCCAAGATTTGTAATTTTTCCATTTATATTTCCATTTAATTTTTATTTTAAATTAAATCCATGAAATGGCCAGTTTACAAATAAAGTACATTAAATATATTTCTAAAAATTTTAGAAAAATTACTGCATATGTAGATTGTTGAAATAATACTAAATACAAAATTTCAAGGTCCAAAATAGTAATTTGGTTTACCAATATTCATATGATAAATATTACAAAATGCCACTAATTGGATTTTAAATATATAGAGGCATCCAAAAATATACAGAAAATTCCACAAGGTCACAATTACATATTTATAGCATTTGGAATTTTTTCCATAATTTTGCTCATGAATTTCTATCATTTTAAAATAATCACCTTAAAAGCGTAAAATTGTAAATTCTACATAATTCTAAATTAAAATCATCTAACAGACCTATAAAATTTTCCAGTGGTTAAACATGACTCCCATGAGTTCCTATCCAACTTTGAAAATTTTAACTCATCATTTACCCAACTTTCAAATTTTTATCTTTAAATGACTTAATATTCAAAAATTCAAAATAATAGGATTTTTGATCCCAAAAATCTCATTTCTTCTGTTGATGGTATATTTCACCCCAATAGACCTCTAACCTGGATTTCATAGACTTTTGATCTTCTAAATGGTCTAAGTCTCCATTATATAGATTTTTGCTAAAGGCACCCCAAGCCTACATTCATCACACTCATGCAAGTGGGTTTACCCAACATGCAGAGGCCCAAAGGGGCTGCAATTTTATCATGGGCCTATAATGAACCCAAGGACATGGCACCAAAATTTGGGGCCATTTGGAGTCATATTACTCCAAATATTTCATTAAATTACTTTTGTTTATTTTCACAAACACTATAGAAAACGTTTCCTCAAAAATTTGAATTTTTGGACAGAGTTTAAGTCTACCCTATTCAAGCACATGTCCAAAATTTTGGGTCATGTGGAATTCTGGTTTGGCATGGGCATGCATTTGAAGTTCTGCCCTAGTCATGGACCAGTCCTAGGAAAACAGACCTACAGCCAAATCTACTATACCAAATTTGATGTTTAAGGTGCCATATTAAAGTTAAGACAATAAGCTACAATTTTCATTGAGGGTTCTTGTTCTGAAAATACCTCTAAGAGGCCTAAATATAGCTTGTAAAATGACTGAATAGGTGTGACAGTTATATATTTATACAATATGATTTTATTTAATTTAATTTAAATCGGGATTTGCACGAATCTTAAAGCAGTTTGGATGGAATCCGGTTGTCTTCAACCTCCAGCTGACAGCTAGAATTCATCTTTCCTGGGCCACCTTTGCTGGCTGTTTCCGGCAACCTGGGGCTACGCCACCGTCGGCGATTGTCTCCACCACCTTCACTAAGGTGGTGGCTAGCATTTCCCGACGGTGAGGCCGCCGGAATCAGCTTTTCCGGCGATCCCGAGCATCATGAAAAACTCAGAAAATCCAGCTTTTCCTCACATGGCATCGGGCTCAATTGAGCCCGATATCTCCCCTAATTATCTAGGATACTAGTATGGGAAGAGGGGAGGTGAAACGGACCTGATTCAGGCCTTGGCGGCGAGTGCGGCGGCGGTTGGCCATGGTCGAGCTGCTCCAGTGATAGTTTGCTCATATCCTCATTTCTACCCCGTTTGCTTCGGTCCAGTAGTCGATTTCCACTCCTTTCCTCTCTCTGAAGCTAATGGTGGGGGTGATTTGGGCTGAGGTGGGATGTAAGTGGAGTTAACTCCAAGGAGAGATCGGGCTCAACCTTGGATGCTTCACCCATGGTGCCAAGTGGCGACCATGCAGCCAAACCTTTCTGAAATTTTCTTGGGTGGCCGACCAGTAGTTTTTTGGGCAGAAGTAGCCAAGGCCAAGTGGCCTCCTCCTCTTAATTCCACCTTCTCTTTCCTCTTTTTGTGTGAATTCTCCAAAATGCCCCCATGCATGCACTCTCTCTCCAAATTCAGAGTGGTAGGGCTGGTCTTTGACACTTGAGCTGGTCATGGGCCAAGGTTGGTGGCCTTAACCCAAGGGAAATGGGCTTAGCCCTTATTTTCCTCTTTAGGCCACATGTTTGACCAAGTTGACTTTTTAGGTTGACTTGGTCAACATGGCTAGTGGGCTGACCCCACTTGAGGGTCATGGACCCTATGGCACCACCCAACTTGGGTTGGGTCATAGTGGTGTCTCACTTGGACTATTTGGGCATTTAGGTGTGGGTTTGACTAAATTAAAGTTTGGGGTTGACTTGGTCAAATTGGGATCAATGGGTGACCTAATGGCATGCTTTAGGGTTCGCTTAGATTTTTCTTAGGGTTAGGGAAATGTGGTGGGGGTCATGGTGTTGTTAGGGTTCCTATTTAGGCTAGTTTGACCTAGTTTGACTTGGGCCCTATAGTGGGCCCCACATGGCTACACCCCACCTTCTAGGGTCAAACCTAGCTAAAATCCTTATCACCCACCACATACCTAACCCAATCTAAGTTGCGTGGCCTAATTGGAAATGGGATGTTACACTGACTGCGGTTAAGGATCAGTGGAGCTCGCGGTTATCAACCAGCGGTTAACCTGTAGGTCGAGGTTAGCGATCAGCGGTCTTCTCTTCTTCAGCATTTTCCCAGTTCAATAAGCTATCCGCCAGTGGGTGGTTTCTTCCTCTATTTGGCAGCACTGCTCGTGGTCTAACTGGCGGCTAGGCGATCTCAGCGATTAGGCGGCTTGCAGTTTGCGGACAGCTCTTCTTCAGCTTGAATAACGGGTAGTCCGCACGACCTTGCGATCTCGGCGGACTTCACTGTTCAGTTCGACAAGGGCGTCAGTCTCGTCTTCTGTCTGTCTGGATTCTTGCTTTGTTGTTTTTTGCTTCCTTGTTTTACTTGGCGAAATCATGTCTCGCCATGTATACCTCTTGTTGTAAAGAAGTTTGTTAATACATTGTAACACCCCTATTCGTCGTATGGCATATAGTAGAAGGTCCAGCTGGAACCCGACACCATATACCACAGACAGTCGGAAGGGTTACGTATGAATAACCAAACTATCCAATTAAGACTACTCATCCTAACACAGAGCATTCTAGCGAAAGCTTTTAAACTGTTGAAAGAACCTGCAATTGTATCCAATAATCATGAATGTCCAACACCACTACAACTGGAATGAAAACAAATACACTGAAAGGTACACGGCCTTATGGCCTTACAGAGGTTCACTTAATTAAATAATGTTTTCCATACATTGGCTCGCAGGCCGACCACACATGACAAAATAAAGTACAACAATTTGCTTTGACCTTCTAGGGCCAGCACAGCAACATGGGCTCCAGCCCGCTATTTGACACTCGGCTCCGCAGCACCTGAAAGCAACATTCCACCGCACGGTGGTAAATAAAGAAACGGTCAGCCAAAAGCCCACCAAATTATAACGACCCCGCCCCTAACTCGGGACGGCGGTGCTCCTTCCCTGCAATTTATTAGCCCATCTAAATAATATAGTACAAACATGCTAGCCACAGGTGTAGGCTCGCACGGCCAAACACCCCGTGCACTCAGGGCACATTATCGGTGAATCCTGACACTTCAGCGTCTTCACCACCACCCCCGGGATGGCAACAATTTGAGCATTTTAGCCTTTCTGACCACTGTCTAAGGCTCCCGACTATGCCAACGGCCATTCCCCTTTTCGGGTCTCTCGCATCGAACCACATAGCCCAGGTCCGATTCCACTTGCTCGTTGCTCACAACGCGTAGTACACCTTAAAACGTATATACGAGCCAAGCTTCTCTCGGATCCTACCATTTCCAAACAATCACATAACCCAGTTATGTTCAAGGCCGGTTCCCAGACCGCCAAGTTAGCAGAACAACGATTCCACTCAGTTTTCCGAGTACGCCTTGGAGTTAATCCCCAAGGATCCCTGCTGCAATCTACCGCGTAGAAACCCGAAAACCAAAAGCACGGAGTCTTCTCCGTCAAACCATAACAAATGCAACATCACCGATCCAGACCAACATGTCCGGGTAGGCTTCACACACAATGCTTATATCCATACTTCGATTCCGGACTCTAAATGCAACACAAGGGGGACTATTCCCGTCAACCCCAAGGAACACCGCACACTTACCGCACACTCGCGGAAGCGGGTTTCCCTATGCATAAGGAAGAGAGCTTCACATGCTCAAGTAGATAATCGTTACCCTTGTAGTACGCTTTTGCGCCATGGAAAATTACACTGCTAGAAGTCTTCGCAACGGGATTTCCTCCACGGATCCGCTCTCGGTTCTCTAAACGGTGCTCCGATGCTCCGCCGGCGGCCGGAATCCTCCTCCTTCTTCCTCCTTGCTCTAACTCCTTGGAAAGAGAAAGCTTAAGGGAGAAATGAGGAGTTAAACCACCATTCCCGGCCTTAACAGAGCAGGAACATGCCTGGGCCATCAGATCTTACTTAAAGAAAATGAACGGCTCAGATCTGTTCAGAAAACTCCAAACCTGGGCCGAATACGGCCTCGCACACGGCCGTGTCCCAGGCCGTGTGCCTCGATCCAGGCACGATCGTCGAACGCAGAAAAACCACACGGCGAAGACACGTTTGTGTCTCAACCTGACATGCCCATGTCGGGTCCTCGACATTCCTGTGACCGGAGGCGTGTCACGTATAACCGTCACGCCAACCGTAACGTCTCTCGGGAACACGGGTACTGACATGGGTAGGCACACGCCCGTGTCAGATGACATGCCCGTGTCAGTCTGCCGTGTTTCCTGTCATGTCCTCTGGATACAGCCGGCCAAAACACCAAGCAAGACACGGCCTTGGACACGCCCGTGTCCTAGGCCGTGTACCCCTATACAGGCACCAAAATCTCTTTTGGACGCGACCAGCTCGATAATGATTTTCGGGGCGTTACAAATCTCCCCCCTTAAGGAATTTCGTCCTGAAATTAAGTAAAGGTATGCAAAAATTAAATGTTACCTGAGTGGAATAACTCATGGTATTCCTCCAACATAGTTTGCTCTCGCTCCCAAGAAAGCTCCTCACGTCTGCAGTTATCCCAACGAACCTTAACCATTCGGATTTCCTTGTTGCGGAGTCGTTTGACCTCAATGTCTTCTATACATATAGGCTTGACCTTTGTCATCAACTCATAATCCACTGGCACTTGATCAACCGCAACTATCTGCGAAGGCTCTTGCACCACCTTCCGCAACACTGATACATGGAACACATCGTGTAGCCAACTCAACTCTACCGATAGCTTCAATCTATACGCTACTTCGCCAACACGCTCCAGGATTTCAAATGGTCCAAGGTATCTCGGACTCAGCTTCTTCAAGCATCGAACCCGCGAAACACCCTTGAACAGCATGATTTTTAAATACACCCAGTCGCCAACACCGAACTCCAAGTTCTTATGCTTGGCGTTATAGTACTTTGCTTGGCTATCCTGAGCGATCTTCAACCTTTCCTGAATTGTACGTACCATTCAAGTGACGTCTTCCACCGCTTGATGTTTATACAACTTCGACTCGCCTGTCTCCAACCAAGACAATGGCGTACGACACTTCCTCCCATACAAGGCCTCGAAAGGTGCCATTCCAATACTCGCTTGAAAGCTGTTGTTATACACAAACTCCACCATGTACAACTGATCCTCCCAATACTTTCCGAAATCTAGGACGCGAATGCGAAGCATGTCCTCCATCGTCTTGTTGACCCTCTCGTTCTGACCGTCCGTCTGTGGGTGGAAGGTTGTGTTGAAACTCAGCTTAGTTCCCAACAAACTATGCACCAGCCTCCAGTCCTTCGACGTGAAGCGTCCATCTCGGTCACTAACAATACTGCGCGCCACAACATGCAACCATACGATATTATCCACATAGAGTTTGGCTAACTTTTTACACTGGATCTTCCTTCCTATTCGGGATGAAATGCGACACTTTTGTCAACCTATCTATGACCACCCAGATGTCGTCATTTCCCCTCTGCGACTTTGGCAAACCATGCACAAAATCCATAGAAATATCGTCGAATTTCCATTCCGGGATAGGCAAGGACTTTAGGAAGCCTCCGGGCTTCTAGCACTCCGCTTTCACCAAGGCACAAGTTTGGCACTTGGCCACATAAAGTGCTACATCCTTCTTTAATCCTGGCCACCAGAATAACTTCTTCATATCTCTATACTTCTTCGTGCTACCCGGGTGGATTGAGTACTTGGTATGATGAGCCTCATACATCAACTCCTCCCGAAGATTATCCGCACTAGGGACGTATAGACGACTGTCCTTCCTTAGCAGTCCATCCTCAACCGCAAACTGGGAATTTGACCCATCCAAAGATTCATCCAAGATCTGCTTCATGCTGCTATCCTGAATCAAAGCCCGTCGGACTCTATCAGCCAAGTCATACTGCACCTCTGTCCAACACAATATTGCCCTGGCACTAGACTGCTTATCGATGCAGGAAATCTCTAATGCCTCCAAATCATGGACCAATCTCTCATCATGTACTGATAACCAACTGGAACGTGAAGGAGTCATGTGACTCAACGCATCCGCCATCGCATTTCCTTTCCCAGGTACATAATGTATCTTGAAGGTATAGTCCCCCAAGAACTCCATCCACCTCCGCTGTCTCATGTTCAGATCCTTCTGATCTAGCAGGTACTTTAGGCTTTTATGATCCGTGTATATAACGACCTTTACCCCGTACAGGTAGTGCCTCCACAGCTTTAGAGCAAATATCACGACCGCTAACTCTAAGTCATGGACCGGATAATTCCTCTCGTGAACCTTCAACTGTCGTGATCCATAGGCTATCACACTCCCATGCTGTAGCAGAACACAGCCTAAACCACTGCCTGAAGCATCACTATAAATCTCAAACCCTTTGGTTCGACTCAGCGAATGTAAAATAGGCACCGCGGTCAACCGCCTCTTCCATTCCTCAAAAGCCTGCTCACACTCCAGCGACCACACGAACTTTTGATCTTTCCTTATCAATGTCGTGAGTGTGAACTACAAGCCTGTGTCGACATAGTAGTTGCAGGTGCATGATCATGGGTAAGTCATTGCATTGCATTCATGTCATTACACCGCATTGCATACACAAGATCCTCATCATATAAGTTTGTATGGGCATTCTTATAAGTTAAGTTACTTTCCTGTTGTAGATCTATATGCATAGATGGTTTGATATAGCTCGAGTAGAATTGCTAAAATAGGTGCTGGTAATATTTTTTTACATTACTTTTATTGGTACTCATGACATGTATTCTTACTTCACTTGTTTGTACTACTGCTTATATAAATATATTGTTCCTTTGTTCATTTCTCCGCCCGGTGCCGAGGAGTTGCCGGGGGAGTGGATGTGATATCCACTTAGTCGTTTTGACTAATGGTTTCTACGTCTTCCTTTTTAGGAGGAAACCCCGCAGACAGGGCAGTAGCAGGTCATATAGCAGGACAACCAGGCCAGGATGACAGGGCCTGAAAGGACGGTGCCTTCGATACCGTCAGTGAGCGATGTGAGTTGAGAGTCTCATGATGTAGCCTTTGGGCAAGTTGTACTCGTACTCTGATATTTTAAGCTTGTTGTAGCTTCTTATATTTGTTGTACTTTGTTTGGACTTTTCTTGCTTATGTATGAATTTGACTTCTATTTCATGTTGTTGGTTGGGTTGGCATTGAATGATATTGTTTATGGCCGGCAGAATTGGCGTCTTGTGGTGCAGACCAAGATGTGTGTTGGTGCCACCACAAGATGGTTGTTCTGGGCATAAGAATCCCCTCGGCAGTGTCTTGTGTTCTGGGAGGGGGGGTCTTATAAGTGGGACCCTGGTTTTCTGGTACACCGATAATGTGCCCTGAGTGCACAGAACGTCGGGTTGTGCAACCGACATTTGTGATATAATGAACTGTGCATGAGTGTATGTTTTGTGATATATCCGTTTGTGAAAATGTTATTCTTGTAGGGAAGGAATACCACTGCCCCGGGAAAGGGGTAGGATCGTTATAAATTGGTCAACTGAATGCTGACTGTTGCCTTGTTTGTCACTATTGCGGTGGTCTATCCTTGTGCAGGTGCTGGAGAGCCAAGCGGAAAATAGCGTGCTGAAGCCCTTGCTGCTGCTGTGCTGTCCCTTGAAGGTCGGATGAAGTGTTTTACTGTTTTCATGTATGGCCGGCCAGCGTGCCGATGTTTATAATCCATACTGGTAAAATGTAACTGTAAGGCCTTAAGGTCATAACATTTGTGTATTTGTAAGTGGCATTCTTATTCTTTTATATATAAATGGTGGTTTATATATTGTGGACATTCAAATGAGTTTGAGTTCAAGTAACCTTAAAGCTTCCATTAGAATGCTCTGAGTTAGGATGCGAATAGTCTTTAGTATTAACCTATAACCCCGCCGCCTGTTTGTGAACTATGTTGTGTGGCCCCGGCCAGACTCTCTATTATATTTTAAGTAACGGATGGAGGTGTTACATTTTGGTATCAGCTTGTCTTGGTATTCCTCTTTCGAATTCGTGGTCGAATTATTTTGTGGGGTGGCGAGCACGTGTAAGTCCGACCCGTTATAACATAAATGAACTCAAGAATGTCCACTAAGTAATGCAAATACACCTGTTTGAGGAACCTGCGCGTTACTACAAAGTTGTTGTTGCGTTTGCAAAGTCACTAAATTGTGTCTTTTACACGTATAGGTGACTCGAAGTGGTGTGGGGCAGTCTGAACCCCAGCATTCTGATGAGAGTACGACATCAGCTGAGGTGCCTACACCTCCTCTGTCTGCGAAGACAGTATGCTTAGTTACTGAGGTATTGTTTGCAATGATATAGGCACAGCCTACTGGGAAGGCACATCCTACTAGGCAGGCACAGCCTGCAGTGGTGCTAGTACAGGTTGGTGTGAGGCCAGTACATGTTGAGGCTATTGTAGATACACGAGCAGCTAAATGACAACTGAAGTAGTTTATGAGCTTAAATCCTCCTACATTCACGGAGGTTGGATCCCCAATGTAGGCAGAGGATTGGCTTACACGAGTTAAGAGGATTTTGACGGCTATAAGAACTGAGGAGGAACAGAAAGTCATCTTATCCACTTTCTTGTTGGAAGGAGAGGCTCGGCTATGGTGGGACGAAATAGAGTTTCACAACTTAGCGAGCAGACAACTAACAGAGGTCTCGATAGAGGAGTTTTCGAGACTGTTCATGACAAAGCACTTGTCATCGGCACAGTGCATTGCCATGGAAAATGTGTTCCAGAGTCTAACTGTAATGACTCCATCCATTCAAATAGCATATCATAGAAGATCCGGCCAGGGCCCCACACTATATGCTACAAAATAGGTGGTGAAGTCACGGGTTGATATCAGATTTGCGCATCCTAACACATAGCATTCTATGGGAAGCTTTTAACATAAAACTGAACCCCAACTAGGAATGTCCACTAATATAAACACCCATATTTATATATGAATGTATCAAATACAATATAGTTTGGCCTTATGGTCTTACAGTTGTTCTTTACAATAGTGGCTTCCAAACATCGATGCGCAGGCCGGCCACACATGAACAAAACATAATACTTTCATTTTAGCCTTCAAGGGCTAGCAGGAGCAGTAGTAGGGACTTCAGCCTTTAAATGTCCCGCTCGGTTCTCCAGCACCTGTACAAGGACAGCCCCACCCAACGGTGGCAAACAAGGCAACGGTCAGCATTCAGCAGACCAATTTATAACGACCCTACCCCTTTCCCGGGGTAGTGGTATTCCTTCCCTGCAGGCATAGCAATTCATAGCAGATATATGGACATCATAAATTATGCTCTCACGCACAAACATTCCATCACAACCGTCAGCCACGCGGCCCGACGATCCGTGCACTCAGGGCACATTCTTGGTATATCGGCGAACTAGGGTCCCACCACCGTATCAGGGCCCAATCCCCACAGTAAATTGAGCATTCAGTCTTTCCGGCGCGCAGGCCTAAGACTCTCATTATGCTCTCCAATTGACCGCACTTTCAGGTCATCAAGTCGGACGGACATAATGTAGGTACGGATCAACCACCCTCAGTTGCTTAAGTTGCCTTGCCATCACCGAATAGCAACGTACTCATGGCTAAATATAATGCGCGGGTCGGTTTCACCTTTCCTGTTCGGCACCAGGCCTTTTTCACGAGCTCATCAAGCCAACAATAGCCACACTGTCTACCAAGGACTGGCTTCACAATCACAGGTTAGCTAGGAGCTATGCCCGGCATTAGCGACAGAACTCGTTTTCCATCCCTAGCCCCAACCTTAGCTGGCTCACGCGACCAGCAATTCCTGCAGCCATGTGCAGTGCTAGAAACACAAGTAATTGCGGGTATTTTCCTGGGCTACTACCCTTCGCAGGCACAACACATCAAGCATCACAAACATCACAACGGTCTTTTTCTGGACTACCACTCGACTACTTCCTGCTACTACCCTTCACAGGTCCAACCCATCGTCTCCATAAACCACAAGTTTTATCGCAGAGTCTTCCCCGGTGTATATATGCAACATCACCAATCCAGACCAACCTATCCAGATGGGCTTCACACTGCATGCCTATTTCGTACTCCATTTTCGGATCTATATGCCACACTACTGGGGATTCCAAGAATCAACCCAAGGGAATCCCTTCATAATCCACCCTCTGGTGGGGGAATCTCATGCACATGCCAAAAATTATTCCTTCACATGGCTAAGAAGGAAGATCATTACCCTTGAAGATCGCTTCGGAGCCATGGACTTCTACCCGGCTGGAAAGCACCGCAGCGGCTTTACCTCCACAACGCTAGCCTCAGATTTTGAATCGGAACTCCATAGCTCCACGGGTGGCCGGCTCTCCTCTCCACCTCCTCCTTCCTCTCTCTCTCTCTCTCTCTAGTTCTTAGAAAGAGGATAACTTAGGCCAACATGAGAATCCCATCTCAATTCTCGGCCTTAAAGAAGCAGGGAGAAGCTTGGGCCCTCAGATCCTATCTGAAGAACATGGACGGCCACGATTTTGCCACAAAAGCCTGAATTTTGGCTGACATGACCTGTGACACGCCCGTGTCACAGGCCGTGTACCCTAAGCAGCACACAACTAACTCATCCAAACCAGTACACGGCCATGTGACATGCCTGTGTCACAGGCTGTGTGCCCTGACACGCCCTCAGACACGCCCGTGTCTATGGTCGTGTACCTCAGGTGGTACACACCCCTCTCAACCCAAGCAAGACACGGCCATGTGACATGCCTGTATCACAGGCCGTGTGCCCAGAGACACACCCGTATCCTGGCCATGTTCACCAGACCGCACTGCCCTCGCCAAATCCAGCAAAGGACACGGCCTGTGACACGCCCGTGTCACAGCTTGTGTGCCCTTACACGGCAGCAAACACACCCCCAGCGTGCTTTTCGTCAAGCGAAGTTCTTCGACCAGAGGTGGACACGGCCCCTGACACGCCCGTATCGCAGTGCGTATTCCCTCTTGAGAAGTCACCGAGTGCAGTTCGTCGAGCACTTGATGCTTAAGATCACGACAGTGAACCGGTCGCACAAGTAATATAAAATGGGCGAGTTTTCCCAAGTATCAATCTCTCAAGGAACACAGTAAAGTGGAGTTAATTTCGAGGAGGACTTGAGATTGAAGTCCTTAGGGTCGGCAGTAACGATGCGGGTTTTGAAATTGCGGACAAAGAAAATAAAACACTATCAACTACTCATATGCAACGCCGCTATGCGATGCTTCGCCAGGCGGGATGGAAGACTAGTCGGGTCGTTATGCACTGAATCACTAGGCGTATGGGCGAGTAGGCTTGCAGATGAGGTGGTTAGAATGGCGGAATGAGGGTCGTGAGCACCTCTTCACTACGCACGCCACTAGCAATTGCTAGTGCGACAAAGGTGGATGGTGGTGGATGGAATATGGCGCAACTCGAGCAACCTAAGCAGTAAAATGAAATAGGAATCACATAGACATGAAACACATAACATATACAACTAAATTGCACTTCATCAATATAAATAGATTTAAACACCAATATTCAACAAGAAAGCAAGAATAAGTCAAGAGATCGACCGAATCCGAAGTCTTGCTGAGGATTCACGGTTGGAATCGTCGGGTTGTCAATCCGTGTCCAGGCTCGGTCCTCAACTGCGTTCGTGGTAGAGAAGGGCTGTCACCACCTTCCAATGGCCCGTCTTCTTCGTGTCACGATAGCGGACAAATTATGCAAGCTTCCCTTTCCTTGATGGCTATGACGTCAAACCTTAGTTGAAACTCACAGATGAAGGAGAAGGCCGAGAGGAAGCTCCGGCTTGGTTTTGGCGGTGAAAGCTTGCCCGGAGCACCTCCCTAGGGTGGAAGATGATGAAGAAAGGCAGAGAAGGCGGAAAACGGTGGAGAAATGTCGAGTGATCCCAGCGATTCCGAATTAGGGCGAGACCTGCGATATTTATACAAAGCAGAATTGAACAATGCGCACGATCACGGGCGCACGACTAGTGGTCATGCGCACTATATCCAGTGGTCGTGCGCACTGGCATGGCAGATTAGGAAGAAGAACTAGGATAACGCGCACGAGCAGTGGCGCACGACCAGTGGTCGTGCGCATTAAGTTCAATGGTCATTTGATTACCCCAGACAGGACTCTAGAAAAGAGGAATCAATGCACACGATCAGTGGCGCACGATCGGTGGTCGTGCAATTACCCCAGGCTGATTCTGGAAAACAAAGAGTAGTGCACACGATCAGGGGCGCACGACCAGTGGTCGTGCGCATTAGATCCCATGATCGTGCGCAGTATTCCTGTTTCACAACCATCCCGGAACACGCACACGACCCATGTACCGATAGGAAAAACAAATCACTAATCTGTGCAGACATTCCAGGCAATCACAAAAAGGAGTACAAACAATAAAAGTAACAAAATACACAACCACGAGCTTAAATGTGCACTTATTCATAAAAAGGACATAATAACAATTATGAACAAATAAAGCTCTAAAGTGATGTGCATCAACGAGAAAACAAGCCCAGATGAGTCCGAAAATAGGTATATAAAATGGACTCATCACACCCCCAAACTTAACTGTTTGCGCGTCCTGAGCAAACAAAATCTAAGCAGATAGGGAAAACTACTAGCTAATAAAGAAATTGCGATACGGAGTACCATGTGAAGTCGCATGCTCGCACGCGTAAAAATATAATAGAAAAAATTTCTAAGTATGCAGAATAGTTTATATTTTTCACAATGCGTATCAAAATTTTATTACTACTCAAAAATAGAATCACAGTGAATCAACCGGTCACGCATAGGGAGAAAGTAGACTAATCGCTAGGCGAGCACTAACAAAGATCAGGGCTCGGGATAACCTCCAAAGGAATCCACCAATGTCAGTGACCATATGCTTGCCCTTTCGCATTCTCTCCACGGCACTGATTTGGTTCACACATGAATCAGTAGGACTTTAGGTGAAGAGATGTGGCTTAGGTTTAGGTGAGGTAAACAAAGATAAACAGGAAGGCTATGAACCTAACCCTAATGAGCTATCAAAGAAAGAATCTATCAGCTAACCAAAATATATGCGGGTACACCACACCCCCAGACTTAACTTTTAACATATGGGTGTGTGCACCGCCTACTCCAAATACAATCTCATTTCCAAAATGATTTCCAATTAAAACTTTTTCTTTTCACTTTTTTTTTCTTTACAAATATTTTTTTTCTTTTTCTTCATTTTATTTTCACAATTCAGCAGATATAAACTTGGGAGTACTTTCACATTTTCACAAATAATATCAAAACATCACATCCCAAAATGAAAATGTAAAACTCTAAAGCTCAACTCGGGTGTGCGACAAGGATTGGCTATGAGGCTTTGGTGAAATCATGGTGGAGCTGAATCAAAAGGAGGGGCAGGCACAACGGGGCTAGCGAGGATATGACGTTAGGAACGCTACAAAGCTCAACCGGGCCAAAATGATGGCCTACATCCCGCACATGTATGACTAACCTATACCCATGCTTCAAGAATAGCTTGGGGTAAGTTCTTAGCCAACGAGAAAAACTATCCATCCTCCCGACTCGAGCAATATGAACCTAACGGCCGTCTACACACATCCCTAAGCTACCGAAGGATTCACACCAGATTCATCAATTTTTGAGTAAAATAAAAAGTATTTATGCAATTAGAAAAATATAAAACTAAAAACATACAGAAAAATTAAATCTACTCGAATTTTTATACGAGACGAGAGCAGTTGACTAGGAGCACAATAAGGTCAACATTTTACTCCGTCTCACAATCCTAAGCCAGCACCATAATTTTCTCAAATTTAACGAAGAAATGAGTTTAACTCGCGACACACTAACAGCTAAGCACACGCTCAAGTGGGTGCAGTGGTGTGTGATGCAATGAACTAATCATAATAAATCTATAAAAGCTTCTAGTATGCACATGAGATGTGCACGTGCAATAGGTAACAAATCTCTCCCCCAGAAATAAACTAAACTACACAGCATATGATAGAGAAATTAAGATCATAAAGAGCTAAGGGAAGAGGTTACCCAATGCTCAGCCAGTGAGCATACCAGAAGACGCATGGAAATCTAAAGCAGGCCCGCAATACGAAGAATCACAACCCCGCCAATGCGATTTGCTATGAATACCTGCAGGGGTGAGCTCCGCAAAAACAAAAGAAAAATATACAAAAAGAAATGCTAAAACTAAAATAGTCATGAAAAATAAAAATGCAGGAAATATAAGATAACTACTGGGGTTATTGTCATCCCAGCACGACTTATTCGGCTACAAAAAGGTTCTAGCTAATGGGCCTATGAAAAGAAAAATGCACAGGTAACTGGCCTAATATCCGTTTCGGTAACGGGTACCAATACGGTGATAGAGTAGTTACCCCTCTACCTAAATAGTAATACCTGCCCAACATAGGTAGAGGAAATAGGAAGTAAGAAGAGAAGGAGCGCTGGTCCTCACTCTTCTCACCACAAAATAAATCCTTGCCTAGCAAGGTATCGTCTACAGGGAGACTGCAGGAGGAGAAAGCGATGAATGGAGCTTCCTCAACAGAGGAGGAATTAACCTCCTCGGAAAAGAGGATGCTATCATCCATGACTCGAGCTGAAAGCTCCAAGTCCTCCTGAAGCACCTGCGAAGACTCAACCCGCACAGGCTCAAATACAGAAATGGGATTAAGAAATAAAGGAGCTGAATAACTAAAAGAATCAGAAATAGGGGGAGTGGTCCCGGTCTCACTCCCAACAGGATCCCGACATAGATCATCGACGGCGTCATATGAGTCATGGCGAGGGGAATCCGCGAGCTCGAGGTCCTCGGTGGTGGTTTGGACCTCCTCATCCATCAAGGAAGTGAAAACTTCCTCAACAAAGAGGATCTCCTCATCAACACACCTCGGTGCATCCACATGTTCCAAGACGTAATACTTTCCATTAATGAAAATAATATCCTCGTCAAACATGGGCACATCCTCAGGCTCAGAATCACAATCCGGCCGAACATCATCAACCGACTCACTAAAAATAGGGATAGATAATTCTTGCAAAGAAGGCGGAGGAACAACAACATCAGAGAAAATATGTGCAGGTTCCTACGAGGGTGAATCAACAATAGGGGAAGAGTGCATGGGGAGAGACGGATCCATAATGTCGTCGCACCGATCAGTAGAAAGTCTGATGGGCATATCTATAACAGTCCCCCATAGACAAGGTGGTCCTACGAATATATCATCAGAATCAGAAGGGGCGGCCATTTGAGAGGGTGATAGAGTGAATCAGATACCCAATTCATCATCCTCCTCCAACTGGCGCTGAAATTCTGCACAATCTTTCAACACGTGGTCGGTGCTACGACAACACAAACATCGTTTTCCATTACTCCTCGATCCAGGTGGGACTGGAGAGGAATAAGAAAAAGATGAATGCATAGAAGAGGAGTGACCATAAGACCTGGGTTGGGTGTATGAAGTACCATAGGAAGACGGTGCTCCATACATAGAACCACGAGAATTATGCTCCCAATCTTCAGTGGGGCACTCATCACTACCATGCCTATAATCTCCGCACCATCGGCAACGAATATTCATATAAGAATACATGGTGCAACAAGAAGAATTCACCAACAAAAGGTTTCTAAGAAACAATTAACTACACACCACAGATAAAAGAATAGGAAAACCTGCTATAGAAAAATTAAAACTAGAGTAAGAACAAATAAAAACAAGAAACAGATTTTAAAAACTAAAAGAAAGAAGAAACATGAAATATACAAATGGAAAAGGGCTTCTATCACCTATCTCCCTCTCCAAAAACTCACACGACTGTGTTCCCAGGCAACGGCGCCAAAAACTTGATGCTTAAGATCACGGCAGTGAACCGGTCGCACAAGTAATATAAAATGGGCGAGTATTCCCAAGTATCGATCTCTCAAGGAACACAGTAAGGTGGGGTTAATTTCGAGGAGGACTTGAGATTGAAGTCCTTAGGGTTGGCGGTAACGATGGGGGTTTTGAAATTGCGGACAAAGGAAATAAAACAATATCAACTAATCTTATGCAATGCCGCTATGCGATGCTTCGCCAGGCGGGATGGAAGACTAGTCGGGCCGCTATGCACTGAATCACTAGGCGGAAGGGCGAGTAGGCTTGCGAATGAGGTGGTTAGAATGGCGGAATGAGGGTCGTAAGCACCTCTTCACTACGCACGCCACTAGCAATTGCTAGTGCGGCAAGGGTGGATGGTGGTGGATGGAATATGGCGCAACTCGAGCAACTTAAGCAGTAAAATGAAATAGGAATCACATAGACATGAAACACATAACATATACAACCAAAGTGCACTTCATCAATATAAATAGATTTAAACACCAATATTCAACAAGAAAGCAAGAACAAGTCAAGAGATCGACCGAATCCGAAGTCTTGCTGAGGATTCACGGTTGGAATCGTCGGGTTGTCAATCCGCATCCAAGCTCGGTCCTCAACTGCGTCCGGGGTAGAGAAGGGCTGTCTGTTGGGTTTCTCTATGAGGATGGCACAACGCTTGTGCACGCAGCGGAAAAATAAATATCAAGAAAAACCCAAAGAGATGTGGATCGGGCTATGAACGTTGAATCAAGAAGTTAGCAAAAACTAGGCAAAAATTACCTCGGTGGTGTTGAGTCACAACTCAACGGAGATGCTCAAAATTTCTTCTTCCTGCTAGTGGCGAGTTCTACGTGGAATAATGTCCACGTTTCTGCAGAAGTCCACACGAGCGGGAGAACGCCGATCTATCCGTCGCACGGATTATAGGGAAGGAGAAGACCGCACCTCTGCTAATCCACGGACTGCTAGGTCCGCGCCAGGAAGAGCAGCACCAGCGACAGTCACCGGAGAAGAGGAGGTCGACGGAGCGAACACGGCGGCGGAACTCTTCCGGCGGCGGGAATCGGGATCAGCGGAGCGAACGAGCGGAACTCTTCCGTCGGGTTCGATTCGCTACAGGAGAAAATCCAGCTCTCACCCGAAAACCCTAAGTGTTCTATTTATACCAAAGGTATAAATAAACCTAAGAAAATCGCTATCCGCAGACCACCCAAGAATGAGGTTCAGAATCGGCGAGTATCAATCGGTGGGAATCGGCGAGAATCGATCGGGCGAGCATCACCATGGATCGGCGAGAATCAGAGTACAATACTCGACGATTCTCGCCGATCGTCGAGCTTCACTTGACGATACACGTCGAATCTTGTAGACCGTCGAGCCGCGGTCGACGATACATGTCGAAGTCGTCGATCGTCGAGAATCAACATATTGATTCTCGACGATTCTCGTCGATCGACGAGAATCAAAGAGATGATTCTCGTCGATCGGCGGGAATCAGAAAGACGATTCTCGACGAATGCTATCGACCCTCGGACGACAATCTTACCAGCCCTCCAAGGCAACATTTGCCCAACCCGATGATCCTTTAAGGCAACACTTTGCCCACAACCCCCATTCAGGTCGGTGATTGGCAACCTTTACCAACACAGTCACTTATCCAACTTCTCCACATCTCTTATGTGCGACCCTGCAGGCTCATATCGCGTTGGCAGTGAGATTACATGTTTGATCACTTCCAGATCATCATGGTAACTCCAACAGACTCCCACTTGATCTCGAAAGTATCAAAGCAAAAACCTCACAAACAATGAGCGGCATCTAGCAATGCATCATTGCTCCCCATGCAATAAGAGTTTATAACTCATAAGCCTTTATGACCAATGTATCAGCGTTGTCTTTGTCCCTTTGTCCCTTACATCCAGAAAGAACTAGAGGCATGGACCGTGTCACCCTCGTAATAGCTCAATCCAAGTTTCTTGATCCAGGACGGACTTCCAAAGAATGGTGAGTCCAA
Source organism: Platanthera guangdongensis (assembly GCA_039583875.1). NCBI lineage: Eukaryota > Viridiplantae > Streptophyta > Magnoliopsida > Asparagales > Orchidaceae > Platanthera > Platanthera guangdongensis. The sequence continues at coordinate 116,206,967 of CM077147.1, read as the reverse complement.
TATCACATATTGACTCAACCAAGCATGGCCATGCATTTCTCAGTCCAGTTCCATCAAGGGGCCCATGGATGCAACTCCTGTCATACAGGAGGACAAATCCCATATCTGCTCACACACAAACACCCAAATGATTCGTAACATGCCCAACAACCACCCTTATCATCAACCTTTCTCAAGGAAGACTTTAGATGGCATCAAAGCACGCTCTTCCTCACTTGATGAATGCTGTGACTTCAGGTCAAAGGATCACAACACCATTGTCAATTGAGACCTACTCGTGACACGATTGGATGACAATCCACAGAGTAGTCTCAGGTTGGGTCTGTCCAGTACAACTTGTTCACTAACAAGTTCCCACGTGATGACTTGATATCACAATATCATGACCTGTGAGAACCAGTCATCAATCAACACACGTGCTAGTCTTCATGTACCATCATCACCCTTAGCTTCTATGATGATACTCGACCAGGGACCTTTGAGAATGAAGCTTCAAATAAATCATGGGCTCTCACATTCAAGTCACGTACTTGATGTCCCATGGAAGCGAACATTCTAAGGGTATCTATTATGTTAACATTTAACTATCATATAGAAAAAGACATAATAAAAGAACTTGCCATTAATTATAAGAGAAAAATTAGGTACACAGTTCATCATATGAACGAACAGCCAACAAAATACAAGATATACATGCAATCCACAAGATTCTCGCTAGAGTTGATCATTTAGGTATCGTATACCCATCGATCTAGTATGACCATCATGCTTTCTCTGCGCGAGAGGCTTTGTCAGTGGATCCGCAATATTCTCCTCAGTCGGCACTCTGCAAATGTTTACATCTCCTCGTTCGACAATCTCACGAATAAGATGAAACCGCCGGAGTATGTGCTTGGAGCGCTGATGGGATCTAGGTTCCTTAGATTGTGCAATTGCACCATTGTTATCATAGTAGAGAACTACGGGACCAACAATGCTAGGAACTACATCAAGCTCGCCGATGAATTTCCTAATCCATACAGCCTCCTTCGCCGCATTAGCTGCTGCGATATACTCGGCCTCTGTTGTAGAATCAGTAACTGTCTCTTGCTTGGAACTCTTCCAGCTCACAGCTCCTCCATTCAGGCAAAACACAAAACCTGACTGAGACTTGGAGTCGTCTCTATCAGTTTGGAAGCTAGCATCTGTGTAACCACTTACAACGAGCTCTTCCTCTCCACCATACACCAAGAACACATCCTTAGTCCTTCTTAAGTACTTCAGGATATTCTTGACTGCAATCCAGTGACACTCACCGGGGTCTGACTGATACCTGCTAGACATGCTCAAATCAAAGGAGACATCGGGTCGAGTACATAACATCGCGTACATGATTGATCCAATTGCCGAATCATATGGAATCAACTTCATGCGGTCCTTATCTTCACAAGACTTTGGACACTGGTCCTTAGAGAGATTCACACCATGAGACATGGGCAAAAATTCTTTCTTGGTCTCAAGCATATTGAACCGCTTCAACACCTTTTCGATGTACGTACTCTGGGTCAAACCCAGCAACTTCTTCGATCTATCTCTATAGATCTTAATACCGAGTATATAAGTCGCTTCACCCAAATACTTTATTGAAAAGCAGTTCCCTAGGTTGTTCTTAACAACTTTCAGGGTAGGAATGTCGTTCCCAATCAACAGTATGTCATCTACATACAATATCAGGAAGACAACAATGCTCCCACTGATTCGCTTATAAACACAAGGCTCATCGTTATTCTTGATGAAACCAAACTCTTTGATTTTCTCATCAAAAACGAAGATTCCAACTTCGAGAGGCCTGTTTCAGTCCATAAATGGACTTATTCAGCTTGCATATTTTAGTGGCTTCATCTGGGGATACAAAACCCTCGGGTTGTGTCATGTACACTTCCTCAAGGAGGTTTCCATTAAGGAAAGCTATTTTGACATCCATCTGCCAGATCTCGTAGTCATAATACGCAGCAATAGCAAGCAATATCCTAATGGACTTTACCATGGCAACAGGGGAAAAAGTCTCATCATAGTCAATACCATGAATTTGCTTGAAACCCTTAGCCACCAGTCGCCCTTTGAATGTCTGTACATTCCCATCCATGTCGGTCTTCTTCTTGAAGACCCACTTGCACCCTATGGGTCGTACCCCTTCAGGTGGTTCCACCAAGTTCCAAACTTGGTTTGCATACATGGAGTCCATTTCGGATTTCATAGCCTCAAGCCATTTGTCGAAGTCCGGTCCATTCATAGCCTCTTGGTAGGTTGCTGGCTCATCATCATGATCCATAAGCAACACATTACCTATTTGAGACACGAGAAATCCATATCTCTCAGGCTCAAACCTCGGTCTACCAGATCTACGTAGGACTTGTGTTCCCTGAGCAGGTTCTCTAGCTACAACATCTTGTAGTCCTGTCTCAGAATCCAATTCCGGTTCATTCACTACATGTGGTTCTTGAACTTCTTCAAGCTCTACCTTTTCAGTCTTTCTTGATAAGAACTCTTTCTCCAAGAAGACACCAGTCCTTGCGACAAACACTTTGCCCTCAGACGGTAGGTAAAAGTAATACCCTTTCGTTTCCTTAGGATATCCCACCAGATAACATTTATCCGATTTGGGTTCCAGCTTGTCAGGCATTTGACGTCTCACGTATGCCTCACAGCCCCAAATTTTAATGAACGATATACTAGGACGCTTCCCAGTCCATATCTCATATGGTGTCTTCAGAACTGTTTTAGTTGGAGCGCGATTCAATGTCATTGCAGCAGTCTCTAAAGCAAAACCCCAAAAGGATACAGGCAAGTATGCATGACTCATCATCGAACGTACCATGTCTAACAGAGTACGATTTCTCCTCTCAGACACACCATTATGTTGTGGTGTTCTAGGTGGAGTGAGTTGTGATACAATACCACACTCTTTCAGATGATCACGGAACTCATGACTCAGGTATTCGCCAGCTCGATCAGATCGGAGTGCTTTAACCCTTTTACCCAACTGGTTTTCTACTTCATTCTTGAACTCTTTGAACTTTTCAAAGGTCTCGGATTTGCACTTCATAAGATACACATATCCGTATCTACTGAAATCATCAGTAAATGTAACAAAGTAGAAATACCCACCTCTAGCCATGGAACTCATGGGTCCACATACATCACTATGTACAACACCCAAGAGATCCTCAGCCCTCTCAGTATAACCAGTGAAAGGAGCTTTAGTCATCTTGCCTAACAAACAAGACTCGCATCGCTCAAATGATTCATAATCAAATGAGTCCAAAAGTCCATCTCTATGGAGCTTGGATATGCGCTTCTCGTTGATATGGCCCAAACGACAATGCCAGAGATACGTAGGGTTTGAGTCATTTGTTCTTAGTCTTTTATTATTTTCTACATTACAGATCAGATGGTCCAAGTTCAAAACATAAAGACCATTAAACAATTGGGCTACAGCATAACAAACATCATTCTTAAATATAGAACAACAATTGTTCTTAATTATAAAAGAAAATCCAATCATGTCCAAACATGAAATAGATATAATGTTTCTAGTTATGGCCGGAACGAAATAACAATTATCAAGTTCTATTACAAGCCCACTGGGCAAAGAAAGACGATAAACCCCTACGGCTACAGCAGCAACTCTTGCTCCATTGCCGACGCGGAGGTCCACCTCCCCTTTACTCAGCAATCTTCTCCTTCCCAGTTCCTGCACATTTGTACAAATGTGAGAACCACATCCGGTATCCAATACCCAAGATGAAGGAGCAGAAAGGTTTATCTCTATAACGTAAACATTTGAAGCGGAAGTCATACCTCCCCTCAATTTCTGCAGACCCTCAATGTACGAAGGACAGTTCCTCCTCCAATGACCAGCCTTGCCACAGTGGTGGCATTTCCCTTCCTTCACCGTGCTTTTCCTCTTCATCAGTGCAGAAGACTTGGGCTCAAGAAATGACTTAGGTCCTACCTTTGTCTTCTTAGAACCCTTGGCCTTGCCCTTGCCCTTATGCACCATCAGTATGGGGCTGGCAGGCTTGGCCTTCTTCATGTTGATTTCGGCAGTTCTCAACATGCCTAGGAGTTCGGGCAGTGTCTTGTCTATCTCATTCATATTGTAGTTCAAGACAAACTGCTCATAACTGTCCGGCAACGATTGCAGGATCAGATCCGTGGCCAACTCTTGACCAAGAGGAAAACCCAGCCTTTCAAGGTTCTCTATATACCCAATCATCTTGAGTACGTGAGTCCCTACTGAGTCTCGAACTCCCATCTTGCACTGAAAACAACGCTTTTGTGATGTCGAACCTCTCTTGACGAGCCTGCCCATGAAACATTTTCTTGAGATGCTCGTCAATCTCCTTGCACCCCATGTTCTCATGTTGCTTCTGAAGCTCAGAGTTCATAGTGGCAAGCATAAGGCATTCGACATCTAAAGCGTCGTCAGTATACTTCTTATAAGTATCCTTCTCAGCACGGGAAGAGTTCCCGGTCGGCACCTCGGGGCTTCTTCTTCCAAGACATAGAGCTTTCGCTCTTGCCTGAGAACAATTCTCAGGTTCCTGTACCAGTCCATATAATTAGTCCCACTGAGCTTATCCTTCTCAAGGATGGCTCTCAGAGACAACGTGGAGTGTGACACACTTGCCATGGAATTCTACAAGAATTTATGCAGAATAAAATCAGTACCAAAATTCCAAATACAATTTATTTTAGTTTAGACTTCAATTAAAAAATACTCCCACTATTTTATTCGAAATGATAGCCCTCACTAACAATTCGGAGAGTTCATGCGAGCTACTCTCTTAGTGGACAAGATCCGTATTTCACCAACACTATGAGTCCGCTTTGGCGTTGCTCTCACGATGCGGTTATTTAGGTAGTCAATGCTTGCCAATTGCATCCTCATGCAATTTTGTATGGTTGGTGAATAACTCCTTATTCGCATCCATCATATGGTGCATGCCAACCCTATGCCTCTAGGCACTCAACCTTTGAGGTCACCTAGTTAAGTATGACCCGATGTCGACAGTGGGATATCACAATTATCCGCTCGCACCCTTACCAAGATAGATTAATGCACCTTGCTTTGGCAAGCCCACACTTCATCGATCGAGGCAGGAAGAGTGTCATCCATCGGAAGGCATCCGAACACTTAATATTAGGTGAAGGGATTTTCAATTATAGGTTAACAATTAACCATGATCAACATTTGATCAATGTGCACATCCAAAGAAAAACAATTCTAAACCACATGCATCCCTTATGTGCACATCCTAACACCATCAACAATTGATAGAAGGAAGGGCTAAATCTGAACATCCGGAAATGTCCAAATCCTCAGATTTACATGCATTGGACAAAGGCGAAGACAACTCAACTTAAAGCAGTAGACAAGCTCATCTCTCTATGTTGGATTCACAATCCAAAACATACTCGAGGGATGGTTACTGCTAAGGAGACAACAATTTCTAACACTTAGAAATTCCCACGCAATTCCAGAAGTTCTTGGAGGGAACCAAGACTAAATCTAGACATTTAGAACACTTCTAAATCCCTAGGTTTACACGCACTGGAATAACAAACTTCCAAAACAACGATCATGGCCGTAACCTCCCTCTGATACCACTATTGGGTTTCTCTATGAGGATGGCACAACGCTTGTGCACGCAGCGGAAAAATAAACATCAAGAAAAACCCAAAGAGATGTGGATCGGGCTATGAACGTTGAATCAAGAAGTTAGCAAAAACTAGGCAAAAATTACCTCGGTGGCGTTGAGTCACAACTCAACGGAGATGCTCCAAATTTCTTCTTCCTGCTAGCGGCGAGTTCTACGTGGAATAATGTCCACGTTTCTGCAGAAGTCCACACGAGCGGGAGAACGCCGATCTATCCGTCGCACGGATTATCGGGAAGGAGAAGACCGCACCTCTGCTAATCCACGGACTGCTAGGTCCGCGCCAGGAAGAGCAGCACCAGCGACAGTCGTCGGAGAAGAGGAGGTCGACGGAGCGAACACGGCGGCGGAACTCTTCCGGCGGCGGGAATCGGGATCAGCGGAGCGAACGAGCGGAACTCTTCCGTCGAGTTCGATTCGTTACAGGAGAAAATCCAGCTCTCACCCGAAAACCCTAAGTGTTTTATTTATACCAAAGGTATAAATAAACCTAAGAAAATCGCTATCCGCAGACCACCCAAGAATGAGGTTCAGAATCGGCGAGTATCAATCGGTGGGAATCGGCGAGAATCGGCGAGAATCGATCGGCGAGCATCACCATGGATCGGCGAGAATCAGAGTACAATACTCGACGATTCTCGCCGATCGTCGAGCTTCACTTGACGATACACGTCGAATCTTGTAGACCGTCGAGCCGCGGTCGACGATACATGTCGAAGTCGTCGATCGTCGAGAATCAACATATTGATTCTCGACGATTCTCGTCGATCGGTGAGAATCAAAGAGATGATTCTCGTCGATCGGCGGGAATCAGAAAGACGATTCTCGACGAATGCTATCGACCCTCGGACGACAATCTTACCAGCCCTCCAAGGCAACATTTGCCCAACCCGACAATCCTTTAAGGCAACACTTTGCCCACAACCCCCATTCAGGTCGGTGATTGGCAACCTTTACCAACACAGTCAATTATCCAACTTCTCCACATCTCTTATGTGCGACCCTGCAGGCTCATATCGCGTTGGCAGTGAGATTACATGCTTGATCACTTCCAGATCATCATGGTAACTCCAACACTGTCACCACCTTCCAATGGCCTGTCTTCTTCGTGTCACGATAGCGGATGAAGTTTGCAAGCTTCCCTTTGTTTGATGGCTATGGCGTCAAACCCTACTTGAAACTCACAGATGAAGGAGAAGACCGAGAGGAAGCTACGGCTTGGTTTTGGCGGTGAAAGCTTGCCCGGAGCACCTCCCTAGGGTGGAAGATGATGAAGAAAGGCGGAGAAGGCGGAAAAAGGCGGTGAAATGTCGAGTGATCCCAGCGATTCTGAATTAGAGCGAGACCTGCGATATTTATACAAAGCAGAATTGAACAATGCGCACGATCACGGGCTAACGACCAGTGGTCATGCGCACTATATCCAGTAGTCATGCGCACTGGCATGGCTGATTAGGAAGAAGAACTGGGATAACACGCACGAGCAGTGGCGCACGACCAGTGGTCATGCGCATTAAGTTCAATGGTCGTGCGATTACCCCAAACAGGACTCCAAAAAAGAGGAATCAATGCACACGATCAGTGGCGCACGATCAGTGGTCGTGCGCACTGGGTCCAGTGGTCGTGCGATTACCCCAGGCTGATTCTGGAAAATAAAGAGTAGTGCGCACGATCAGGGGCGCACGACCAGTGGTCGTGCACATTAGATCCCATGATCGTGCGCAGTATTCCTGTTTCACAACCATCCCGGAACACGCACACGACCCCTGTACTGATAGGAAAAACAAATCACTAATCTGTGCAGACATTCCAGGCAATCACAAAAAGGAGTACAAACAATAAAAGTAACAAAATACACAACCACGAGAATAATTGTGCACTTACTCATAAAAAGGACATAATAACAATTATGAACAAATAAAGCTCTAAAGTGAAGTGCATCAGCGAGAAAACAAGCCCAGATGAGTCCGAAAATAGGTATATAAAATGGACTCATCAGTACTCGACAGACTACTTAGCCAAATAGAGCAGGAGATGCCCTGGGACATGCCCGTGTCCCAAGCCGTGTCACCCAACTTGAACCCAACTTGGGATTTTGGGGCGTTACACTAACTCAGGGAGAATATAGTGTCGATACCTACTTACATGATTTTATACAATTAGGATGCTATGCGTGGTCTATCTTTGCTGAAGTAGAGCGTAAAACCAATCGGTTCTATGAAGGGTTGCGGGATGAGTTGAGATTCCTGCTCTCGAGTTCAGTGAACCAAGGGTTTCAAGCATTGGTGGATATGACTCATGCGTTGGAGAAAGATATGAAGCGGGTACAGGGAAAAAGGGACTTGGCTGTGACAAAGTCCGAGTTCAAAGCGTCGCGTCCTGAAAATTCAGGCTACCGCAAGAGATGGGGTAAGAGGTTGAAGGTTTATGGATAGGCTTCTTCTATAATTGCGTCTGGAGCAACTTCTAGGAAAGATCCTCATGCCTATTATACATGTGGAAATGTGGGTCATCTTACCCGTGATTGTCGGGTTGGTTCTCCAAAGGTTGAAAAGAAGACAGGAGCGTCATATGCCGAAAAGGAAATGGCAGTGGTGGAGTCCTCTGCATCCCATGCGCAACCCCGAGTGAATAACCTTGTCCAACATGAGGCCATAAAACAAAGTGAAGTCACCACAGGTACGAGTTAAGATATTAGTTTATTACTTTTTATACTTCATACCTTGTGTGTGGCTTGTGTATGATGTGTTTGTCTTAGGCTTTGTCCTGATTCAGGACTGTCCAGCGAGAGCAATATTTTATATGGGTGTTTCGCATTCATTTCTATCTGAGGACTTCATGTCACGGATTGGAGTGCCTAGTCATATAACAGCAGATAGTGTGGAGGTGTTATTGCCTAACAAATGTGTAATGCATGTGGTTAGGGCTTTTTATGTGGAGGTACAGATAGGAAGTCGGGATTTTGGGTTGGATGCATCCTCACTGCCGATATCTGAGTTCGATGTGATCTTTGGTATGGACTGGCTTTCAGAGCAGCATGCCTGTATTGAGTACAACTCAAAAGAAAGTCACACTAGGTCAGAATACCGAGCTTGAGACTAAATTTACCGGTATGTGAGGAGCAGGAAGGATTTTGATGTTTGCTCTCCAAGTCGTCAACGTTGTTCGGAAGGGCGCAGAGTTTGTCTTCACGCTTATACAGGCTGTTGAGCCAAAATCCAGTGTGAGTGACCTTTCGATTATATCGGAGTATGCTGATGAGTTTCCTAAGGATCTTCCTGGGTTACCGCCCCAGCGGGAGATTGACTTCGCTATTGAGCTGGTGCCAGGTGCGAAATCTGTAGCCAATTCGCCATACCGTGTAGCGCTAAAAGAAATGGCGAAACTAAAAGTTCAACTACAAGAGTTGCTGGAACAGGGATATATACGCCCAAGTAGGTCACCTTGGAGCGCACATGTTCTCTTTGTGAAAAGAAGGATGGTAGTCTGTGGTTGTGTATCGACTATCACGAATTGAATAAGCTGACTGAGAAGAATAAGTATTCGATTCCATAGATTGATGAATTATTCGATTAGCTGGATGTGTCAGCGGTATACTCAAAGCTCGATTTGAAGTCTGGGTACTGCCAGTTGAGAATTCGGGAAAGTGATATTCCTAAGATAGCATTTCGAACACGCTACAGTCATTACGAGTTCACTGTGATGTCGTTTGGGCTATATAATGCGCCATCGGTGTTCATGGACTTAATGCACCGCACATTTAGAGAGTACTTGGATTTGTTTGTGACCGTCTTCATTGATGACATTTTGGTGTATTTGTTGGGTATTGCATCCACATTAACCCAGATTTGATGAAGTCACCCTTGAACTAAGATGAATTAAGTTGTATTTAATGCTTTGTTTGAGTTATGTGTTTGCAGGACTTTATTGCCAAGTGTAGACCAATGTCAGTCTACAATGGGTCACCAAACACAGGACCATACAATGTAATCCCTCATTATGTGATCCATGGTGTTGACTCATGTGTAGCCTCTCTATTGGGATACACTTCATTTTCAAGCACTAGGACTGAGTGGAGAAAGACTTGTTGCTGAATTCACTAAAGAAGAGAAAATTTTGTTGAAGGAATTTTTGCTAAGTACTTTACTCGAGTATATACTTACATACTCGAGTTAAATACTTAGTCAATACTCCAATAAAACTATTTGTACTCATGTAAGGGAATTAGCTCTCAAGTAGTCAAATTATAGCTCTCGAGTAGTTAAGTCAATTACTCGAGTTGATCCTTTCTCATTCTCGAGTTAACAGGATTTCCTCTCCAGAAACTTTTCTAAGTGATTTACTCGAGTAGTCATATAAGTAATGGAGTTGTTTAGTCGTTTGTCTCGAGTTACAGAAGACTGGATTTCGTGTAATTTCACTTCACTCGAGTAGTCAAGTTCATGTACTCGAGTAGTCCATCTACTACTCGACTAGTCGAGGATTAATACTCGAGTGACAAGCTTTTCTTCCCTCAGAATTTTTCTAAGTCCTTTACTCGAGTAGCTGTATCTATATACTCGAGTAGTTTATCTTCTCTCCAGTAGTCCAGTTCCACTACTCGAGTAACCCATTTTTTTCTTCCAGAAATTATTCCAAGTCCTTGAATCGAGTATGACCTCTTCCTCTCGAGTAGTTAGTTTCTCTTCACTTGAGTAGTACTTCTTGTACTCGAGTAATTAAACTCCACATCTCAAGTAACTATATTAGCACTCTAGTAAGTCTCTTTGTACTCGAGTAGCTCCTCATCATTTCTGGATTTTCTCTAAGTCATCTATCGAGTTGTCCTCTTCTATTCACTCGAGTAATCTTATCAAGTACTCGAGTAGGTAAACATTCACTCGAGTATTTCAGTCATCCTTTTTCTGAAAATTTGCTAAGTCCATATTTGACGGAAATTTCAAATGTCGTGACGTGATTGGTCCACGTGGACGTCATTAATATTAATTATAACTATTATGGAAGATCTTATATAAAGTCTTGTCAAAATCGAATAACCCTAAGTGCTGTCAAGTTTATTCTAAATAATTCTAAATCTCATTCTCTCTGTCTAAAAAATGAAAGTCGTCGCCGCCGATCTTCATCACACATATTTGGCTAGGGTTTTCGATCTAGAAGATTCACAGGTCGAGATTTTCTTTCAATTCTTCATCATCTATCTGATCGTGTGAAGCCAAGAAATTTCAGATCTAACTTTTACTGAGATTCTTCTTCAACTTCTCTGATAGAGCCGCAAATATCAAAGAAGAAGATTCAGGCCGACTGTCTCCAGATCTGAGAAAGTTTTACTGTTTGTATTTTCATATACTTTCAATTTCATTCTTGTAGGAGAATTCTCTCCGAGTGTAGGAGCCCTTTTTGTGTCTCCGAGTTGTAGGAAGTTTTATCTTCCGAGTGTAGATCTGTGTTGTGGATCAAGATTATAGGATCTTTATTCTGAGGCGTAGGATTGGTTTTCAATCCGAGATAGTGGAGTAGCCGAGTCTAGTTATTTGCTAGATCGGTGAGGGAAAGTGGATGTACCCAGGATTGGGGAACCACTATAAATCTTTTGTCGTCTATGATTGCTTGGTTGATAATTGTGTGCATAGATCTCTAAATTTTTATTCCGTAAAAAGACGGACAAATCACCTATTCACCACCCTCTAGGTGATTTAGGTAGACAATTGGACATTTTCAATTAGTATCAAAGAGAGGTTGAACATTAAAAGGTTAACACCTTGATCAGATCCTTCTCTAGTTGTCTTTTGAGAATTTTCCAAGTATGGATAAGGCTAAAGATTTTGCCAAGCTTCCATTGTGCACCAAGAATAACTTTCCCATGTGGAAAGAAAAAATCAGATTTTTCATGGATGTTGTGGATCCAAGGATCTTCATGATAGTTGAAGAAGGTCCTTACATTCCCATGACCGTCTCCACAATAGATCCTACAAAGAAAGTTCCAAAGAAATTAATGGATCTTAACAAAGACGAGATTGCACTTGTGTCTTTAGATAAGAAGGCCAAGAATATTATAGCACGTGCAGTCGATGACTCCATGTTGCAGAACTTGATCCACTGCCAGTCTGCCAAGGAGATGTGGCAGTCCCTAGTCACTTTAATGGAAGGTGCAGAAAAAGTTAGGGATGATAGAAGATCCCTTCTAAACCAAAAGTATGAAGCCTTCCGACAAGGACACAAGGACACCATTGCTGACACTTTTGAGAACTTCTTCAAGATAGTTAATGGCCTAAGGGTACATGGTCGAGTCTTCACAAACGGAGAGCTAAATGATAAATTTCTAAGAAACATAACTAAGGAATGGGATAATAAGGTTTGTGTTATCTGAGAGTTTGGATAGCTAGATGAGACGGACCCGCAGAATCTCTTTGGAAAGCTATTATGATATGAGCTTAAACTCAACACAATAAAGGATGAAGAAGAGAAGAGCAGGTCTACATCTAAGGAGAAGTCTGTTGCTCTAAAAACAGACACCTCAAGGAAGTCAAAGGCTGCCTCTCCTGCCCCAGCACAAAAACTTAGTGAAGAAGAAACCTCAGAGCCAAGTACCTCAGGCTGTGAGATATCTGAAGGAGAGTTCTCTCTACTCTCACGACAGTTCAAGAAATTCTTGAACAAAAAGAAACAATGGAAAGGCAAGGATAGCCATGACAGGTATGCTTCTAAACCGAACAAATATATTTCTACTGACATGATTTGTTACTATTATAATAAGCCAGGTCATGTCATTGCTGACTGCCCCCATAAGAAGGAGGGTGGAAAGAGAGAAGAAAAGAAGTCCTCATATAATAAGAAGAGGACAGAGAAGAGCCTGATAGCCAAGAAGGGCAAAACTCTTAGTGACTCCGACTCATCTGAGTTGAGTGAAGAAGAAGAAGCCTATGTTGGGCTTATAGTACAGAAAGATGATGAACAAGAGCCCCAGTTCACTGGGAAGGTAAACTCTCACACTCCTCTTTCAGAATTTGAAGCTTCTGAGTATGATAATGAGGACAGCTCTTCTGACGATTAGTCTGAACTCATGGCCCAGTACAAGGAGTTAATCAAGGCTTACGACAAATGTCGACGAGTCGTGAAAACTCAAGCTATGGAGATTAAGTCTCTAAAAGCTGAAGAGAGCACCTTAAGAGAGGAAGTCGCTAAGACTGACTCACTCAAAGAAAACTTCAATAATGTTATTGAAGAATACAATAAGGCTCTTGAGCACCTTAACTTAAAAGAGAAAATCATCAAAGAGTTGGAAAAACAACTCGCTGCTGAAAATAAACTTGTTGAAAGTTTCTCGAAGCCTAAGACAGTTCTTCTATTCATTGCTGAATTCTCAGCTAAGGCCAAGGGTGTTGGACTAGGCCATGTAGAAGCTCCTAGTAAATCTTCTAGGAGGAATAAGGCTCAAAGAAAAAATAAGGCCGCCAAGAAGGCTTTGGCCAAAGAAAATGGGAAAGCCCCTCATGATCAGACTTCCTTCAAGAAGGTCATCTTTCCTACAAACGAGTTTGATCTTGACTCGTCCTATGGTCACTTGACTAGGCCTACCTATGTAGAGCCCAAGTCCCGCTACCAAGGATGGACTCGCCCCAAAAACTTTGGAGAGAGTGTATTTAAGGCACCTTATGAAGAAGTCATTCTTCAAAGCTATGGCCCTTTTAATCATGCTCATAACTTCAAGAAAGCACCAAAGGTAAAGCCCATTGTGGAAAAACCAATGAAGGAGAAGAAATCATGTGATTGCCATCACCATGAAGCTTCTTCCTCCAAGAATGCTGCCCCGGCTAGACCACCATCTCAAAAGGTCAAGCAGGAGAATCTAAGGCAAAGATACAATAGGTTCGACTGTTGGTGCTGTGGCAAGATTGGTCATTTTTCCATCGACTGTTGGTTTAATCGCAGGAATTTTGCAACTCCTCAAGCTGACAGTATGAGAAAGACCACTCATAATGCTAACACTCATAGGGGGAGTGTTCTAACACAAGACCAAGGACACAGACATGTTTGGGTTCCTAAGGCAAACTGATTCATAATTGCAGGTATGTCCAAAGGCCACCAAAACGCCTATCTGGTATTTGGACAGTGGATGTTCTCGGTACATGACCGGGACAAGAAGCCTACTTCAGAACTACTCTCCAGTCATGAATGGGCCAAAGGTCATCTTTGGAGGTTCAGACTGAGGAATCATTAAAGGCTGTAGTATGATCACTAACGGTAGTATTTCCTTCTCAGATGTAGCTTATGTTGAAGGATTGGAACACAATCTCATAAGCATATGTCAACTCTGTGATAAGGATACATAGTTGAATTTCATGTTGATAAGTGCTTGATAAAATCCGTTGACAATATAGAAACGATTCTATATGGCACTCGAAGCAGAAATATATTTTGCTTAAATTTCATTTGTATACACTCTTCTACACCAGTGTGCTTTTTAATAAAAGATAGTGCATCTCTTGGTGACAACTGGCACAAAAAACTAGCACATATTAATTTCAAAACCATTAATAAATTATTTTCGCTGAATTTAGTACGTGATGCCTCAAATTTCAAGTACGTCAAATATAGACCTTGTCATGCATGTGTAAAAGTCAAGCAAACAAGGGCTACCTTTAAAAGCATTATTGGCAAAGATTTCAATAGATGTTTACATCTACTGCAAGTTAGAAGCTTGGGAAGTAAGGACTATACGTTGGTAATTATTGATGATTACTCGCGCTTTGCATGGGTGTTCTTTCTAAAACACAAGTCAGATACCTTTGACATCTTTACTAATTTTTTCAGGCAAGTCCGGAATGAATACAACTGTTCCGTAGTCAAAATCAGAAGTGACAATAGAACAGAGTTCAAGTCTGGGGCCGTGATAGAATTCTGTGAAAGCTTGGGTATCTTTCATGAGTTTTCCTCTCCTCGTACTCCACAACAGGAAGGAGTGGCTGAGAGAAGGAATAAAACACTCATAAAGGCCTGCAGGACCATGTTGAGTGATGCCACACTTCTGAAATACTTCTGGGCTGAAGCCGTCAACACTGCATGCCACGTGCAAAATCGATCACTCATTAACAAAAACCACGATAAGACACCTTACGAACTTCAAAAGGGCAGGAAACCGACTGTCTCATATTTTAGAATTGTTGGTTGCAAGTGCTTCGTGCTTAACAATGGCAAGTATCATACTACCAAGTTTAGCGAAAAGAGTTTTGAAGGAATTTTTGTAGCATATAGTAGTCATAGTAAGACATCCAGGATATTTAATAGAAAAACTCTGGTCGTAGAAGAATCAATACATATTGTATTTGATGAGACGAGCTTACTGCAAGGCAACTCTTCTAGTGTGTTCATTGAAGATGTCGGTACAAAGTTGAAAGAAATTAGCTTGGATGAATCGTCTGAAGATAAAGGTGAAAAGTTCATCAAGATCACCACTCCAACCCCTATTGGAGAGGTTGATGATCAAGATGAAGAAATCTTCCAAGTTGATGAAGTCGCTCCGGTGATTGAAGATATTCCAAATGCAAGGACTCTAGAGCTCAGACATCAGAAGGATCACCCCATGGACCAGATCATAGGAGATCCTCGGTATGGTGTCAGAACTCATCGAGTTACAACTAATGAGAATTTATACTTGAGTTTTCTCTCACAGGTTGAACCAAAGAAGTTTGAGAAAGCAAACTCAGACGCATCTTGGATAATGGTGATGGAAGAAGAACTAAATCAGTTTAAGCGATGATAAGTATGGAAACTTGTTCCAAGACCCAAAGGTAAGAATGTCATTGGGACAAAATGGGTCTACCGGAACAAGATGGACAAGGATTGAATGATCGTAAAGAACAAAGCCAGACTCGTCGTCAAAGGATATCACCAAGAAGAAGGAATCGACTTTGACCAGATGTACGCTCCAGTGGCAAGGCTGGAGGCCATCAAGATATTCCTAGCATATGCTGCACTCAAAGGCTTCACCGTCTATCAAATGGACGTGAAGTCTGCCTTCCTTAATGGTGACATAAAGGAAGAGGTGTATGTGGAACAACCTCCAGGTTTCATTGATTCTAACTTTCCCGATTATGTTTACTTATTACATAAAGCTTTATATGGTTTGAAACAAGCTCCTCGAGCTTGGTATGAGATGTTGTCTAGCTTTCTTCTTGAGAACAAGTTCACTAGGGGAAAGATAGATACGATATTATTTCTTAGAGAAATAAAAGGCAAGATTTTGCTAGTGCAAATCTATATCGATGACATTATATTTGGCTCTACTGACGACAACCTCTGCAAGAAGTTTTCAAAACTTATGCAAGGGAAGTTTGAAATGAGCAGTATGGGCGAGCTGAAGTATTTCTTAGGGCTTCAGGTGAAACAATCTGAAGATGGAATTTTCATCTCGCAGACTAAGTTCACCAAAGAGCTAATTAAGAAATTCGTAATGGAGAACGCAACCTCGACGAGGACTCTAATGGGTTCAGCTATGTCTCTGGACACGGATGAGAAAGGGAAACCTTTTGATGAAACTAAATACAGAAGAATAATTGGATCCTTGCCCTACCTTACTGCTAGTAGACCTGACATAATGTTTTTTACATGTGTATGTGCTAGATTTCAGGTGAAATCTAAGGAATCTCATTACGCTGCTGCAAAGCGGATTTTGAGATACCTTATAGGTACACTGAATCTTGGCTTATGGTGTCCAAGAAGTAATGATAGCGAGCTAATTGGTTTTTCAGATACAGATTTTGCAGGTAGCAAAGATGACAGGAAAAGCACTTCCGGGACTTGCCAATTCCTTGGAAGAAGGCTTATCTCCTAGAGTAGCAAGAAGCAGAACTATGTTGCAATCTCAACAACTGAGTCAGAGTATATCTCTGCAGGAAGTTGTTGTGCATAGTTGCTATGGATAAAGAATCAATTTGAATATTACGACATGAAGTTTCAGAACATTATATTATTTTGCGACTCTTCCAGCACAATTGCAATAGCCAACAACCCAGTCTCAAACAGCCGAACAAAGAACATAGAGTTGAGGTATCACTTCATCCGGGAGCATGTGGAGCATGAGGATATAGATCTACAGTATGTCTCTACAGACAGGCAGATTACAGATATTTTCACGAAGCCACTGGACGAGACCAAGTTTTCGTTCTTCAAAATAGAACTTGGAATGCTCAACAAAGAAGATTAGAGAAGGTGGACTCACAAGAAGGCTCAGAGATCAAGAAATCAGTCAAAAGTTGAAATTTTTCAAATTTCTAACTTTTTGACTCGAGTAAGAAGTAACCTACTTGAGTAAGAAATGACCTACTCGAGTAACCCACTTGACCTACTCGAGTACCTTATCAGCCACTCGAGTAACCTACTCGAGTGGTAGAATGAGCTACTTGAGTAATAAAACTTCACTCGAGTACTTTTGTTTCACTACTCGAGTACTTCAATATATCTACTCGAGTACTGCCAAGACTTCACTCGAGTACTTCTAGCTTACACACTCATGTACTTATATATCTTCACTCGAGTACTGCCGACTCTCTCGAGTATCAGGAAGTCATACTTTCTACTTTGATTCAAATTTCTTTATTCGGAACCCAAGGCTTATGCCGCCAATTCCTAGGTATGTAAGCTTTATTTATTTCTTAATTAGAGATAAATTAGGGCTATATAAATCAAAATATCCGGAATTTCTTTTCTACATGAATCAAACTTCTCTCTCTCGAGTAAGTCGACAGACATTTCATCTTCCATCGAAAGTTGCAGAGCGCGCACCATCTTCCTCCCCGCCGCAGATCTTTCTCCAATTTTTGGATCATGGCCTCTTCCTCCAAGATTGGAATCGGTTCAGAACTAGTTACCGCCGGAATCACTGATATTTCAGATGACTTTTGAAACCTTCTGATACTACTCGACACTGTCGGCCTCACCTTCGTTCTACAGCAGCCATGTAAAATCATATTTCCAGAAGTTGCAGAGTTCTTCAAGAATGTCAAAGTCAAGATACATGGACAGTTCTCAAGTCTAGAGTTAGAGGAATCAAAATCAAACTTACCAAGACCTTTGTTTCTACACTTCTCGGACTGCCTACTGTTGAAGAAGAGGATGATCTAGGTCCTGAAGAATCTGACCGGACTTGTATGTTCTGTGGAGTTTCACCAGATATACAATACATCAAAAGGTCTGACATGAATCCAGAAGGAAAGCTCCTGGTGGACATCATTGGGAAAATTCTTCTATGCAGGACAAGTTCCATAAGGGATATCTCTCTCCACATCTTTGACATCATGCAAGCTATAGTCAACAGGAAAAAGTTTCAGTTTGGGATGATGATTCTGGATAAGATAAAGGACAGCATTAAGGCTCCTAGTTATGCGAGGATTATTTCTCTTCTACTTCATGAAATCAATCCAGAAATCTTCAGCTTCTCCAAAGGAACAGTCCTCCATCACATGAAGAAAGTCTCCATCTCATCAATTCAGAGATGGGATTTGAAGTTACAAAATCCTGTTCAGGCTGCCAAAGCTCAAGACCTTCCAGCAACAGAGGACAAGACCCCATCTCCATCTCCATTACAGGTTGTCAGCTCATCTGGTGCAACTATTGAGAGGGTGCCTGCTCCTTCTATTTCAGTCAAAATTCCCACCCCTCCAGTTGTTACCTCTCCTCGACCATCCACACCTGAAGAAGTTCCATCAGAAATTCCATAAGCAGCCCAACTCCAAGAAACACTTCTATCAACCGAAGCAGCAATCAATGAAATGACTGAGTAATTGACTGCTGAAGAATCCCTTCCCCCTCTTCCAAAAGAACAAACTGCTGAAGCATCCAAGCAATCCTCTCCAGTACCATCTCCACCACATACTCCATCGTCTCCCATTCAGTCTCCTACTACTGATAAAGAGCAAGTTGACACCATTTTGTTTTTTGATGAGCCAGATAAGTCTCCTGAACTAGCTGAAGCCCCCATTGAGAAACCTGGACTTCTCTATCCCTATGGTCACTGATGAAGGGGATGCCCTGATCCATGCCACCAGAGCTCAGTCTCTGTTGAAGAGATTGTTAGATGGTTTGTGAAAGTTAATTGAAAGTTATGGGGATAGATCTTAACTAAAACTAATTAGAGTTATATGCTTCAATAAAGAAAATCACGGCACAAAAATGAAGCAAGAAGATCAAGCAACACATAAGACACAAGGATATATAGTGGTTCCCCAACCTGGGTGCATCCACTCTTCTACCACCCTGGTAGGAATCCACTCAGATTTTTGATCAGGTGCCTGACACCAATGAGCTTTTGATCAGGGGCTCAAAAACCAAATCTCAAGCCTTTTGGTCTGGTGACTTGTAACCAAGAATTACTTTTGAAGGAAGATGACAACCCTTTTTACAGTGGGGGGGGGGAAGATTTGATGTGTCTTCTCTGTCAACAATCAGAGAGAAGACTTATGGATATTGATGTTAGCAAAGAGCTCCCCCTGAGATGTTGAATGGTTCAGGGAAAAACAGGAGCTTTGCTTCAGGGTGATAGGCCTTCAAGCTTGCGGCCTTGACTAGCAGAGATTCAGGAACTTCTTGACTGATATGTGTTTGTTGTCCTTGAAGTATCTTGGAGAGTATAAGGAAGAAGAAGACTCTTGATATGAATGGATGTTCTTCTTCTTCAGATTGATGTCACTTCTCTTCTCTAGGTCTTCTAGTTGCTTTGATGATTTTGGCCTGAGTGTTCTACTTGTTGATCATTGTCTATCACTGGTTATCACTTTCCTTGTCTCTGTGTTTCTTGTTATCTCTGTATATATTTGGACATTTGAATTCCTTAGTCTTGATGGCAGAAGAAACATTCTCGAGAGTAGAAGATGCTTTAGGAATTGCTCCTGACTTAATTCTTCTGTAAGTGTCCGTTTGAACGGCTATTATCACTAGGAATGTTGACCGTAATTAATCCTCAATTAATTCTGCCAACTATAATTGATTGCGCATAATTCGTCGACCTGAACTTGGAGTTCGTCGGGCTGTCTTGAGTGTGTCGACACAAGCCCTGTGTGTCGACACAGTTGGCTTCAGGTGTCGACACAGTTGGTGTCGACAGACATTCTATATGTCAACACAATTCTTCTGTGTCGACACAGTCTGGTTCCTTTATTGATCTTTGAGTTTAGTGATCGTTGACCTGAGCTCAGAGTTCGTCGAGCTCAGCTAGAATTCGTCGAGCTGAACTTCTTGCTTGAGACCAGAGTTCGTCAACCTGAGTTCAGAGAAGCAACTCATAATTCGTCGACCTGAGTTCGACGTTCGTCGAACTGAGTTCGACTATCGTCGAACTGATTTTCTAACTGAACTGTATTTCTTAGAATTCTTCTAAGGAAAATCTGGAAATAAACATATGACCCATAACTATACATTTTGGGTCAGTTTAAGCAAACCTAATAGTGATCTTTGCCCAAATCATGACTGGGGTTCCAATAATCTCCCCCTATTTGGGTGAGGACACTATTTACATAAAAACACATAAAAATACAAAGCAAAAATAATCTGCTTGATTTATAAGATTTTCAACAGATTTACATGGATGCTTTTATAAATAGAATGAAAATAAAATAAAAGAAAGCTATTCTATTGATGCATCCTCCAAAGTAGTTTCCTCTGTATAAAGCAAACAATCTCCCCTAATTACTTTTCCTTGCCCAAATTTCTGGCCCAAATCTGAGTAGACTTTATAATCTGTTAGAATAATTAGTCTCTCTACTGTTGTAGCCTTTTTCAAACAATTTCTCAGTATACAGCCACTGATATATCCTTGATATTGGCTGAGACAATTGATTTTGAGTACTATCAAATCTCACTGCTTCATTGTGGTACAGCATGACTTGTCCTGCAAAGAGAGGTTAGAAGTTCTGGACCCAGATTACCTTGGGTCCTGGTTCCCTTTTATAATAATTTGAAATGAAAGAGCATTTAGGTTGATCCTTGTATCCAAGTTGATGATATTTCCTAGGAGGGATTATCCACTTAGTGAAAGGATTTTTAGAATGCTGACTTTGATGATAATTTTGAAAAGAACACAAGTTTCTGTTCTGAAATCTTGAGTTCTACGAATTAAAATACTTTTGTCGAGCTGAGTTCGACGAATGGTATTGAGTTCAGCGAGCTCTGTTCACAGAATGACTTTCTGTATTCCATTTTTGTCGATCTCTGTTCGACGAATTATATCTATTTCATCGAACATAGATTCCTGAACAGTTGAAATCAAAATCTCTATTCATAGTTCGTCGAGCTGAGTTCGACGAATAGTATTGATTTCGTCGAGCTCGGTTCGACGAATTATTGTGAACAAAGAATTTTTGAAGAATTTTAGTTTGATTTGGGAAAATTTCATTTATTTTTTCTAAATCTATTAATTGTTCTTTTTCTTTAACTGATTGTAATGAGGTTATTTGTTCAGAAGTATTTTTTAAATCTTCTTTGAGTTTCATATTTTCTGAAGATAAATGATGTACTTTCTCTTTAAGAATGTTTATTTCTTTTTCAGATTGAATTAATTTTTTACTTATGATTTTAAAATCTTCTTTAAAATGATCTGAAGAAAAATTAAAGAAAGAGATTACATGATCCTCTTCTTCTGATTCACACTCTGATTCTTTTTCAGAGTCTATTTCTGCATCAGTGTTGCTGCAAGAAGCATTTATTGCCATTAGGCAAAATTCTCTTGCTCTTGCTTTTTCTTCATCCTTAGTTGTGCAGGATGATGCATCTGAGTCACTACAGGTTGCAGCTTTAAGGTTTCTTTCTTTAGCTGATCATGCAGCCAATGCTGTGAGAGAGTCCCACATCTCTTTTGCACATGAACATTCAGCAAGTTCCTCAAAGATGTCATCAGACATTGATTGTGACAGGATGTTCATTGCTTGTACATCAACAATCTTCAACTTTTTTTGGGCATCTGTCCATTGAGATGATGGAACAACATTGATGTTTGATGTTGCCTGAGATTGAGTTGGACCTGACAAAATAGATTTAAAGATGTTTTCATCAATAGTGTCCATATAAAACCTAATCCTTGTTTTCCATAGTGCAAACTTATCAAGATTGCACATAGGTAGTCTAGTGCTTGAACAATCTTCAATTTGTGTCATGATAAACTCTAAAGATATTTAAGATCTATCAGATCTTTTTGGTTCAGGTGTTAGCCTGTACAACCAATGTAACCCGCTCTGATACTAATTGAAAGTTAATTGAAAGTTATGGGGATAGATCTTAACTAAAACTAATTAGAGTTATATACTTCAATAAAGAAAATCACAGCACAAAAATGAAGCAAGAATATCAAGCAATATAGAAGACACAAGGATATATAGTGGTTCCCCAACCTGGGTACATCCACTCTTCTACCACCCTGCTAGGAATCCACTCAGATTTTTGATTAGGTGCCTGACACCAATGAGCTTTTGATCAGGTGCTCAAAAACCAAATCTCAAGTCTTTTGGTCAGGTGACTTGTAACCAAGAATCACTTTTGAAGGGAGATGACAACCCTTTTTACAGTGGGGGGAAAGAGTTGATGGTGTCTTCTCTGTAAACAATCAGAGAGAAGACTTGTGGATATTGATGTTAGCAAATAGCTCCCCCTGAGATGTTGAATGGTTCAGGGAAAAACAAGAGCTTTGCTTCAGGGTGATAGGCCTTCAAGCTTGCAGCCTTGACTAGCAGAGATTCAGGAACTTCTTGACTGATAGGTGTTTGTTGTCCTTGAACTATCCTAGAGAGTATAAGGAAGAAGAAGACTCTTGATATGAATGGATTTTCTTCTTCTTCAGATTGATGTCACTTCTCTGCTCTAGGGCTTCTAGTTGCTTTGATGATTTTGGCCTGAGTGTTCTACTTGTTGATCACTGCCTGTCACTGGTTGTCACTTTCCTTCTCTCTGTGTTTCTTGTTATCTCTGTATATATTTGGACATTTGAAGGGAGATGACAACCCTTTTTATAGTGGGGGGGAAGAGTTAATGGTGTCTTCTCTGTCAATAATCAGAGAGAAGACTTGTGGATATTGATGTTAGCAAAGAGCTCCCCCTGAGATGTTGAATGGTTCAGGAAAAAATAGGAGCTTTACTTCAGGGTGATAGGCCTTCAAGCTTGCAGCCTTGACTAGCAGAGATTCAGGAACTTCTTGATTGATATGTGTTTGTTGTCCTTGAAGTATCCTGGAGAGTATAAGGAAGAAGAAGACTCTTGATATGAATGGATATTCTTCTTCTTCAGATTGATGTCACTTCTCTGCTTTAGGGCTTCTAGTTGCTTTGATGATTTTGGCCTGAGTGTTCTACTTGTTGATCACTGCCTGTCGCTGGTTGTCACTTTCCTTGTCTTTGTGTTCCTTGTAATCTCTGTAAAAATTGAAGAGCTCATTCATGTTTCTTTTGATGAAACTAACATGTCTTGCAAGGAGAAAGAGATTTCTACCAATAGCCCTTTGCAGGTACCTCACTTGTGTGAGAGATTGGATGAACTAAATCTTACCCAAGAGGTTCCAACACATCCTTCTCCACAAGTCATTGAAGAAAGTGAAGATGAAGGCACTGAAGGACTTGACCTTCCTCCAACAGCAAACACAATTCCACAAGAGGAATTAATCCAAGATGTTGTTGTACAACCAACTCCACCCACTGATTTAGTCACACTTAGGGATCACCCCAGATCTCAAGTGATTGGAGTCATATCAGTAGGTGTACAGACAAGGCATCAACTCAATCAAGATGTGATGCATGCATGTTTTCTCTCTCAGGTTGAACCTCTATCCATCCATGATGCTGAGCAAGATCCCCACTGGATCATTGCAATGCAGGAGGAATTAAATCAATTTGAGAGATGTAGAGTTTGTGATTTGGTTCCAAGACCCCAAGACTATCCAGTCATTGGAACCAAATGGGTCTACAGAAATAAACTAGATGCCCAAGGAGTTATTATGAGGAACAAGGCTAGGCTTGTTGCTCAAGGTTATAGGCAAGAGAAAGGGATTGACTATGACCAAACATTTGCACCAGTTGCAAGGTTGGAGGCCATCAGAATTTTTCTAGCCTATGCAGCATACAAGAGATTCAAAGTATATCAGATGGATATGAAGAGTACATTCCTCAATATAGTACTTAAAGAAGAGGTTTACGTTGAACAACCTTCAGGTTTTGTCTCTCCAACTCACCCTTATCATGTTTTCAAATTGCATAAATCTCTTTATGGTCTCAAGCAAGCTCCAAGAGCTTGGTATGAGACCCTAGCTAGCTTTTTGATAGAGCATAAATTCATTAAAGGCATTGTAGATAGAACACTTTTCACTAGACATTATAAGGATCAAATATTGTTAGTGCAAATATATATGGATGACATCATATTTGGGTCTACTGATTCCAAATTATGCAAGAGGTTCTCTGACCTCATGCATTCAAAATTTGAAATGAGTAGCATGGGTGAGCTCTCCTACTTGCTTGGTCACCAAGTGAAGCAGTTGCCTGATGTCATCATCATATCTCAAGCTAAGTGTGCTAAAGAGCTTATAAAGAAGTTTGGGATGGATGATGCTTCAGCAAAGAAAACACCTATGGCTACTAATGTTGTGATTGACTCTGATCCACATGGGAAACCTATGGACCAGAAATTATATAGGGGCATTGTTGGGTCCCTACTATATCTTACAGCAAGCAGGCCTGATATTATGTTTGTCACATGCCTTTGTGCTAGGTTCCAAGTGAACCCAAAAGAATCTCATCTAATTTTCTTAAAAAGCATTTTGAGATATATAAAGAGTTGACCTAGTCTAGGCCTATGGTATCAAGCTGAGTCAGAGTTTGATTTAACTGGATTGTCAGATGCTGACTTTGCTGGATGCAGGGCTGATAGGAAATGCACCTCAGGGACCTGTCAGTTCCTTAGTATGAGGTTAGTATCCTGGTTTTGTAAGAAACAGTCATCTATGTCTACCTCAACTGCTGAGGCTGAGTATATTACAGCTGGCAGCTGTTGTTCCCAGATGCTGTGGATTCAAAATCAATTACTAGACTCTGGTCTCAACTTAAATAATTCAACTCTCTTTTGTGATAACACAAGTGTCATAGCAATAGCACAAAATCCAGTCCATCACAATAGGACAAAGCATATAGACATTAGGTATCATTTCATTAGAGAGTGTGTAGATAAAAATAAAATTAATCTTGTCTATATCTACACTGATTTACAAAGAGCTGATATATTCACCAAACCTCTGGATGAGAGAAATCACCTATTCTTTATAAATCAGCTTGGAATGATTAATGGAAAAGATTTGGTTTAGTTTCTATCTGCACTCGATGAATTTTCCAGAGTTCGTCGAACGGAGTTAGACGAACTAGGGAAAGTTCGGGAGATATTCCTCGAACGGAGGTCGACGAACTCTCCGAGCGTGAAGTTGTTTTCGTCGAACGGAGATCGACGAATCCACTTCAGAAAACTAAACCAAATCTTATTTCACTATCAATTATTTCGTCGAACTCAGTTCAAAGAATTTCTAATTTTTCGTGGAACGGAGTTTGTCGATTCATATTCCAGAAAATATTATAATTAGGTTTTCTTCGACCTCTGTCCCGTGCTTTATGTTCCCTTTGTACTTGATCGTCGTTTCTCTCTTTTGTAGGTGATTTCAAGGCGATTCCAGCAATAAAAATTAGAGAATGGGTTTACATGTCATCTATATCAGAGGAGAACACCATGACAGGAACAATTGCGGGTAATTCTGTGTCTTTATCTCCCGTCGTACTTACTGAAAATTTTGGATTGGTTAATGGAGAAGAACAATTAGAAATTGATTCTGAAGAATATGATATGATGTTAAGTCTGATGGGTTATGCTGGAGCTAACCCAAATAAGTTATTATAGAAACACTCATCTGCCGAATACAAATTTCTGGCAGATATTGTGGGAAAGGTCTTGCTGGGCAAGCACACTGCCCATGAATACATCACCATGCATCAATTCCTGGTCATGTGTGCAGTGGTCAATAAGAAGAAAGTGGATTGGGCACAGATCATTTTTAATCTTATTAAGAAAAAGTGTAATAAGAAAGAAGTTTGCTTTGGAAGGATCCTGGGGATCTTCCTGAAGGATAAGGATGTTGAATCCCTGGTCTGACAAACCATATTCATTAATGCCAGCAAGAGGCTCACATGCACCTTGTTTGGCAGGTGGGAGAGGGCCATAACTAAGCCATCCAAGGCTTCAACCTCTTCCACCATAGCTTTTGAAAGCACCAGGGCTGTAAGAGCCACTCCCCACCCTACTGAAGAGATCATCCCCACACCTCCATCTCTTCCAGCAACTCAATAACACTCACCCTCCATAGTTCATACTCCTTCTCTTCAACCACATCCACAACTACAACAACTCCAACAAGTTCATGTCTCTACTACAGTTATATCTTCTGCCACCTCTCCACCCCTAGATCTTATGAACATCCCCTCATCACCTATTCAGAAATACCATCAACCCACTCCACCTCAATCACCCTTATCCCCCAATGCTACACCAGATCTAACACCACCTTCATCTCCTCTTCCACCACACTTATCCTCCATACCATCCTTCAATCTCCTGACATCTCCTCCCAATTCTCCTCCTCCTCCACATCCATCCACTCAGGATGTCCACATGACAGATGTCCCTCCTCCACCATCTCCAACATCTACCATCCCTCAAAATGTCTCCACCCAACATTCTACTGAACCGTCTGCTACTCCACCTCTGGATTCCTTCACCATCTCCTTTGTAATTACTCTCATCACTCCTCTACTCAAATCTCTTATAGCAGAGGCCATTACACCTCTTGTTACTTCTATCTCCACCCTTTTTGCTCAACTCTCTTCCTTCACTACTGCGCCCTCTTCATTCAGGGGCCTGGCTCCAGTTCGCACTGAAACCAGGCAGGGGGAGATGCTTAATGAAGAAGCTGAAATAACTCCAGTAGTAGCTCCAGTCTTAGTTTCTCCAACTCCAGCAACAGCAGATACAGAGGCAGTAATAGCAGATACAGAACTTATATCAGATGATACAGATTTAATTGATTTGATTCATTTCATTGAGACTGACATGGACTTTGATGAGTCAGTTACTGAAGAAATAGTTACTGAAGAAATTCTTTTTGTTGGTGATTTCATGTTAAATCTCACAGTAGACTTTGTTCAATTACTAAAAGTTTTTGATACTGCATTTTTGAAAGTTATTCCAGCAGTATACACTAAGCCATCCTTGGCTATTGTTCCATATACTTCCTCAATCTCTCCAAATGTTGTCAAGCAACTCAGGGATACTTTTGATGTTTCAAAGCTAGTAGTCATGCCATCTCTAGAAGAATTCATCACTGCTCCAACTTTTGTAATGGATGACTCTCCCATGCCAGCTCTGGATGACTTGATCCTGGCTAATATTGAAGAAGAAGAAAAGGCAGCTGCTGAAAGCACTTTCAGAATCAGTTCTCCAGCTTCTCTTGTGACTTCTCCTCCAGCTCCTGTTGAAGTTCCTGCTCAAACTCCATCTCTACCTGAAAAGCCTATCATTTCTGCTGAGGCTCTGAAAGCTCAAAATAACTTATATGATAACCCTCAGGGATCTGATAATGATGATGATGAGTATGAGGATGATGATTCTGATGATGAACCCAAGAGGAAGCAAGTATCCAAGAAAAGAAAAGCCCCTCCTCCTCCTGCTCCAAAGCCAAATCCAAACAATGACAGTCCCTATTATATTCTCCAAAAGATAACTCCATACAAAGGGATGTCATCTTGGATGTGGTTATCCAAAAATCAGCAGAAGGAGAGGAAGAAAAGCAGAAGGTACTCTCCTCCTCCAGTTCAAAGAATCAAAAAAGATCCACCTCCTCCACCTCCTCCAGCTGCTGGTGCTTCAGGCACAACCTCTCAAAGATCTGCCCCACTTCAAACATATCAAAGACACCAAGGGATATCGTATGGAAGCAGCCAGCACAGGCAGCATTCTTCAGGAAAGCAGCATCAACAGCAGCAGCAACATCAACAACAACAGCAACAATTCACTGAACATCAACCAGCTGAAGGCTCTAAAAGACCATCCTCTCCTCTTGTTCCTTTTGAAGACCTAGAGACAGTTAATACTGATAGAATGGCTAGGTTCCAGGAACTAGTGGGCCTTTCTATGATTAACAAAGCCAAAGCTGAAGGAAAGGATCCTTCTGAATATTCAACAATGTCAAAGTACAGGAAAGAGGAACTTAAAAGATTTGAGAAAGCAAACAAATTTTTCAATGTTGATGACTACATGAAGTTTCACCCAGAAGCAGTTGTCCCCAGAGCTACATCTTTGAAGATTATAGGGGATGCTGATATGACCATGATAAAAGTGCAAGCTTCAGATCCCAAAAGAGAGATTGTGTTTACAAAGCCTGGACAGAAGAGCAAGCAAGAAATGCCAAAGGAAAAGAAACAGAAAAAGTAAATTTTGAACTCTTCTATTTTCTACAATTATCTATAACTACTCTATATTCTGAACAAAGCTTATGTATATATATATATATATATCTGGTGCATGTGCTAGTGATCTCTGCCAGATATATGCTTTTTCTGCTTTGTTTATTTTCAGTTTTGATTTGAGTCTGTAATTAGTGACCTCACCAAAATAGGGGGAGATTGTTGGATCCCTAGTAATATTTGGGCTAGGTTCACTAAGTTAGGATCATGGTTGTCAGTCATGGTTGTGTCCTAGAGTCTAGGCCAAGTCCTCAGTAGCAACATCACATAGACCAGCCATCATCAGACTGCCAGAGACTTAAAGACTTAGAGATTTTCCAGAAATCAAGTAAAATGAGTTTGACGTTCGTCGAACTCAGGTCGACGATTGTCATGCTCAGCTCGACGATCTCAGAGAAACTTCTCTGAGCTGAGCACGACGAACTTGGTGCTCATGTCGATGAACTTTGGACACTACACTTCAACACTTCAGAAAGGCTATGTCGACACACAAAGGAATTGTGTCGACACACAGAATAACTGTCGACACCAATTGTGTCGACACCAGAAGTCAGCTGTGTCGACATACAGGACTTGTGTCGACATACTAAAGATCAACACCAGAAGTTAGCTGTGTCGACATGCAGGACTTGTGTCGACACACTCAAGATCAACACATGAAGCCAACTGTATCGACACACAGGACTTGTGTCGACACACTCAAGATAGCTCGACGAACTTCATTCTCAGGTCGACGATCTTTGGACTAAACCTTCAGTATTCCAAGTTTAGTTGTTCTCTAGACTCCAATCGACAAAGCCAGTTATCAGCTCGACGAACTTCAGACACAGAAAAGGCAAAGTTTCTGAAGCATATAGTTCTGTTATCAGATCGACGATCATGGAACTCAACTCGACGAACAGAAGTTATCTGATCGATGAACACAGCAACTCAGCTCGACGAACACAGGAACTCAGCTCGACGAACTGTGGACTCAGCTCGACGATTTCTGTCAATTGTTCGACGATTCCAGACTTAGTATTTCTTTCCTCTGTCCTTACTCTATGGTAATAATTTCTGATGCCAATTGAAAGTGAGATGTTAGATCAGGAATACTCTATAGGGGTGAATAGAGTATTTAAAGCTATAAATTTTTTTGCCTATTGCAGACAAGTCCTAGTGCCGTAAGAAATAAATTAAAAATTAAAACACAGCAATAACTAACAAACAATCACAACCACAGCAAGAAATAAAAGAAAAGGCAACCAGACGACACAAGAAATTTATAGTGGTTCCCCAACCTGGGTACATGCACTCTTCTACCACCCGGGTAGGAATCCACTCAGATTTTTGATCAGGTGCCTGACACCAATGAGCTTTTGATCAAGTGCTCAAAAACCAAATCTCAAGTCTTTTGGTCAGGTGACTTGTAACCAAGAATCACTTTTGAAGGGTGAAAGTGAGGGTTAGGTCTACAATACTCTAGAGGGGGGTGAATAGAGTATATTTAAAATTTGTTAGGTCCTTATAAAAGTGCTGCTACAGCTTTTGCTGTAAACTGAAGAAGTGCAGTAAATAGAAAACTGAAAAACAGATAAGATTAAACCTAATCACAGCCACACAACAAGAATAAAAAGAAAAGGATAGGCAACCAGACGACACAAGAAATTTATAGTGGTTCCCCAAATCTGGGTAGTCCACTCTTCTACCACCCTTGGTAGGAATCCACTCAGGTTTTTGATCAGGTGCCTGACACCAATGGATTTTGATCAGGTTCCCAAAAACCAACTCAAGTCTTTTGGTTAGGAGACTTGCAACCAGGAATCACTTTTGAAAGGAGATGACAACCCTTTATACAGGAGGGGGTGAGAGAGTGATTTTGTCTTCTCTTTCTTAATAAACTGAGAAGACTTATGTGGATTGATGTTTAGCAAAAGCACCCACTGAATTATTGAATGGTTCAGGAAGATTTGGAATTTTTGCTGTAGGGTGATAGGTCTTCAATCAGAGTTCTTAACAAGCAGTGATGCAGGAGCTTCTTGACTGATTTGATATCTGTTGTCCTTGGAAGTCCTGGAGAGAATATTGAATAAGAAGACACTTGATATAGTATGATTGTTCTTCTTCCTCTGAATGAAGATCACTGTCTGTCACTGTGAGCTTCAGTATGATTTTCTTGTGTGAAGCTTTTCTGCTACTATATGAATTCTTTTAGTCAGTCTGTGTGTGTATCTTTTTCTGACTGAGTATGTTCTTGTTCTCACTACCGATTATCGATGTGCTTTTCTTCTATATCTTTTCAAAAATTTGAATCCTCTATAATTAATGCTGACGCCTTGAGAATAATCGGCATTGAATCATTTCCTCAACTGTCCCGTGGAAAATTGGCAAGTAATAATCTTTAAGAAGACCGTAATTAATGCTTCCCCTAACGGATACATTCAGAGAATGTTTGATCATTAATCTGTCAGGAATTATTGCATTTGAGTGAGGATTGAATGCCGTAAATGGCTAAGTCTGGAATCGTCGAACAGTTGGTAGAATTCGTCGAACTGAGTTACCAATTCTTCAAGCGAAGATATTGAATTCGTCGACCAGACGGCTTCTGTTCCTCGAGCTTGAGTTCCTAAGTTCGTCGAGCTGATAAACAGAATTTGCATGCTTCAGAAGCCTTTGCCTTTCTCTATCTAGAAGTTCGTTACAAGCTGACCCAATTAAGGCATTCGTCGACTGGGAGTTCACCACAACAATTCTAGACTTAAGTCAATTGACTTTTGTGTTAGAACTGATATTATGTATGTCTGACCATGAAATCCTTCTTGTGTTCGACACAGGTGGCAGTGTCAGGCTGATTAGATCTTGGTGTCAGACACAAGTTTTCTGGTGTCGACATAGTTGGTGTCGACACATCACCCTAAGTCAGTCGACACAAATCTTCTAAGTGTCCAGACATGTCGTTCCTTGTATGTAGAGCATACACTGAGAGTTCGTCTTGATTCCTGTAGACAGTTGAGTGTTGAAACTATCAAGTTCGACACTGCGGTGTTGACACAAGTTCAGTTGATGAGTGTCGACACTTATTCGACACTTGTACGACTTTTCAAAGTCCTTGACAGTTGGAGTCTTAACTAACACTTTCTTCAATGTTGACTCTTCTGGAGTGCTGAGTGTCGACACATACTTCAAGTATTGACTCCTTTGAGTGTGTGTCGACACATGTGCTGAAGTTGACTCTGCTGATTGAGTGTCGACACATTGTTTGAGTGTCGTTGTCCTTAGTCTCTGCAGAATTTTGCCGAGAGATGTAGACTCAGAAGCTAAGTGTCGTCGAGTGTCGACACAGCTCCAAGCTTAGAGACAATAAGTATTTCACACAACTCGTCAGTCCAGTGTGCACAAGTAACGATCATTGAGTCGCCGTACCTGAGTTCGACTGATACAGAATTTGCAAGAACCTCATCTTTCGTCAAGCTTTGCATTCGTCGACTGGAGTGAAGTCAATCTTCGACATGAAGTGTCTGGATGATTAGTCTCTTTTCTGACATAGTCTTAAGTGTCGATAGCGTCGAGTCCATCTGAGTGTCTGAATCTGAAGGGACTTGGCCTGAGACTTCGTAGAGACAGCAACTTTGACCCTGAGCTCATCACAGTGAAATCTGTCTTGAGTCTCTGATAGTCTTGTTGATAGCCTAAGTTAGACTTCTAGGACACAACTTTGACCCTGGCTATACATGTTGGGTCACATCCTAAGTTAGTGAACCTAGCCCAAATCAACTAGGGATACACCAATCTCCCCCTATTTGGGTGAGGTCACTAATAGACTCAAAACATAAACATAAAAATAAACAATGCAAGAAAAAGATATATCTGGCAGATAATTACTAACACATGCAGCAGATATATATGTACTTAAGGTTTGTTTAAATAGATAACACAGTTTGAAAGCAAATGCAGAAAGAAAAGCAAAGAAATTAAAATAAAGTAAGGATTACTTCTTCTGCTTCTTCTCTATGGACTTGTCTTCTTTAGTCGTTTCACTTGCTTTGTAAAGATAATTTCTCTTTTTGGATCCAAAGCCTGTGCATGTGTCATTATCATGTCAGTTGCCCCAATAATCTTCAGGGATGTATTTCTGGGGACAACTACTTCAGGATGTAGCTTCATGTAATCATCAACATTGAACAATTTATTTGCTTTATCAAATCTTTTGACTTCTTCCTTCCTGTATTTAGATATAGTGGAATATCCTGATATATCTTTGCCTTCAGCTTTTGCTTAATTAATCAAAGAAAGACCAACAAGTTCCTGGAACCTGGCCATTTTAGCAATGTTTGCTGTTTTAGGATCCTCAAAAGGAACAGGAGGTGAATATGGTCTTTCAGGACTATTAGACTTCTGATCTGCAGGGATACTTTGATGTTGCTGCTGATGTTGTTAATGTTGAGTTTCTGAAGAGGGATGCCTTTGCTGACTGCTTCCAAAAGATCTCCCTTGATGTCTCTGATAAGTTTGCATATTGGCAGATCTCTGAGAGCTAGATCCAGTAGCACCAGCTATTGGAGGAGGTGGATCTCTTCTGTATCTCTGAACTGGTGGAGGAGAATATTTTCTACTTCTTTTCTTCTCCTTTTGCTAATTTCTAGACAACCACATCCATGCTGGCATTCCTTTGTAAGGAGTAATATTTTGGAGGATGTAGTATGGGGTGTCATCCTTTGAGCTTGGCTTAGCAGCAGGAGGAGGAGGGGCTTTCCTTTTCTTTGATAATAGTTCCTTCTTTTTCTTAGCAGCTTCTTCATCTGAATCTTCTCCATCATCATCATCATCTGAATCCTGAGGATTATCATATAAAGCATCTATATCTCTCAAGATGTCCTTAGATATAATAGGTTTTTCAGTTGGAACCTGAATTGAGCTTTCAGCTGCTTTTGTTTCTTCATCAATATCAGCCAAGATCAACTCATCTAGATCTGGCATAGGGGAGTCATCCATTACAAAAGTTGGTGTAGAGAGAGCTACTGGAGGGAATGGAATGACTGCCAAGGTTGGTGCAGATACTGGAATTACAAAGCTGTCACATAGTTGCTTAGCAACTGCTTGACTGATAGGAGGAGTATAAGGAATAATATCCAACTGTGGCTTAGTAAATTCTTCTGGAAGATACTGCATATGTATAGTGTCAAAGGTTTTCAGCAATTCTTCTAAGTTAACTGTGGGATTTAGAAGAAAATCACCAATAGTTGTGAATCCTTCATAATCTGACTCATCAAAATCCATGTCAGTATCAATGAAATCAATTAAATCTTTATCTATATAATCTGTATATGTTGCTGTAGGGACTAGAGTATCTGCTGGTGCTGGAGCTGAAGTGTTTGAAGTTGTAGCTGCTGATTCATCATCATGCATCTCCCCCTGCCTGGTTTTAGTGGGA
The DNA here is from genome assembly GCA_039583875.1 of Platanthera guangdongensis. NCBI lineage: Eukaryota > Viridiplantae > Streptophyta > Magnoliopsida > Asparagales > Orchidaceae > Platanthera > Platanthera guangdongensis. The sequence continues at coordinate 116,173,328 of CM077147.1, read as the reverse complement.
ACTGAGGCCAGGCCCCTGACTAAGGAGGGGGCAGCAGTGAGGGCAGATATTTGGGCAGATAAAAATTGAATGGTGGTAGCAAGAGGTGTGATTGCCTCTGTTATAAGTGATTTAAGAAGGGGAGTTATGATGGTGATGATAGATGAGATGGTAGAGGGGTCCAATGAAAAAGTTGTAGATGGTGTTGCATTTGGTGTGGAAGAGGTGGCAACTATTGAGGGAACATAGGGTGGAACATCAGGGATGTGAAGGTTAGATGTTGATGGGGATGGAAGGGTGACATCTTGCATCATGGTGTCTGATGGTAGGATGTAAGATGGTATGGAAGATAGATGTGGGGGAAGTGGAGACTGTGGTGGTGTAGAAATATATATGTCATGAGGGGATTCAGGAGGTGTGGGTGGTTGATTTGCCTGAAGGGAGGAACAGGGAATGTCAGGGATGGTGATTGGTAAAGATGGAGTGACTAGGGACTTTGTTGTTGTTGGAAGAGGGGCTGGAAAAGAAGATGTGGAAGGAATGTTCTCTTCAGTAGGGTGGGAGTGGCTTTAATAGCCCTTGTGCCTTCAGAAGCTTTTGTGGAAGAGGTGGAAGCCATAGAGGGCTTAGTGATGGTCCTCTCCCATCTGCCAAATAAGGCACATGTTAGCCTTTTACTGGCATTAATAAAAATGGTCTGGGAGACCAGTGATTCTGCAGCCTTTTCCTGTAGGAAGATTCCTAAAATTCTTCCAAAATAGACTTCCTTCTTAGAGTTCTTGTTTATCAAATCAAACAGAAGCTGTGCCCAGTTTATTGGCATCTTGTTGATGATTGCACACATAACCAGAAATTGGTATCTGGTGATATAATCGTATGCAGTGTGTTTTCCAAGTAACACTTTGCCAACCAAGTCTGCTAAAAATTTATAGGGAGCAGACAAGTATTTCTTCAATAGTTTGTTGGGATTTTCTCCAGCATACTCCATAAGGTTCAATATCATATCAGACTCCTCTGTTTCAATTTCGAGGTCCTCTACTCCATTTCTCAATCCAAAAATCTCAGTTAAGATTGTGGGGGTTAAAGAAACTGAGTTACCCGCGATAGTGCCCGTCATGATGTTCTCTTCCGGGGATGACAGTGTGTATACCCATTCTCTAATTTCCATGCTGTGCAGTTTGATCCTTTTCGTCATCAGGGTTTTTAGTTCCTGTTCTTCAAGAAGTTCCAGGATATACAGAAAGATTGGGTCGGAATGCTGAAACGAATCGAAATCCACGTCAAATCCTGTGTCAAACTTCATTCCTGTGAGATTGCTTGTCAGAGTCGCCATTGAAATCACCTGCAAGAAAGACACAAAAAACGGCGATCAAATGCAAGGGAATAGAAAGCGTGGGATGGAGGTCGAAGAAAACCTAGATATAAGGTTTTCTAGAATATGAATCGATAAACTCCGTTCCACGAAAATAAAATTACTTCTTCGAACTGAGATCGACGAAATAGTTTAAAGTTAAATAATTCGTCGAGCTCATCAAAAGAATTGAAGACGGTTCGTCGAACTTAGGTCAACGAATATCTTCTGAAGCAAAGTTCATCGATCGCTGTTCGACGAAAATTGTTTCACTCACGAAGAGTTCATCGAGCTCCGTTCGACGAGTATCTCTCAAACTTTCCCTGGTTCGTCGAACTCAGTTCGACGAACTCTAGAAAATTCGTCAAATGCAGACAGAACTTAAACTAAGTCTTCTTCATTGATCATTCCCAGCTGATTTAGAAAGAAAGCATGATTTTTCTCATCTAGAGGTCTGGTGAATATATCAGCTTTTTGTAAATCAGTGTAGATATAGACAAGCTTAATCTTATTTTTGTCTACACTCTCCCTAATGAAATGATGTCTTATGTCAATATGCTTTGTCCTACTATGGTGAACTGGATTTTGTGATATGGCTATAGCATTAGTATTATCACAGAATAGGGTTGAATTATTTAAGTTGAACCCATAATATAGAAGCTGATTCTGTATCCAGAGCATCTGTGAAAAACAACTGTAGGCTGCAATATATTCTGCTTCAGCAGTTGAAGTTGACACTGATGTTTGATTTTTACAGAACCATGATACTAATCTCATACCCAGGAACTGGCAGGTTCCTGAAGTACTTTTTCTATCAACCCTGCATCCAGCAAAATCAGCATCAGAGTATCCAGTTAACTCAAATTCTGATTCAGCAGGATACCATAAGCCTAGATTAGGACAACTCTTTATATATCTTAAAATCTTTTTTAAGAAAATTAGATGAGATTCTTTATGGTTCACTTGTAACCTAGCACAAAGGCATGTAGCAAACATAATATCTGGCCTACTTGTTGTGAGGTATAATAGGGACCCAACAATGCCCCTATAAAGTTTCTGATCTACAGGTTTTCCTGGTATATCAGAGTCCACAATAGCATTGGTGGCCATGGGAGTTTTCTTAGCTGAGGCATCAGCCATCCCAAACTTCTTTAGAAGTTCTTTAGCATATTTTGCTTGAGAGATGAAGATGCCATCAAGAAGCTATTTCACTTGGAGACCAAGGAAATATGAAAGCTCTCCCATGCTACTCATTTCAAATTTAGAATGCATGAGGTCAGAAAATCTCTTGCACAATTTTGAATCTGTAGAGCCAAATATAATGTCATCTACATAGATTTTCACTAACATGATTTGGTCCTTATGATGTCTAGTGAAAAGGGTTTTATCTACAGTTCCTCTTATAAATTTATGCTCTAATAAGAAACTTGATAAGGTCTCATACCAAGCTCTTGGAGCTTGCTTTAGACCACAAAGAGCCTTATTTAATTTAAAAACATAAGAAGGATAAGTTGTAGAAACAAAAACTGGAGGTTGTTCCATATAAACCTCTTCTTGTAACACTCCATTTAAGAAAGCACTTTTCACATCCATTTGAAAGACTTTGAATCTTTTGAATGCTGCATGGGCAAGGAAGATCCTTATAGCTTCCAACCTTGCAACAGGTGTAAAGGTCTGATCATAGTCAATTCCTTCCTCTTGTCTATATCCTTGAGCAACAAGACTAGCCTTGTTCCTCACAATGACTCCTTGGGCATCAAGCTTATTCCTGAAAACCCATTTGGTTCCAATAACTAGGTAGTTTTGGGGTTTGGAACCAAGTTCCAAACTCTACATCTCTCAAATTGGTTTAGTTCCTCTTGCATTGCAAGGATCCAGTGGGGATCTTGCTCAGCATCATGAATGGTTAGATGTTCAACCTGAGAGAGAAAACATGCATGCATCAAGTCTTGGTTGAGTTGATACCTTGTCTGTACACCTGCTGTTATGTCACCAATTACATGAGATCTGTGGTGATCCCTAAGTGTGACAAAATCAGTGGGTGGAGTTGGTTGTGCAACAGCATTTTGAATAAACTCCTCTTGTGGAATTATATTTGTTGTTGGTTGAGGCTCATGTTCTTCAGCTTCATCTTCTTCACTATCTTCAATGACTTGTGGTGAGAGATGAGTGGGAACCTCTTGGGTGAGGCTTAGTCCATTCAATGTCTCACACAAGTGGGGTACCTTCAAGTTGTTACTAGTAGAAACTTCTTTCTCCTTGCAATACATGTTAGTTTCATCAAAAGAGACATGAATTGACTCTTCTACTTTTAATGTTGATTTATTAAATACCCTATAGACCTTGCGTACTTCGGAGTATCCTAGAAAAACTCCCACTTCAGCCTTGGCTTCAAACATTCTAATATATTTCTTATTGTTATTGTGTATATAACATGTACAACCAAAAACTTTAAAATAGTTTATTTTAGGTTTATTCCCTTTGAGCAATTCATAGGGAGTCTTGTTCTTCAGTTTGTGAATTAAACTCCTATTCAAGACATAGTTTGCAGTGCTTATAGCCTCTGCCCAAAAGGTTAGTGACATGTATGCATCAGCAAGCAATGTGCCTGCAGCTTCAATAAGTGTCCTATTTTTCCTTTCAGCTACCCCATTTTGTTGGGGAGTTCTAGGAGCTGAGAAGCAATGCCTGATACCTTCCTTCTCACATAACTCATGCATAAGAAGAGACTCAAACTCTGTGTCATGATCACTTCTGATCAATGCAACATGAGTAGAGAACTCAATCTGTATGGTCCTGAGAAAATCTGTAAGAACCTTGAATGTATCTGACTTTGTTCTCAGAAAGAATACCCAACTGAACCTGGAGAATTCATCCACTATAACTAAAGTGTAGGATTTCCCTCCTAGGCTTTGTACAACAATGGGTCCAAAAAGAACCAAGTGTAACAAGTACAAGATTCTAGGTGAATCACTCTTATTAATTGATTTGAAACTAGTTTTATTTTGCTTGCCTAATTGACAAGCCCTATAGAGACCTTCCTTCTTGTAAGGGGCAGAAGGTAGACCTCTAATAAGGTTGTGCTTAGATAGCCTAGCAATGTTTTTCAGGTTTACATTTCCTAGTCTTTTGTGTCATAAGTCATTCTGATTACTAGTTAAATTCAGTAAACAGATATCAGTTGTGGCAAAAAGAAAGTTTACTAAATAAATGTTTCCTTGTCTACTTCCAGTTAAAACAGTTTGGTTATTTTTATCAATGATAGAGCAGGTATAAGAGTTAAAGTATACCTGATAACCATCATCACATAATTGACTTATGGAGATGAGGCTATGCTTCAGTCCACTTACATATGTCACCTTTCTGAATGTGACAATTCCTATTCTTACTTCTCCAACTCCTTCTAACTGACCACATTTTGAGTCATCAAAGATAACCTTTGGCCCCAGTTTGCACTTGTAGTTGACAGAGATGTCCTTGCTGCCAGTCATATGCTTGGAGCAGCCATTGTCCAGGTACCAAGTTTCATTTACCCCTGGACACTTTTTCACCTGCAATGCAAACAGTTAGTGATTTTTGACCCAGGTTACCTTGGGCCCTTTGTATTGCTGATAAGAGAAACTAGAAATAACAGAAAATTCTGGCTGGAATTTATATCCGAGGGGGTGGTATCTCCTACGTGGAATGGTCTAGTCAGCTAGGGGATTAAATGATTTCCTATAAGTATTTAAGTTTCTATTAAAGTTATAGTTTTGGTTAAGTCTTCCTGGGTTCGATGAATTTATGTAAGTTCATCGACCAGAGTTCGACGAATTGGGTTGAGATCGTCGATCTCTGCCCAGAGAATAAACATGTTCATTCTCTGCACCCCACGTTCGTCGATCTCTGCTCGACGAGCCATACAAAGTTCGTTGATCACAGTTAAACGAATAATGATAACTATAGTTGGCGTTCAGAGTTCGTCGATCTGGGTTCGACGAATTGGCCCCTTTTCGTCGATCTGAGGTCGACGAAAATTGCTGAACTTTGTTTTTATTGGGTGTGGTCTGTTTTTCAATTTTGTCCTTAGTTTGAATTTGTTCAAGAATTTTATTTACCTTATATACTTGCTCAGTATTCTTCTTTCCTTTCTCAGAAATAAAATTTATGGGTTGTGATAGGTGGTTTTTCTGAACAATAGTTGGTTCACTATATGATGCACCTAATCCTAACTTACTTCCATTAAATCTAGCATTAGATGTATTAGTGATTTTTGCTAGTTGTTTGCTTCTTCCATTTAGTGATTCTCCTAGCTGTTTTGCCTTATTTAATTCATCTTTCAGAAGGGTGATTTGTTCACTAAACATATCTATTTCATTTTTCAATTTAGTGTTTTCTAATACTAAGCTATCATAGTTAACTTGCTTATCTCTGAGAAGTTTGATTTCCTTCTTAGAGTTGATTAAATCCAAACACATGATTTTAAAATCTGATTTAAAAGATTCTGAATTATAATCAAACCATGATAATACCTGCTCAGCTTCTAATTCAAAAGCTTCCTCATTTTCTGAATCTCCTTCTTCTGAGTTGCTTCTTGAGGCATCAATTTCCATGAGGCAAACCTCTTTTGCTCTTTCTTCTTCTTCATCTTCACTGGAGCTTGAAGATGTTGACTTATCTTCAGTCTCACTCCAAGTCTCAGCTACAAACCTCTTTTCCTTCCTCTTGTGTTTGCAGGAAGAGGATTTGCTGGTGAACTATTTTTTTGGAATCCTTTTCCTTTTCTCTTCTCTTCTCTTTCTTCTGATTCTCTGGAAACTTAGAGAGGAAGTGCTCAGGCTTTCTGCATCCATAACACACCACTTCCTTTGTTGGTGTCTTATCATACTTTGGCCTGTCATCTTTTCTTGATGACTTTCTTCTGAAGTCCTTTCTAGCCATCTTGAAAAATCTCTTAGTCAAGAGACTTATAAGTTCTTCATTTGAAGTTGAAGATTATGATTCTTCTGAGGCTTTGAAGGCTATGTTCTGTTCTCTTCTAGTTGTTGGAGGTGTTCTTTGTTCAACAGCCACTCTTGTCTTTACTAACTGCTCATAAGACTTTAGTTTACCCAATAGAGATTCTGTTGAAATCTCATTTAGGAATCTGGCCTCCTTGATGGGCCAAATTCTTGTGTCCCATGAGCTTGGGAAGCACATTAGAATTGTGTCATTCACTTCAGTGAGAGTGATGACCTTGTCCAGAGTTTTTAGCTCATTAATAATTGAGCTTAATCTGTTATACATCTCTGACACTGTCTCATCTTCCTGTATCTTGAAATTCTCATATTGGGATATGAGATTTGATCTCCTATCCTTCCTTTCATCAGCTGATCCATCAACCATTTGGTTTAGGGAATTCCAAATGGTTTTTGCTGATGTGCACTCAGCAACCTTCTGGAAAATGTCATCAGATATTGTTTGTGCCAATATGTTCATGGCTTTTGCATCAGCCATCTTGGCTTTCCTGTAAACATCATTATAATCTGGAGAAGGTACTGCAGTCATATTTGTAGAAGTGCTTGGAGGAGCTGCAGGTGGTTGAGGTACTCCTGTTAAGATGGAAGCAAAGATATCTTCATCGATAGAATTCATATATAGCTTGATTCTTGCCTTCCAGATTCCAAACTTTTGCAAGTTGCAAACTGGAGGTCTGATGCTTGCATAATCTTTGTTCTGTGTCATGGCTGTGTTTCTACTTTACAATGTGAATAAAGTGATGTGTAGATCTAACAAAGGATTTTTGGTTCAAGGATTAACTTGTGCAACCAAAGGAACCTGCTCTGATACCAATTGAAAGTGAGGGTTAGGTCTACAATACTCCATAGGGGGGGTCAATAGAGTATATTTAAAATTTGTTAGGTCCCTATAAAAGTGCTGCTACAGCTTTTGCTGTAAATTGAAGAAGTGCAGTAAATAGAAAACTAAAAAACAAATAAGATTAAACCAAATCACAGCCACACATCAAGAATAAAAAGAAAAAGATAGGCAACCAGACAACACAAGAAATTTATAGTGGTTCCCCAAATCTGGGTAGTCCACTCTTCTACCACCCTTGATAGGAATCCACTCAGGTTTTTGATCAGGTGCCTGACAACAATGGGTTTTGATCAGGTTCCCAAAAACCAACTCAAGTCTTTTGGTTAGGAGACTTGCAACTAGGAATCACTTTTGAAGGGAGATGACAACCCTTTATACAGGAGGGGGTGAGAGAGTGATTTTGTCTTCTCTTTCTCAATAAATTGAGAAGACTTATGTGGATTGATGTTTGGCAAAAGCTCCCCCTGAATTATTGAATGGTTCAGGAAGATTCAGAAGCTTTGTTGTAGGGTGATAGGTCTTCAATAAGAGTTCTTGACAAGCAGTGATGCATGAGCTTCTTGACTGATTTGATATCTGTTGTCCTTGGAATTCCTGGAGAGAACATTGAAAAAGAAGACTCTTGATATAGTATGATTGTTCTTCTTCCTCTGAATCAAGATCACTGCCTTTCACTGTGAGCTTCAGTATGATTTTCTTGTGTGAATCTTTTCTGCTACTGTATGAATTCTTTTAGTCAGTCTGTGTGTATATGTGTGTATCTTTTTCTAACTGAGTATGTTCTTGTTCTCACTACCGATTGTCGATGTTCTTTTCTTCTATATCTTTTCAAAAATTTGAATCCTTTGTAATTAATGTTGACGCCTTGAGAATAATCGGCATTGAATCATTTCCTCAACTATCCCGTGGAAAATCGGCAAGTAATAATCCTGAAGAAGACCGTAATTAATGCTTCCTCTAATGGATACATTCAGAGCATGTTTGAGCATTAATCTGTCAAGAATTATTGCATTTGAGTGAGGATTGAATGCCGGAAATGGCTAAGTCTGGAATCGTCGAATAGTTGGCAGAATTCGTCGAACTAAGTTACCAATTCATTGAGTGGAGATATTGAATTCGTCGACCAGACGACTTCTGTTCGTCGAGCTGAGTTCCAAGTTCATCGAGCTAATAACAGAATTTGCATGCTTTAGAACCTTTGCTTTTTTGTCTGAAGTTCGTCGAGCTAACAATTGCATTCGTCGACTGGAGTTCAGCAACAATTCTGGACTTAGTCAAGTATTTTGTGTTGACTGATATTCTGTGTGTCAACATGAATCTTCTGGTGTCGACACAGGTGGATGTCGACTGATTAGTCTTGGTGTCGACACAAGTTTTCTGGTGTGGACATAAGTTTTCTGGTGTCGACATAGTTGGTGTCGACACATACCCTAAGTGTCGACACAAATCTTCTGGTTCCAGAATTCGTCGAGTAGAGTACTGACTTCGTCGACTTGAGAAGTTGACCTCGTCGACCTGAGATGTTGAGGTCCAAGTTCGTCGAGCTCAGGATCTTGTTCGTCGACCAAAGTATGAAGTTGGACTTAGAATAATCTGGAGTTATCCTGACTTTAGTTTGTTGAAGTATCCCAGTTTTCGTCGACCACAGAATGAAGATCGTCGAGCTCAGCTCAGAGAAATATATCAAAATCGTCGAGCTGAGAATGTCTTTCGTCGACCTGAGTTCGACGAACGTCGAACTCATTTTTACTTAGTCTTGAAATCTTCTAAGTTTTGAGTCTCCGATAGTCTTGTTGATAGCTGGTCCATCTGATGTTGACTCTAAGGACTTGGCCTAGACTTCTAGGACACAACTTTGACCCTGGCTATACATGTTGGGTCACATCCTAAGTTAGTGAATCTAGCCCAAATCAACTAGGGATCCAACAAAGGGAGATGACAACCCTTTATACAAAGAGGGGTGAGAGGTGATGGTGTCTTCTCTATCAACAATCAGAGAGAAGAGAAGTGGATATGATATTAGGAAGTAGCTCCCCCTGAGATGTAGAATAGTTCAGGGAAATCTAGAGCTTTGCTGTAGGGTGATAGGCCTTCAATCTTTAAGCCTTTATCAGAGGAATCTGCAGGAACTTCTTGACAGATGGAGTAGTTGTTGTACTTTGAAGTTTCCTGTAGTGATGAAGAAAGAAGACTCTTGATTTAGATTGATTGTTCTTCTTCTTTAATAGCTGATCTGCCTTTGGCCTAGGGCTTCTTTTTTGTATCAGAAAGATGTGAAAGAATGATGGAGCAGAGAGACTCTTGAAGATAGACTGACTGTAATTCTCTATGTGTCTGTGTGTCTCTGTGTATGCTGTGTTCTTCTCTCGTGTATGTTGTGTTCTTTTTCTTCTATCTTCAGGAAAAGAGAAAAATCTCTTTTATATTTTCTGAAGGAATTTATCTTTCGAAATTTGAATTCCTCTGCTGCAATCAATGTTGACGGCCTAGAGAATAAACTGTATTGATTTATTTCCCCAATTGCCCCTTGGAAAACTGGAAAGCAATAATTCTGATGAAAGCCATGATCAATGCACCGTCCAACAGTAATATTCAGAGAATATTTTATCATTAATTATTCAGAAATTATTGCCATAGAGTGAGGATAGAGGAAATAAATACTAAGTCTGGAATCGTCGAACAAATGATAGAAATTGTCGAGCTGAGTCCACAGTTCGTCGAGCTGAGTTGCTGTGTTAGTCGAGCTGAGTTGCTGTGTTCGTCGATCAGACAACTTCTGTTCGTCGAGATGAGTTCCAAGATCGTCGATCTGATAACAGAACTGTATGCTTCGGAAACTTTGCCTTTTTGTGTCTGAAGTTCGTCAAACTGATAACTGGCTTCGTCGACTGGAGTCTAGAGAACAACTAAACTTTGAATACTGAAGGTTGAGTCCAAAGATCGTCGACCTGAGAATGAAGTTCGTCGAGCTGTCTTGAGTGTGTCGACACAAGTCCTGTGTGTCGACACAGTTGGCTTCAGGTATCAATCTTGAGTGTGTCGACACAAGTCCTACATATCGACACAGCTGAATTCCTTAGTCTTGATGGCGGAAGAAACATTCCCGAGAGTAGAAGATGCTTTGGGAATTGATCCTGACTTAATTCTTTTGTAACTGTCCTTTTGAACGGCTATTATCACTGGGAATGTTGACCGTAACTAATCCTCAATTAATTCTGCCATCTGTAATTGATTGTGCATAATTCGTCGACCTGAACTTGGAGTTCGTCAAGCTGTCTTGACTGTTCGACACAAGCCCTGTGTGTCGACACAGTTGGCTTCAGGTGTCGACACAGTTGGTGTTGACAGACATTCTATGTATCGACACAATTCTTTTGTGTGTCGACACAGTTTGGTTCCTTTATTGATCTTTGAGTTTAGCGGTCGTCGACCTGAGCTCGGAGTTCGTCGAGCTCAACTGGAATTCGTCGAGCTGAACTTCTTGCTTGAGACCAGAGTTTGTCGACCTGAGTTCAGAAAAGCAACTCATAATTCGTCAACCTGAGTTCGACGTTTGTCGAACGGAGTTCGACTATCGTCGAACAGATTTTCTGACTAAACTGCATTTCTTGGAGTTCTTCTAAGGCAAATCTGGAATTAAACCTATGACCCATGACTATACATTTTGGGTCAGTTTAAGCAAACCTAATAGTGATCCTTGCCCAAATCATAACTGGGGTTCCAATAATTTGCTCCTCCTCCTCCAGTTCCTTCTACCTCTACTGCTGCTCCTCCTGCTGCCCATGATATTATGGGTCAGTTTGTAACTCTACTTTTAGAGCAAAGGAAGTATTTTAATGTTTCAGTCAAATCTGTGACTGAGAAAGTGACTGTTCTCGAGAAAGAGAAGAGAAGAGAATTTGCAAAGATCCAGCACAACACAGATCAGCTCAGACATCTCTTCCAGATTGGTGGAAAAGCTCAAGATCACACTATCACTAGTGTTGGTCAGGTCATAGAGCAAGGTGTGACTCTTGCAAATAATCAGATTGAATTAGATAAGAGAGCTGAAGCAACCAAGATGAAGATTTGTGAAGAAGTTGGGACTTTTAAAGAGGATGCCATCAATACACTAACTGTAGAAGTCAGAAAGGGGGGAGAGTTTAGTCAAAGAATAACTTGAGAAATCAGATGCACTCAAGAAAACTCAATAGGAAACCAAGATGAAAGAGATTCATGATGATGTGCTAGGATAGATTCAGAGTGTAAAATTCCATACCTATGGCAAAGTAGTTTGGATGCACAATCAAATTCTTCCAGAATTCACAGCTGATCCAAACATCATTCCTCACCATTTGAATCCCTTGTCTACTGCTGCCCTAGTTCAAGCTCAACAACCTTCTTTCTCTCCTAGGCCTGAAGGTTGTGAAGGTCCTCCTCCAAATTCATATGCTCAAGTTTGGGTGGCAGACCCAACAGATATATTCTTTCAAGCTCCTCCTGAGATCAACACTTCTAAGAAGAAGATAAAGTATGGTGATGGTGCCTCAGCCTGCAGGTCAATCCCAGTTCCTGATTCAGAAAAGAGAAAAGCTCCAGAGTTTGCAGAGATCTGGTCTCCAACTTCAAAGTCTCTTATTTTAGATACTCTCAAGCTTGTCATGGACTTCAATGAAAGCAGAAATATTCATTACAGCACCCAGGAATGGGAATTATTTGAAAAATCAATGACAAAGAGGAGACTTTATGACAGAGAATTTGGAAGGAACAACCCTGCTGCTCCTCCAAGGCCTCCAAAATATTATCTCAAGCCCTTCAGCTACCAAAGAAGACAGCAAGAGAAGAAAGACGAGCAGCATCATCAAGTTTAAGCATAAAGGATTATGAGAGTGTGTAAATGATCTGTGTAGAAATGATGTTTTGGACAATCACATTTATATAATTCTTAATTTTGAGCATATACTCTTTGTTTATATTCTTATTTCTGTTTACACTGCTTTCTTTCTTTGCATATCTGGTTCCTTTTTTTGTCTATATAATTCACCTTAGTGTAAAGGTTCTGACTTCTACAAATTGGGGGAGATTCTTGGGTATTGTATCCACATTAACCCAGATTTGATGAAGTCACCCTTGAACTAAGATGAATTAAGTTGTATTTGATGTTTTGTTTGAGTTATGTGTTTGTAGGACTTTATTGCCAAGTGTAGACCAATGTCAGCCTACAATGGGTCACCAAACACAGGACCATACAATATAATCCCTCATTGTGTGATCCATGGTGTTGACTCATGTGTAGCCTCACTATTGGGATACACTTCATTTTTAAGCACTAGGACTGAGTGGAGAAAGACTTGTTGCTGAATTCACTAAAGAAGAGAAAATTCTGTTGAAGGATATTTTGCTAAGTACTTTACTCGAGTAGATACTTACATACTCGAGTGAAATACTTAGTCAATACTCGAGTAAGACTATCTGTACTCGAGTAAGGGAATTAGCTCTCGAGTATTCAAATTATAGCTCTCGAGTAGCTAAGTCAATTACTCGAGTAGATCCTTTCTCATTCTCGAGTTAACAGAATTTCCTCTCCAGAAAATTTTCTAAGTGATTTACTCGAGTAGTCATATAAGTACTCGAGTAGTTTAGTCTTTTGTCTCGAGTTACAAAAGACTGGATGTCGTGTAATTTTACTTCACTCGAGTAGTCAAGTTCATGTACTCGAGTAGTCCATCCACTACTCGAGTAGTCCAAGTTTAATACTCGAGTGACAAGCTTTTCTTCCCTCAGAATTTTTCTAAGTCCATTACTCGAGTAGTTGTATCAATATACTTGAGTAGTTTATCTTCTCTCGAGTAGTCCAGTTCCACTACTCGAGTAACCCAGTTTTTTCTTCCAGAAATTATTCCAAGTCCTTGACTCGAGTGTGCCCTCTTCCTCTCGAGTAGTTAGTTTCTCTTTACTTGAGTAGTACTTCTTATACTTGAGTAATTAAACTCCACATCTCGAGTAACTATATTAGCACTTGAGTAAGTCTCTTTGTACTCGAGTAGCTGCTCATCATTTCTAGATTATATCTAAGTCATCTACCCGAGTTTTCCTCTTCTATTCACTCGAGTAATCTTATCAAGTACTCGAGTAGGTAAACATTCACTCGAGTATTTCAGTCATCCTTTTTCTGAAAATTTGCTAAGTCTAGATTTGACGGAAATTTCAAATTTCATGACGTGATTGGTCCACGTGGACGTCATTAATATTAATTATGACTATTAGGGAAGATCTTATATAAGGTCTTGTCAAAACCGACTAACCCTAAGTGTTGTCAAGTTTATTGTAAGTAATTCTGAATCTCATTCTCTCTGTCTAAAAAAAAATGAAAGCCACTGCCACCGACCTTCATAGCGCATATTAGGCTAGGGTTTTCGATCCAGAAGATTCAGATCAAGAAGATTCACAGATCGAGATTGTCTTTCAATTCTTCATCATCTATCTGATCGTGTGAAGCCAAGAAATTTCAGATCTAGCTTTTGCCGAGATTCTTCTTCAACTTCTCTGATAGAGCTGCAAAGATCAAAGAAGAAGATTCAAGCCGACTGTCTCCAGATCTGAGAAAGTTTTACTGTTTGTATTTTCATATACTTTTAATTTCATTCTTGTAGGAGAATTCTCTCTAAGTGTAGGAGCCCATTTTTTGTGTCTCCGAGTTGTAGGAAGTTTTATCTTCCGAGTGTAGATCCATGTTATGGATCGAGATTGTAGGAACTTTGTTCCGAGGTGTAGGATTGGTTTTCAATCTGAGATAGTGGAGTAGCCGAGTCTAGTTCTTTTTTAGATCGGTGAGGGAAAGTGGATGTACCCACGATTGGAGAACCACTATAAATCTTTTGTCGTCTGTGATTGCTTGGTTGATAATTGTGTGCATAGATCTCGAAATTTTTATTCCGCAAAAAGACGCACAAATCACCTATTCACTCCCCCTCTAGGTGATTTTGGTAGACAACTAAACATTTTCAGTACTCTTAATCTGAAGAAGCCCATGTGAACCATTTACGGACAATGTTGCACACCCTGAGAAGAAACAAACTCTATGCCAAGTTCTCCAAGTGTAAGTTTTGGCTGACGTCAATAGCTTTTCTTGGCCATGTGGTTAGTGGAGGAGGTATAGTAGTGGATCCAGGGAAGGTATTTGTAATACAGGAGTGGCTGATTCTGTCTACCGCAGTTGAAGTCAGGAATTTCCTTGGACTTTCGGGCTACTATAGGTGCTTTGTAGAGAACTTTTCTAGGATAGCTTCACCCCTCACCATGTTGACGCGAAAAGATCAGAAGTTCGTTTGGATGCTAGAGTGTGCACGAGCTTTTGAAGAGTTGAAGAGTCGTTTGATCACGACGCCTATTTTGACGTCTCCATGTAGTACAGACGCCTATGAGATTTATAGTGATGCATCAGGGAGTGGATTAGGTTGCGTTCTTCTTCAATTTGGAAAATTGATAGCTTATGGCTCACGATAGTTGAAATTGCATGAGCAAAACTATCCCGTCCACGACTTGGAGTTGGCGACAGTGATTTTTGCACTTAAACTGTCACGTCACTATTTATATGGCATGAAAGTGGATATATTTACAGACCATAAGAGCCTGAAGTATCTATTGGATCATAAGGATCTCAATATGCACAACGAAGGTGGATGGAGTTCCTCGGGGACTACACTTTTGATATTCATTACACTCCCGGGAAGGGAAACATTATCGCAGATGCCTTGAGTCGTAGGACTCCGACAAGGGCAAATTAGTTGCAGATGAATGATGAGCATCTGATCTAGGAGCTGGAAGCTTTAGAGATTTCTTGTGTTGACAAAAATTCCACTGTAAATGCATGCCTGAACTAGACGGATGTATAGTATGACCTTGCGGACAGGGTTCGTCGGGCAACGGAACTTGACGAAAGTCTACAATACTATGCAGTGGATGGGTCAAATGCCTAATTCTCCTGGGATGGTAGCCTTTTGCGAAAAGACGGTCGTTTGTGCATTCTGAATATGGGTAAGCTAAGAGAAGAAATGATGTATAAGGTTCACTTCACGAAGTATTCAACTCACCCAGGGAGCACAAAGATGTACAATGACATGCAAAAGTCGTTCTGGTGGCCGGGTTTGAAGAAAGACATAGCACATTACGTGGCTAAATGTCAGACCTGTACCTTAGTGGAAGCAGAATGTTAGAAGCCTGGAGGTTTCCTGAAGTCGCTACCTATTCTGAAATGGAAATATGATGACATTTTGATGGATTTCGTGCACGGTTTGTCGAGATCTCAATGCGGGAACTATTCTATTTGGGTGATCGTGGACCGGTTGATTAAAGAAGCTCACTTCATTCCGAACAAGTGGGACGATCCAATGGAAATCTTGGCTAAGCTTTACGTCGAGCAAATCGTACAATTGCACGGTGTGCCTCGTAGCATCGTAAATGATCGATATGGGCGCTTTACTTTGAATGATTGGAGGCTAATCCATCAATTTTTGGGGACAAAATTAACATTCAGTACGGTCTTTCATCCACAAGCGGATGGCCAGACTGAGAGGACCAACAGAACGATGTAGTACATGCTCCAAATGTATGCCTTGGATTTCGAGAAGAGGTGGGAAAGCAATCTCTATAAGGAAGAGTTCGCCTACAATAATGGCTATCAAGCTAGCATAAATATGGCACCTTTTGAAGCTTTGTATGTATGAAGTGTTGTACACCATTAGCTTGGGCGGAAACAGGCGAGTCTAAGTTGTATAAGTGTAAGGAAGTCGAAGAGGCTAATTTGACGATACACTCTACGCGGCAGAGTCTAGGATAGCTCAAGATAGGCAGGTGAAGTGAAAGATATGGATAGATCTTTTTTTACTTTAGTTATTTAGTTAAACATATATGTTAACTAGAGTGAGCACAGCACAAAATTAAAGAAAGAGAGCAAGCAACATAGAAGACACAAAGATTTTTATAGTGGTTCCCCAAACTGGTACATCCACTCTTCTACCACCATGGTAGGTATCCACTAGCAGGTTTTGATCAGGTGACTGCCACCACAGGTTTTTGCTCAGGTGCCCTGTCACCATAAGATCTATTTGCAGGGAGATCTCATAACCCTTTAGGTTTTTGATCAAGTGCTAAAAACCAACAATAAACTTTTGAAGGGAGTTAATAAACCGTTTATACAGTGAGTGAACGAAAATTGATGCGGTCTTCTCTTTCTCAAACAGTTGAGAAGACTTTAGTGGATTGCTTGATGATGTCAAAGCTCCCCCTGAGATGATGATTGTTCAGGAATACAGGAAGCTTTGCAGGGTGTAGGCCTTCAATGGTGATCTCCAGAAGCTTTCAGGCTGATTGTATTTTGTTGTCTCTTGAAAGCTCTGAAGTGTTGTAGAAGATGAAGACTGTAAGATTTTGCAGAATGAATTTCTTTCTTGTCTATATGCCTGTATATCTTCTTTTTCTGTCTTCTCTATTGTCCTTCTGAAAAACAGTCCTTTTATATTCCCTTGCAGAAGTTCTGTCTCTGATTTTGAATTCTTCTCCATGAATAATTGCTGAAAACTTAGAACTTGGACAGATGGCTAGAAGGGCATTAATTTGATTTCCCAACTGTCCCAGTTATTAATGAACTGATATAGCAATATAGGCAACCTGAACTCAGTAATTAATGTTGCCAATGAATGGCTATATTCATAAGAATATATGCATTTAGTTACTCAGAGCAATATAGACAACAATATATTAAATCAGCTTTGGTCAATCTGGAAATGAACTGCAGAGAAGGAAATACTGAACTGACAGATTTCGTCGACCTCAGAACAGATTTCGTCGACCTGAACTCAAAGTTCGTCGAGCTGAGAAATCCTCTTCGTCGACCTGAGCTCAGCGAACATCAATCTGGAAATATCTTGCAAATTCTGAGCTCTAAGTTCGTCGATCAGAGAATCTATCTTGAGGGAAGAAATCGTCGATCTGAGCTCGAATATCGTCGAGCTCAACTCAGAGAAGGAACACTGAGTCCGTACACCTAAGTTCGACTTTCATCGAACTGAGTTCGACTTAATTCTTCTGTAACTGTCTGTTTGAACGGCTATTATCACTGGGAATGTTGACCGTAATTAATCCTCAAATAATTCTGCCAACTGTAATTGATTGCGCATAATTCGTCGACTTGAACTTGGAGTTCGTCGAGCTGTCTTGAGTGTGTCGACACAAGCCCTGTGTGTCGACACAGTTGGCTTCAGGTGTCGACACAGATGGTGTCCACAGACATTTTATGTGTCGACACAATTCTTCTGTGTGTCGATACATTCTGGTTCCTTTGTTGATCTTTGAGTTTAGCGATCGTCGACCTGAGCTCAGAGTTCGTCGAGCTCAGCTGGAATTCGTCGAGCTGAACTTCTTGCTTGAGACCAAAGTTCGTCGACCTGAGTTCAGAGAAGCAACTCATAATTCGTCGACCTGAGTTCGACGTTCGTCGAACTGATTTTCTGACTGAACTGCATTTCTTGGAATTCTTCTAAGGCAAAACTGGAAATAAACTTATGACCCATAACTATACATTTTGGGTCAGTTTAAGTAAACCTAATAGTGATCCTTACCCAAATCATAACTGGGGTTCCAATAGTTTGCTCCTCCTCCTCCAGTTCCTTCTACCTCTACTGCTGCTCCTCCTGCTGCCCATGATCTTATGGGTCAGTTTGTAACTCTACTTTAATAGCAGAGGAAGTATTTTGATGATTCATTCAAAGCTGTGACTGAGAAAGTGACTGCTCTCGAGAAAGAGATGAGAAGAGGATTTGCAAAGATCCAGCACAACACAGATCATCTCAGACATCTCTTCCAGATTGGTGGAAAAGCTCTAGATCAGACTATCACTAGTGTTGGTCAGGTCATAGAGCAAGGTGTGACTCTTACAAATAATCAGATTGAATTAGATAAGAGAGATGTAGCAACCAAGATGAAGATTTGTGAAGAAGTTGGGACTTTTAAAGAGGATGTCATCAATACACTGAATGTAGAAGTCAGAAAGGGGGAGAGTTTAGTCAAAGAATATCTTGAGAAATCAGATGCACTCAAGCAAACTCAAAAGGAAGCCAAGATGAAAGAGATTCATGATGATGTGCTAGGATAGATTCAGAGTGTAAAATTCCATACATATAACACAGCAGTTTGGATGCACAATCAAATTCTTCCAGAATTCACAGTTGATCCAAACATCATTCCTCACCATTTGAATCCCTTATCTACTGCTGCCCCAGTTCAAGCTCAACAACCTTCTTTCTCTCCTAGGCCTGAAGGTTGTGAAGGTCCTCCTCCAAATTCATATGCTCAAGTTTGGGAGGCAGACCCAACAGATATATTCTTTCAATCTCCTCCTAAGATCAACACTTCTAAGAAGAAGAGAAAGTATGGTGATGGTGCCTCAGCTAGCAGGTCAATCCCAGTTCCTGATTCAGAAAAGAGAAAAGCTCCAGAGTTTGCAGAGATCTGGTCTCCAACTTCAAAGTCTCTCATTTTAGATACTCTCAAGCTTGTCATGGACTTCAATGAAAGCAAAAATATTCATTACAGCACCCAGGAATTGGAATTATATGAAAAATCAATGATAAAGAGGAGACTTTATGACAGAGAATTTGGAAGGAACAACCCTGCTGCTCCTCCAAGGCCTCCAAATATTATCCCAAACCCTTCAGCTACCAAAAAAGACAATAAGAGAAGAAAGACAAGCAGCATCTTCAAGTTTAAGCATAAAGGATTATGAGGGTATGGAAATCAGCTGTGTAGAAATGATGTTTTGGACAATCACATTTATATAATTCTTAATTTTGATCATATACTCTTTGTTTATATTCTTATGCCTGTTTATAATGCTTTTTTTATTTGCATATATGGTTCCTTTTTATGTCTATATAATTCACCTTAGTGTAAAGGGTTCTGACTTCAACAAATAGCGGGAGATTGTTGGGTATTGTATCCACATTAACCCAGATTTGATGAAGTCACCCTTGAATTAAGATGAGTTAAGTTGTATTTGATGTTTTGTTTGAGTTATATGTTTGCAGGACTTTATTGCCAAGTATAGACCAATGTCAGCCTACAATGGGTCACCAAACACAGGACCATACAATATAATCCCTCATTGTGTGATCCATGGTGTTGACTCATGTGTAGCCTTTCTATTGGGATACACTTCAATTTCAAGCACTAGGACTGAGTGGAGAAAGACTTCTTGCTAAATTCACTAAAGAAGAGAAAATTCTGTTGAAGGAATTTTTGCTAAGTACTTTACTCGAGTAGATACTTACATACTCGAGTGAAATACTTAGTCAATACTCGAGTAAGACTATTTGTACTCTAGTAAGTGAATTAGCTCTCGAGTATTCAAATTAGAGCTCTCGAGTAGCTAAGTAAATTACTCGAGTAGATCCTCTCTCATTCTCGAGTTAACAGAATTTCCTCTCCAGAAAATTTTCTAAGTGATTTACTCGAGTAGTCATATAAGTACTCGAGTAGTTTAGTCTTTTGTCTCGAGTTACAAAAGACTGGATGTCGTGTAATTTTACTTCACTCGAGTAGACAAGTTCATGTACTCGAGTAGTCCATCTACAACTCGAGTAGTCCAAGTTTAATACTCGAGTGACAAGCTTTTCTTCCCTCAGAATTTTCTAAGTCCATTACTCGAGTAGTTGTATCAATAAACTCGAGTAGTTTATATTCTCTCGAGTAGTCCAGTTCCACTACTTGAGTAACCCAGTTTTTTCTTCCAGAAATTATTCTAAGTCCTTGACTCGAGTATGCCCTCTTCCTCTCGAGTAGTTAGTTTCTCTTCACTTGAGTAGTACTTCTTGTACTTGAGTAATTAAACTCCACATCTCGAGTAACTATATTATCACTTGAGTAAGTCTCTTTGTACTCGAGTAGCTGCTCATCATTTCTGTATTATCTATAAGTCATCTACCTGAGTTTTCCTCTTCTATTCACTCGAGTAATCTTATCAAGTACTCGAGTAGGTAAACATTCACTCGAGTATTTCAGTCATCCTTTTTCTGAAAATTTGGTAAGCCTTGATTTGACGAAAATTTCAAATGTCATGACGTGATTGGTCCACTTGGATGTCATTAATATTAATTATGACTGTTAGGGAAGATCTTATATAAGGTCTTGTCAACACTGACTAACCCTAAATGCTGTCAAGTTTATTCTAAGTAATTCTGAATCTCATTCTCTCTGTCTAAAAAAATGAAAGTCGCCGCCACCGACCTTCATTGTGCATATTCGGCTAGGGTTTTCGATCCAGAAGATTCAGATCAAGAAGATTCACAGATCGAGATTGTCTTTCAATTCTTCATCATTTATCTGATCGTGTGAAGCCAAGAAATTTCAGATCTAGCTTTTGCCGAGATTCTTCTTCAACTTCTCTGATAGATTCTTAAAGATCAAAGAAGAAGATTCAAGCCGACTTTCTCCAGATCTGAGAAAGTTTTACTGTTTGTATTTTCATATACTTTCAATTTCATTCTTGTAGGAGAATTCTCTCCGAGTGTAGGAGCCCTTTTTTGTGTCTCCGAGTTGTAGGAAGTTTTATCTTCCGAATGTAGATCCGTGTTATGGATCGAGATTGTAGGAACTTTGTTCCGAGGCGTAGGATTGGTTTTCAATCCGAGATAGTGGAGTAGCTGAGTCTAGTTCTTTTCTAGATCGGTGTGGGAAAGTGGATGTACCCAAGATTGGGGAACCACTATAAATCTTTTGTCGTCCGTGATTGCTTGGTTGATAATTGTGTGCGTAGATATCTAAATATTTATTCCACAAAAAGACGCACAAATCACCTATTCACCCCTCTCTAGGTGATTTAGGTAGACAACTAAACATTTTTAGTACTCTTAATCTGAAGAAGACCATGCGAACCATTTACGGACAATGTTGCACACCTTGAGAAGAAACAAACTCTACGCCAAGTTCTCCAAGTGTAATTTTTGGCTGACGTCAGTAGCTTTTCTTGGCCATGTGGTTAGTGGAGAAGGTATAGCAGTGGATCCGGTGAAGATATTTGCAATACAGGAGTGGCTGATTCTGTCTACCATAGTTGAAGTCAGGAGTTTACTTGGACTTTCAGGCTACTACAGGTGCTTTGTAGAGAACTGTTCTTGGATAGCTTTACCCCTCACCACGTTGACGCGAAAAGATCAGAAGTTCGTTTGGACGCTAGAGTGCGCACGAGCTTTTGAAGAGTTGAAGAGTCATTTGATCACGATGCCTGTTTTGACTTCGCCATGTAGTACAGACGGCTATGAGATTTATAGTGATGCATCATGGAGTGGCTTAGGTTGCGTTCTTCTTCAATTTGGAAAAGTGATAGCTTATGGCACACGATAGTTGAAAGTGCATGAGCGAAACTATCCCGTCCACGACTTGGAGTTGGCGACAGTTATTTTTGCACTTAAACTGTCACGTCACTATTTATATGACGTGAAAGTGGATATATTCACGGACCATAAGAGCCTGAAGTATCTATTGGATCATAAGGATCTCAATATGCACAACGAAGGTGTATGGAGTTCCTCAGGGACTACACTTTTGATATTCATTGCACTCCCGGGAAGTGAAACATTGTCGCAGATGCCTTGAGTCGTAGAACTCCGATAAGGGCAAATTAGTTGTAGATGCATGATGAGCGTCTGATCCAGGAGCTGGAAGCTTTAGAGATTTCTTGTGTTGACAAAAATTTCACTATAAATGCGTGCCTGAACTGGACGGATGTATAGTATGACCTTGCGGACAGGGTTCGCCGGCAACGGAACTTGATGAAAGTCTACAATACTATGCAGTGGATGGGTCAAATGCCCAATTCTCCTGGGATGGTAGCCTTTTGCGGAAAGACAGTCATTTGTGCTTTCCGAATATGGGTAAGCTAAGAGAAGAAATGATGTATGAGGTTCACTTCACGAAGTATTCAATTCACCCAGGGAGCACAAAGATGTACAATGACATGAAAAAGTTTTTCTGGTGGCCGTGTTTGAAGAAATACACAGCACATTACGTGGCTAAATGTCAGACATGTGCCTTAGTGGAAGCAGAATGTTAGAAGCCTGGAGGATTCCTGAAGTCGCTACCTATTCTGAAATGGAAATGTGATGACATTTTGAATGATTTCGTGCACGGTGTGTCGAGATCTCAATGCGGGAACTATTCTGTTTGGGTGATCGTGGACCGGTTAATTAAAGTAGCTCACTTCATTCCGAACAAGAGGGATGATCCAGTGGAAATCTTGGCTAAGCTTTACGTCGAGCAAATCGTATGATTGCACGGTGTGCCTCGTAGCATCATAAATGATCGAGATGGGTGCTTTACTTTGAATGATTGGAGGCTAATCCATCAATTTTGGGGACAAAATTAACATTCAGTACGGTCTTTCATCCACAAACGGATGGCCAGACTGAGAGGACCAACAGAACGATGGAGTACATGCTCCGAATGTGTGCCTTGGATTTCGGGAAGAGGTGGGAGAGCAATCTCTATAAGGTAGAGTTCGCCTACAATAATGGCTATCAAGCTAGCATAAATAGGGCACCTTTTGAAGCTTTGTATGGTAGGAAGTGTCGTACACCATTAGCTAGGGCCGAAACAGGCAAGTCTAAGTTGTATAAGTGTAAGGAAGTCGAAGAGGCTAATTTGACGATACACTCTACGCGGCAGAGTCTACTGATAGCCCAAGATAGGCAGGTAAAGTGAAAGATAGGGATAGATCTTATTTTACTTTAGTTATTTAGTTAAACATATATGTTAACTAGAGTGAGCACAGCATAAAAATAAAGAAAGAGAGCTAGCAACATAGAAGACACAAGGATTTTTATAGTGGTTCCCCAAATTGGGTGCATCCACTCTTCTACCACCCTGGTAGGAATCCACTAGCAGTTTTGATCGGGTGACTGCCACCACAGGTTTTTGCTCAGGTGCCCTGTCACCACAAGATCTATTTGCAGGGAGATCTCATAACCCTTTAGGTTTTTGATGAGGTGCCAAAAACCAACAATAAACTTTTGAAGGGAGTTAATAAACCGTTTATACAGTGAGTGAAAGAAAATTGATGCGGTCTTCTCTTTCTCAAACAACTGAGAAGACTTTAGTGGATTGCTTGATGATGTCAAAGCTCCCCCTGATATGATGATTGTTCAGGAATACAGGAAGCTTTGCAGGGTGTAGGCCTTCAATGGTGATCTCCAGAAGCTTTCAGACTGATTGTATTTTGTTGTCTCTTGAAAGCTCTGAAGTGTTGCAGAAGATGAAGACTGTAAGATTTTGCAGAATGAATTTCTTTCTCGTCTATCTGCCTGTATATCTTCTTTTTCTGTCTTCCCTATTGTCCTTCGGAAAAACAGTCCTTTTATATTACCTTGCAGAAGTTTTGTCTCTGATTTTGAATTCTTCTCCATGAATAATTGCTGAAAACTTAGAACTTGGACAGACGGCTAGAAGGGCATTAATTTTATTTCCCAACTGTCCAAGTTATTAAGCCGAATTTTTACTCTATGAAATCAAGTAATTAATATTGCCAATGAATGGCTATATTCGTAAGAATATATGCATTTAATCACTCAGAGCAATATAGGCAACAATATATTCAATCAGCTTTGGTCAATCTGGAAATGAACTGCAGAGAAGGAAATACTGAACTGACAGATTTCATCGACCTCAGAACAGATTTCATCGACCTGAACTCAAAGTTCGTAGATGGCCCGGCCAATGCTTACGAAAAGCAAACAGCCGAACTAGCAATCTGGCTAGGAACGTATAACTATCGAACTGTAGTAAGGGGACACAAGTGTCGTATTAAAATCCGGGAACAGTTGAGTAAGCTTACTCACACGAAATCTATTATTTTATCGACGGAAATATTAGGGTTTAAAAGAAAGCTAAGCGTACTAAAGGAAGAGAACTACTTGCAATGAAAGAGAGCTACTTGCATGAAAAGATAAAGAGAGCTAAAATAGAGATTACACTAAAGCTTAGTAACGATGAGAGGAAAATGCACTCGATCAGAAATCACCTCGGCAAGAGTTGGTTAGAAAAATATGATAAATAAACCTAAGCTAATTAGGGTAAAGGTCCTTGACCGTGGAGGTTCCATAAATATTGACACACTTCTCTCGAAGGCCGTGCCCAACTGAATTTAGGAAGGTCTGACTGACTTTCGCCTAAATCGGAGGCCTAAAACTCGCTTTACGCGGTGAACCCCACTATTGGATTTTACTCCAATCCGGGAGATTTGAACATCTGCCTCTCTCGAGGGGTGTGAACAACTCCCTTTACTCTTGAGTGCTCATTTCAAACTTTCGGCATCTCGGCTAACCCAGAATGAAAGCAAAGGTGGAGAGTATATATCGATGATATACCTCCAACCCGTGATAAATCAAGAGTAATTCGAGGCTAAACCCTAAAAAGAAAAGGTAAGATTCAAAGCATCATAACCTAATCACTCGAACATCGGATCATCAAGATCGAGTACATGGAGGATTAGTTAATCATGGTGAGGTGGAGGAGGGGGGATGAGTAGTAAAGCATAAAGACACAAAGTAGTTAAGAGAAGAAAACAAGAGCACTTTTATTAAAATTAAAGCGAGCTTACAACATGAAAATGAACGAGATTACAAGTGCATGGAATTGAAAATCCTATTCTGGCCCTTTCATTAGCAACTAAAGCATTAATAAAAGCTATTACAAAAGCTTAACTAAAATAGGATTAAGAAAAATACAAAGTAAGAGAGAGAGAAAGAGGGGAAAAGCATAAAAAGGAACACTAAACAAAGGGGCAGAACCTCCCCCTCTCAGCCAAAGATGATCCTGAACCCTTGGGGAAGGGCTCAATTTATAGATTTTTTCGGGATGGGTCACGCCCCCCTGACACGCCCTGGTCGGGCGTGTACCTGGGGCATGACACAGTCGGTGCGACTTTTCGGACTTGAATTAACTGCTGGAGTTGACGGGCGTGGTTGTTGAAGTACACGCCCATATGTCGCGCCCGAGTCGGGCGTGACCCGGGGGCATGACACATTCGGTGCGACGGTGGAGCGGGAAAAATGAGCGTGCTGCGGCGATTCCTCGGAACCTGGGGACATGCCTCTAGAACACGCCCGTGTCGGATGTGACACGGGCGTGACAGAGGGCGTGTACACTAAGTTTCCACGGAATGCAATTTCGGACCAATTGCTTCATTCCTCTGGGTTACATGCCCGTGGTACATGCCCGGGTAGGGCCTGACCCGGGGGCGTATCACAGCAAAATTCGGCAGAAAGCCGTGAAAACCTGCAAAAAGCAGAAAAACACATTAGCAACAAAAATATATATAAAGGGGAATCAAAATAAGCACTTTACAAGACATGATTTGCTTTAAAACCCTGAAAATACCCTAATAAAATTGACTACAAACTGTATTATCAAATTCCCCCAAGCTTAAGTTTTGCTTGTCCCCAAGCAAAGATATAAAAACTAGCTAATCATAAAAAGTGACTAATTCAAAAAGTTTTAATCATGCTTACACAAGTACTATGCGAAATTCCAGGTAGGGAGAATGTAAAACGTAAATCTAAAATAATTATTTTGGTATGGTTTAACTTTTATAAACTTTACTTAATGAAAATAAATTATTCAGAATTTTGACGAGATTCTTTAAATAGATTTAAGCAAGGCAACAAAAATGAAAAGAACGTATTGAGTTGTTACTAGATCCAAGCAACGCATTATAATTATATCAATTAAATAAAAAAAATCTAAGTTTAATTCCAGAACTAAAACTGATTTACTTTTCTTCTTTTTGTAGCTGTTAAATAAGATTTAAAAAGGCGTGAATCAAAAGAACTTAATAGGACCGAAACGTTTGGTTTAGGATCATGAATAGGAGTGAAATTCAAAGATAAACATGGAGGCTTAAAATCACACTAAACCAAAACAAAGAGTTTCAAAAAAAAATTTATTTTAAGCAAAATATATATTTTTTTCTTTCTTTTTCTTCTTTATTATTATTTATTATTTTTTCTTCAATTTTTTTTCCTTTTTTTTCAAAACAAGGCCATAAAAAAAAATTTTCTTTCATTTTGAATTGGCCAAATAAAATCAAACATTGCTTTTGAGTACATTTTTTCAACAATTTCTCCAAAGATAACACAAAATTTCCTATTATGATTATGAAAATTTTTGAATGAAACTCAAAAAAATTAGCGTGATTAGATAGGTAGGAATTTTGGCTTTAGTGAAAATGAAATGCTATGTGGAGTTATCAAATGAAATTGGAAAAAAAGGCTCAAAAGCGGCTAACTAGTGGTAAAAGATTTTAGGTTGGCAGGAAAGTTCAAACATAATCCAAAACGACCTAAATCATTTTCACGATTTTTAAATTTATTTAAAACATAGAATTGAAAATTTTCAAAAAGCAAGTCCGAGATAATAAAAGAAGATTGATGAAATTATCTTGAAAATAGAAATAATATGTGACTTGGATCGTTCATATCTACTACGTTATTCAAAAGTTGTCCTTACAAAAATTATCTAAAAACGAAAAGGAAAATCGTGGATAATGAATTTTAGAGAAAGTAAAGAAAATAAAGAATGGAAAACCATAATAGAAATGCGGGTTTTAGAGAAATATTTCACCTTAACATGCTACCGTGAATTAGAAACACAGTATGGCTAACATTTTACTTGTGAAATATGATTAAAAAAAATTATTAGAAAAATTATAATTAACTACGTTGTTTATAAAGAATTTTGAGAAAAAACAAAACACAAACATGGGGTACTATTGAAATACCAAAATGCAGCTATATATAATTTTTTTGGATTTTTGGATTTTTTTGGATTTCTGAAGAATATTTACAAAAAGTAAAAGATATTTACAAAAAGCAAAAAGAAGGAGGAAGTCCTCCCCCAACCTTAAAATCTACATTGTCCTCAATGGAGAAGGAGGTTGGAGAACGAGAGAAAATTAAAGTACAGAAATGAAAGACAGAATTGAAAAACAGGTACTTCCCCGGTTTTATTTTGCACCGAAATCTGAGTGATGTCGCTCCCCCATGCTTGTGCTTTGGATCTTCATGAAACGACTTCTGTTGGACTTTGTCAGGGAATCAGAACTGTTTTAGCAGGCGATCGCAGAAGTTTCAGCTTGTCGGAGCCATCCGGGGCAAAAATTGTGAAATAAAGAAAACAGAAAAAGATAACTTGGGTTGCCTCCCAAGAGCGCCCTTTATTTAAAGCGTCGTTTGAGCTCAACGCATCAAAATAATATTGTACAAAATATTGTTTAAAAATAAAGTTCAAATAAAGTTCAAAGTTTTTAAGAAAAATAAAGTTCAGATTAATCAAATGTCAGGTCAGGAATGATAGAGTTAACAGAGTTGGGACTGACATCATCACAGAAATATAGTTTAAGATGCTGACCAATCACTTTGAAATTACCCTTATCAGGGTGGGAAATTAAAACAGTATCATAAGAAAAGACTTCTAAAACAGTAAAAGGGCCATACCAACGTGATTTTAATTTGCCCGGAAATAAACGTAAACGAGAATTATAAAGAAGAACTTGGTCGCCCGACTTAAAGATTTTTGGGTGCCTAAGATGTTGATCGTGCAAACGCTTCGTCCACTCTTTATAAAGTCTGTTATTTTCATATGCGTAAGAGCGCCACTTGTCGAGTTCGTTAAGTTGAAATTTTATAAAATCGCTGACAGAGTGGGGATCGAAGTTTAAAAATCTTAAGGCCCAAAAAGCGCGGTGTTCTAACTCTACGGGTAAATGGCACAATTTTCCATAAACCAACCGATATGGCGTACATCCGAGGGTGGTTTTGTACGCTGTTCGGTAGGCCCATAGGGCATCGTCTAATTTGGCTGACCAGTCTTTTTTAGAAGTGGAAACAGTCTTTTCTAAAATTCTTTTAATTTCTCTATTCACTACTTCGACTTGTCCATTAGTTTGGGGGTGGTAGGCAGTGGAAAGCTTATGAGTAACGCCATATTTAGAATGGATTTTAGAAAACGGTGCGTTACAGAAATGGGAACCCCGATCACTAACGATGGCGCACGGCGTACCGAATCGAGAAAATAATTTTTTAAAAAATGTAACTACGACTCGGGCGTCGTTCGTAGGAAGAGCTTGGGCTTCGGCCCATTGCGAAACATAATCAACGGTAACTAAAATATACTTATTTCTGAAGCTAGAAGGAAGAGGGCCAACAAAATCAATTCCCCAGAGGTCGAAGACTTCGCACTCTAGGAAATAATTTTGCGGCATTTCAGTTTTATTAGAAATATTACCCGACCGTTGGCAACTATCACACCTACTCACAAAGTCTTGCGCGTCTTTAAACAGGCTAGGCCAGTAAAAACCCGCGCTTAGCACTTTATGAGTGGTGCGAGCAGCTTGATAGTGCCCACCTGTCGGTCCTTCATGCAGATGTTTAATAATGTCTAAACCTTCATCAAAAGAAACACACCTCCTGATCACTTGGTCTACACAGACTTTAAAAAGATGTGGGTCCTCCCAAAAATAGTTTTTCAACTCAGAAAAGAATTTCTTCTTTTGCTGAGACGAGAACTCCTTTGGGAGCACCCGAGCCACTAGATAGTTAGCGATGTGTGCAAACCAAGGAGAAGTAGATGTGTTAATTGAAAATAGCTTCTCATCGGGAAAATAATCGTTAAAACATTTTTCATCTAATTTTTCTATAAAAGGATTATCTAGGCGTGAAAGGTGGTCAGCGGCCAAGTTCTCGGCTCCTCGCTTATCACGGATCTCTAAGTCGAACTACTGGAGGAGTAAGACCCAGTGAATCAAGCGAGGCTTGGCATCCATTTTAGAAAGAAGATATTTGAGGGCCGAGTGGTCCGTAAAAACAATAATTTTCGAAAGAGTAATATCAGGGCGGAATTTGTCAAAAGCGAATACTACAGCTAAGAGCTCCTTCTCGGTTGTGGTGTAATTTTCCTGTGCAAATGTGAGTGTTTTACTAGTGTAATAAATGGGGTGGAAGTTTTTGGAAATACGTTGACCTAGTATGGCTCCCATCGCATAACTACTCGCATCACACATTATCTCAAATGGAAGATCTCACACTGGAGCTATCATGATTGGGGCATCAATTAATTTTTCTTTTATTAAGTTAAAGGCAGCTAGGCAAATGTCATCAAAGATGAATGGGGCATCTTTTTCTAAGATATGGGTAAGGGGCTTGGTAATCTTGGAAAAGTCCTTTATGAAGCGGCGGTAGAAACCCGCGTGACCTAGGAAACTTCTTATAGCTTTTATGTTCGTAGGCGGCGGCAGTTTCTCGATAACTTCTATCTTAGCAACGTCTACTTCAATACCTCTTGTAGAAATCTTATGGCCCAAAACTAACCCTTCCCTCACCATAAAATGGCATTTTTCCCAATTTAGGGCGAGGTTAGTTTCTTCGCATCGTTCTAAGACTTTCCCGAGGTTTTCTAAACAACTATCGAAGGAATTCCCGAAAACGGAGAAATCATCCATGAAAACTTCCATAATGCTTTCCACGTACTTGTTAAAGATAGCGAGCATACATCGTTGGAATGTAGCTGGCGCATTGCACAATCTAAACAGCATTCTTCGGTAGGTGAAGGTGCCGAAGGGATAAGTAAACGTAGTTTTCTCCTGGTCCTCGGGGGAGATGGGGATTTGAAAATACCCCGAGAGGCCATCGAGAAAACAATAAAAGTTATGTCCGGAAAGTCGTTCTAAAATCTGATCAATGAACGATAAAGGGAAGTGATCCTTGCGGGTGGCGTCATTTAACTTACGGTAATCTATACACATTCGACAACCGGTCACCGTCCGAGTCGGGATTAATTCATTATTCTCATTACTTACTACTGTTATCCCTCCCTTCTTTGGTACTACCTGGACTGGGCTAACTCACTTACTGTCTGATATAGGATAGATAATTCCTGCGTCTAACAATTTCATAACCTCGCCCTTAACTACGTATTTCATGTTTGGGTTTATATGGCACTGAGGTTGTATAGAGTTACGTGAATTATCTTCCATTAAGATTTTATGAGTGCAGAAAGATGGGCTTATGCCCTTGATATCAGATATCTGCCAAGCAATAGCTCGGCGATGCTTTCATAAAATTGAAAGAACTTTATCCTTTTGTACATCCGTGAGGTAGGCCGAAACTATGACAGGCAGCATAGAGTCCTTTTCTAAGAAAGCGTATCTAAGGTGCTCTGGTAGTTCTTTCAGTTCCAGGGTAGGGGGTCATCATACGAGGTTTTAGAAATTCGTTCTTTTTCAAAAACTATGTCCTCGTACACTTTTTTTATATGTAAAATTAAAATGGGTGGGGCTAACGGCCATGGCGGCTTCTTGCAGCGGTTCAGTTGGAAGAGTAAAAGAGGAACAAAAATCAAAAAATTCTTTTTCAAAATCAGAAATGCGGGTGGAGGATTCTTCACTTAGGTGTAGAGATTCAGTTGGAGGAGTAGGAGAGGAACAAAAATTGGAAAATTCTTTTTCAAAATCAGAGGTGTGAGAGGAGGATTCTTCACTTACGGTATCTATGAAAAAGCAGGAGTCATCATTGGCTAGTGTGTTCTTCATCGAGGGGGTGATAGAGAAAGTTACTTCGTCGTCGCCTACTCGAAGGAAGAGCTTACCATTGCTTACGTCAATGATAGCTCGGGAGGTGGCAAGGAAGGGTCGGCCAAGGATCAGGGGAACCTCGACGTCTTCTTTGATTTCCAAAATGACAAAGTCCACCGGGAAGATGAACTTGTCAACTTTGACTAGGACGTCCTCCACTATTCCTACCGGGTATTTGACTGATCTGTCGGCGAGCTGGATACTCATGCGTGTGGGGTTGAGACTACCAATTCCTAACTTTTTAAACAACGAGAGGGGCATAAGATTAATACTCGCACCTAGGTCGGCTAAAGCGTGTTTGACAAAGAGATCACCAAAGACACACGGGATAGAGAAACTACCCGGGTCACTGATTTTCTTTAGTAATCCGTTTGTCAAAACCGCCGAGCACTCGGCATTTAACGTGACATGCGAAAGGTTCTCTAACTTCTTCTTGTTGGTCAGGAGGTTCTTAAGGTACTTAGCGTACTTCGGCATCTGGGATATGGCTTCGTAGAAAGGCAGATTTATGTGGATTTGTTTAAACATTTCTAAACAACGGGTGTATTGATCATCCTGTCGTTGTTTATTAAGTTCGGAAGGGTATGGCGGGGATGGATTATTTTTAGAGGTGGGTGGTGGAGTGAGTTCTTTTTATAAAACAGGGGTGATAACTTCTTCGGCAGAGGGTGGAATTTTTAAAACGGGAACGGAGCTTTGATTTTTTAAAGCGGGAGCGGAGCTTGCCTCGGGCTCTTCACTTACCGTACCGGGAACTTTCTTCCCACTCCGAAGAGTTATAGCTTTCGCTTGCTCTCTCGGGTTGGGCTCGGTATTGGAAGGAAGAGATCCTACGGGTCGCTGAGAAATTATTTTAGCGAGCTGTCCTACCTGATTTTCTAAATTTTTAATGCTTCCAGTAAAGGTTCTAATCGTAGCGTCTTTAGCATTCATGTATTTTGAAAACATTTCCTCCAAACTTGGAGGTTTTGGAAAACTTTGAGGAGGTGGTGGTGGTGCAGAAAAATCAATTAGTGGTGGCGGGCGCACAACATTCGATGGATTACTCCACGAAAAATTTGGATGATTTCTTAACGCAGGATTATAACTATTCGTAAAATTAAAACCAGGAGGATGAAAATTTGCAGCAGAAAAATTATTAAAAGCAGTTCTAGGCATATTATTTACATAATCCAAATGTTCGGGGGGAGGAGTTGCAGATTCCCATACCTGAGGGGCGGAGGTAGCAGTCATCTCCGTAATTGTTTTGCTTAATATTTCAACTTGCGGCGCGAGCTGGGAGACGTTGTCCACTTAAAAGATACCTGCAGGCTTGCTCGGGCGGGACCTAGGCACATTCCACTGGTAAGTGTTCATGGCCATGTCCTCAAACAGCTCAAAAGCTGCTTCTGGGGTCTTATGATTTAAAGTACCGCCAGAAGCTGCATCTATCATTTGTTTTGTGCTTTGATTTAGCCCGTTATAAAACGTCTGCACCTGCAACCATACAGGCAGAGCGTGATGTGGGCATCATCTTAATAATTCTTTAAATCTTTCCCAGGTTTCGTAAAGGGTCTCGGAGTCTATTTGTCCAAAGGCAGAAATATCATTCCTAAGTTTTGCAATTTTAGCAGGCGGAAAATACTTCGCCAAAAATTTTCCAGTTAATTGTGTCCAAGTAGTTATACTATTTTTAGGAAGGGTGTTCAGCCACTGCTTAGCCTTAGTTCTAAGAGAGAAGGGAAATAATCTTAGCCTAGTCGCATCATTTGTGACACCATTAATCTTAAACGTGTCACAAATCTCAAGAAAGCTTGCAATATGTGCGTTCGGATCTTCATCTTGAAGTCCGTCAAATTGCACGTATTGATGCACCATTTGAATAATGCTAGGCTTCAGTTCGAAGTTGTTTTTTGTTATCGCAGCGCGAACTATACTAGATTCAGTACCCTCGAGATTCGGTCGTGCATAATAAGACATAGGCCTTTGCACGACTTCCTCTACGTTGGGTTCTTCCATTCTTAAAGTGGAAAATGACTCGGAATCCTCAACCGGTATTTGGAGAGTAGGGCCTTGAAATCGCGATCTTCTCCGAAGAGTACGCTCAATTTCGTGGTACAGGTCCAAAATAACCGACGGACTCCCGCGGGTCATGCACTAAAAGAAGAGAAGAGAAGAAAGAGAAATAAAATAAACTAGAAAAGGAGAGTTACTAATTTTTTTGAAATAATTTTTTTTTAAAAGTTTAACTCCCGAACTTCCCAAGGGCTACCCGGTGAAGGGTTCGCAAGGTACTAGACAAGATAGTGGCGTTTAAAACCGCTTTGTCCTTTTCGAGAGATTTAGGTGGCTTACAAAAATTGTGGAGTGGGTTTCTATTAATAGCGGTAATAAAAAAATATTTTTTTTTATTTATTTTTAAAAAATTTAAAGAAGGAGGATGAGAAAGAGAAATGATAAAACTAATAGATTCATGTTTTCAATTTATCAACGAGCATTGCTCCCCGTCAACGGCGCCAAAAACTTGATGGCCCGGCCAATGCTTACGAAAAGCAAACAGCCGAACGAGCAATCCGGCTATGCAAGTATACTTATCGAACTGTAGTAAGGGGACACAAGTGTCGTATTAAAATCCGAGAACAGTTGAGTAAGCTTACTCACACGAAATCTATTATTTCATCGACGGAAATATTAGGGTTTAAAAGAAAGCTAAGCGTACTAAAGGAAGAGAACTACTTGCAATGAAAGAGAGCTACTTGCATGAAAAGATAAAGAGAGCTAAAAGAGCGATTACACTAAAGCTTAGTAACGATGAGAGGAAAATGCACTCGATCAGAAATCACCTCGGCAAGAGTTGGTTAGAAAAATACGATAAATAAACCTAAGTTAATTAGGGTAAAGGTCCTTTACCGTGGAGGTTCAATAAATATTGACACGCTTCTCTCGAAGGTCGTGCCCAACTGAGTTTAGGAAGGTCCGACCGACTTTCGCCTAAATCGGAGGCCTAAAACTCGTTTTACGTTGTGAACCTCACTATTGGATTTTACTCTAATCCTGGAGATTTGAACGTCTGCCTCTCTCGAGGGGTGCGAACAACTCCCTTTACTCTTGAGTGCTCATTTCAAACTTTCGGCCTCTCGGCTAGCCCAGAATGAAAGCAAAGGTGGAGAGTATATATCGATGATATACCTCCAACCCATGATAAATCAAGAGTAATTCAAGGCTAAACCCTAAAAAGAAAAGGTAAGATTCAAAGCATCATAATCTAATCACTCGAACCTCAGATCATCAAGATCGAGTACATGGAGGATTAGTTAATCATGGTGAGGTGGAGGAGGGGGGATGAGTAGTAAAGCATAAAGACACAAAGTAGTTAAGAGAAGAAAACAAGAGCACTTTTATTAAAATTAAAGCGAGCTTACAACATGAAAATGAACGAGATTACAAGTGCATGGAATTGAAAATCCTATTCTGGCCCTATCATTAGCAACAAAAGCTATTATAAAAGCTTAACTAAACTAGGATTGAGAAAAATACAAAGTAAGAGAGAGAGAAAGAGGGGAAAAGCATAAAAAGGAACACTAAACAAAGGGGCAAAACCTCCCACTATCAGCCAAAGATGATCTTGAACCCTCGGGGAAGGGCTCAATTTATAGATTTTTTTCAGGATGGGACACGCCCCCCTGACACGCCCTGGTCGGGCATGTACCTGGGGCGTGACACAGTCGGTGCGACTTTTCGGACTTGAATTAACTGCTGGAGTTGACGGGCGTGGTTATTGAAGTACACGCCCATATGTCACGCCCGGGTCGGGCGTGACCCGGGGCGTGACTCATTCGGTGCGACGGTGGAGCAGGAAAAACGAGCGTGCTGCGGCGATTCCTCGGAACCTAGGGACACGCCTCTAGAACACGCCCGTGTCGGATGTGACACGAGCGTGACAGAGGGCGTGTACACTAAGTTTCCACGGAATGTAGTTTCGGACCAATTGCTTCATTCCTCTGGGTTATACGCCCTAGGTACACGCCCGGGTAGGGCGTGACCCGGGGGCGTGTCACAGCAAAATTTGGCTGAAAGCTGTGAAAACATGCAAAAAGCAGAAAAACGCATTAGCGACAAAAATATATACAAAGGGGAATCAAAATAAGCACTTTACAAGAAATGATTTGCTTTAAAACCCTGAAAATACCCTAATAAAATTGATTGCAAACTGTATTATCATTCGTTGAGCTGAGAAATCATCATCGTCGACCTGAGCTCAGCGAACATCAATCTGGAAATATCTTGTTAATTCTGAGCTCCAAGTTCGTCGATCAGAGAATCTTTCGTGAGGGAAGAAATCGTCGATCTGAGCTCGAATATTGTCGAGCTCAACTCAGAGAAGGAACACTATGTTCGTACACCTAAGTTTGACTTTCGTCGAACTGAGTTCGACTTTCGTCGAATGGAATTTCTGACTGAACATAACTGCATTTCTTGGAATTCTTTCAGCAGTTCTGGAGAGTCCTTCTGAGGCAAACCTAGATATAAACCTATGACCCATGACTATATATTCTGGGTCAATCTAATCATCCTAATGTGATCATTGCCCAAATCAGAACTAGGGTTCCAACAATCTCCCCCTATTTGGGTGAGGACATTATTTACACAAAATAAATAAAATACAAAGCAAAACAATCTGCCTGAATTATAAATTTTTCAGCAGATGTACTGTAACACCCCCTATCCGTCGCATAGCATATAGCAGTAGGTCCGGTCGGGGCCTGACGCCATATACTACAGACAGACTGGGTGGTTACTCAATGGAAACCATCCAACTAATCATAACGTCCTACACAGAGCATTCTAGCGGAAGCAGTTTATAAGTTGAAATAAAGAACCCAGCACTAAAGCATGAATGTCCACTAGAATAGCCAACCAGGAATGAAGTACATACACCAGTACTGGCCTTAAGGCCTTACAAATTGGTTTACTTAATGTTACATGATTTTCAAACCACGGCACGCAGGCCGGTCATACATGAATAAGGCAGTAAACACTCCAAATAGGCCTTCAAGTGCCGGCTTCGCAATTTGGGCTTTAGCCCGCTATTGATCGCTTGGTCCAGCAGCACCTGCAAGCAACATAACCACCGCACGGTGACAAACAAAAAGGCAACGGTCAGCAATGCTGACCAAATTATAACGATCCCGCCCCCGACTCGGGGCGGCAATGCTCCTTCCCTGCAATTTTATTAGCACAAGCGAGCAATATAATAATATTCATTTCATCACAGGCGTAGGCTCAAACAGCCACACACCCCGTGCACTCAGAGCACATTCTCGGTGAACCGGTCGATGTCACGTCAGTTAAAGCCATAGACATTCCGGACCCACCACCGCCACTTTGACGGCCAAACATATGAGCAATTTGTCTTCCCGGCATGGGTCACGATAGTTTAAGCCATAGACCGCCGAAGACTCTCATCTATGCCAACGACAAGTGCCACATAACCTTAGGTCTCTTTAACCCGAACGACATAGATATGGGTACGGTTCCATCTAAACCGTGCTCACGTCGCAACGACAATTTAAGCCATATGCGCAGGTCAAACTTCTCCCGAGTCCCATTTTCATCACATAATTTCACATAACTCGGTTATGTTCAAGTTGGCTCTCAGGCCTCCATGTTGGCAAGATCACGCATCAGCCCAGATTTCCGGGTGCACCTTAGGGTTAATCCCCAAGGCTCCCTGTTGCAATCTACCGTGTAGAAAACCCGAAAAACAACCAATAGCACTGAGTCTTCTCCGGCATTTATGCAATGCAACATCACCGATCCAGACCAACATGTCCGGGTAGGCTTCACATATCATGCCTATGTCCATTCTCGCTTACGGACTCTAAACAATGGGGACTTCACATATCTACCCGAAGGAACGCCTCCAACTCACCGCAAACTCGCGAGAGCGGGCTTCCTATGCAAAGAAGTAGAGTTACATATGCTCAAGAAGAGGATCGTTACCCTAGCGTTCTTCTTTGGCGCCATGGAAAAGTAAGTGGATGAAAAGCACCGCACTAGCTTTGCCTCCATGGATCCGAAGTCGGCTCGCGATTTGGAGCTTCGAAGCTCCTCCAATGGCCAGATCTAGCTTCTTCTTCCTTCCTTGGCTCTCCTCTCTCTCTAAGCTTTTATAAAGATAACAACTTATGAAAAGTAAGGGTTTCTAAGTCCAATCCCGGGTATATCCCTTCAGGAACAACCCCCAGCCGTTGGATCATCAATTAAAGAAATGAACGGCTTCGATTCGGGACTGAAATGCCCAATCTGGACCGCACACGGCCTGGCACAGGCCCGTGTCCAGGGCCGTGTGCCTCATTTGCCGTCAAAATCGATTTGCCTGGAACAACACAGGGGTATCGAGCACGCCCGTGTTCAACCTGACACGCCTGTGTTCCACCTGACACACCCGTGTGGCCGGCCGTATACCCCCATTATTTTTCCCCGAAAATAACCCGAGCACTGCACGGGTTCTAGGACACGCCCGTGTCCTTGCCCGTGTCACCTCAACACGCCTGGGCTCCAGGCCGTGTACACGGTCTCGACACTCGACACTTCACCGAGCGAAGATCGTCGACCTGATGACACGGCCTTGGACACGCCCGTGTCCTAGGCTGTGTGCCTTGTCTCGACATATCATCGAGCAAAGTGTCGACTTCCCGGGACGAGTGTCGACACGGGTTGACACGCCCTGCGACACGCCCGTGTCGCAGGCCGTGTGCCATGTCTCGACACTTCGTCGAATGCAGAGTGTCGACTTCGCGGGTTAAGTGTCGACACGGGTCGACACGCCCTGCGACACGCCCGTGTCGCAGGCCATGCGCCCAGTCTCGACACAATGTCGAGATCAAAATGTCGACTTCCCGGTTGAGTCTCGACATAAGCTTGACACGCCCTGGGACACGCCCGTGTCCCAGGCCATGTGCCTGCAGCCAGAACCCAAAACTGGCCCAAAACGTCCCCCGTCGCTCCTTTGAGTTTCGGGGCGTTACAACTCTCCCCCTCTTAAAAGAATTTCGTCCTCGAAATTATATAAAGGAAAGACATGTACAAAACCAAAATTTGTACCTGAGCGGAACAACTCCGGATACTCGTCAAGCATAGTCTGATCTCGCTCCCAAGAGAGCTCCTCACGACCGAAATTGTCCCACCGGACCTTGACCATCCTGATCTCTTTATTACATAGCCGCTTGACCTCTGAGTCCTCAATCCGCACGGGCTTGACCTTTGTCGTCAACCCACTATCCACCGGCACTTGATTAACCGCGATCACTCGCGAAGGCTCTTGCACCACCTTCCGAAGAACTGAAATATGGAATATATCATGTAGACCACTAAGCTCCACTGAAAGCTTCAATTGATAGGCATGCTTCACCAACTCGCTTCAGAACCTCAAACGGCCCAAGGTACCTCGGGTTTAGCTTTTTCAATCACCGCACCCGCGAGACACCCTTGAACGGCTTGATCTTTAAGTACACATAGTCGCTCACGGCGAACTCCACATTCCTGTGCTTGGCATTATAGTACTTCGCTTGCCGGTCCTGAGCGATAAGCAACCACTCCCGAATGCTTCGCACCAATAAAGTAACATCCTCCACTTCGAATCGCTTACACAACTTGACTCACCCGTTTTCAGCCAGGACAACGGCATGCGATATCTTCTACCATATAAAGATGGTCTTCTCATTGCTTTCCAAAGTCCAAGACACACATGCGGAGCATGCTTTCCATAGTTCTATTGACCATCTCGGTCTGCACATCCGTTTGCGGATGAAGGCCTGTGCGGAATTTTAACTTTGTCCCCAACATTTGCTGCACAAGCCTCCTACCATTGGATGCGAACCGCCCATCTCGGTCACTCACGATGCTGCGGGGCACACCATGAAGCCGTATTATGTTATCCACATAGAGCTTTGCCAACTTCTCCACCGAGTCATCCTTCCTATGCGGAATGAAGTGTGACACCTTCGTTAACCGATCCACGACCACCCAAATGGCGTCGTTCCCCTTTTGCGACCTTGGCAAACCGTGCACAAAGTCCATAGAGATGTCGTCGAATTTCCACTCCGGAATAGGCAAGGACTTAAGAAATCCTCCCGGCTTTTGGCACTCCGCCTTCACCAAGGCGCAAGTTTGACACATTGCTACGTATAGCGCCACATCCTTTTTCAAACCCGGCCACCAAAACAGTTTCTTCACATCACGGTACATCTTCGTGCTCCCCGGGTGAATCGAGTACTTGGTATGGTGTGCCTCGTACAACAACTCCACCCGCAAATTACCCACACTTGGGACGCACAGACGACCGTCTTTCCAAAGCAATCCGTCCTCCACAACGAATTGGGAATTTGATCCATCCAGAGCCTCTACCAGGAACTGCTTCATATGAACATCCATATCCAAAGCCTGCCGAATCCGATCAGCCAGGTCATATTGGACTTCAGTCCAATTCAGAACTGCTTCAGCACTTGATTGTCTATCCACACAAACAATCTCCAACACCTCCAACTCCCGCACCAACCGCTCATCATGCACCGATAGCCAATTGGCTTGAGCTGGGGCTCGGCGACTCAACGCGTCCGCAACCGCATTTCCTTTACCAGGCACGTAGTGGATCTTGAATGTATAGTCCCCCAGGAACTCCATCCATCTACGCTGCCGCATATTCAGATCCTTCTGATCAATAAGATACTTCAGGCTCTTGTGATCGGTGTAGATATCAATCTTCATACCGTATAAATAGTGTCTCCACAGCTCCAAGGCAAAAATCACGGCCGCTAACTCCAAGTCATGGACCGGATAGTTCCTTTCATGCACTTTTAGCTGTCTCGAGCCATAAGCTAATACACTTCCGTGTTGCAGTAGCACGCAACCCAAACCACTGCCCGAAGCATCACTATAAATCTCATAGCCTTCGGTCCCACATGGCAAACTCAGCACAGGCGTCGTGGTCAACCGACACTTCAACTCCTCAAAAGCTCGCGTGCACTCCGGCATCCAAAAGAACTTCTGCTCCTTTCTCGTCAAAGTAGTGAGGGGTAACGCTATCCACGAGAAGTTCTCTACGAAGCGCCTGTAATAGCCGGCAAGCCCTAGAAAGCTCCAAACTCCTGCTACCGTATATAGCTCAGGCCACTCCCACGTCGCAACAATCTTCGCCGGATCCACAACAATACCTTCCTCACTCACTATAAGACCGAGGACGCCACTGAAGATGACCAAAACTCGCACTTCGAGAACTTGGCATACAACTGATTCCTCCTTAGCGTCTCCAAAACCAAAAGAAGATGCTTGAAGTGATCTTCCTTACTCTGCGAGT
Organism: Platanthera guangdongensis; assembly: GCA_039583875.1. NCBI lineage: Eukaryota > Viridiplantae > Streptophyta > Magnoliopsida > Asparagales > Orchidaceae > Platanthera > Platanthera guangdongensis. The sequence goes on along the minus strand of CM077147.1, from coordinate 116,133,170 downwards.
ACAGCAGAATATCGTCGACGAAGACGATCACAAAATGGTACAAGTACTCCCCGAAGGTCCTATTCATCAAATCCATGAACGCTAACGGCGCATTAGTCAGCCCAAACGGCATGACCGTAAACTCGTAGCTCCCGTATCCTGTACTGAACATTATCTTAGGGATATTACTCTCCCTTATCTAATTTAGAGTATGTCGTTGGCCCGACCAACTGATCACAAAAATCATCGATCCTTGGGATTGGGTACTTGTTCTTTTCCATCAACTTGTTGAGCTCCCGATAATTAATACATAGCCTCAAGCTTCTGTCCTTCTTCTTAATAAAGAGGGTCGGTGCGCTCCAAGGAGAAGGACTTGGACGCACATACCCTTTCTCCAACAACTTTTAGAAGTTGCACCTTCAGCTCCGCCATTTCCTTAAGCGCTAGCCGACATGGAGAGCGTGACACAGGCTTTGCACCCGGTACTAGCTCAATCATGAAATCTATCTCCCGTTGAGGCGGGGTTCCAGGAAGATCTCTAGGGAACACATCAGGGTACTCCGATATCACTGAAATATTAACCAACGCGGGCTTTGGCTTTGCAACCCCCACTAGAGTACAGATCAGCTCTGCACCAGCATGAACCGCCTACACCACCTGAAGAGCAGACACCAACGTCTTGCTCGACCTCTTCGAGCCCGTAAAGGTCGTCTCACGACTTGCTCCCAGCTTGACTTCCTTGCTACCGCAATCTATATAGGCGTGCTGCTCCGAGAGTCAGTCCATGCCAACTATAACGTCCACCAACGGAAGTAACGACGCTTGCAGATCGTACTCCTGATTCCCAATCCAAAACTAAGCGCAACAAATTCTACCCGCGCACAATGAGCACCATTGGACTATAACGCATCCAATTTGTCTCTTACCATCGAAGGAGGTACTCCGACGCACAATATAAGTCCTAATAAAGGAATGCGAAGCTCCCTAAATGAACGGTGCTCTCGCAGATAAAGTAAAGTCATAACAAGGCTTAGCACCAGTAGTTCTAAGCTAACATGCACAAGGGCGACAAGTGTTTAAGGCAAAACTATATTTAAACCATACCTGCCCTTACGACGGCGTGCTTTCTCTCAGACTTGGGACGTCCGCTCCAACATTCTCGGGCAAAGTGCCCCGGTTTTCCATAAGTGAAACATGCGCTCGGGGTTCGACCCGTAGTCACCCCAGAAGCACCAGAAGGAGCTTGACCCGAAGTCCTACGCTTCTTATACCATTTTTGATACCCAAACTTTGAGGTGTTCGGCACTTTGAATGCCATCTCCTTAACACTAAAGTCCTCGACTGCTCCTGATATAGCTTTCTTGGCCTTCTGAGCACCTTTCCAACAGTCTCGGGCAAAGTGCCCTTTCTTTCCACAAGTAAAACATGTGTAAGTAGCATTGCTAGTCGATGCCATAGCCCCCTTCTCCAACATTCCAACGGATGCAACCCTTATGAGGCTTGCATAGTTCGATACCATGGTCGCTGGCATCGGGAGGGTCTTCCTCAAATCTGCCTCCAAAGATCTAGCTGATTCCACCAAGGCTCGGAATCCCAATAACTTTGGTCCTAGCAGTAGAACTCGTAACTCGGCGCGCAGGCCATTATAAAACCTATCGACTGTAGCTTGCTCATTATCCAACTCGAAGCATGGGTAGCGGCTTATCATAAGAAATGCTTGCAAGTATTCCTCAACTGTGTGCGCTCCCTGCATTAAATGCATATTCAGCTGCTGCCCCGATGGTCTACCAAAGGTCATCTGCTCCATCACGCCAACTGGCGTTAAAGCCACAACAGGGGCGCAAGGTTGTAAATTTCCTCCAAGCTGTGCACCCGTCACAGCGAACACCGCTTCAACGATCCTTCTAACGGTTTCATACGAAGGAGGAGTCACAAACACCTCAACGGGCGCACTATACTCCACAGAAACCGGACAATCTGGCGGTCCAGCACCGCTTCCGGTCACCTATAGTGGTACAAAACACCGTTAAGCGACCAAATAAAATTGCAAACAGCGAGTATAGGAACACGCAGGTTCCTCAAACACGTGTATTTTCATTCCTAAGTGGACGTTCATGGGTTCTTTTACCGTTATAACGATGACGCATACAATGTGCTCACCACCCCTTAAAAATAATTCGTCCACGAATTCATTTTAAGCCCGACCAAAACCAGTAGTCTGATACCAAATTGTAACACCCCCTATCCGTCGCATAGCATATAGCAGTAGGTCCGGCCGGGGCCCGACGTCATATACTACAGACAGACTGGGTGGTTACTCAATGGAAACCATCCAACTAATCATAACCTCCTACACAGAGCATTCTAGCAAAAGCAGTTTATAAGTTGAAATAAAGAACCCAGCACTAAAGCATGAATGTCCACTAGAATAGCCAACCAGGAATGAAGTACATACACCAGTACTGGCCTTAAGGCCTTAAAAATGGTTTACTTAATGTTACATGATTTTCAAACCACGGCACGCAGGCCGGTCATACATGAATAAGGTAGTAAACACTCAAAATAGGCCTTCAAGGGCCGGCTTCGTAATTTGGGCTTTAGCCCGCTATTGATCGCTTGGTACAGCAGCACCTGCAAGCAACATAACCACCGCACGGTGGCAAACAAAAAGGCAACGGTCAGCAATGCTGACCAAATTATAACGATCTCGCCCCCGACTCGGGGCGACAATGCTCCTTCCCTGTAATTTTATTAGCACAAGCGAGCAATATAATAATATTCATTTCATCACAGGCGTAAGCTCAAACGGCCACACACCCCGTGCACTCAGAGCACATTCTCGGTGAACCGGTCAATGTCACGTCAATTAAAGCCATAGACATTCCGGACCCACCACCACAACTTTGACGGCCAAACATATGAGCAATTTATCTTCCCGGCATGGGTCACGACAGTTTAAGCCATAGACCGCTGAAGACTCTCATCTATGCCAACGGCAAGTGCCACATAACCTTAGGTCTCTTTAACCCGAACGACATAGATATGGGTACGGTTCCATCTAACCCGTGCTCACGTCACAACGACAATTTAAGCCATATGCGCAGGTCAAACTTCTCTCGATTCCCATTTTCGTCACACAATTTCACATAACTCGGTTATGTTCAAGTTGGCTCTCAGGCCTCCATGTTGGCAAGATCACGCATCAGCCCAGATTTTCGGGTGCACCTTAGGGTTAATCCCCAAGGCTCCCTATTGCAATCTACCGTGTAGAAAACCCAAAAAACAACCAATAGCACGGAGTCTTCTCTGGCATTTATGCAATGCAACATCACCGATCCAGACCAATATGTCCGGGTAGGCTTCACACATCATGCCTATGTCCGTTCTCGCTTACGGACTCTAAACAACGGGGACTTCACATATCTACCCGAAGGAACGCCTCCAACTCACCGCAAACTAGCGAGAGCGGGCTTCCTATGCAAAGAAGGAGAGTTACATATGCTAAAGAAGAGGATCGTTACCCTAGCGTTCTTCTTTGGCGCCATGGAAAAGTAAGCGGATGAAAAGCACCGCACTAGCTTTGCCTCCGTGGATCCGAAGTCGGCTCGCGATTTGGAGCTTCGAAGCTCCTCCAATGGCCGGATCTAGCTTCTTCTTCCTTCCTTAACTCTCCTCTCTCTCTAAGCTTTTATAAAGATAACAACTTATGAAAAGTGAGGGTTTCTAAGTCCAATCCCGGGTATATCCCTTCAGGAACAACCCCCAGCCGTTGGATCATAAATTAAAGAAATGAACGGCTTCGATTCGGGACTGAAATGCCCAATCTGGACCGCACACGGCCTGGCACACGCCCGTATCCAGGGTCGTGTGCCTCATTCGCCATCAAAATCGATTCGCCTGGAACAACACACGGGTATCGAACATGCCCGTGTTCAACCTAACACGCCCGTGTTCCACCTGACACGGCCATGTGGCCGGCCGTGTACCCCCATCATTTTTCCCCAAAACAACCCGAGCACTACACGGGTTCTAGGACACGCCCGTGTCCTTGCCCGTGTCACCTCAACACGCCTGGGCTCCAGGCCGTATACACGGTCTCGACACTCGACACTTCGTCGAGCGAAGATCGTCGACCTGATGACACGGCCTTGGACACGCCCGTGTCCTAGGTCGGGTGCCTTGTCTCGACACATCGTCGAGCAAAGTGTCGACTTCCCGGGATGAGTGTCGACATGGGTTGACATGCCCTGCGACACGCCCGTGTCACAGGCCGTGTGCCATGTCTCGACACTTCGTCGAACGCAGAGTGTCGACTTCGCGGGCTAAGTGTCGACACGGGTCGACACGCCCTGCGACACGCCCGTGTCGCAGGCCGTGTGCCCAGTCTCGACATAATGTCGAGATCAAAATGTCGACTTCCTGGCTGAGTGTCGACACAAGCTTGACATGCCCTGGAACACGCCCGTGTCCCAGGCCGTGTGCCTGCATCCAGAACCCAAAACTGGCCCAAAACGTCCCTCGTCGCTCCTTTGAGTTTCGGGGCGTTACATGTACAAAGGTGCTTTGAGAAAATTTATAAACTACAAAGATTCAAAGATATAAACAACAAAACAAAAAAAAACTTTTTGAGGAGCTGCATATGGAAAAACTGAAAATGATTGGGTGAGAGAAAGCTCTCTGATAGAATCTTCAGCTTCCCATTTGCTTAGCCTTTCGTTTCCTGAGATGAAAGGTTAGGTGTTCTCGACCCAGATTACCTTGGGTCCTAATTTTCTTTCATAACAATAATTGGAAATATAAGAACACTCTGGTTGATCTTTATAACCTAATGGATGATATCTTCTAGGAGGAATTATCCATTGAGTAAAAGAATTCATGAATTTTTGTGTTTGATTGTATTTTTGAAATGAATTAAAATTTTTGTTTTGAAAATTTGAGTTCGACGAATCATATTGATTTCATCGATCTGAGTTCGACGAATGAAAGTGGGTTGGTCGAGCTCCATTTGCAGAATGATAGTAGTTGTTTTCTGTGTTCCACGTTTGTCGATCTCGATTCGACGAATCATATGGATTTCATCGATCACAGTTTCTTTGATAATTGTACTGAGATCTAGCGTTCATTGTTCATTGATCGGAGTTCGACGAATGATGCGGATTTCGTCGATCTCGGTTCGACGAATTATTTTGAGCATAATTTTTCTGAAGTTTCTTAATTGGTTTTGGTTTAATATTATATAAATCTTCAGTTACTTTATCTAAATATTCTAACTTTTCTTTCCCTTTAGGTATTTTTAAAGAAACTATCTGTTCAAGAGCATTTTTTAAATCTTCTTTAAGTTTTATATTTTCAGAAGATAGATTATTTTGTTCAGTTAATTCTTCTCTAAGAAGTTTAATTTCTTTCTCGGACTTAATTAAATCATCACATAATAATTTAAAATTTGTTTTGAAATGATCAGAAGAAAAATCAAAAGAAGAGATTACATAATTTTCTTCTGAAATGAATTCATCATATGAATTGTCTCCTTCTGAATCAGCAGCTTCGGAGTTGTTGTAGTATGCATTGATTTCCATCAGACAGAATTCTCTTGCTCATGACTCTTCTTCATCTTCAGTTGCACAGGATGAAGCTTCATAGTCAGAGTCACTCCAAGTGTCTGCATCAAATATTCTCTTTTTAGCTGAACCAGCAACCATTGCTGTGAGGGAGTCCCAAATATCGTTTGCTGGTGAACATTCAGCAATTTCCTGAAAAATGTCATCAGACATTGATTTTGCAAGAATGTTCATTGCTTTTGCATCAACAATCTTTAGCCTTTTTGGGCTTCTGTCCATTAAGGTGATGAAACAGAGTTGATGCTAGTTGTTTCTACTAGTTGATAAGGACCTTTCAAAATGGAATTGTAAATGGCTTCATTAATAGAGTTCATAAAAACTCTAATCCTTGTCTTCCATAGTGCAAGCTTATCTAGATTCCACATAGGAGGTCTGGTGCTTGAAAATTCTTCATTTTGTGTCATGACACTACAACATTTTTGGTCTTTAGCAACATTTAACAACTGTTGCCTAATACCGTAAAGTGTTGCCAAAACATTGAAAACTGTTGCCATAGGGGTGTATACCTATGCCCGTGTTACCAAAGACCTACGGCAATAGTTTTTGCATGTTTAGGCAACATTACTTGAAACTGTTGCATATATCCCTACTAAAGGCAACAGTTTTTACATGGACCTATTGCAACAACTGGCAAAGTATTTCACTCATCTCCATTTCTAAATGATCTAGACTTCTCAAATCAATGACCTTTTGACATAAGCAACGAAAGAAGGAACAAAGCCTAATTAATGGAATTGCAACTTGATTAGGAGTTATACCTCTTATTGCTATTTGTAGCAAGTAATGCAATATAATATGAGCATCGTGACTCTTATACCCGGATATTTTTCCTTCATCAACATGAACACATCGAGAAATATTAGAGGCCATCCCATCAGGATATTTTACATTCTTTAGAACACCACAAAAGATAGATTTCTCATTTTTTGTTAGGGAGAAACAAGCTTTTGGGAGTTGAGTTTTCTTGCCATCACTTGTTGCCTTCAAATGAAGCTTCTTTCTTATCCCCATATCTTGTAGGTCCAAACGAGCCTTTGCATGATCTTTTCTCTTTCCTTCAATCTCTAAAAGTGTCCCAATTATATTATCAAATATGTTTTTCTCAATGTGCATGACATCAAAATTATGGCGTAAAGTAATACTGTTCCAATATGGCAACTGCCAAAAGATAGATTTTTTCTTCCACGGACCAAATTTTTTCTTCTTATCATTCTCCTTGAATATGTCAGAAAAGTCTTGTAAATCTTCTAAAACTTTTTTTGAATCTAACAAGGAAGGTGCATACCTATATTCTGTCATCCCATTAAAAGAAACTTTATCAGAACACCACTTATGATTAACATCCAAAAATACTCTATGACCCATGTAGCACATCTTTCGACTATGTTTCAAATAACGAGAAGATGTTTCATAATGACAAGCAGGGCATGCAACCTTCCTTTAGTGCTCCAACCAGATAACATAGCATATGCAGGAAAGTCACTAACTGTCCACAAAAGTACAGCACGCATCTGAAATGTTTGATTTTTGGAAACATCATATGTTTCTACTCCGGCATCCCACAATATCTTTAGCTCCTCAATTAATGGTTGTAGGAACACATCAATAGCATTTCCAGGTGATCGCGGTCCAGGAATAAGCAAAGACATCATAAGATTCTCTGGCTTCAAGCATAAATTTGGAGGATAGTTATACACTGTTAATACCACAGGCCATGTGCTATGTGATAGACTCATATTGCCAAATGGATTAAACCCATCACTAGCCAATCCAAGTCTTACATTACGAGTTTCATTTGCAAAAGCTGGGTGATTCACATCAAAGTCTTTCCATGACTGTCCATCAGCAGGATGCCTTAACTTGCCATCTTTTGAACGTTCTTCTGCATGCCACCTCATTGAATCAGTAGTTTTTGAACACATGTAAAGTCGTTTTAGTCTTGGAATTAAAGTAAAATGTCTCAACACATGCAGAAATTTTGTGAGCTTTCTTGGATTTCTCAGACTCACAATTCACTTCAGGATGTAGAATCCAACGAGATTCGCCACAAGTATGACATTTGTCATCTTTCTCATGTTCTTTCCAAAATAACATGCAATTATTAGGACATGCATCAATCTTTTTATAATCTAATCCCAGGTCTCTAATCATAGACTTTGTTTTATTAAAAGAGATAGGGATGTTCAAATCAGGTATAGCCTCTTTTAATAACTCTAAAAGAGATGTGAATGATGCATTGCTCCATCCATGCAGGCATTTCAGTAAATACATACGAATACTAAAAGATAATGTAGAGAATTTTTTACAACCAGGATATAGTTCTTTATTTGCTTCCTCAACAAGCTTATAAAACTTCTTTGCATCTCCATTTGGTCCTTCGTATAATCCATTTTCTTCAAACACATCTTTAAATGTGTCAAATAATAATCCATTGATATCATTAGATGAGACATCATCGTTAGTTTCTTGATCAAGATCCATACGTTTAATATCCTCTCCATGATAAATCCAATCATTGTATCCTTTTACAAATCCCTTACTTACCAAATGGTCAAACACCATATCTCTTTTTCTCCAAATACCATTGCAACAAACAACACATGGACATAAAATCTCTTCTCCTTCGAACAACCCTTTACTGAACGCAATATCCAAGAAATGTTTAACACCATTAATATAATCTTCACCATAACGCGGCAAAAAAATCCAATCCTTTTTCATCATATTTAATCTTTTGAATAATGAAAAATGGTGGTACCTAAACAAAAGAAAATTTATATTGAGTTATATTATCAAAGCAAAATTTACAAAAGAAGAATTGCATGTTCTTTCTTAAAACATTACATGCATGTTGAGAGAGAATAGTTTGCATCTTCGCTGAAATTCAGCGAACTGCACGTGTTCTTCGCTACAATTAAGCAAATTGCACGTCCAGTTCGCTGAAATTCAACGAACTGTGCATGTGCTATTCGCCGATATGTTGAAAAAAAACCATTAGTATAAAACATTGCAAGATAATTTATGTCTGAAAAATTATTTGAGAGAGAGAAGCTATATCACACACACATACATCATACACCATACACCACAACAAACACACACACACACATACAACAACACACACACCTACAACATAACAACAACAACGCACACATACACACACATACAACACACACATTCCAAAACACACATACAACACACACAAACACACACATACAACACACACAAACACACACACAAACATACAACATAATAGCAACAAACACAAAAACACACCTACAATACTACAACACACATACAACACAAACACACAAACACACAAACACACACACACAACACACACAACACACACAACACACAACACTAACACACACACACAACACACACACACAAACACACACACACAAACACACACACACACACACAACACACACACACACACACACACACACACACACACACACATACATACAACACACACACAACAACAACACAGATACACACCTACAATACACACATACAAAAAACACATACAACACACACAAATACACACACACACATACAACACAACAACAACAACAAACACACATATATATACACACATTATATACACACACACATTACTACACACACACATTACTACATACACACACATTATACACACACATTACTACATACATGAACACACATAACATCAGTGGTTGGGCAGTGTAAGAGGAAAAATAAATCAACATACCTACAGTTCAAGTATTTTGGCTGTTGGCTGAAATCTGAATAGATTTTATGGCTATGGCGCAAGCTTCTTGACGATGAGGAAAAGGGCTACAGAAGAGATCAATGTAAAATTGTGTTGATGCTTAGGGCTTGGTATGTTTAATAAGTTGAAGCGAAGATAGGAATAGAAGAGAGCAAACCTTTATTGGAGTCGATTTGTCCTTCCGATGTAGGTTAGGCGGAGAAGAGGGAGTGCGGTTGAAGACGGAGTCGAGCGTTGTGGCCGTAGTAGCTTGTCCTTCCGATGCAGGCTAGGCGGCGAAGAATCGCGGGGGGGGGGGGGGGGGGGGGGGGGGGGGGGGGGGGTGGGGTCGATCGATGCTCGGCGGCGAGCAGTGATTATCAGCGGCAGATGTGAATCGCCGCCGTGTGGAGAAACAGAGAGCGGGAGACCTAAAATCAGGAATGAAGGCCGGCATTTTGACGCTTCCAAACACGCCTGAACGCGGCTTGACATCATAGCCGTGAAAAATATTGTGGGTAAGTTAATTAATTAATGTGGAGTCACTATTTTTATTCGAACGAAAAACAGGCAGATATCCTCACACCCGAGAAACCCCATATTTGATTTTGTTTCGGGGGCGTTGCCCCCGAGCCCCCACCGGGGACGCTGTCCCCTGGACCTCCGCCGGGGGCTACCGCCCCGGACCCCCGTTGTCGTCGGCGTCGGATATGTCGGAGGGATTCACACTTCGATTCCTCTAAACTTACGTGGGCAAAACCGGTGTGAGAAACAAGAGAACTGGAAGTGTTCCACAACTTGAAAAAATTTAAATTCCGATATAAGTTAATTAAAATCTCGAGTAGGTACATAGAAAACTAACAACGATGACCCTTTTTAAAATGTCTCAATAAATGTGGAGTCATGATTTTTAACAAAATTTAAAAATCTAACAAGGTCGCTATATAGAAAAGGTCGTTATATAGAAAACTAGCGACAACGATTTTTAACAAAACCTCAAAAATGTGTCCTATGTTCATATTTGGTTAATCATAAAGTATTCTTTAGGCAACACTTTAAAAATATTGCAAATTAATTTTTAAGTAAATAGCTATCATAATTGTTGTCTAAAGTGAATCTCAAGGGCAACATGTCTAAAATGTTACATATAAGTGAATAGAGAACAGAGTTTTTTGAAGTGTTTCACAGATAAGTGACCTAAACATGGAATAAATCTTCATTGCATACACTCTAAACTTGTTTTCTAACAAAGTTTAGTGCAACATTTTATAACTAGTTCCACATAGGTCAGGTGTTGCTTGAAAGATTCTTCAAAATTTTGTGTCATGATAAACTCTTAAGAAATATAAGATCTATCGGATCGTTTTTGTTCAGGTGTTAGCCTGTACAACCAAAGAAATCTGCTCTAATACCAATTGAAAGATAGTGATAGATCTTATTTTACTTTTGTTATTTAGTTAAACATATATGTTAACTCGAGTGAGCACAACACAAAAATAAAGAAAGAGAGCAAGCAACACAGAAGACATAAAGATTTTTATACTGGTTCCCCAAACTGGGTACATCCACTCTTCTACCACCCTGGTAGGAATCCACTAGCAGGTTTTGATCATGTGACTGCCACCACAGGTTTTTGCTCAGGTGCCCTGTCACCACAAGATCTATTTGCAGGGAGATCTCACAACCCTTTAGGATTTTGATCAGGTGCCCAAAAACCAACAATAAACTTTTAAAGGGAGTTAATAAACCCTTTATACAGTGAGTGAAAAAAATTGATGCGGACTTCTCTTTCTCAAACAACTGAGAAGACTTTAGTGGATTGCTTGATGATGTCAAAGTTCCCCCTGAGATGATGATTGTTCAGGAATACATGAAGCTTTGCAAGGTGTAGGCCTTCAATGATGATCTACGGAAGCTTTCAAACTGATTGTATTTTGTTATCTCTTGAAAGCTCTGAAGTGTTGCAGAAGATGAAGACTGTAAGATTTTGCAGAATGAATTTCTTTCTTGTCTATCTGCCTGTATATCCTCTTTTTATGTCTTCTTTATTGTTCTTCTGAAAAACAGTGCCTTTATATTCCCTTGTAGAAGTTCTGTCTTTGAATTTGAATTCTTCTCCATGATTAATTGCTGAAATCTTGGAACTTGGACAAATGGCTAGAAGGGCATTAATTTGATTCCCCAACTGTCCCAGTTATTAAACCGAATTTTTACTCTATGAAATCCAGTAATTAATACTGCCAATGAATGACTATATTCATAAGAATATATGCATTTAATTACTCAGAGCAATATAGGCAACAATATATTAAATCAGCTTTGGTCAATCTGGAAATGAACTGCAGAGAAGGAAATACTAAACTGACAGATTTCGTCGACCTCAGAACAGATTTCGTCGACCTGAACTCAAAGTTCGTCGAGCTGAGAAATCATCTTCGTCGACCTGAGCTCAGCGAATATCAATCTGGAAATATCTTGCTAATTCTGAGCTCTAAGTTCATTGATCAGAGAATCTATCTTGAGGGAAGAATTCGTCGATCTGAGCTCGAATATCGTCGTGCTCAACTTAGAGAAGGAACACTGAGTTCGTCGACCTAAGTTTGACTTTCGTCGAACTGAGTTTGACTTTCGTCGAACGAAATTTCTGACTGAACATAACTGTATTTCTTGGAATTCTTTCAGCAGTTCTGGAGAGTCCTTCAAAGGCAAACCTGGATATAAACATATGACCCATGACTATATATTTTGGGTCAATCTAATCATCCTAATAGTGATCCTTGCCCAAATCAGAACTAGGATTCCAACATAAAGTACTTAATGCCAAGCACTGAAACGTAGAGTTTGCGGTTGGCAAGTGGTTAAACTTGAAAATCAAACCATTCAAGGGTGTGTCCAGGATTCGGCGCTTGAAAATGTTTAGTCTGAGGTATCTTGGTTCGTTTGAAGTAGTGGAGCGAGTTGTAGAAGTTGTCTATCCCTAGCTCTTTCGACAGAACTGAGTGTCTTGCATGATGTGTTCCACATATCAGTTCTTCGAAAAGTCGTGAAAGATCCAGCTCAGGTGATTGCGAATGATCGAGTACCGATCGAATCTGGGCTAACGACAAAGGTTACACCCATTCAGATATAGGATAAGGCAGTTAAGCAGTTGCAGAACAAGACAATCAGGATGGTCAAGGTCCGGTGGGACAACTGTGGCCTTAAGGAGCTAACATGGGAGCGGGAGAAAACCATGTGTGTTAAATTTCCCGAGTTGTTTGTATAAAATGTTGTAACATTTTTTTGTGAAGAGATGATATGTTATATATATTTATTACTGCCCTTTTCTAGTGGTATGCAAATTTCGAGACGAAATTTCTGTAAGGAGCGGAGGATTATAACACCCCAAAAAGGAGCAGAAAGGCAAAAACGTCGAACCGGGGTCCGCCGAACGTCGAACTGGGGTCCGACAAATGCATTGATGTGTTGTTGCTTGTCTTATTTCGACGAAAGTCGAACGGCATTTGACGAACATCGAATGAAAGGGGTTCTCATATAACAGCGGCACATTCTTTCGACCAACATGCTGCCTTCTCGAGCTCGATGAAAGTCAAATGGATTTTGGAGTAACAGTGGCCGATGAGCTGTGGGTTGACTTTTCAACTCAAATCGTGGCTATTGCTTTTGGATGAAAAGAGATAATGTGGATGGGGTTAAACCCGAGACCATATATGCAGAGGGATTGGATTGAGGAAATCATTATTTCCTTTTCTCTCCCTCTCTTCATTTCATCCAAGTTCTATAGAAAAGAACTAAAGGCTGGAGCTAAAGGTTGGGGCTGAACTTTGTGAAGGTGTTGAAGGAGATTCCCTCATCGGAAGGCGGATCCGAAGCTAGATTCACAAAGGAGAAAGTGAGGCGCTCATTTCCATCAGTGTAGAAACGCTTTTCCATGGCTCCGAAGAGAACTTCAAGGGTAACGATCTTACTTTTTGGACATGTGAAGTCTTTATTTTGGCAAGTGCGTAGAATCCCCCACCAACAGGTGGAGAATCGAGGGATTTCCGTTGGGTTGATTCATGTTATCCCGAATTACATTTGCGTATAGATCTGGAAATGTGTAGTACGGAATAGGCATGTTGTGTGAAGCCCATCCTGAAAGGTTGTTCTGAATTGGTGATGCTTTATTTTGCACACCAGAGAAGACTCCGCGTATAAACAAGTATTTTGTGGAGTCGTTGGGTTGCGCCTGTGAAGTGGAGTGACGGGAAGTACTGGAGTGGAGTTCTAGGAAAATACCCTCGAAATTCATGTGTTGTATGCTATGGAAAGACCAGTGATTCTGGCACTGCTGGAAGCTGCAGAGTTTAAGTTGAGTTTGGGCGCAGAAAGAGAGCTTCTGTTGGCCCCGCCAAGCGATCGTGATGAACGCTAGCATTGACTCCATTTTTGATTGTGAAGCCAGTCCTTCGAGGACTGTGTGGCTATTGTGAGCTATGAGCTCTTAAAGGCCAGTGAGCCGAGTGAACAAGGGGAAGCCTACCCGCATTAGTGTAGACATCGAACTGGCGATTTGAGCAACAGGCAAGGGATGAACTGTATTTGCATTATGGTTGTCCAACTTGAGTGCCTAAGTTATTGGTGTTCGTTAGAATCACATAATGAGAGTCTTGGGTTGTACGCCATCAAGACTAAAGTCTCCGGTCATGGGTCGTGGAGCATGAATGCTCAATGTTTACCGTTGGGTCTGGGACCTGTGAATGGTGGTGGGACCCTTGTTTTCTAATACACCGATAATATGCCCTGAGAGTAAGGAACTTCGGGTTGTGCGGCCGACGTTTGTGATATATTGAACTGTGCATGAGTGCACACTTTGTGATATATCTGCTTGTGAAAATGTTATGCCTGCAGGGAAGGAATGCCACTGCCTCGGGAAAGGGGTAGGGTCATTATAATATAGTCTGCTAAATGCTGACCATTGCCTTATTTGCCACCATTGTGGTGGGTTGTCCTGGTGCAGATGCTAGAGAGCCGAACGGAAAATAGCGGCTGAAGCCCTTACTGTTGTTATGCTGGCCCTTAATCGAATGAAGAGTTTTATTATTTTCATGTGTGGTCGGCATGTGTGCTGATGTTTGTAATTCACAGTGGTAAAATGTAACTTTAAGGCCTTAAGGCCATAACCTTTGTGTATTTGTAAGTGACATTCCTATGCTTTTATATATAAATGGTGGTTTTTATATTGTGGACATTCGAAGGAGTTTGAGTTCAAGTAACCTTAAATCTTCCGTTAGAATGCTCTGAGTTAGGATGCGAGTAGTCATTGGTATTAACCTGTAACCCCTCCGGCTGTTTGTGAACTATGGTGTGGGGCCCTGGTCGGACCCTCTATTATATTTCATGTAATGGATGGAGGTGTTACATGTAGTCTGGGTTATGCTTGGTTATTTTCTGTGTCGATTACTCTTAAGTTTTTATTCCACAAAAGACGCAGAACTCACCTATTCACCCCCTCTAGGTGATTTAGGTAGGCAACTAGATACTTTAGATTTTGATCAAACCTTTGCACTGGTTGATAGACTTGAATCCATAAGATTATTTCTTTCATATGCTGGCTACAATGGATTTAAGATCGATCTACCAGATGGAAGTTAAGTCGGCATTCCTTAATGGTGACCTAAAAGAGGAGGTCTATGTTGAGCAGCTATTAGGTTTTATCAATCCTTCTTTCCCCATCATGTTTTTCATTTAATAATGGTTTTGTATGAGTTGAAACAAGCTCCAAGGGCTTGGTATGAAACCATATCTAGATTTCTCATTGAGAACAAATTCTCAAGGGGAAAGATAGATAAGACATATATTCGTAAGGGAAGTCAAGGGTAAGATTATCCTAGTCCAAATTTATGTTGATGACATAATTTTTTGGTCTATTAATGATGGCCTATGTAGAAAGTTTGATAAACTTATGCAAGGGAAATTTGCAATGAGCAGCATGAGTGAACTTAAGTATTTATTGGGCCTCCAAGTTAAACAATCAAAGGATAGACTATTCATTTCTCAGTATAAGTTCACCAAGGAGTTAATTAAGAAGTTTGGTGTGGAGAGTGCCTCCACCATGAAGACTCTGGGGTCAAGTATGTCTATAGACAAGGATGAGAATGGAAACTTGTTGACGAAACCTTGTATAGAGGCATAATTAGCTCCCTTCTATATTTGACTGCTAGTAGTCCAGACATTATGTTTATTACATGTATTTGTGCTAGGTACCAGGACTCCCCTAAAGAATCTTACTATACTGCTGCAAAAGGAATTCTAAGATATCTCAAGGGCACACTTGATCTTGGTCTTTGGTATCCAAGGAATAATGATTTTGAACTAATAGGTTATTCAGATGGAGATTTTGCAGGTCGTAAGGAAAATAGGAAATGTACTTCAGGTACCTGTTAATTCCTAGGGAGAAGACTAGTGTCCTGGAGCAGCAAGAAACAAACTAGTATTGTTACTTCAACAACAGAATCTGAATATATTTCAGTAGGGAGTTACTATGCATAGCTCTTGTGGATACAACATCAACTTCAGGACTACAATTTCCAGCTAAGTAAAACTCACATGTTTTTTTTCTTCTAGTGCAATTTTAATAACAAAAAATCATGTATCACATAATAGGACTAAGCATATTGAAATTAGATATCACTTCATAAGAGAGCATGTTGAAAAGGAAGATATCAATCTTGAGTTTGTCCCCCACTAATAAACAAGTGGCTAACATGTTGACTAAGACTCTTGATGAAGCCAAGTTCAATAATTTCAAGTTTGAGTTGGAAATGTTAAACTAGAAGTAGATTTATCTATAAAAAGTTTTCTAGTAAACATATAAGTATTTGGAGGCTAACATTATGCAGGAGAACGTAATGGAGAAAAGATCAACTCCAGGCATTGAGAATGTTGAGTCAACTTCAGGCTTCAAGTGTGTTGAGAGCTTCGAGTGTGAAGCAAGGCATTGAATGTATCGAGTGTATCGAGTTAACTCGACGCATATACTCTGACGGGCTGAACAAGCTTCAAATCAATGAGATTGAATCACAGTCATCCATCAAAAGAAGAAATCACGATGTAAAAAGAGCTACATAAAAAGCAAATTTTATTGCTCCAAAAAGATAGATAATAAAAAGGTATCCTCCATTATTTATAGAAAATGGGAGAGATGAGAGAATACAACAAGCGATGTGGGACTAAATACAAGCCATGCGGGTTATGCGGTTTGACATTATCAAACTGCAAGATTATACAATGGAGAATACATATCTTGGGAAGTCGTTGATCTTCAACCGAGGAAAGTCCTGAGACTACTGCTGTGGGTTGGCTCGAGACCGCGGTTGTGGATAACCACCAGATTATTGTTGTAGACAACCACCAGACTGCTATTATAGATAACCTCCAGACGGCTGATGCGGATAACCTACAGATTGCTGCTACGGATAACCTCTAGACCTCTATTGTGGATAACCTCCAGATCGTTACTCTAGGAAGAACAGGCCACAGAAGCAGGCAGCCACCAGACCGCAGCTGTATGTTGCCAATAGGTCGTAGCTACGGGTTGCTCTCCAGACTATAATATAAGAAGACAAAACGTCTTGGCTAGCCCAGGAAGACACATATCGATAACAGCGATTTGCCAAACTGCTACAACCAAACCGCTGATCTGTCAAACCGCAAGACTTCTACCAAATAGACCACAACCTCTGTTCGCTAAGCCAAACTGCCCAAATATAGAAATAACTAGACCGTTGCGACTTGATAACAGACCTCCCAGTCTCCTCAAGTTTCAACACACGACAAGGTACGCACCTTTCCACCTTCTCAAATAGGGTAAGTTATAAGTAGAAAAGTGTGCATAGAATAATATACATCATTCCTTAGCCCTTTCTGATTTTCTATGTCCCTGCCCTTGATTTCTCGCATCGTCCTCCTCTTCTCTCAAACGTTCTTCTGATTCAATGGCTCCCAAAGGTGTTGACTTTCTATTTGAGGGATCAGAACTAGTCAAAATGGATTTGAAGATGCACCAGAAGAGGTTTTGTTGGTTATTCAACTTTTGAACGCAGCCGAACTGGAATACATACTTTCAGAGCCCTGTGTAAATTGGAAAAGATAAGTACTGGAACTGTACTGAAATGCTAAGACAAATTCCTCCTCTAATAAGATCAAAACCTCCATTGGTGGAAATAAGATCAAAATAACAGCAAGGAGGTTAAGCAAAGCCTTAAGGATGAACAGGTTTAGCCCTGGTGATGAGGAAGATGAGCTGTTTGTTGAGGATGTTAGATCTACTTTGAAGTGGTGTGGGTTGTCAAAACACACAAGTGGCTCAATTATCAGGAAAGAGATGAACTTAAAGGGCAAGCTCCTGTCCGATATAATTGACAAAGCCCTAATCTGTAAAAGTGGATCTCATAACAAAATGTCCAGAAAGTTCTGTGAATTAATGACTAGAGTTATCCTTACCAAGAAAACAAACTGGGGGGAAGGTGATCTTTGAAAGGATAATTGAATGTCTTCCTGAACCCAATCTGAGTAGAATATTGTTTTTGTTTCTTCTAAACACTGATCCAAGGATGCTAAAATTGAGGCTAAGAGAAAAAAATCCATCATATGAGGAAGATGGACATCAGGATGTTTGATAGATGCGATAGAGTATTGAGTAATCTCCGCTAGCCATTTGAGAAGCAAAAGAAGAAGAAGGTTGTTTCAGATTCTGATGAAAGCTCAAGTAGCAACTCTTTTGACAACAAGAATAATGAACCTCATGATCCCAATCTAATAGAATCTACTAAAGAGGTCAGATGGGATGTTAGTGCACAAGTCTTTATCTCTTTTGAGCTTGTTGTCATGTTTATTCCAACCACTGTGTCTCCAATTGATGTTGAGGGAGACACAACTATGGTGAATGTTGAATATGTTGTGACTAATCTTATGGATAGAATTTGTGGTGTTGTTCATGGGGAGACCCAAAGAGAAGTTACTCTTATTGATGGGGAGAATGGCTTACCAACTTATGTTCTACAGGACAAGATTGACAGCTTCTTAGAAAAACTACAAGAAATGATAGAGCAGATCCCACCTGAATCTCCAATGATGAATGACAGTGGTCATGTTCAGTGGGAGAAAGTGCCAGAGGATATCAATAGAGTTGAAGATGATCTACTTCAGGATCTATCAGTTGATGATAATATTGAGGGGGGTCTCACCTTAAGCTCCTTGCTTAAGTTATTAAACAAGTAATTGAAATCTCTGATCAAGACATCCAAGGGGATGATGACAACATAAATGCTGAGGAGCATAATGGGAAGAGTCCTTCCATGTTGATACCTAACCAGAGCATTCTTTTGAGTATGCAATGATTGATTCTCAATTAGGAAGTGATATTAGAGATAGGCATGAGTCTGTTCAGTTGACTAGTGACATTCTCATTTACTTTCTAGCAGTACTGAAAAGTCTGGTTGATGAGCATAGATGAAAAATTGAAATGTATGTGGATGACTGTCACAGCCCGTATTTTCTCTGAATGCAAAAATACGTCAGAGTTTTGCTTAAGGGAAAGTTGTCTGACTAGCTTGCCAAACCAACCTACCCTCTTGCAAAACCTCCCTCTGATACCAACTATCGCAGCCCATATTTTCTCCATATGCAAAAATATGTCAGAGATTTGATTAAGGGAAAGTTGTCTAACTGGCTTGCCAAACCAACCAACCCTCTTGCAAAACCTCCCTCTGATACCAACTGTCACGGCCCGTATTTTATCCGTGTGCAAAAATACATCAGAGTTTTGCTTAAGGGAAAGTTGTCCGACTGGCTTGCCAAACCAACCAACCCTCTTACAAAACCTCCCTATGATACCAACTGTCACAGCCCGCATTTTCTCCGTATGCAAAAATACATCAGAGTTTTGCTTAAGGGAAAGTTGTCTAACTGGCTTGCCAAACCATGATTTGAAATGAAATCTAAACATCCATGCATTCATATTTTAGGCACAAGTTAGAATCATCGCATAATTTCATGATTTCTCAGAACAAGGTAATAACAAGAGCAAGTATCCGTTCGTTTCTGATCTGATCTGATTTTGTCTGTTCCTGATCTGACCTGGGTCAGGATATTCGAGTTTACTAGCTTAAGTGTCTTAAGCTAGGCCCTTGATAAGTTGTTTGTTCATATCGACAAAATATGACCCCGAAATAGTTTTGCTAAGGGAATATTTTCCCAGTTTGAGATGTCTTAGACAAGGTTTGGCAAGCCAGTCGGACAAATTTCCCTTAAGCAAAACTCTGATGTATTTTTGCATATGGAGAAAATGCGGATTGTGATAGTTGGTATCAGAGGGAGGTTTTGCAAGAGGGTTGGTTGGTTTGGCAAGCCAGTCAGACAACTTTCCCTTAAGCAAAACTCTGACGTATTTTTGCATACGGAGAAAATGCAGGCTATGACAGTTGGTATCAGAAGGAGGTTTTGCAAGAGGGTTGGTTGGTTTGGCAAGCCAGTCGGACAACTTTCCCTTAAGCAAAACTCTGACATATTTTTGCATATGGAGAAAATGTGGGCTGTGACAATGACTCCATCAAGGACTTGAGAAATGATCTCACCACTGAGATATCTTCTATAAGATATGAAGTCAAATTGTTGAGAGACAATATAGTAAAGTTCTTTATAAGGGCTGCTCCTACTATTGATTACGCAACACAGAAACTTAATGAGATATAACAAAAACAAAATGACACTATTGAGAATCAGTGCATCATAGTTAAGAATATGAAGATGGTTCATGAAGTCACCGTGAGCATCATGGAAAGCAACAAGATTATCTTAGAAAGAAGAATGGATGCTTGCACTCAGTTCTTAGATGATCATATATTACAGGTAAAGAACCTTATTACTGCATGGGTAAATCATTTGACTAAGAAGACCACTTCCCTTGGCAACACAGTTTCTGAAGAAGTCATAAAAAGGGAGATGTCAATAGTAAAGGTCAGTGCAGATCATGCTATCTGGATCTTAAATGTTATCAAAGAACCATTGGGTCTTGATCTTATTATATATAATTACCCTGAGCCTAAAATTCATGGAGATGAGGCTGAATTTGTGGTGATATAGTTGTTGTCATGCTTGCATTCAGTCTCACCACTCAACAGTTGTTAAAAGTAAAAGGCAAAACAGTTGTAGATGAAGAAGAAGAAGCTAGGCAAAGCAAAAAAAGACATAGAGAAGAGATGCAATCCAGACCAAGATTTGAGCTGTGGAGTCCACAATCAAGAATAATTATCTTGTTAGCTTGGGAACAGGTCAAAGAAGTGAGAATAAAGTTACTTTGAAAGGCAGTAAGAAGTGAGAAGAAATTTCAGAAGAGATAAGAGAGATGGTATTATACATATAGATGCCCCAGAGCCCAAAATATATCATCCAAAGCCTTATAGTTACTTTGAGAGACAAAGACAAAAGAAGAAAGAGGCTGAGGAAAAGACGGGAAAGAAATCTAGCAGGGGCATTATAATCAAGGAACCTGAGACTTAGCAATGTTATATGTTATAGGTTCCTTAGATTTTTGGAATATGAAATCATTATTGTAGGCACACTGTGATACTATCATTTATCCTATTTAAGTTAATTCAATTTGTATGTGTCTGTGTCACTATGTGTTCTTTATCCATGCAAATAATTATTTATTGTGAAATAGTGTATATCATTCACTAGGATTTTGACTTCTTCAAATAAGGGGAGATTGTTGGGTACATTGATCACAATGTCCCAAATTTAAAGAAGGTCATAAGTTAATAATATTCCACAAATCTATATTTGATATATGACTAAGTTTACATGTGCAGGATAGTGGTTATTATTTGATTAGACATGTTAAGTGTATTATAAATATGGTTGGAGAGAAGTCAGCATAATCAAGAATGTCAGAAAATTGACTAAGTTCAAAAGTGTTGAGTGACTACACTTCACATAACGCCTGAGGCCAAAAAGCACTGACAGTTCAACTATCACTCAAAGTCTCAGTGGAGAAGCTCAAAAATTTGGCTAAGTACAGAAATGTCGAGTGAAGGACTTACACTCAATGCTTTATCAAAGAAAATTTGTCATGTACAAAAGCGTCAAGTGAAAGACTTACACTCGACGTCTTATCAAAGAAAATCTGCTGAGTACAGAATCGTCAAGTGAAGGACTTACACTCGACTCCTTCTCAAAGAAAATTTGGTCAAGTTCAAATGTGTCGAGTTAAGGAATTACACTCGATGCCATCTCAGGAAAAGATGTTAAGTACAAAAGCGTCGAGTGAATGACTTACACTCGACGCCTTATCACAAAAAATCTGATTAAGTACAAAAGCGTCCAGTAAAGGACTTACACACGACGCTTACTCTGTAAAAGGTGTTAAGGACAAAAGCGTCGATTAAAAAACATATACTCAACGCTTTAGAGACGGACATAATTTGTCTAAGTATAAATGTATCGAGTGAAGGCCATTCACTCAATGCTTCTAGATATAACTATCATAGTACAAAATCGTTGCGATACAAGGCATCACTCAATGCCTGTACAGAATGAGAAATTGTTCTAAGTATTTTGGCGTCGTGTCAAATGTGCTGACGTCATCCAAAATTCAAATTGACGCAAAGATCGCGCAAAAAGACAAAGACCGCTGTATTGTTTGGGTAGTGATATCCTGTAATGAATCCACCATTAAAGTCGACTATGTCGATTACTAAAAGAGGATAGAGTCGTCGCGGATGCGGGACTATAAATGTGAAATGGGGTTATGTTTTACAAGAACTTTTGTCAATCTCTCAAACCCTAATTCTCACGAAAGTTGGCTAGTAGAGTTACAGTATTTTCTGGTTATCTTCAAGCCTGCAATACAGAATAACAATATTTCTCTAGCTTGAAGAAGAAGCAGAGCTCTACAAAAGTTCAACACAACACAGGCTGGATCAAAGCTAAAAGAACTTATTCATGTTGCTATGAAGAAGGAAGACTGACTGTTGTACAGTCAAGGAAGGAGATTTTGGAATTTTCTCTGAAGTTATTTTTACTCAAACTCTTATTACTTCTTGTAGGATCTCACTGAGATTTGAGTGTAAGCCTCATTTATAAAGGCTGAGTGTAGGCTGTAAGTAGTTTGAGGTAGGAGTGTGAAGTAGACTGAGTTGTAGGATCCTGTGTACGATCTGAGGTAAGGCCTGTTCCTGAGGTAGGATCTCTGTGTAGATTTGAGGTAGGAGATCAGTTGGGTCTTTGATTTGTAGGATTTGAAAGACTCTGAGTTGTAGGGTTGTGTTGTCTAAGGTAGGAGACCTAGCTATCCCTGAGGTAGGTCTGAAATCAGTCCGAGCTGTAGGAGTGAAGTGGACTCTGAGTTGTAAGATCCTGAGGGATCAGAGGTGTGTTGCGGTATGGAGGTCGGGCAGCCTGTTGCAGTTCGAAGGCAGGGCAGTCTGGTAATTTATCTCAGCAACCTGTCTGCCAGCCTGTTGTTGTTTGGAGGTCAGGCGGTCTGGCGGTTTGTCTCTGGCGACTTTGAGACCGGTGGTCTAGCGGTCTCCTGTGGTGTCTTGTTCTCTATGGCGCTTGTGCTCTCCTTCTGGTGGTTGTCGAGCGGTTAGCCTACTTGTCTAACTGCGCGACTTGTTCAGTTTGTTTATTTGTAAAGCCGCATATACGTGTAATTATTTAGTCTCACATTGCTTATTTGTAATCTCTCTCATCTCCTCCATTCTATAAAAGGGAGGCTATACCTTTGTAATACACACCTTTTTTGAATAATAAAATTTGTTACTCCAAATTTTCGTCCTGTTTTTTTCTGTTCGCACATGGTATCAAAGGACTCGAACTTTTCCTCCTGATTCTCTGACCTCTCTTTGTCCGCGCGGCTTATTTCTTCTTATCGTGACCTGTCTTCGCGACTTATTTCTTCCCCCGGCTTTCGCCCTGTTCGCGTAGTTTCTTTCACTCCTTGTCGTTGCCCTTTGTGTGCACGGCCTCTTTGATTCTTCTTGCTTCTCGTCACGACCTGTTATTAAGTCTCCGCGACCTGTTATTCTTGCAGTGACATGTCCTTAGTCGTCGCACCCTCCTTTTCTAGCCGCACCCCTTCCTACGTCACCGCAACCAGTTCTTAAGTAATCGCGACCTGTTCTTCTTGCCGCAACCTGTGCCTAGTCATCGCGCCCTCCTTTTCTATCTGTGTCCTGCTCTTTGTCGCCGCGACCTCTCCTTCTAACCGTGACTTGTTCTCCTCGCTGCTCTCTTCTATGGCCACCTCTAATATCTCTACCACCACTACTCTTGTTGTCGCTCTTCCTCCTACTCCTCCCACTCCTTAGGGCAACCTTGGCACCGTTTCCAAACTCATCGGTCCTAACTACCAAGATTTTAGTGTCTCCTTCACCTTCCTTCTCCGCTCTCAATGCAAACATCATCATCTCACCGTTGACCCTCCTCCGCATGATTCCCCTCTCTTCGACGATTGGGATGTCAGTGACGCTCTTGTCCGTACATGGCTGGCAAACAACCTCTCTGATGAATGCCTACCAGTCATCTGTCATGATGAAACGGTCAAGGCTACTTAGCTTCATCTCTCCACTCTCAACTCCAAGGGAGCTCAGACGTCCTGCATCTATACTCTGTATGCGAACCTCATTGCTCGCCCCTCCATGTCTCTTGCTGCTACTTACCAACAAGTTCAGGCTCTCGAAGCCAAAATTCTCCAAAATCGCCCCTTCTCTGCAGATCTTGCTGAGCAACACAAACACTTCCAGGAGCTTCTGGTTGTGTATTATCTTCTGCGACTTCCTGAGTCATATGACATAATCCGTCAACAAATCTTTGGCGAGGCGGAGTCTCCCACCCTAAATGCCACTGCTGCCTGCATTGTCGTTGTTACCTCTCTGATATAACATCTGATGTTATCCTGCCCTCCACAACCGGACAAGTTTGTTCACCATACTCAGCGAAGTGGCTCTAGTGGCCGGCACCGCCCATCCAGTGAACGTGGTGCTTCCCGCTTTCTCTGCTCTCACTGTGGCCACACCGGCCACACGATTGATCGCTGCTGGAAGAAGCATCCTCATCTTCGACCATCTGGAGATGCTTCCACTTCCTCTTCAAAGTCGTTCGCCTCTGTAGTCACATCTTTAGGTAATGTCAATGTCGCTACTCAAGGTAAATGGCGGATCAACTTTGGTGATACTAATTATATAACCGGCAATCCGCAATGTTTTTCTCTTCTAGAACAGGATAATCGGTTGCACCCGGTCCTTATTGTCAGTGGCGGACCCAGAATTTTTACTTAACCCGGGCACTAATTAACAAATACTATGATTTTGAAAATATCAAAAATTGTATTTTACATCATAATTTTATTCTACATCATAATTTTCCAGTAGATAATTCTCTTTTATAAAATACAATGTCATTCCAAAATCTTTTTCTAATGCATGTGAAAAAAACCTCTAATATAAAAAAATAACAGATTAAAAAAAATAAATTTGACTATTATATATATAAACATTCAGCTTTACAATTTTATTTCTTTTTATAATAAATTTTCAAATATTTTAATTTATATATTTTATTTACATTTTTCAATTTGTTTTCAAAAATCAAAGCATCAGTTATTTTTTTTGCATAAATCCAAAACTTCATTCACTATGATGCCGGAAATAGATGCCTCACCTGCTTCCTCTCCTTGTCAGATCAATCACTTCTTCAAAATCTTTTTGCCCAATCTCTACTTAAAGCACCTAGTAACTATAATCCTTCTCAGGAAATTCCATTTTGTTCAAGCACACTTATACATCTTCCTATTTAAACAAATGAATAAATAGGTATTTCTGTTTAAAAAATGGAGATAGAACTCTCCCTCACTTGGTGGACTGCTTGAAAGCTGAAGCTGAAAGAGATGCTGGTTATCGCTCCAGCTGGATCAATGAACAACACAAAGGAGAACATCTTTGGGGAAGGGGAATACACACTTCTCACCGAGGAGTTGATGAGAAACAGAGAAAGAGCGGGTCATAGGTGCAAGATGGCACTGGAAATATGGAGTAGAACAGGACATGACCAAACCTATTTTTTTATTTTTAGCACAGCTAGATTGAGACAAATTAATAATAGCTAGCATTACTATCTATTTTTAGCTTTTTGGTACTATCTACTACTAGCCTTTTTTTAATTTTCAGAATTTACACCCGGGCACTTGCCCGGGTGTGCCTTCACTTGGGTCCGCCAGTGCTTATTGTGGACAGCT
The DNA here is from genome assembly GCA_039583875.1 of Platanthera guangdongensis. Lineage (NCBI taxonomy): Eukaryota > Viridiplantae > Streptophyta > Magnoliopsida > Asparagales > Orchidaceae > Platanthera > Platanthera guangdongensis. The sequence continues at coordinate 116,107,558 of CM077147.1, read as the reverse complement.
TTCCCTTACCGGTCAATGAAACGGGAGTTATTCAAGTCACTACGTCTCTTCGCTTGGCGGACACCCTCTATGTGCCCAAGTTCCCTTGCAATTTCTTATCTGTTACTTCTCTTTGCAAGCAACTACAATGCTCCATCACATTCACTTCTACTACTTGTTCTTTTCAGGATCCGGGCTCCAAACGGATGATTGCTACTGGGACTGAGAGCGGCAACCTCTACTTCCTCAACAACGTTTTTGCATTATCCGCCTTCTCCTCATCTTCTACTGATCTTCTCTAGTGGAACCTCCATGTTGGTCATGCTCCTCCACAACTTCTTCGTCAGCTTATGCCCCAGCTTCCTTCGCAGAGTCCTCCTCTCAACTGTGACGTCTGTCAGCTTGGCAAGCATCACCGCTCATCCTTCCTACCAAATCAAGGTCGTGGAGCTTCCTGGCTGTTTGATCTTGTTCACTCCGACATCTGGGGTCCTGCTCCTACACTTACCATAGGTCGGGGTAGTTCATATTTTGTAACCTTTATTGATGATTTCTCTAGGTGTATATGGGTGTATCTTTTAAAGGATCGCTCCGAACTCTTTTCTGTATGGACATCATTTTATAATATGATTAAAAATCAGTTTGATATATCTATTAAAATATTTCGCTCTAACAATGCTAAGGAATATCTTACTACTGCTTTCTCTTCTTTTTTGTATGCAACATGGTATTATTCATCAAACTAGCTGTGTCTATACCTCACAGCAAAATGGAGTGGCGGAATGCAAAAACTATCATCTCCTCGATATCGCTCACACTTTGATGGCACGGATGCAGGTTCCTCGCTCCTATTGGGGCTACGCTGTTCTCATCTCATGTTACCTCATTAATCGCATTCCATCCACGTTTCTCCACGGACAAACCTCATTCTCCATTCTCTATCTGGGTAAGGATCTGTTTCCTCTCACTTTGTGTATCTTTGGGTGCACGGCTTTTGTACATGCTCCTTCCACTACTCATGACAAACTTGACTCACGTGCTACCACGTGTGTCTTTTTGGGTTACTCAACTACTAAAAAAGACTACTGTTGCTTTGATCCCATTCTTCGTAAGCAATACGTATCCGCGGATGTGACCTTCTTCGAGAATGCGTCCTATTTCTCTTCTGACCCCTCTGCCTCTCAGGTTATTTCATCTTCTCCTACCGTCCACTCCACCACGTCTAATCCCATAGAGATTTTCCCAACGTTGCCTCTACCATCTCCTCCTTATCTCTCTCCCTCATCATCACTGCTTTCTCCCTCCTCTTCGTGGCTGTCTCTCTCCACTCCTAGGCCAACTCTCTCCGCCACGGATGCTCCAATCACTGAGGAACACACCGACCTGGATCTTACCATTGCTCTTCGCAAAGGTGTACAGACAAGTACCCAGTACCCGCTGGCTGCTGTTGTTTTATATGATCGTCTCACTCCTTCTCACATGGAATTTTCATTGGCTATCTCTACGACTGCCACTCCCCGCACCTAACAGGAAGCTCTTATTGTTCCTCATTCGAAGGCCGCCATAGATGAGGAAATTGCTACCCTCACTGAACGGGGTACCTGGACCCTTGTTCCTCCCCATTTGGGCACTGATGTGGTTGGCACCCGCTTGTTGGATGAGGAAATTGCTACCCTCACGTCCGGATGGTAGCGTGGATCGCTACAAGGCATGTCTGGTTGGAAAAGGCTTCACTTAGACCTATGGTATTGATTACTTTGACACCTTCTCTCTCATTCCTTGTCTCAACACCATTCGGGTCCTTCTCTCTGTGGCTGTCAACAAAGATTGACTCATTTCACAGTTGGATGTTACGTATTCCTTTCTCTATGCTGATCTTTAGGAACATGTTTACATGGAGCAACCTCCTGGGTATGTTGCTCAGGGGGAGACGCGAGTATGTCAGCTGAAGAAGGTCATCTATGACCTGAATCAAAGCCCTCGGGCTTGATTTGACAAGTTTAGCGGCCTTGTTGCGGCCATTTATTTTGCAAGAGGTTCAGCTGATCACTCCTTGTTCATTCGCAAAACCTCCTCGGGTTTGGTGGTTCTTGCGGTATGTGTGGATGACATTCTTCTTACTGGCGATGACCAGACCGGGGTAGCTTTGACAAAGATATACCTCTGTCAACACCTGGTCACAAAGGATATGGGCTCCCCAAAATACATTTTGGGGATTAAAATCTCTAGGAAGCCCCTGAAAGATATAGTACCTAAACACCTAGAGGGGGGGTGAATAGGTGACCAATTTCTTTTTAAACTTTAATGGCAACAAACAGTTCTATCACAGAATCTACTATACTTTTGCACAGCATTCACACAGCATACACAGCAAAACACAGCACAGCACAGTAGACACAGAGATTTATAGTGGTTCCCCAAGATTTGGGTACATCCACTTTCCCCCTTCGCCTATCTAGCAGTGTACTAGATTCGGCCAAACTTCTCCACTATCTCAGAACCCAAACTGGTTCCTACACCTCAGGCCCAAGGCCCTACAACTCAGCTTTTCCACAAAGCCTACACTCAGCCACAAAGGCCTACACTCAGCCAACAAGGCCTACACTCAGCCAACAAGGGCCTACACTCAGAGATTCCAATCTCCTACACTCAGGCTCTCAAGCCTTACCCTCGGCCTTTATAATTATAGGCTTACAATCACTCAGATCCAAATGATCCTACAAGATAAAAATGATTTTACAAATAATAACTCAGCAACTCAGAAACAATAGAGGGGAGTTACGAGTTTCTTGATGAGTTCTTGGAAGAACTCAGCTGGAAACAATCTGACTTAGCTTTCTTCAAAGCTTCTTGAAAGTAGAACTGAATAAGATTGAATCCTCCTGCAGTTGATCCTTGATCTCTGCTACTTAGAATTCAGAATGAATCTGAATCCTTCTTCTCAGCATAGTTCCAATGGCTGATTTCTTGGATGGAGCCCTCTCTCTCCAACTTCTTAGATCTGCACTTGGACTGCAAGATCTTCTTGTCTTGATACTTGATCAATAACTCTGTGAACTACTTGTTGAATTACTTCAATTACTTGAACAACTACAACAATAGTTTTTGTAGACTGTATGAGCCTATTTATAGGCCTTCTTTATGGTAACCGGCTGGTCCGGTTCATAACTGTCTTCTGACATCTCTGACAGGTGCTGTAGACCGGCTGGAATGGCAGCTGTCAAGTCATCCAGTCAGTTCTTGAAAGTTCTCTAACTGTCTGAAAGTGTCGAGACTTTTTGTCTTTAAGTGTCGACACTTATAGACCAAGTGTCGACACAAGTTGTGTAAGTGTCGACACAAGTCTACAAGGTGTCGACACAACTCCTTGTGTTGTAGATTCTATGTCTCGACACAGTTTCTTCTGCATGTGTCGACACTGAAATTGAGTGTCGACACAAGTACTTGATCTTCTGTAACTTGCTGAATTCTTCTAAGTGTCGACACATCTCCTTTGTGTCGACACAACTTCATGTGTTGAATCTGTCAAGTGTCGACACTACTTCTTGGTGTCGACACATAGTCTTCTATGTTGATACTTGCTGAGTGTCGACACAGCTCCTTGTGTCGACACTTGATTCTTTTGTTGAGACTTCAGCTGAGTGTCGACACATTCCCTTAGTGTCGACACTTGTACTTAGAATATTTTGTTGATCTTTCTGTTCTTTGCTAAGTGTCGACACAGCTCCATGTGTCGACACTTTCTTCAAGTGTTGAGTCTTCAACTGAGTGTCGACACATTGTTCTTAGTGTCGACACTTACTTCAAGTGCTGACTCTTCTGTTGAGTGTCGACACATTGTTCTGAGTGTCGACACTTATACTTAGTCTCTGCTGACTTTTGCTGAGTGTCGACACAGCTCCAAGTGTCGACACTTTCTGGTGTAGACACAGCTTCACTGGGTGTCGACACTGCTGTTAAGTGTCGACACTGCTTTACTGTACTTTCTTCATTGAGTGTCGATACAGCTCCTTGTGTCGACACTTTGTGTCTGGTGTCGACTCTGCATCCCAGGTGTTGACACAATGACTCCAAGTGTCGACACTGCTTGTCTGGGTGTCGACACAAGTCTTCTTAAGTGTCGACACTTTCCCTCTAGGTGTCGACACATGGACTTAGAAATTTTTGCTTCAGTCCTGCAAATACTTAACCTGCACAAGTAACTCAAAAACACATCAAATACATTTTGATGTATATCATTGAGTTGGGTGAGGCTTCTTCAAATCAGGTACATTTAAACCAATGTACCCAACAATCTCCCCCTATTTGGAGAAGTCATAACCCTTAGTCAATGATATACACCATTCATAATAAAATTACAAAATGATGTAAAGCAGGATTATGTACAGCAGGGTAAACATAACATGTATCAATTTTACATGTATACAAATACATCATCACAGAACAAATAAGAAATAGACATAGACATATTCACAGAACAAACATGAAATATATTAATCATATATTGTATTGTTCTAATATCTGTCTTATACATTTTCAGAAGTTCACTAAATGTTTTCCATCCAAAATATTACAAAATAAACTTCAAGAAAATTCTAAATCTATTTTTGTTCTGGCTCCTTAATCACTATGCCTTTGCCAGCTTGAACTTTAGCTTGGACAGGAGCAACAGCAGTTTCGCATCAGCAGGCTTCTTGCCTTTCAGATCTTTCTTCTTAAGCTCTTCAGCTTTGATCTTCTGCCTCTCAAAATAATGGTATGGCTTAGGAAAGTACTTGTTAGGCTCCTGAGCTGTAGGAGGTAGCTTTCCCATCTTTGCCTTCCTTCTATATTGGACTATTGCCTCTTGTCTGGTTTCATGTTTTCTCCATTCAGCTTCAGAGAACCATTTGTTCCTGTCTTGAATGTTGCCTTTGGCAGCTTTCCAGGCAGTTAATATAATGTTTCTAGAGGTAGGGCTCCATTGCTCAAAATCCGGTCTCTGTTCAGCTTGTTCCCTAAACCTCTTCTTAGACAATCTTGTCTCTTCTTCTTTTTGCAGTGCCTCTTGCATGGCTTCAGAAATAGGCTGCACCACTTTCTCAAGAATAACATTGTCCTTGCCCCTAGGTGGGCTGTACATGGTCTGTACATCTGCATGAATCATGTCAAAATCTGGAGGAGGGTATATGACTTGAGCCACTTCAGCTTGCTCCCCTCCTAGATATGCAGGTTGAATCCCAGATTCTGGCACATTGTCATCATCACAAAGAGGAGGGTATCCCAGTGTAGCCCTGATTGAATTTGATATCCATTTTGCATGATCAGAGCTTGCCTTGACTAACACTCTCTCCCCCTTTATGACTTCTCTTTCAATATGATCTCTCGCATCATCCTTTTGAAATCTCACCTGATTATCCAAGTAATTGACTCCATCTTTGAGGAAGGGTTTTAACCTTTGGAGTTTGTCAGTTATCAGCTTCTGTGAATCTTGGATGGCAGTTTTAAGAGCAGTGATTTCTGCTAGAAATACTTTGTCAAAATCTGCCTTAGCTATAGCTGGAGTCTGCCCTGCAGCCAGATTCTTGAGTTCTGTAACTATTGCATTGTGAGAAGCAGTGAGGTTGTCATTCATTCTTATCTGATTTTCAAGAACATAACCTTGTTTCAAGGCTATGTCATCCACTTGTGCCTTTATCTTTTCCTGGTGAGTTGCAAGATAGACTACTGCATTCCCACCCTTGTGGAAGCAGTCAGTCATCTCCTTCTTGTTGAGATTCATCTCAAACCTGATTGATTTTATATCCTGGGCCAGATCAAATTGGAGTGATTTTTTCCCTTCATCTACATATTTCTCTATGGCCTGCCTTTGCTCATCCAACTTGATTTGCATTGCCACCATCAGTGCACTATAATCAATGGTTGGGGCTGGTTGAATTATAGGCTGTGGTGCAACTGTTTGGAGAGCCTTCTTGTAACTCTGGCTTCTTCTCCTGAAGACATAAAGTTTCTTTTTCTTTGCCCTTTCAGCTTCCTCATCTTCTGAGGCAGAGGTGCTGGCTATATCCACCCTCTCCTTAGGGCTTGAAGGCTTCTCAAGTTGCACATCTGTTGTTGTCTCAAGTTCTTTCCTCAGAGGCTCTTCCAGAATTTCCATCTGCTCCCCCTCAACTGCAGCAGTCTCTTTTTCAGCAGCAGTAGGTTCTTTGTCAAAATCCACTTGATCCAGATTTAAAAATAAATCCTCCATAGTGTATTCTTGTGGTGAAGGAGCTGGAGTAATTCTAGGCTCTTCAACCACTGGATCAGGAACCACTTGAACAACAGCAGATGTTTCTTCTATAACAGCATCTGGAACTTGATGATTTTGCTGAGTTTGCTGATGATCATCAGACAAATCAGTATCTTCTATAAGAAATTCTAAAGTATTTAGGTCAGTGAGTACCTCTAGTATGGTGTTGGTGGCTTGTTCACTTTCCAATGTAGAGGGTTCTTCTACAACTGGAAGCTCCCCCTGGCTTTGATCCTTATGGATGGGGCTAGCTTGAGGTAGCTCCCCCTGGATCTCAGTATCATCCTGAGGAGCAGGAGTCTTCACTACAGGCTCTTCCTCATGGTCGTCTGGAGTGAAAACAACCTGTTCTTCACTGTCAGAACTACTAGTGGACTCTTGTGCCACTGGAGCAGTCTTCCTTTTCTTCTTAGGTGGAATTTCTTTCTCAGGAACTCTCTCCTCAGGGGTTGGCTGCTCTTTAGACAACACCTTGTCCCATCTTGAGAATATTCTCAGATCCATCTTCCTCATGTGATTTATTTTGCTTCCAGTAGCAGTACTCATTACCTCTGGAATCACACCAGCTAGGTATAGACTTATGATTCTGCCCAGGTTGGGCTTTTTCAAGCTTTCCTTAATCTTTTCAAACACTATAACTGACCAATCAGTTCTTAAAGTGAAGATTATTCTTGTCATTATATTGAACATGGAGGCAGACACTCTGTCATGCCCTCCTGGCTTGCTGAGTATTACCTTTCCAACTATCTCAGACATGAATTTGCCTTGATTGTTCATGCCCTTTCTATTGAAGACAGAACCAATCTTCATCTTAGAGTCTAGTCCACACCAGGTTAGAGCTTCCCTGGTCTTTGAAGTTGTAACCTCATCTTCTTCTTGAGTCCTTGGTAGCTGGAGAATCTTCCTCAGACTTTTAGGGGATACCTTAACCTTTGCTTCATGAACTCTGGATTTGATTTTGTATCCAGATTCATCCACCTTGGCTCCATTGAGGAATTCGAGTACCTCTTTCTTCCATATCTTCGTAGGTTCAGAAACTAGATATTCTAACCCGGAATCAGCTACTAGGGTTACGACAGACTTGATTTCTTGCTCGGCATCCTCAAAAGCGCTGCGCACCAGCTCGTAACCTTCGTTGATGTTCTCCTCTAGCTTAGGCGCCATTAGGGTTTGTAGAATTTGTCTTGAGAGAAGAGAGGTGTCGACACAGAAGTTTGGTCTCGAAACTTTGAAAGCGTGTCGACAAACAAAGACAAAACCCTATTTATACCTTTCTAATTTTGAAGATGAACAGGCGGGACAGCTAACTTAAAATGTGTCGACACTAGCAATAAGTGTCGACACTGACTTATAATGTCTCGACACATATGTGTCGACACAAGTTTAGTCAACAGATTTTATGTGTCGACACTTGGTTATGTGTCGACACAACATAACTCGACACTTTGTCGAGACTTTACTTAGAAAATTCTGAGTAAATACTAAGTGTCGACACCACTTTGGATGTGTCGACACCTACTTGGCATGTGTCGACACTAATATTCCGAAGTGTCGACACCAACTTCCTAGATGTGTCGACACCGATTTCCTGAAGTGTCGACACCACTATTCTGTGTCGACATAGACTTGTCTATGTGTCGACACCTTTTTACTTAGTCGTTTTCAAAACTGTAAACTTACTCTAAGTTTATCATTTCTAGTTCAATTTTAAATTTATTGAACTTAGCTTCTTCTAGGGGCTTAGTATACATATCAGCTATTTGATTATCAGTTTTAACATATTCTAATAAAATATCTTCTCTTTCTACATGCTCCCTAAGAAAATGATATTTAATTTCAATATGTTTTGTTCTACTATGGGATACAGGATTATTAGCTATTGAAATAGCACTTGTAGAATCACAGAAGAGTGGAGTTCTACTTACCTGAAATCCATAGTCCTCTAGCTGATGTTGTATCCACAGAAGTTGAGCACAGCAACTTCATGCAGCCACATACTCTGACTCTGCAGTGGAGATAGCCACACTTGTCTGCTTTTTGCTACTCCATGAAATTAGTCTCCCACCTAGGAATTGACAGGTTCCAGTAGTGCTTTTTCTATCTTCTTTGCATCCTGCAAAGTCTGCATCTGAATAACCTGTTAGTTCAAAATCTCCATTCCTAGGGTACCAGAGGCCTAGATAAGGAGTGCCCTTTAGATATCTCAATATTCTTTTGACTGCTGTCAAATGAGACTCTTTAGGGCAGGCTTGATACCTTGCACAGACACATGTAGCATACATGATATCTAGTCTACTAGCAGTCAAGTATAATAGGGAGCCAACTATCCCTCTATACAAGGTTTCATCTATAGGTTTCCCTGCATCATCCTTGCTAAGAGATATACTTGACCCCATAGGAGTCTTCATGGTACTGGATGAATCCATACCATACTTCCTTATGAGTTCTAGGGTAAACTTGGACTGACATATGGATAAACCACTTTCAGTCTGTTTAACTTGGAGACCTAAGAAAAACTTCAGCTCTCCCATACTACTCATCTCAAATTGACCTTGCATCAGTTTTGCAAACTTTTTGCAAAGGCTGCTTTCAGTAGACCCAAATATAATGTCATCTACATATATTTGGACTAGTATAACTTTGCCTCTAGATTCCCTAAGGAATAGAGTCTTATCTATTTTCCCCCTTGAGAACTTGTTCTCAATGAGGAAACTAGATAGGGTTTCATACCAAGCCCTAGGGGCTTGCTTTAACCCATATAAAGCTTTCCTAAGTCTATAGACATGATGAGGTAAAGTTAGATCAACAAAACCTGAAGGCTGTTCCACATAGACTTCTTCCTTAAGATTACCATTTAGGAATGCTGACTTGACATCCATTTGGTAAACCTTGAATCCTTGATAGGTTGCATAGGTCAAGAACATCCTTATGGCTTCCAGTCTGGCTACTGGAGCAAAGGTTTGATCAAAATCAATACCTTCTTCTTGCCTATATCCTTTAGCAACCAGTCTTGCTTTATTCTTAATGATGACCCCTTGTTCATCCATCTTATTCCTGTAGATCCACTTGGTTCATATTACATTGTGGTCTTTAGGTTTAGGAACAAGTTCTCAGACCTTGCACCTCTTGAACTGATTAAGCTCTTCTTGCATTGCTTCAGTCCATTGTGGATCTTGTATTGCTTCTTCAAACTTCTTAGGTTCAACTTGAGATAGAAAACTGGAGTAGATTGCTGCATTCATGTATCTGCTCCTGGTTTGTACTCCTTGTCTTGGATCTCCAATAATCTGCTCTACTGGATGATCTCTAAGATGCCTGTTGGCTGGAGGCATCCTAACTTCTGGTTGAACCTCTTCAGCATCTCCATCATGCTGTATTCCTTGAACTTCATTAGCAATTGGTACATGTAGTTCTCCCCCTGGATAACAGCTACTGTCTTCTACTTGCTGTCTTGCAGCAGGTACTTCTTCTATTGTAAGCTTGTCCATCTTCTTTGTTAAACCTGTGGGGCTGCATACACTACTAGACAACTCATTATTAATAAGTTTAGTCTCATCAAAAACTACATGCACAGATTCTTCTACAACTTGTGTAGTCAAGTTGTAGACTCTATAAGCCTTACTGTTATTGCTGTACCCAACAAAAATTCCCTCTTGGGACTTGGCAGCAAACTTAGTTAAGTAAGACTTTCTATTGTTAAGTATGAAGCACTTGTAACCAAAGATCCTGAAATAGGATAGGTTTGGTTTCCTGCCTTTCACAACTTCATAGGGAGTCTTGTTGAGTCCTTTAGTGATGGTAGCCCTATTTATAACATGGCATGCAGTGTTAACTGCTTCAGCCCAGAAATATTCTGGTAGTGATGTATCACTTAATAGGGTCCTACCAGCCTCTATCAAGGTCCTATTCTTCCTCTCAGCAATGTCATTTTGCTGAGGTGTTCTAGGTGAAGAGAATTCTTGAAATATCCCAAATTCTTCACATAGTTTTGTCATGCTATCAGACTGAAATTCAGTACCATGGTCACTTCTAATCTTGACCACTGTACTATTTAGTTCATTCTGAATTTGCTTGACAAAGCTATAGAAGACACTAGGTGTTTCAGATTTCTGTCTTAAGAAGAACACCCAGGAAAACCTTGAGTAGTCATCTACAACTACAAGGGTATAGACCTTCCTACCTAAGCTGTGAACTGGCATTGGACCAAAGAGATCCATATGCAAGAGGTATAAACACCTCACAGCATCTTTGTTTTCTATGCTTCTAAAGGTGGATTTAGTCTGCTTGCCCTTTTGACAAGCTGAGCAAATACCATCTTTAACACACTTAACTTGAGGACCATTCCTCACTAACTCTTTGCTAAAGAGTTTGCTAATAGTCTTGTAGTTAAGATGGGCAAGCCTCTTGTGCCATTTGACACAATGAGAGACTGTCTCATCAGCTACAAGACACACTGGAGAACCATTGTTCTCAATCATAATGTCTAGGCAGTAGACATTTCTCTTCCTATAATCTGTCAAAATGATCTCTTGATCACTTAACCTCTTGATATGACAACCATTTTTAACAAATGAGATGTCATACCCTACATCACTTAATTGACTTATACTTATTAGGTTGTGTTTCAACCCTTTAACATAAGCCACTTGAGTAATGGTAACCAAGTTGCTAGAAATGTTACCAAACCCTTTGATGATTCCTTTTTCAAAACCACCAAAGGTTACTTTTGGACCATCTTTTATTGGAATGTAGTCCCTTAGTAATCCTCTTATTCCAGTCATATGTCTGGAACATCCACTGTCCAAGTACCATATTGGGGTATGGCCACTTGGACTCACCTGCAAAACAGATTAATGAACCTTAGAACCCAAAGAATTCTTGGGTCCTTGGTACTTGTTAGTTTGCAATCTGACAAAGCTACCTACTTGCTTTCCAACAGGTAGTTTGGTACTCACTTTGGCACTAGCATTGTGCCAACAGTCCATTGCAAAATGGCCAACTTTGCCACAGCACCAACATTCAAACTTATTGTACCTTTGCTTTGGTACTGTCTTTGCTGTCTTATCTACAGCAGACTTGTTGGATGTTGGGTCTTTGCCCTTGGACTTGGACTTGGACTGCTCAGTCCTTGCAGGTTTAATAAAACCCAGTCCAGCCTTGCCTTTATGATGAACAAATTCATCAATTAAAGGTAGCACTGACTTAGGTTTAGAAAACCTAGCAACAAGCTCTCTCTCTTTTTGAAGATTGATCTCCAGACTCTTGATTTGATCATTCTTAAAGGTGATAGTCCCCATCTGAATCACTGTTATGTGTTTCAGCCTGACTATCTCATTAAGCTTTTGATCAAATAGCTTCTCAGAATCTGTTACAGCAGCTTTTAGATCAGCAATTTCATTTGCCTGACTTTTTGCAAGGGACTTGCTCTTCTTATAAGCTTGCAACAGCACTTGATATTCATCTATAAGCTGATGAATATCTTCCTCAGACTCAGATACACTCTCATCACTAGATGATGATGAATCTGATTCTGTACTAGAACAAGAAACTGAACTTAGAGTTGAACTTTGTACCTTACTGGGTCCTGGCTGCTCTAGGATTTTGTCATTCTCTGTCAAAGCCATTAGCCCTTGGCATTGACTGTCTTCTTGTTCATAAATAGACTCCAGTATCTGCATGAATTCTTCTTCTTCTTCAGCAAACAGCCTTATGTATGCCTCAGCATCAGACTCAGTTTCTGAAGAAGAGATATCTGATAGAGTCTTCTCCTTCTTGGCAACAAATGACTTTTCTTTCTTGCCTTTGAAATAAGTCTTTTTCCTGTCACTAGACTCTTTTCTCTTTTCAGGACAATCTGCAATAACATGACCTTGTCTATTGCAGCAATAGCACACTATTTTTGATCCAGTTGCCTTGCTAGACTTAGTCCTCTTCCTGTCCTTCTTTGAGGCCTTTTTATTCTGATATAGGTCTTCTTTTCCCTTTGAAGTAGAAGGCCTTGACCTCCACTGTTTCTTCTTCAGGAATTTCTGAAAATGTCTAGTGAAGGCAGCAAAGTCTTCATTACTTTCACTGCTTTCAGATTTTGTGCTGACTGACTCATCTGACTCTGATTCAACTACCTTTGGAGGTGGAGTTGGTGACTTTCCTCTATGCTTTCTGGAGGCTTCTGTCTTGAAGGCTACTGTTCTTTCCTTGTGTTCAGTTCTTGTTGATTTCTCCTCCTCTTTCCTCACTGTCAATTGCATTTCATAAGACAATAACTTGCCAAACAGTGTAGGTGGAGGAATTTCTCCCAACTTAGCTATTTCTCTAATGGCACAAATCTTTGTGTCCCAATCTTTAGTTAGGGACCTTAGGAACTTGTCATTTAGTTCATAATTGCTGAACTCTCTTCCATAAGACATGAGTTCATTTACTATTCTGTAGAACTTCTTATAGCACTCAGTTATGCTATCACCCTTTCCTTGTCTAAAACTTTCATACTCCTGATTTAGCAAGGATTTTCTATCTTGTCTAACTTCTTCAGAACCCTCCATATACATAATAAGAGTGTCCCACATCTCTTTGGATGTCTTACAGTGTATAAGATTCTGAAATGTTGCATCATCTATGGCACTCACTATAATGTTTTGTGCCCTCTTGTCCATGGTGGCTAGGACAATCTCATCCTTAGTCATTTCAGAGAAATCCTTTGGAGTTCTCTGATTTTCATCTAGAACTGATATCTTCATGGGCACATAAGGCCCCTCTTTTACTGTGATGTATATCCTAGGGTCTGAGGCCTCCATAAACAGCCTTACCCTTTCCTTCCAAATCCCAAAGATTTCCTTTCTGCATATAGGTAATTTCATGGAACCCAATTCCTTGTGATTCTCAGAAGAACCCATGTTTCTTGATTTTCTTGAATCTGTAATTTGCCTTAGACTGAATCTGCCAATCAGGATCTCCTCAGACTGTTAGTCCTTTTTGAGGAACCTGGCTCTAATACCACTTGAAAGATATAGTACCTAAACACCTAGAGGGGGGGTGAATAGGTGACCAATTTCTTTTTAAACTTTAATGGCAGCAAACAGTTCTATCATAGAATCTACTATACTTTTGCACAGCATTCACACAGCATACACAGCAAAACACTACACAGCACAGTAGACACAGAGATTTATAGTGGTTCCCCAAGATTTGGGTACATCCACTTTCCCCCTTCGCCTATCTAGCAGTGTACTAGATTCGACCAAACTTCTCCACTATCTCAGAACTCAAACTGGTTCCTACACCTCAGGCCCAAGGCCCTACAACTCAGCTTTTCCACAAAGCCTACACTCAGCCACAAAGGCCTACACTCAGCCAATAAGGCCTACACTCAGCCAACAAGGGCCTACACTCAGAGATTCCAATCTCCTACACTCAGGCTCTCAAGCCCTACCCTCAGCCTTTATAATTACAGGCTTACAATCACTCAGATCCAAAGGATCCTACAAGATAAAAATGATTTTACAAATAATAACTCAGTAACTCAGAAATAATAGAGGGGAGTTGTGAGTTTCTTGATGAGTTCTTGGAAGAACTCAGCTGGAAACAATCTGACTTAGCTTTCTTCAAAGCTTCTTGAAAGTAGAACTGAATAAGATTGAATCCTCCTGCAGTTGATCCTTGATCTCTGCTACTTAGAATTCAGAATGAATCTGAATCCTTCTTCTCAGCCTAGTTCCAATGGCTGATTTCTTGGATGGAGCCCTCTCTCTCCAACTTCTTAAATCTGCACTTGGACTGCAAGATCTTCTTCTCTTGATACTTGATCAATAACTCTGTAAACCACTTGTTGAATTACTTCAATTACTTGAACAACTACAACAACAGTTTCTGTAGACTGTATGAGCCTATTTATAGGCCTTCTTCATGGTAACCGGCTGGTCCGGTTCATAACTGTCTTCTGACATCTCTGACAGGTGCTGTAGACCGGCTGGAACGGCAGCTGTCAAGTCATCCAGTCAGTTCTTGAAAGTTCTCTAACCGTCTGAAAGTGTCGAGACTTTCTGTCTTTAAGTGTCGACACTTATAGACCAAGTGTCGACACAAGTTGTGTAAGTGTCGACACAAGTCTACAAGGTGTCGACACAACTCCTTGTGTTGTAGATTCTATGTCTCGACACAGTTTCTTCTGCATGTGTCGACACTGAAATTGAGTGTCGACACAAGTACTTGATCTTCTGTAACTTGCTGAATTCTTCTAAGTGTCGACACATCTCCTTTGTGTCGACACAACTTCATGTGTTGAATCTGTCAAGTGTCGACACTACTTCTTGGTGTCGACATATAGTCTTCTATGTTGATACTTGCTGAGTGTTGACACAGCTCCTTGTGTCGACACTTGATTCTTCTGTTGAGACTTCAGCTGAGTGTCGACACATTCCCTTAGTGTCGACACTTGTACTTAGAATATTTTGTTGATCTTTCTGTTCTTTGCTAAGTGTCGACACAGCTCCATATGTCGACACTTTCTTCAAGTGTTGAGTCTTCAACTGAGTGTCGACACATTGTTCTTGGTGTCGACACTTACTTCAAGTGCTGACTCTTCTGTTGAGTGTCGACACATTATTTTGAGTGTCGACACTTATACTTAGTCTCTGCTGACTTTTGCTGAGTGTCGACACAGCTCCAAGTATCGACACTTTCTGGTGTAGACCCAGCTTCACTGGGTGTCGACACTGTTGTTAAGTGTCGACACTGCTTTACTGTACTTTCTTCATTGAGTGTCGACACAGCTCCTTGTGTCGACACTTTATGTCTGGTGTCGACTCTGCATCCCAGGTGTCGACACAATGACTCCAAGTGTCGACACTGCTTGTCTGGGTGTCCACACAAGTCTTCTTAAGTGTCGACACTTTCCCTCTAGGTGTCGACACATGGACTTAGAAATTTTTGCTTCAGTCCTGCAAATACTTAACCTGCACAAGTAACTCAAAAACACATCAAATACATTTTGATGTATATCATTGAGTTGGGTGAGCCTTCTTCAAATCAGGTACATTTAAACCAATGTACCCAACAGCCTCATTCCATGTTCCTTTCCCAATGGAAGTATGATCTTGATCTACTAAAAGAGGCAGGGTTGACTGGTGCTAAACCTGCCCGATGTCTCATAGCTGCTGGAGAAGACAAAACTTGGACAGATGACTCGCCTCTTCTATCTGATCTTACGAGGTAGCGGCGTCTGGTTGGCAAACTCATTTATCTCATGATAACCAGACCCGACATCTCCTATGATGTGGGCAAGGTGAGCCAATTCATGCAAGCTCCTAGGGAGTCCCATCTACAATCTGCCCTGAGTATATTGGAGTATGTTAAAACAGCGTTAGGGAAAGGACTTCTTTTTCAGAAGAATGGTCACTTGAGGGTTGAAGCATACTTAGATTCGAGCTATGTTGATGACAAAGGTGATCGCAAGTCAACATCAGGTTTATGCATATTTGTTAGAGAAAATCTTGTGAGCTGGAAGAGCAAGAAATAGTCTGTGATCTCCATGTCCAGTGCAGAGGCAGAATATCATAGTATGGCATCGACCACATGTGAGTTGAAGTGATTACAAGCTCTCATGCTTGACTTAGGAGAGCTCTACAACTATCATCTTCCTATGTTCTGCGATAACAAGGCCGCGATATACATCTCCAAAAATCCGGTCTTTCATGAGAGAACAAAACACATAGAAGTCGACTGTCATTTTATTCGGGAAGAGATCTTGAAGAAACAGATTTGTACTCTGTTCGTCACTTCTAACAACGAGTTGGCAGATATCTTCACCAAACCGGTGTCCGCTTCCTTTTTCCACATTTGCGATAAGTTGGGCATGATTGATATCTATGCTCCAGCTTGAGGGGAAGTGTTGCGGTATGGAGGTCGGGCGGCCTGTTGCAGTTTGGAGGTCGGGCGGTCTGGCAGTTTATCTCAGCAGCCTGTCTACCGGCCTGTTGTTTTTTGGAGGTCGGGCGGTCTGGTGTTTTGTCTCTGGCGACTTTGAGACCGGCGGTCTAGCGGTCTCCTGTGACAGCTTGTTCTCTGTGACTCGTGTTCTCTCCTTTTAGTGGTTGTCGAGCGGTTAGCCTACTTGTCTAACCGCACTACTTGTTTGGTTTGTTTATTTGTAAAGCCGCATATACTTGTAATTATTTAGTCTCGCATTGCTTATTTGTAATATCTCTCATCTCCTCCATTCTATAAAAGGGAGGTTATACCTTTGTAATACACACTTTTTTTGGATAATAAAATTTGTTACTCCAAATTTTCGGCCTGTTTGTTTTCTGTTCGCACAAGGTGTAAAATCAGTTTTGTTGGGTATTGTATCCACAATGTACCTGATTTGAAGAAGCCCCTAAACAAGCTAAGATAAATAGGCAATGTTTTTGACAAAATATTTCAAGTTGTGCTTGCAGTTATTCCACGCTAAGTGCACACCAATGTCAGGGTGCGGTAGGTCAATATACACGGGTCTGCACGACGTAATCCCTCGTTGAGCAGATCAGTGTGTTGGCCTACGTGTACTCTCTCTATTGGAGTGCACTTACTTTCAAGTACAGGGCTGTGATCTTGCAAGAGCAGACAAGGAGCAAGGATGGGTCAAGGAGCACATCATTGGTGGAAAGACTAAAATTCGTCTAAGTGTAAATCGACGAGAATCGCCAAGTGATTCTCGCCGATTCGGCGAGAATCACTAGTGATTCTCGCCGAATCATCGAGAATCAGTGGTTGATTCCCGCCGACCCGATCCAGCTACTTCAAAGCAAGCAACTCTGATTCCAAGTAAGAATCGACGAGAATCACCAAGTGATTCTCGCCGATTCGGCGAGAATCACTAGTGATTCTCGCCGAATCGTCGAGAATCACTGGCTGATTCTCGCCGTCTCGACCTGGCTGAATCAGTGCGTGCAACCAAGTCAACTTCGACGAGAATCATCTTTGATTCTCGCCGAATTGTCGAGAATCACCTTTGATTCTCGACGATTCGACGAGATTCACTTTCGATTCCCGCCGATTTTGACTTGGGTATTTTTCTGGATAAAGCTGGACCGGATTCTGTCGTTGGCACTATTTTGAACCGGATTTAGGGTTTCTACTTGTGGGACCCACAACGGTCATATTGAAGTTGTCTACAGTATATATACGGGTATTTCTGAAAAGTAAATAGACACACAGAAAGAAGCCGAGCGACGATCTTGACCTAAAATCATGAATCTGCTCCGCCGCCGCCGTCGCCGCTCGCGCTAGTTGGTCGCCGCTTTCGATCGAGATTCTTCCTGATATTCTGGCGACAGAAGCTTAGCCTAGCTTAGAGTCTCACGTGTCTAACCGAAGATCTCTTGTCTCTCGATTTGTTGATCGGGAAAATCTTCCCCATCTGAATCGATCGAGACGATTGATCCTAGTGTGACCGTTGGTAGACCTAGCTTGCTTCGCTACGAAGTTTGGATCTCCAAAGTACAGCAGCCGCACATCGTTGTCGCCGTCGATCCCGTGAACCAAGCCGCCGCTCATCTTGCCGTCGCCGGTTCCGGGGAGATTCTCTCCAAGAGAGATCTTGGGTTGTGGACTCTTCGTGGACTTCAAGAACACGTCGTCAACGAAGAGGGACACCTTAGTCTCCAAACATAGTTTGTATCTCTTGTACATTCTAGTTTTACTTTTGTTGTAAAGGAACGTTGGTTCCTATTTGTAAGGGTTGGGTGCAACCCGTGTGTGGGAGTGTTGACTCCTACGTGTGGAAGGGTTCCTTCCGATAGTGCAAGGATTAGATTTCAATCCTGTTGGTGAAGAGACCGAGTCGTCCCTTGTTGGGAGATAGGTCGAAGGGGGAAAGTGGATGTACCCAAATCGGGGAACCACTATAAATAGCTTGTGTATTCTGTGTGCTGTGCTGTTTATTTTTATTGTGCAGGTACAATTTTAAATTCCGCAAAAACGCTGCACGTCACCTATTCCCCCCCCCCCCCCATAGGTGAAGATAGTTGACACTAGGTGGACTTTCAAGTGGTATCAAAGGGAGGTTACTCATCAAAAAGGTTAACACCTTGAGTAGAATCCTGTCGCTAGTGTCAAGAAGAAGGCCTACATCTACTATGGACGGGCTCAAGTTCACAGGCAAGATCCCAGTGTGCACCAGGCTCAACTTTCCTATCTGGAAGGAAAGGATCAGGTTCTACATGGAAGCAGTTGATCCTCGACTCTTCATGATCGTGGAAGAGGGACCTTATGTCCCCACTAAGGTCTCCACCATTGATCCTACCATGAAAGTGCCGAAGAAACTTTCTGAAATGGACAAGGACGAGATGGTGCTAGTGGGACTTGACAAGAAGGCGCAGAACATTCTGGTTAGTGCGGTTGATGACTCAATGATGCAGAACTTCTGCAACTGCAGGACAGCACAAGAGATCTGGCATTGCCTGATCATCCTAATGGAGGGCACTGATGAAGTGAGGGATGATCGGAGATCCCTCCTGAACCAGAAATATGAGGCCTTTAGACAAGGGCCTAAGGAAGAGATCGGAGTCACCTACGAGAACTTCCTCAAGATTGTCAACGCCCTCAAAGGATACGGAAGAGTGTTCACTAATGGTGAACTCAATGATAAATTCCTTAGGTCCCTTACTAAGGAATGGGACACAAAGATCTGCGACATCCGAGAGTTTGGCAGACTAGCTGAAACAGACCCGCAAATTCTATTTGGGAAGCTAATGTCCTATGAGCTTCAACTGAACACCAGGAAAGCAGAAGAAGAAGCAAAGAAGGCTGCAGCCAAAGAAAAGACTGTGGCTCTAAAATCCAGTCACTCCAGAAAAAACAAGGGTGCGGTTTCATACCATGCCAGGAAAAAGGATGAGGAGGAGGACTCCGAGCCATGCTCCTCCAGCTCAGAGCTGTCGGAGGAGGATTTCTCCCTCATCACCCGAGAGTTCAAGAAGTTCCTCAAAATGAGAAATCAAAGAAAGAGAGACGGCTCCTCCTCCAGGCATCAGAAGAAAAATTATTCTTCTGACAGGTATGCTTCTAAACCGAACAAACATCGCTCCTCTGACATTATTTGCTTTGGATGCAATAAGCCAGGACACGTCGTGGCCGACTGCTATCAAGGCAAGAGAGAAAAAGAGAAAGGAGAGGAGCACAAATCCTCTAGAGATAAGAAGAAAGAGCGGAGCTACATCGCCAAAAGGCCAAAGACACTGAGTGAGTCTGATTCCTCAGACTCCAGTGATGATGAGGAAGCCTACTTCGGGGTGGTGGGTCGCTCCGACTCAGAAGGAGAATGCCCCCCATTTACTGGGAAGGTAAAAGCTCACACCCCTCTCTCCGACTCTGAATCTGATCCTGAGTCTCAGGATGATGAACCTGAAGATAGCCTTTCGGCCCGTGAAGCGGAGCTCCTCGAGAAGTATGAGCTTCTGCTCAACACTTTCGAGGAGTGCCGTAAGAGATTGAAGGCTGAGAAAAAGGAAGTTAAATTCCTTAAGGGTGAGTGTGTCTCCCAAAGGGAAGAGGTCACCAGTTTGATTTCTCTCCGACAGGAGCAACTTGACCTGACTTCAAAGCACTCAGAGTCTCTTAAACTCCTTGATCTTAAGCAGGAGGAAGTCGACAAGTTGGAAGAACAACTTGCGGCAGAAAGGAAGATCGTCAAGAGCTTCTCTATGCCAAAAACTGTTCTTCCAGTAGTTGATACCTTCTCTGCTCAGGCCAAAGGAGCTGGCTTGGGGCATGCAGGGGTATCTGGTTCCTCATCCAGGAGAAATAGGAACCAGAGGAAGAATAAGGCTGCCAAGAAGGCCTCTGTTGATGAAAAGGGAAAGGCTCCGCTTAGTCCTGTTGCGTTCAGAAAGCCTAGCTTTCCTTGCAACCAACATGACTTTGAATCAACCTTTGGTCATCATTTCCGGCCCTCGGTTGCAAAGTCAAAGAGCCGATATGATGGTTGGACCTTTCCCCGGAACTTCGGTGAGAGCGCCTTCAAGGCACCTTATGAGGAAATCCACATGGAAAATTATGGTCAATTCTCTAGCGGCCATAATGGAAAGCAGGCACCAAGAGTCAAGCCTGTTATACTGACGAAACAGAAGTTGAAGAAGTCATGTGACTGCAATCACTATGAGGCCTCCACCTCCAGATCCAAGGCCCCGGCTGTACCCACCATTCCCAGGGTAAGGCAGGAGCCTAGGAAGAGGTACAATAGATTCGACTGTTGGTGTTGTGGTAAAGTCGGTCACTTTGTCGTGGATTGTTGGTTTAATCCAAGGTATCACGAGACTCCCTATGTTAGCAATGCGAGGCCGACCACTCGTAGGGTTAACCAACCGAGGGGGAGTATGCTAACCAGGAATCTTGGACCCAAGTTCGATTGGGTTCCTAAGGGAAATTAATTTTGTTTTGCAGGAATGTCCAAAGGCCACCAAAACGCCGATCTGGTATTTGGACAGTGGATGCTCCCGGCATATGACTGGGATAAGAAGCCTGCTGCGTGATTACACTCCAGTCGAGAATGGACCCAAAGTCATCTTTGGAGGGTCAGATCGAGGAGTCACCAGAGGTTACGGTATGATTTCCAACGGTATAATCTCAATCACCGACGTGGCTTATGTTGAAGGGTTAAACCATAACCTGATCAGTGTAAGTCAGTTATGTGACAAAGGTTATGACGTTAAGTTCTGCAAGGATAAATGCCTGATAATTTCACGTATCTCTTCTAAGACGGTATTATCAGGCATTAGGAGCAGAAATATCTTTTGCTTAGATTTTCTCAGTTTAGATTCATCTACCCCCGTATGTCTTGTGGCAATAGGCAGTGCATCTCTTTGTGAACAATGGCACAAGAGACTGGCACATATTAATTTCAAAACAATTAGTATGCTGTTTTCTAAAAACTTAGTAAGGGATGCTCCCGTTATCAAGTGCATCAAAGATAGCCCCTGTCCTGCATGCCAGATGGGCAAACAGACTCGGGCTACCTTTAAGAGCATTGCAGACAAAGACTCTTCCCGATGTCTTTACCTTCTACATATGGACTTGTTTGGTCCAATGCAAGTTCATAGCCTGGGAGGCAAGTCCTATACGCTAGTGATAGTTGATGATCATTCTCGGTTTACATGGGTGTTATTTTTAAAATGAAAGTCGGATACGTTTGACATCTTCACTAGTTTTGTCAAGCAGGTTCAGAACGAATTTAACTGCCTAGTGGTCAAAATCAGAAGTGACCATGGAACAGAATTCGACTCTGGTGCTATGACAGAGTTTTGTGAATAACAAGGTATCTTTCATGAGTTTTCCTCCCCGCGCACTCCTCAGCAAAATGGAGTTGCGGAGAGGAGAAATAGAACTCTCATTGAAGCCTGCACGACAATGTTGAAAGACGCTTCTCTCCCAGAATACTTCTGGGCAGAGGCTATCAACACAGCTTGTCATGTACAAAACCGGGCATTGATCAACAAGCATCATCGTAAGACGCCTTACGAGCTACTAAAAGGCAGGAAACCAACCATGTCCTACTTGAGGATCTTTGGTTGCAGATGCTATGTACTGAATAATGGGAAGTACCCGCGTACTAAATTTGGTGAAAAATGCTTCGAAGGCATATTCATGGGCTATAGTTCCCACAGTCGGGCATATAGGGTCTTCAATAAGAAAACCCTAGTGGTAGAAGAATCAATTAATGTTGTATTTGATGAAGGAAGTTTGCTTAACAGCAATTCTTCCAGTGGTATTCTCGAAGATGCAGGTGCACGACTTGAACAGCTGAGTCTCGATGAGACCGCTAAAGATGAAACTCCTAAGTACGTCAAAGTTTCCACCTCCACGTCATCTGGGAATGTTGAAGATCAAAATGGAACAAATCTCTTAGAAGAAGGAGAAGCCCAAGAAGTAGTCGAAGCTCCAGACGCCAGACTTCTAGAGCTCCGGAACGTGAGGGATCATCCTAGAGATCAGATCATCGGAGACCCTCGTGTCGGTGTCAGAACTCGAAGAGGTACTATTAACGAAGTATTGCATCTTAGCTTCCTGTCACAGGTTGAGCCAAAGAAGTTCGACGAGGCGAACAAAGACGCGGCATGGATTTTGGCCATGCAAGATGAACTACATCAATTCGAACGATGCAACGTGTGGACGCTAGTTCCCAGACCACACAAGCAGAATGTGATTGGCACCAAGTGGATCTTCAGAAACAAACTGGATGAATATGGTGTCATCGTAAAGAACAAGGCCAAGCTGGTGGCTCAAGGTTACAGACAGGAGGAGGGGATTGACTTCGACCAGACCTTCGCACCAGTGGCAAGGCTCGAGGCAATCAGACTGTTCCTGGCGTATGCTTCGTACAAAGGATTCACAGTCTATCAAATGGATGTGAAATCAGCTTTCTTGAACGGAGACCTGAAGGAGGAAGTATACGTCGCTCAACCCCCAGGTTTTGTCAATTCTACTTATCCCAATCATGTATACTTCCTTAATAAAGCTCTATATGGTTTAAAACAAGCTTCGCGAGCGTGGTATGAGACTTTATCTAGTTTTCTTCTTGAGAACAAGTTCTCTAGAGGTAAAATAGATAAAACATTGTTTCTCAGGGAAGTCAAAGGCAAGATTTTGCTGGTGCAAATCTATGTCGATGACATAATATTCGGCTCAACGGACAACAATCTTTGCAAAAGGTTTTCCAGACTTATGCAAGGAAAGTTTGAAATGAGCAGTATGGGAGAGCTAAAGTATTTCTTGGGACTTCAAGTAAAACAGTCTGAGGATGGAATCTTCATCTCTCAGACGAAGTTCACAAATGAAATCCTCAAGAAATTCGGCATGGAGAGTGCAACCTCTATGAGGACTCCAATGGGATCCACTATGTCTCTGGATAAGGATGAGAAAGGTAAACCTTTTGATGAAACCAAATACAGAAGCATCATTGGATCCCTGCTCTACCTTACTGCCAGTAGACCGGATATCATGTTCTCCACATGTGTCTGTGCCAGATATCAGGTGAACACTAAGGAATCTCACTATGTCGCTGCAAAGCGAATTCTAAGATACCTTAAAGGTACTCCCAATCTTGGCTTGTGGTACCCGAGAAACAATGATGTCGAGCTAATAGGTTTTTCAGATGCTGATTTTGCAGGAAGTAGGGATGACAGGAAAAGCACCTCCGGGACGTGTCAATTCCTCGGACGAAGGCTTATTTCATGGAATAGCAAGAAACAGAATTGTGTTGCAACCTCCACAGCAGAGTCTGAGTACATCTCGGCAGGCAGCTGTTGCGCACAACTCCTATGGATCAGAAACCAGTTAGCCAACTACGACCTTCAGTTCAAGGAAGTTCCAATGTACTGCGACTCCTCCAGTGCAATTGCGATTGCCAACAATCCGGTATCGCACAGCAGAACGAAGCATATTGAAGTGCGATACCACTTCATTCGGGAGCACGTGGAGAACAAGGACATCTCTCTTTGTTATGTCCCCACGGACAAGCAGATTGCAGATATATTCACAAAGCCCTTAGACGAGGCCAAGTTCAGTCTTTTCAAAACTGAATTGGGGATGCTAAATTATGAGAAATGAAGACTACAGAAGCTCCAGGATCATGCCTCTAGGGGGAGCCTCTGCCAGGAACTCCATTGTGAGCATAGGTGTAAGAACTGAGGGGGAGCAAGGGGTCAAATGCTACAGACCCAGATTTGTAGAAGCCGAAAAGGGGGAGATTACCCTCTCGGCTACGGCTAAGGTGGCTCCAAGTTTGCTCCCAAGAAATTGGTATTGGTAATGCATATCTCTCTCAGCTAAATTTCAAGGTTATGATTTTCATTCTCATACGCTTTATTCACCTTAGCTTGTAGGGTTTAGGCTTCTTCAAATAGGGAGAGATTGTTGGGTATTGTATCCACAACGTACCTGATTTAAAGAAGCCCCTGAACAAGCTAAGGTAAATAGGCAATGTTTTTGACAAAATATTTCAAGTTGTGCTTGCAGTTATTCCACGCTAAGTGCACACCAATGTCAGGGTGTGGTAGGTCAATATACACGGGTCTGCACGACGTAATCCCTCGTTGAGCAGATCAGTGTGTTGGTCTACGTGTACTCTCTCTATTGGAGTGCACTTACTTTCAAGTACAGGGCTGTGATCTTGCAAGAGCAGACAAGGAGCAAGGATGGGTCAAGGAGCACATCATGGGTGGAAAGACTAAAATTCGTCTAAGTGTAAATCGACGAGAATCGCCAAGTGATTCTCGCCGAATCGTCGAGAATCAGTGGCTGATTCCCGCCGACCCGATCCAGCTACTTCAAAGCAAGCAACTCTGATTCCAAGTAAGAATCGACGTGATT
This sequence comes from Platanthera guangdongensis, assembly GCA_039583875.1. Taxonomy (NCBI): domain Eukaryota; kingdom Viridiplantae; phylum Streptophyta; class Magnoliopsida; order Asparagales; family Orchidaceae; genus Platanthera; species Platanthera guangdongensis. The sequence continues at coordinate 116,082,969 of CM077147.1, read as the reverse complement.
CTCGCCGATTCGGCGAGAATCACTAGTGATTCTCGCCGAATCATCGAGAATCACTGGTTGATTCTCGCCGTCTCGACCCGGCTGAATCAGTGCGTGCAACCAAGTCAACTTTGACGAGAATCATCTTTGATTCTCTCCGAATCGTCGAGAATCACCTTTGATTCTCAACGATTCGACGAGATTCACTTTCGATTCCCGCCGATTTTGACTTGGGTATTTTTCTGGATAAAGCTGGACCGGATTCTGCGGCTGGCACTATTTTGAACCGGATTTAGGGTTTCTACTTGTGGGACCCACAACGGTCATATTGAAGTTGTCTACAGTATATATACGGGTATTTTTGAACAGTAAATAGACACACAGAAAGAAGCCGAGCGACGATCTTGACCTAAAATCGCGAATCTGCTCCGCCGCCGTCGTCGCCGCTCGCGCTAGTTGGTCGCCGCTTTCGATCGAGATTCTTCCTGATCTTCCGGCGACAGAAGCTTAGCCTAGCTTAGAGTCTCACGTGTCTAACCGGAGATCTCTTGTCTCTCGATTTGTTGATCGGGAAAATCTTCCCCATCCGAATCGATCGAGACGATTGATCCTAGTGTGACCGTTGGTAGACCTAGCTTGCTTCGCTACAAAGTTTGGATCTCCAAAGTACAACAGCCGCACATCGTTGTCGCCGCCGATCCCGTGAACCAAGCCGCCGCTCATCTTGCCGCCACCAGTTCCGGGGAGATTCTCTCCAAGAGAGATCTTGGGTTGTGGACTCTTCGTGGACTTCAAGAACACATCGTCAACGAAGAGGGACACCTTAGTCTCCAAACGTAGTTTGTATCTCTTGTACATTCTAGTTTTACTTTTGTTGTAAAGGAACGTTGGTTCCTATTTGTAAGGGTTGGGTGCAACCCGTGTGTGGGAGTGTTGACTCCTACGTGTGGAAGGGTTCCTTCCGATAGTGCAAGGATTGGATTTCAATCCTGTTGGTGAAGAGACCGAGTCGTCCCTTGTTGGGAGATAGGTCGAAGGGGGAAAGTGGATGTACCCAAATCGGGGAACCACTATAAATAGCTTGTGTATTCTGTGTGCTGTGTTGTTTATTTTTATTGTGCAGGTACAATTTTAAATTCCGCAAAAACGCTACACGTCACCTATTCCCCCCCCCCCCTAGGTGAAGATAGTTGACACTAGGTGGACTTTCAAGTTTGATCTGAGTAAAGGTGGAGTTGGACAAATCTAGCACACTGCTAAATATGTTAAGGGGGAAGTGGATGTACCCTAGATCGGGGAACCACTATAAACTTTGTATGTTTTTTGTGATCTTGAAAGCTAACAAACTAACATCTATACACAACATGTACATAATTCAAAGAGTTAAAACCTTTAAAGGAAACATATTCACCCCCCCCCTATAGGTGTTCATCTACCCTTATAAAGACTTTCACAGTCAGAGAGCTTTAACCGTATAAGCCTAAATAGAGATCACACAAGTTGCAAAAAGCAAGCTGACTGGCGCTCGGGAAAATAAAGATCGCACAAACCGCAAAGGGTAAGGTGCAGAGTAGACCATAGGCCGAAATTTCGATAACCGAAATCCGCATATGGAGCAAAAAGGCATGTGGCTTTAAAGAACCGAAGACCTCACAAAGAGTAGAGTTCACAATTGAAAGAATGATGCCCACTTTGATACCGTGAGAGATCTTGGAAATAAATTGCAGGGAATTAGCAATAACATGCATGAAATTGAAAATAACTCAATTTTTATTTCCCAAAAATCTGAATATTACTCGGGTGCGCCCTTCTTTGTGGAGGTGAAAGAATTTACAATTAGACAATGTGAGAATAATTATAAGAATCCACAGAAGTGCGACTAGGGCTGTCAATGCCATCATACATGAGATGAGTTCATAGAATGTGTGGTTACACAAGGGTAACCACCCATACCAATCAGCCTCAGTGAGCTGGTACCAAGGATGAATCTGTTGGTCTTCATCAATAAGGCTTGCAGACAATCTATCTTCACCACGAATACTACAAGGTGCGGTTACATATGAGTAACCGGCCATATATTTATCAATCATATAACTTGCGGTTCTCTCAACTTAACCACGATAACCACAAGGTACGGTTAGACAAGGTTAGTCAGTCATACATCTATATGATCTAATAAATACTTTATTAAATCCAAAGGACCACTTCATTTTTATCTTATAAAAATTAGGTAGTCATCAGTTCTCATGCAAGTTACCATTTATTATCATATCTCTACAATGCACCTCAAACTTTATTTCATTATCACATTTACTCATGCAAATATAAAAATATGGACATAATTTGCTTGTCATGGTTGAAAGTTGGCACCTTCGATGGTGTTTTTTTAAACGTGTCATTGACACAAACGATGTCGAGTGGTGGTGAAAGCTCTCTCAATAGTAACTGTCATCACCAGTTCTTGGTCTGTATAAATGGTGGTCGGCTGTTTACCTCAGACAAACCTTAAAAATGACTCAAAAACCCAACAAAAAGATTTGATCTTCTCATGTGTGACAAATGCACTGCCAACGAACATGTTTTGCCAATGGTGGTTAACTATTATGAAGGGAGCACATGTCAAATTGACTTGTTCAGTCTATAATGGTGTCAAAATGATGACATCACCAAAATAATCGTAATATAATTTTCTATGTCCCTCATTCCAAAAAACAGTGCAGCCTATTTATTTCATTTGTCTGCATGTTAAAAGAAAACATGTTATCATCCAAACTGTCTCTCTTTAAATATTTCTAAAAACCTTGTAGCGTCTCCATTTTCTGTCACCGTTCTTTTTTTGATGTACAAAATTGTATGTATCTGTCTTCGAGAACCTCAAGTTTTGAACAACACTAACTTCTTCTGCTAAGAAGTTGAATTTGTTAACAGTTCTAATTCTCCCGTCTATCATATTCTTGATAAGGGCTGCTCGGCCATCAAATGTATGTCTATGTGATCTCAACAAATATGCATCTTTCTGCAATGCTAGTGGATGATTGTGTTCTTTAACAAATTTTAAGACCTCTCAATTCTTCCCCTCTCAGTTCGAAGAGAAGTGTATGCAAGCCAAACATCTGTCGCGAGAGTATCGAGGTTGTGAAACTTCCTCTGCATATATGTCACAGACTTGTAATTATTATAACCTGCTTTGGCACAGGAATGCTCCCCCTTTTATGGTCCTTGTAGTGTCGCGAAGAACTTACAATGTCCATCGACGCCTGAGCATTCCCAGCTGGCTGTTCGTTGAGCGACATACTACCAGATCTGATCTACTTCTTCTGACAAATTTTTTACAGGTTTGATATGCATTCCGGGATAAATTAGTTGTTAACTTCTCGGATCTGGTCAGATGTAGGATAAGTTTGTTGTTAATTTCCAAATTCTTACAAATGGGGCATTTAGATTTACAAAGCCGTGCAAATGGGTGACAGTACTGGGCCGGAGCAGTGTTTAACGTCGCTATGTTGATAGTCCCTTTCAGTTGACTAAAGTAGTGAAGTATGTAACGTCCCGAATCGCTCTAGGCCCCTAGTGTGTGTTTTTGAGTCAGGAGGGTTGACTCGAGTGCTGGGACGTGCAGGGAATTGGACTGCACTTGAGGAGGAGTAGATAAATCAGTGTTGTGAGGGGATACGGGTAGAGACACGGGCGTGTCCCTACCCGTGTGCGTGTGTGCGTCGAGCTGAACTCGACGAGGCATGTCGAGATCGGCGAGCTGTGTCGACACCATGTGACACGGGTAGCGACACGGGCGTGTCCCTCCCCGTGTGTGTCGAGTTACACTCGACAGGGCGTGTCGAGACTGACGAGCTGTGTCGACACCATGTGACACGGGTAGCGACACGGGCGTGTCCCGACCCGTGTGTGTCGAGTTACACTCGACAGGGCGTGTCGAGACTGTCGAGCTGTGTCGACACCATGTGACACGGGTAGCGACACGGGCGTGTCCCTACCCGTGTATGTTGAGTTACGCTCGACGAGTGGTGTCGAGATCGACGAACTCCGTGTCGAGATCGACGAATTATATGACACGGGTAGCGACACGGGCGTGTCTCTACCCGTGTTCCGTGTGTGTCGAGTTGAGTTCGTCGAGATGCAACCCGAGAAGGACACGACCAAGGACACGGCCAGGGCACACGGCCGTGTCATATGGACACGGGTCGGGACACGCCCGTGTCCCTACCCGTGTCAACTATTGAACCAACATAGAAACTGTCGTTGCCGTTTCGCTCAAGCAGGACACGGGTATGGACACGGGGTGTCCCTACCCGTGTCACTTTTCATATATAAGGGGGAGAGAAAACCCTACCCGTTTTCATGCTCATTTCATCCCCTATTTCCTGTGAGAACTCCTGGTGAGAGGGAAAACTGCTGGAGGAAGTTTTACCGGAGAAAATCCGCCATCACCGTGTAGGAGAAGATGCCGCCAAGGAGAACTACGCGATCCATGGTCGGAAATGGTGGTACCGCTGGAACCGATGTGAGTTTCCTACCCTCTCCCTTGGTGCTAGATCTATAGTTATTTTCCTAGGAGAGACATCGGCTCAAGAGAGTCTTGATGGAGAGAAGAAGTCTTCTAGGTTTGGCCATGCTAGGACTTGTGTTCTATATTTTAGATCTCTTCAACCACTCTCTTCTTCTATGTGATGATGGGTGATGGTTTCGTGAAGAGTATGTGCCTCATGAGGTTTAATAAGGGTGGAGAAAATTCTGGAATGATTTGGGAAGATCGCCTTGGGGAGGAAGCTGAGCCGATGCCGTTCTTTCCGCCTTAAGATGCGTGCAGAATCTGTACTCTGCACGCAGCAAACTTCGTGGCCATTGTTAAGTGTGATATGTCCATATCTGGGCTTTCGGCTAAACACGAAAGTTGAAGCCCTTGAAAATAACTTTCCAACGAATGGTTGCACGACTTCTGGTGGAGTCTATAGCCACGGGAAAGTCTAAACGAAAATGGTGTTCGATAAATCCCGCAAGCAGAAATTGTATTCTGTACGCAGCGGATAAAGTCCGATTTCAAATAGGATAATGTCAAATCTGGGTTGAGGTCTGAATACAAGAGTTGTAGACCACGGAAAGACCTTTTCATCGTGGGGTTACACGTCTTCACCGGATTCCTGTAGCTTCGGGAATCTCCGGTCGAATTTGCTGTCCAGATTCAACCTGCACCTAAATTCTGGGCTTTAATGGAAGATGGATTTGGATTCGGTGGAATTAATATTGCAAGATACTTGACTTGGATGAACCCTTATGATTAATCATTTGTTGCATGATTGATGTAGCTTACTAATCAGATTTCATATTATCAAATTGTGAAGCAATCTTATTTAAACGAATTGAATTGGTAGGAATTGAAAGATTGATAATTGTGCACTTCATGTTTATATTATGACATTATCAAATGGAAAGTGTGATAGATCTACATATGCGCATCATGTTTATATTACGTTGTCATCATTTGGAAAGTCATATGGATGAATAGATTATGGCCATGGGTATGTTTGATTAATGAATGAGTCTAGTTGTCCAATACTTAGAGCGTCGTCTCCCTATGGGTAGTATTGTGAAGGGATGTAAGTGCGGTGTTGACCGTCACTTGTTTTGATTGTGTTGAGACAAGGTATGGATGGATTATTGGGATGTGGCCTCGTGCTTACTTCCGAGGCCCCTTCCATGTTATATTGATGTGGTATTTACATGTGGTGTGATTCTACACGCGGTGTCGTAATCCCAGGTTAAGGATAGTGTGGCAGGTCTACGGGCTCGCCAGTCGTCACACCGACGGGAGTTGGCAGTTAGACTTGGCCGGTTTGGGTTGTATCCTCGGTGTTCACGTCCTGAGGCCCCTCCAGCCATGTGAACGGTTGGGTTGTGTCCTCGTGCTTTCTTCCGAGGCCCCTTCCGGGTCACGCAAGGCCAGTTCGGGGTGTGTTCTTGGTGCACATCTACCCAAGACCCCGCTGGGCCATAGTACGCATGGGCTCCGCTGTTGTGTTCTTAGCGTTGAGGCATACGGAGGCCTAGGTGAAGTAGTGTGGATACCCGCCTAGTAGTAGAAGTGTCTGTTCTACTGTCACCGCCTGGCCACGGCGGCTGATGCCTGAGAGGTTAGCTACCTGCTCGAAAAGTGGGAACTATAGTCTGTGTCGATATAGCAATTGCATGGGTGTGCATGGTTGATTCATGACATAACATTCATAACATTTCATAACATTGCACAACAAGATCCTCATCGTATAAGTTTGTATGGGCACTCCTATACGATGAGTTACTTTATGTAACCCGATCCTTAACTTATAAGTTTGTATGGGCATTCTTATAAGTTAAGTTACTTTCCTGCTGTTATTTATACTTGCTAGTTTAGTGTAGCTCTTATATAACTGCTGATTAAGATACTCTTACTCTTACACTATTGTCACCTACTTGTACCTGTTATACTTGTATGTATATTGTACTCTTGTTCCTTCTCTCCGCCCGGTGCCGAGGAGTCGCCGGGGGAGCGGATGTGAAACCACTTAGTCGTTTCTACTAACGGTTGCTACGTCTTCCTTTTTAGGAGGTCACGTCGTAGGTAGAGCAGCCGCAGACTACGCAGCAGGACAGCCAGGCCAGGACGATAGGGCCTGAAGTGACGGTGCTGTCGATACCATAGATTACGGATGTTAGTATTTGATACTCTGATGTAGCCCGTTTGGGCAATGTTTAGATGTACTCTGATATATTGTAGAAGCTGTTTTAGCTTCTATTTATTGATGTTTTGGACATTTATACTTAGTTTGGATTTTGACTTCTTTTGCTTATATATTTGGTTGGGTTGGCATTTATATTGATATTGTTGTAGCCGGCGAAATAGGCGTCTTATGGTACAGGTTAGCCCGTGTGCTAATGCTACTGCAAGGCGGCTCTTCCGGGCATAAGACTCCCCCTTCATGCCGTGTTTTGGGATCCGGGAGGGGGGGTCTTACAAATGGTATCAAAGCACCATGTGTGCCATGATCCTCAACTAAGAAGTCATTCAACAATGGTGTCACCCCCGTTTGGTTAGTCAGTTTGAGGACAAACTGACTTACCGGAAGCAGTGGTGTGCCCATATGTAATTCACATTAAGTTTGTCCAACTTTGACCTTAAGTTTAGCCAACCTGACCACAAATTTGTCGTGTATGTGTAGGTCTTACTGCATGTTGAGCCGATGGGGGGTACTCCTACCCCTCTCATACCCACTCAGTTCCAACAGTCTGAGTTGGGGCAGACGCTCACCGCCATTCTTGATGCTTTTAAGGCACAGCAGGCTCCGGTGCAACAACAGGCCCCGAGCTCCAACTGGCTGAGCACCTTCCGGGCTCTCTCCCCTCTCGTCTACCTTGGGACGGAGTCATCCGTACGTACAGAGTAATGGCTAGACACGGTACAGGAGTTGTTGGCTGGTATCCGTTGCCCGGCCAACATGGCAGTGACATTGGCAGTGTCCGTCTTGGACTTACATGCGAAGAGGTGGTGGAAGTCCCTCATGGGCTCTACCTTCCAAGGTCGGATCTACACAGAGATAAGTTGGAGTGAATTCTCGGGTGTTTTCTTGGAGCACTTTATCCCTACATCGACCCGAGATGAGCTTGAACAGAGGTTCCTTCTACTAAAGCAGGGATCAAAGTCGGTTACGGAATACCATCGGGAATTCCAGCATCTCGCAAGGTTTGTGGATTCTTACGAGTTGGATGACAGAGGTTATGCCAAGCGCTTTTACAAAGGGCTGCGAGATCCCCTAAGGCAGTCCCTTTTGTTTATAGTGGATGGTAGCTTGGCGGAGATCATTGATATGGCAAAAAGATTGGAGGCGGACCATCTGGGATGTAGTAAGAGGCCAGCGGAGGACATGATGGAAGCCGGCCCAAGCAATAGAAGGAGGCGAGACTTCAGAGGATGAAGAGGTTATCAAAGAGTTGGAGGGCGTGTCCACCGAAACTATAGGGTGGAGCATCCGTTTCCGCAGCCTCCTGCGTTGCCTCCACCATCACAGCCTCAGCAATTTCAACAACCTGAAGGGCGTCGTGGGCTGGTGTGCTTCGAATGCAACCAGCCGGGTCACATCCGATGTTTCTGCCCACAGCTATATGGGAACGTCCCTCCTGCTCTCCCTCCTACTCTCCCTCCAGCAGCTCCACGAGGACGGGGATATATGCATGGTTGAGGTCGAGGACCGCGAGGAGGTAACCCCGGCCCTGCTAGGGATCAGGTGTACGCGCTTGACATGGCGCAGGAACGGAACCCACAAGATGTGATTGCAGGTATGATTTAATTAATTAACATATTTTCATGGTCTAACTTGAATTGATTAAGACTTACTAGACACCTAGCAATAGGTTTTGGTTGTTGGTACTTAGGCATCGTGATTATTGGCGGGAAGACGGCCTATGCGCTGTTCGATACCGGTGCCTCACACTCCTTTGTGTCCGAGGATTTCATAAAAGACATGGAGGGTGTACAGTACTTCACTGGCATAGCCCGACGTGTACGCCTTCCGGATGGCTCGGAGATGATCGCAACCGCCAAGTGCAAGTTGGAGTTATTTATTGATGAGAAGGCCTCTGATACGTCGACCACAGTTCTGAGAATGCCGGAGTTTGACATCATTTTGGGCATGACATGGCTGGACTGGCACTTCGCGAGGATCGATTGCGCGGAGAAGCAGATCTATTTGAGACATGGAGACTCTGACGTCATCTTCCAAGGTATTGGCTTCGTGCCTCGCATGATGTCATCTTCCGTCCAGGTTGTAAAAGCCCATATGAAGGGGGACGAGGTCTTCATGATCTGGTTCGAGTTGAAGGAAGAAGCATTTGAATTAAAGGATGTACGGGTTGTACAAGATTTTCCCGAGGTATTTCCTGAGAAGCTACCAGGATTACCTCCGCATAGAGAGGTTGATTTCCAGATTAATCTAGTACTAGGTGCCAAGCCCGTATCCAAGGCTCCGTACAGAATGGCCCCGAAAGAACTCGCGAATTTTAGAGTTCAATTGCAAGAACTGGTGGAGTCAGGGTTCGTTCGCCCCAGTTCATCACCCTAGGGAGCCCCTGTGCTATTCGTGAAGAAGAAGGATGAAACCCTGCGTTTTTGCATAGATTATCACGAACTCAATCGGTTGACGGTGCGGAACACTTATCCGCTACCTCGGATCGACGAGTTGTTCGATCAGCTAGTAGGAGCACATTGGTTCTCAAAATTGGATTTGCTCTCTGGATACTATCAGTTGAGGATACAAGAAGGGGACATTCAGAAAACAGCCTTCAGTTCAAGATATGGTTTGTATGAGTTCACGGTAATGTCGTTTGGGCTCACTAATGCCCCTTCGGCCTTCATGATCCTGATGAACAAGGTGTTTGAACCATATTTGGACATCTTCGTCATTGTTTTCATCGACGACATCTTGGTCTACTCAAAGACGGAGGAGGATCATGTCGAGCACCTGACCTTGGTTTTGAAGAAATTGAAGGAGCACGCCTTGTACGCCAAGTTTAGCAAGTGTGAATTCTGGCTTAAGGAGGTTGCCTTCTTGGGGCATGTGATCAGTGGAGCAGGATTAGCAGTGGATCCAGCAAAGGTGCGAGCCGTGAAGGAGTGGTCGCCTTTGAAGTCGGCGGCCGATGTGAGGAGTTTCCTTGGACTTGTCGGGTACTACCGCAAGTTCGTGAAAGGATTTTCCAAGATTGTCCTTCCTCTTACCTCCTTGACGAAGAAGGGTGTGCCATTTGAGTGGACACCACAACGTGAAGCGGCGTTCAAAGAGCTGAAGGATAGGCTTTCTCCGCCCCCATCCTTGCACTTCCATCTGGGAAGGAAGGATTTCAGGTTTACACTGACGCATCGTATCAAGGAATGGGAGCGGTACTGATGCAGCACGTGCACGTGATCGCATATGCTTCAAGACAGTTAAAGAAACATGAAATTAAATAGTCGGTCCATGATTTGGAGTTGGGAGCAGTGGTGTTCGCTTTGAAGGTCCGGAGGCATTATCTATATGGCGTCCACTGCGAGATCTTTTCCGATCACAAAAACTTGAAGTATGTCCACACACAGAAGGAGTTGAACCTGAGACAACGGCGGTGGTTGGAATTTCTATGCGACTATGAGTTCACCATGAACTACCACCCCGGGAAAGCGAACTTGGTAGCCGATGCACTGAGTAGAAAAGTGTCAGGCTCTAGCCCAGAGTCTCGGTTGATGAGTATGGAGTTGGCTCGAATGATTGAGGAGATGGATATTACTTTGGTATTCAAGGCTCCTTCGGTAGAGTATGCAGAGTTTTTGGCAAGCATGAGCATAGTTTGTGATATCTGGGACCGGATTCGGGTGGAGCAAGGCATGGATGCGGCCTTGGCCCCGGCAATCAAGGCAATTGAAGATGGGACCACCGATGAGTACACACTAAAGGACGGCCTCGTTTATTTTTGTGGTCGGCTCTATATTCCCAAGGGCGGCAAAATCCGGGAGGATATCTTGAGAGAGGCACATTCCTCTCAATATTCAGTGCACCTGGGTATTGCTAAGATGTACGCCGGTTTGCGGAAGACCATGTGTTGGCCGGGAATGAAGAAGGATGTCTGGTATTATGTTACGCATTGCGAAGCCTGTCAAAGAGTAAAGGCTGAATGCAGGAGTCCCGGTGGTTTGTTGCAGTCATTGGCCATACCCGAATGGAAGTTCGAGGATATCTCCATGGACTTTGTCCATGGGCTACCTCGTTCCCGCTCCGGGAATGATTCAGTGTGGGTTATTGTCGATTGACGGACAAAGGTGGCCCGGTTCATTCCAATGAAGAAGGAAGCACACGTGGATGTTTTGGTACGCCTTTTTGTGGAGCAATTTGTACGGTATCATGGCGTGCCCAAGACAATTGTTTCGGATTGGGATGGTCGGTGTACATCCAATGAGTGGAAGGCGGTACAGGCGTATTTGGGCTCGCGCCTAACCTTTAGTACTGCATTTCACCCTCAGACGGACGGGCAGTCTGAAAGGACCATTAGGACATTGGAGAATCTGCTGAGATTATGTGTGTTGGACAGAGGAGAGCCGTGGGAAAGGCTCTTGCCCCTAGTGGAATTTTCCTACAATAATAGCCATCAGGCGAGCATCGGTATGGCGCCCATGAAGCCCTTTACGGAAGGTGCAGGACCCCCTTATCTTGGGTGCAGGATGAAGATCCGAAGGCATTGGGAAATGAATATATAGATGATACTGATGCGGCGGTCAGATTGATACGGGATCGCATGTTGGAGGCTCAAAGTCGACAGGCGAAATATTACAATAAAAAGCACCGGATGGTGGAGTTCCAAGTGGGCGATAAAGTGTTCCTCAAGATTCGGCCGATGCATGGAGTGTCGCGGGTGCGTGGGGTGAAAACGCTCAACCCAAGGTATGTTGGGCCTTATACTATACTAGAAAGGATTGGCCCGTTGGCCTATCGGTTGGAGTTGCCACCATAACTAGAGAATCTCCACGATGTGTTCCATATGTCGTCGCTTCGAAAAGCACTGTTGCGGCCCGACCAATATATTCCCACTACTGATGGTGCAGTGGCGTCAGATAGGTCTGTGCGACTAGAGCTGGTGCGGATTGTTGACAGTGAGACAAGAACTTTGCACCGCAAAAGTGTACCCTTGGTGAAGGTGCTATGGTCTAATCATGGGAAGGAGGAGTACACATGGGAGCCATTGGATTTGATGCAGCAATGCTACCCGGTGTTGTTTGCTCAAGGTAATTTTATTTAAAAGCATATGTTAATTTTTGGTTATGCTTTTCTCCCCATAGCCTAAGCCTGATTTCGGGGATGAAATCTTTTATTTTGTTTATAGGATTTGTAACGTCCCGAATCGCTCTAGGCCCCTAGTGTGTGTTTTTGAGTCAGGAGGGTTGACTCGAGTGCTGGGACGTGCAGGGAATTGTACTGCACTTGAGGAGGAGTAGAGAAATCAGTGTTGTGAGGGGACATGGGTAGAGACACGGGCGTGTCCCTACCCGTGTGCGTGTGTGCGTCGAGCTGAACTCGACGAGGCATGTCGAGATCGGCGAGCTGTGTCGGCACCATGTGACACAGGTAGCGACACGGGCGTGTCCCTACCCGTGTGTGTCGAGTTACACTCGATAGGGCATGTCGAGACTGACGAGCTGTGTCCACACCATATGACACGGGTAGCGACACGGGCATGTCCTGACCCGTGTGTGTCGAGTTACACTCGACAGGGCGTGTCGAGACTGTCGAGCTGTGTCGACACCATGTGACACGGGTAGCGACACGGGCGTGTACCTACCCGTGTGTGTCGAGTTACACTCGACGAGTGGTGTCGAGATCGATGAACTCCGTGTCGAGATCGACGAATTATATGACATGGGTAGCGACACGGGCGTGTCTCTACCCGTGTTCCGTGTGTGTCGAGTTGAGTTCGTCGAGATGCAACTCGAGAAGGACACGACCAAGGGCACGGCCAGGGCATATGACCATGTCATATGGACACAGGTCGGGACACGGGCGTGTCCCTACCCATGTCAACTATTGAACCGACATGGAAACTGTCGTTGCCGTTTCGCTCAAGCAGGACACGGGTATGGACACGGGCGTGTCCCTACCCATGTCACTTTTTTATATATAAGGGGGAGAGAAAACCCTACCCATTTTCATGCTCATTTCATCCCCTATTTCTTGTGAGAACTCCTGGTGAGAGGGAAAACTGCTGGAGGAAGTTCTACCGGAGAAAATCCGCCATCACCGTGTAGGAGAAGATGCCGCCAAGGAGAACTACGCGATCCATGGCCGGAAATGGTGGTATCGCTGGAATCGATGTGAGTTTCCTACCCTATCCCTTGGTGTTAGATCTATAGTTATTTTCCTATGAGAGACATCGGCTCAAGGGAGTCTTGATGGAAAGAAGAAGTCTTCTAGGATTGGCCATGTTAGGACTTGTGTTCTAAATTTTAGATCTCTTCAACCACTCTCTTCTTCTATGTGATGATGGGTGATGGTTTTGTGAAGAGTATTGGCCTCATGAGGTTGAATAAGGGTGGAGGAAATTCTGAAATGATTTGAGAAGATCGCCTTGGGGAGGAAGATGAACCGATGCCGTTCTTTCCGCCTTAAGATGCGTGTAGAATCTGTATTCTGCACGCAGCAAACTTCGTGGCCATTTTTAACTGTGATATGGCCAGATTTGGGCTTTCGGCTAAACACAAAAGTTGAAGCCGTTGAAAATACTTTTCCAACGAATGGTTGCACGACTTCTGGATAAGTCTGTAGCCACGGGAAAGTCTAAACGAAAATGGTGTTCGATAAATCTTGCATGCAGAAATTGTGTTCTGTATGCAGCGGGCTTCAAGTCCGATTTCAAATAGGATAATTTAAAATCTGGGTTGAGGTCTGAATACGAGAGTTGTAGACCACGGAAAGACCTTTCCATCGTGGGGTTACACGTCTTCACTAGATTCCTATAGATTCGGGAATCTCCGGTCGAAGTTGCTGTCCAGATTCAACCTGCACCTAAATTCTGGGCTTTAATAGAAGATGGATTTGGATTCGGTGGAATTAATATTGCAAGATACTTGACTTGGATGAACCCTTATGATTAATCATTTGTTGCATGATTGATGTAGCTTACTAATCAGATTTCATATTATCAAATTGTGAAGCAATCTTATTTAAACGAATTGAATTGGTAGGAATTCAAAGATTGATAATTGTGCACTTCATGTTTATATTATGACATTATCAAATGGAAAGTGTGATAGATCTACATATGCGCATCATGTTTATATTACATTGTAATCATTTGGAAAGTCATATGGATGAATAGATTATGGCCATGGGTATGTTTGATTAATGAATAAGTCTAGTTGTCCAATACTTAGAGCGTTGTCTCCCTACGTGTAGTATTGTGAAGGGATGTAAGTGCGGTGTTGACCGTCACTTGTTTTGGTTGTGTTGAGACAAGGTATGGATGGATGGTTGGGTTGTGTCCTCGTGCTTACTTCCGAGGCCCCTTCCATGTTATGTTGATGTGGTATTTGCATGTGGTGTGAGTCGACACGCGGTGTCGTAATCCCGGGTTAAGGATAGTGTGGCAGGTCTACGGGCTCGCCAGTCGTCACACCGACGGGAGTTGGCAGTTAGACTTGGTCGGTTTGGGCTGTGTCCTCGGTGTTCATGTCCCGAGGCCCCTCCGGCCATGTGAATGGTTGGGCTGTGTCCTCGTGCTTTCTTCCGAGGCCTCTTCCGGGTCACGCAAGGCCAGTTCGGGCTATGTTCTTGGTGCACATCTACCCAAGACCCCGCTGGGCCATAGTACGCATGGGCTCCGTTGTTGTGTTCTTAGCGTTGAGGCGTACGGAGGACTAGGTGAAGTAGTGTGGATGCCCGCCTATTAGTAAAAGTGTCTGTTCTACTGTCACCGCCTGGCCACGTTGGCTGATGCCTGAGATGTTAGCTACCTGCTCGAAAAGTGGGAACTATAGTCTGTGTCGATATAGCAATTACATGGGTGTGCATGGGTGATTCATGGCATAACATTCATAGCATTTCATAACATTGCACAACAAGATCCTCATCGTATAAGTTTGTATGGGCACTCCTATACGATGAGTTACTTTATGTAACCTGATCCTTAACTTATAAGTTTTTATGGGCATTCTTATAAGTTAAGTTACTTTTCTGCTGTTATTTATACTTGACAGTTTAGTGTATCTCTTATATAACTGCTGATTAAGATACTGTTACTCTTACACTATTGCCACCTGCTTGTACCTGTTATACTTGTATGTATATTGTACTCTTGTTCCTTCTCTTCGCCCGGTGCCGAGGAGTCGCCGGGGGAGCGGATGTGAAACCACATAGTCGTTTAGACTAACGGTTGCTACGTCTTCTTTTTTAGGAGGTCACGCCGCAGGTAGAGCAGCCGTAGACTACGCAGCATGACAGCCAGGCCAGGACGATAGGGTCTGAAGTGACGATGCCGTCGATACCGTCGGTTACGGATGTTACTATTTGATACTCTGATGTAGCCCGTTTGGGCAATGTTTAGTTGTACTCTGATATATTGTAGAAGCTGTTTTAGCTTCTATTTATTGATGTTTTGGACATTTATACTTAGTGTGGATTTTGACTTCTTTTGCTTATATATTTGGTTGGGTTGGTATTTATATTGATATTGTTGTAGCCGGCAGAATAGGCGTCTTGTGGTACAGGTTAGCCTGTGTGCTAATGCTACCGCAAGGCGGCTCTTCCGGGCATAAGACTCCCCCTTCGTGCCATGTTTTGGGATCCGGTAGGGGGGGGGGGTCTTACAAAGTATGCATGTGAGAATTTCGGCAGCAAAAAGCTAGGGTCAGCAACCTGGGCATCAAAATGAAATGGTAGTTTGGTGAGACAAAAGGGGTCCCACGATAAATTACATTCTATTTATTCTCGTGGCTAGAATTAATTTTCCCCACAAAATTTCAAGAAAATCGGAACTCGGTTGTAAAAGAGGGGTGCTTATTCTGATTGGGCCCCGTTCCTAAATCTTCCTACTGGTGTAAGGTCGCGTTGCCATGTGGAGCTATCAATGGATAAGATTTAGGCTCCGTTTGGGGGGACTTATTTTCACCGGTCAAGCGGTTATGGCCGCATGAACCGGACCTTAATTACGGTCCAGTTCATGGGGTCGTAACCGCTTGATCGGTGAAAATAAGGCTTCGTTTGGTTCGGCATTTACGGGCTGTGTTTGAAGCAAATGCTTCCCCAAGACAACAAAACAAATGAATCGTCGGCCCCGTTTGCTCCGTCTCCTACCGCCAGATAAAGGAAAAGCCCGGAAAAGCTCTATTTCGGTCAGCGGCCTCCCTCCTCCAGTTCGAACTCGCCGTCTGGACCCGCCGACTCGTTCCGTCCCCGCTGAATCAAACAAAGCCTAAGGCTCAGTTTGGCCCAGCATTTTTGCTCCTGTGAGGTTCCGTTTGGGGGGGGGACTTGGACTATATTTGGTTCGGCGGTGGCATGTGCATCCGGTGGGTCAAAACACCACTTTGAAACCGGAGGGGAGAGGTGGGGGTCAAAACGGATCGGACCTGGGCCATTTCCTCCTTACTGCGGGTGCAAACACCGCCGACGGCCGTTTGTTTACCCTCCATCCGGCGCCGTTTGCTGTTTGCTCCAAACGGAGGTGGCGAAATGCCAAACCAAAAGAAGCGTAAGTTCTTAAATGGAGCCTTAGAGAAAGGAAAAAAGGGACGGTGTTATTGACAAACTGACTTACGCTAATTGCAGCCCATTGTTAACGGTTGATCGCAAAAATTTAATCTCAGACCATTATGTCAATGGCAGCCAAGAAAAAAATAAAATAAAATCATAACTTGCTATGTTATATAATATTATTAATAAAATTAGACCTTCTAACTTATCTAAAAAATGAAAAAATGTCATATATATGGTTGTACATGCAGATTAATTAGTCAAAAAATTGAATTAAAAGAGCTACATATATTCCTCTATTCAAGAGCTCCTTTCTTTCACCATCATCTAAATGCCCAAAAAATTGCACAACATGCTCACATTTTCCAAACAACTCCAAAACCTGCATAACCTGTAACATAAATTTGAAACATCAATAAAAAGAGAACAATATCATCATTCAAAATTTTGAGAAATATATAGTTATCGTAAGCACCTCAAGAAGCTTCATTTCTTCTAAGGATAATGCAATACTTGTCAACCTCCAAAACAAAATCATCTAAGACTACAAAAATTAGAAATTAAAATCTTCTGATTTACAAAACTACGTAAATAATTAGAATTATGTAACATGTATCAAACCGTCAAATCAATTTCCTAGCAATCTCTTGATGCTATTGAAACACGACCAAGCAATTCAGAATACAAGAAACTCTTAAACTCGTTGTTTACCTAAATGACGCTTTGTTCAAAAGATCTTTTAATCTCTGTGTTGTAAATTAATCATGTGATCAAAGGTCTTCCATATGGTGGATAGGTTGTCAATTGACAATTCAAGAAACCTCTTTAAATGATTATGACCACTTTCGACCCGATTTGTGGTTGTAGTGTCCAAATGCAAGAACTGATCAACCCAGACAAAAACAAAGTAATCTCTATATGGTGTGATCCATGTATTAATAATGTATGAGCATACATCAACATATTTTTCTGAATCAACATTTCTAATAGATTGCAACACAGAAGTGAAATCAGTATCAGTTGGTGAATCAACTAGTCGCTGTCATTCAAGTAAAAATACTTCCAATTATTTTCCTTTTTGAAAATATTTTTTGCAGTGCGCTAGAATGTTTCGACTTACGTGAACTTTGCATAGAATATTCTTTGCATGGGGAATCACATATTTGATAGCATTCATTAGTGTCACTTCCCTATCCGTCATCAATACTTGTGGTAAAGCATTTACATCAAGGATGGACTTAAAACATTCAAGTGCCGTAACATAACTATCTTGAAGATCATTAGAAATAAATACAAAAGCATCATAAAAACACATATTTGTTATTGTGAACTCACGATAAAAAGTAAAGACAAACGATGTCTGTTTGTTTTGTAGGTGCAATTCATTAAAAATACCGTCAGAAACATTTGGCTTAACGGAACTGAGGTTGGGTGAGCAAAAAGAGACTCTCTAGATGATTACATACATCTCTTCCACAATTTTCTGCCACTTTGAGGTGTACAAGAAACGGCTGAAATCTGAGAGAATCCAGTTAGTGTCATTGGCTCTTCCTCCATAGAAAACCATAAAAAAATACAACATTTATTTTCATTTGAGACAAAACAAAAAATCCCTAAAAAATCCATCCCTACATATGGAGAAAAGTAGCCCCGAACCTGCGATAGAGGAAGGCGGAAGCGACAGAGGCAAGTACCGCTGGTTGGCGTCAACGCCAGAAGGAAGTCCGGCAGAGCATGCATGGGGTGGCAGCGTCGACCTGGAGCGGGAAGGCAGCGGTGTCGACCTGGAGCGGGAAGGCAACGACGATGACCTGGAGCGGGAAGGCGGCGACGCCGACCTGGAGCGAGAAGGCGATGGCGGTGACCGGGAGCCGGAAGGCGGCGACGGCGACCTGGAGTGGGAAGGCGAAGGCGGCGACCTGGATCAAGAAGGAGATGCGTGATCAGAGTCGAGGATGAACATCCCGTTATCGGCTTGAGGGATCAGGATTTTAGGGTTGTTGGGCTGCCTTTAGGTTATAAAATAGAGAAAGAATTTAGAGAGATTTGAAAAAAAGTATGATTTGTCAATATCTAAACATCATTTGCCAATAAAATTAGGGCGTTATTACGTGCACACCACTTTTGGCTATGCGCACACCAAATTCTTAAAATAAAGGGCGACGCTACGTGCACACCACTTTTGGCTATGTGCTGATGGCGTGCCCCCTCCTCCACCATTTGAAGACGATGCTGACGATGCTGATGATGATCCGGTTGATAAGGCAATACAACTCAAGGATGTGAGGCGGCACGATGACGCTAACGGAAGGCTACGCTACAACCTCCGCCCGCGGCGCGCTGCAGCCACTACAAAGAATTAGTCTTATTTATTTCCTTTTCTTGCACTCTATTTTATATTGTTAATATAAAATTATACTATATTTATGTGATAATTTTATATTCATTGCATGTTTGTTATTTTTCATTTTGAACAATTTTAATGTTGGTGTGCATTTAGCCATTCGGATGGATGAGATTACATCTCCATCATGAAGGGTTAAGGCTTGTTTGTAACTCCTATATAAGGAGGCTTTCTTATGAGATCATTAGACAAAGATTGAAACCTAATTGCCCCCTTGAAAATTTCGGCCAAGAGGAAAACCTCTCCTAGCCGCCGCCCCCTTGGTTGTGGTGTGAAGCCGCAGCCCCCCCTTGCTCCCTCCATCCGTTCGGTGCGACTCCGGCGTGGCTTCCTTCAGTGTGACTCCTTGGAAGAAGGTTGCAAACCATTCGGTGTGACGCCGGTGGATCCGTGGAGAGAGTGATTCTCCCACAGTTATCTTGTGTGAAAGCTTTCCGGTTGGGTAATCTCTCCCCCCTCCTTTGTGTGATTCTTCTCTTTAGTTGTGGCGGTTTTCGCAAATCGTTTTCTTCGGAAAGTTAATTTAATCGCTGCAAGTTTTGGATCGAAATCGCCGTTGCTAGGCTTTTTATTTCCGGATCGGGTGGATCCTATTTGCCTGAGCGGATCTTGGCCTATAACATTGGTCTTGTTCTCAAAAAGGAGTGGCAACCTTTGTGTTTTCTTGGGGAATATTCCGACTCAAATTTCCGATCGTCGTTTTCGAGTCGACCATTCCTCCTTTGTGATTTGTGTTGCGTTCTTGCGACGAGAAGCTATTGTGGGCGACAGGTGCTGTGTAGGTGCAGTAGATCTACGACGTGTAGTGCGTAGATAAAATGTTATCTTCATGGAGGTCTCCGATTTCGGACACCCCTACATCAATTTAGTATCAGACGCGGTCGTTTCAACTTTCACGTTGCAAACATCCTCTCTGCGTTCCTTGTTGGTCGATCGGATCTTTAGAAAAACAAAAAAAAAATTTACTGGTCTGCCAATAGCGCTCTAAAATCTGTATTTTTCAGCGAAATGTAAAAAAAAAAAAAATTAACGATCTATGTGTTATTCACATCGGGAAACTATAAAAATATCTTATTTTCAGTATAGCTACAGCCCTAGGAAAAATCACCTTTCCATAATTTTTCTAAACCTGAATGCGTACTAGGCTCGGATCGGAATATTCGACTCCGTCTAGGATGGCTGCGAATGAGCATGGGGATCCCAACACCGAGGCCATAGCAGGGCTGCGTACTGAAATAACAGAGCTTAGGGACATGTTAACACAGATCCTACAAAATCAAGCTAGGCCACCCCCGCCATCCGTTAATGTTGACCGGCCCAACCGGCACCAACATAACTCTGATTCGGATTCTGATGAGGACTCTCCACGAGTGCCCCCTAGAGGACACCGCCCCGAGCGAGACTTTGACATTACTAGGGTCATTAAGATAAATGCCCCCACTTATGATGGCATGGGAGATCCCCAAATCTTCCTTAACTGGACTGTGGATATGGAGTGTTACTTCGAGTGGCACAACCTGACGGATCCCCAAAAGGTCCAAGTTGTCCGGATGAAGTTAACCGGTCGTGCAAAGACGTTTTGGATGAATGAGGAGCGAAGGTTAGGAACCGGACACGGATCCCCCCTTATAGGTTGGCCAGTAATGAAGAACCTGTTGACCGATCAGTACGTTCCCGCGTACCATCGGACACAGATGTTCGATGAGCTTGCCACTCTGCGACAGGGCTCAAACTCGGTAGCTGAATATATGGGTGAACTTAAGGACCGTATGGTGCGATGTGACCTTAGGGAGATCCCCGAAGACACTTTATCTAGATTTCGAAAAGGGCTTCACCCCGATATCCAAAGGAAGCTCTTGCGATATGGGCATACAGACTTGAACACGACTTTCAATGCCGCCTTGGACATTGAAAAACACATAGCCTCTAAGGCTCACTCCCGTTACGCTCATGCGAAGAACAAGTCCACCACTGGGGCATCTTCTTCTACCTACCCTGATAAGGGAATGTTCAAATCCACCGAGTCGAAGTCAATCATGATCACCGCTAGGAACACCAAGAACCCTGCGAGTGAGTGTGTCCCTATAGGGAAGGTTAGCAAGGCTAACACCACTTGTTACTCTTGCGGCATTCAAGGCCACTATGCCTACGAATGCCCAATAAAGACGAAAACCCTAGCCTTATTAGAGCCAACTACCGACCCTGACGATTATGTATACGAGGCTGCAGAGGAGAGTAACCCCGAGAGAGTCCCTAGTGACTTAGTAGACGATCACACCCTGATGGTGATGCGTTGTATCTCGACCACTCCTCGTCCATTAGATGATTGGAAGAGGACGAGCATATTTTCTCTGATTTTTAAGAGTGGGGAGGAGCTTTGCAAGCTGATTGTTGATAGCGGTAGCTGCGTGAATGTCGTATCTGAGAACGTCGTTGCACGTATGTCCTTGAACACAGAACCACACCCGACCCCATATCAGGTCGCTTGGATCAACAAGATCTCTGTACCCGTTACCAAGCGATGCCTGGTCCCACTCCCAATCAAATCCTACATCGATGAGGTGTGGTGTGATGTCCTTCCGATGGACGCTTGTCATGTGTTGTTAGGCCGCCCTTGGCTATACGACCGTGATGTTACACATTTTGGTAAAGCCAACACTTATGAATTCAAATTCAATGGCAAAACCATCACTTTGAAGCCGACCATCCCAAAGGAGCCCGTAGTCTTGGCTAAGGACACCGCTATTCCGGTAGAACGGAAAGCGTTGAATCTAGTTGGTAGAAAAGAGTTTGAGAGAGATCCGTTCTTTGATGGAATTATGTATGCGCTAGTGCTCTTAAGTGCGAAGCCCGATTCTAGCATTTTGGATGAGTTACCTAGTGAGTTACGGGTACTGTTGGAGGAGTATTGGGACGTGTACCCGGATGAGTTGCCGCCCACATTACCCTCGCTTAGGAATATCCAGCATGCGATAGATCTCATCCTGGGGTCTTCCTTGCCAAATCAGCCCCATTATCGACTCCACCCCGCAGCTCACCTGGAGTTGCAGTCTCAGATAGAGGGATTGCTAGCGAAAGGTTTTATTAGGACTAGTATGAGTCCATGTGTTGTACCAGCCCTATTTGCCCCCAAGGATGGTACATGGAGGATGTGCGTTGATAGCCGGGCTATCAACAAAATCACCGTCAAGTATAGGTTCCTCATTCCCCGCCTAGATGATTTGTTGGATGTCTTGTCTGGATCCACCGTATTCTCCAAATTAGATCTCCGGAGCGGCTATCACCAGATTAGGATACGAGAGGGCGACGAGTGGAAGACGACGTTTAAGTTGAAGGATGGTCTGTATGAATGGCTTGTGATGCCCTTTGGGTTGTCCAATGCCCCTAGTAGCTTCTCCCGGATGATGACACATGTCTTTCAGCCATTCATGGGGAAGTTCATTGTCGTCTACTTTGACGATATTCTGATTTATAGCACCTCTACTACCGAGCACATCTCCCACATGAGAGTGATCCTTTCCACCCTGCGGAAGGAGACTTTATTTCTCAATCTTAAGAAATGCACTTTCTATGTCTCGGAGGTAGAGTTCTTAGGCTATATAGTCGGCTCTGAGGGTATTCGAGTTGATCCGGGCAAGGTTCAGGTCATTAAGGACTGGCTCGTGCCAACCACCCTACGTGAGGTGCGTAGTTTCCATGGGTTAGCCACGTTTTATCGTCGTTTCATACGAGACTTCAGTAGTATTATGGCTCCTATCACAGACTGTATGAAGAAGGGAGAGTTTACGTGGACGAAGTCCGCCACCTATGCTTTTGAACGAATAAAGGAGCTTATGACTGAGGCACCTGTCTTACGTCTACCTGACTTTGCTAAAGTCTTTGAGCTCACATATGATGCGTCTGGGGTAGGGACTGGAGGTGTCTTGAGCCAGGAGGGCCATCCCGTTAGTTATTTTAGCAAGAAGTTGTCCGGCCCTAAGCTGAACTATTCCAATTACGATAGGGAATTTTATGCTGTAGTCCGATGTCTACACCATTGGAGGCACTATCTCCTCTCCAAGGAGTTTGTGATCCTCTCCGATCATGAGGCTTTACGCTTCATCAACGGCCAGCATAAGATCAGCCCACGACACGCTAAGTGGGTAGCTTTCTTACAAGGTTACACGTTTAATCTCAAGCACCTTAAGGGAGCGGATAACCGAGTCGCGGACGCCCTTAGTCGTCTTACTCTTTTACTTACCTCTATGGAAGTACATGTTGTTGGATTTGAGCGGATTAAGGATGAGTACGCCACGTGTCCTGACTTTCAGGACTTCTATCTATTTGCCCAGGATAGCTCCCCCACGACAATATCTGCATACGTCATCAAGGACGGTTACCTGTTTAGGAACAGGAAGCTATTTATTCCGCAGTCATCGTTACGACTACATATCATATGGGAGTTGCATAGCGGAGGGTTGAGTGGCCATTTCGGTAGAGATAAGACCATTACGTTAGTCGAGGACAAATTCTATTGGCCAAAACTTAAGGTTATGGTGGGACAGGTAGTGAGTAGCTGCCGCACATGTCAGGTGTCTAAGGGTAGTAAGACCAACGTCGGATTCCCTCCATGCCTTGGGTAGACGTTAGTATGGATTTTGTATTAGGCCTCCCCATTACCCTACGCCGTCACGACTCAATTTTTGTAGTTGTGGATAGGTTTTCAAAGATGGCTTATTTCATCCTGTGCAGTAGGACAAACGATGCGTCTCACGTCGTTAAACTTTATTTTAAAGAAGTCGTTAGTCACCGTGGAGTGCCAAAGACCATAGTATCGGATAGGGACGTAAAATTCACTAGTTATTTTTGGAAGACTTTTTGGATATTAATGGGAACAAAATTATTATTTTCCTTTGCCTATCATCCCCAAACTGATGGGCAGACAGAAGTGGTTAATCGGAGCTTAGGAAATTTGTTACGATGCCTTGTGAGTGATCACAAGAGCACTTGGGATCTCCTCCTTCTCCATGCCCAATTCGCCTACAATAATTCCAAGAATCGGTCTACGGGTCTGTCTCTAAATGAGATTGTCTACGGGTATAAGGCTCCTGTACCGCTTGACTTGGTGCCGTTGTGTAACACCCCGGATCTTTGATTGCGTGCGCATGATGGGCGTTACGTTGGCTTTGACCGTTGTTCGAGCATGGTTTTTCCCGCGGGCTTGCGAGTGGCTGTTTTGGTAGCCAAGTTGCACGATTCCCCAGCAAACCGGAGTCCAAATTGGGGACTCGGTGAGGCCTCTTAGGGAATGTTTGCACTTTTTCGCGCCCGGGTAATGTTGCTCAAAATGAGTTGCTGGTACAGCAAACAAAAAAGGGTAAAAATTTCTTAAGGCAAAAATGGTCTAGGACGACACAAAAACATTTTTCACAACAGGGAAAAATAGTCTTTTTTGTGCGTGACACGCCCCACGACACGGGCGTGTCGGGGCGTGACCCAGGGCGTGTCCAGCTGTGTCGAGTGTCGACACTTTGTGTCGACAAGGTGTCGAGATACGGGCTACACTCCCTAGGTCACGGGCGTGACCGACCCGTCACGGGCGTGTACCCGGCCGTGTACCGTGGGTATAAACTTGGATTTGCCGACTTTCTGCGCCGCTTAAGGTAAACGCCCTGCGTCACGGGCGTGACACAGGGCGTGACCGGCCCGAAAATCGACTTTTTCCAGTTTGTTGTGCCGTTCATTTCCTTGATTCTGCATCTAACGGTCCAGCTCTGTTCTGGAAAAAATAAGGCCGAAACAGAGTTTCTCCTCCTCATTTCAAAGCAAGGGAGAAAGGCACAACCAAGGCAAGAAAAGAGAGGAGCAGCCGTCGCGGCATCGTCTCGGTTCAGGCAAGCGGTGTTCTTCACCCTTGCCAATCTTCTTTCTTGTTTTTGATTGTGCAAAATAGCTAGTTTCTCTTTCAAGTTTCATGAGCTTGTTCTTCTTGTTTGGGTGTTTCCTCACTAGCCTTATGATGCTTTTGACTTTCCCTATGCTCCATGAATATGATTTCTCATGCTTAGTTTTGTTTAGGATGCTTCATGTAGTTCTCTTGTTCATGTGATTCATGTAGCGAAATTGATTCATGTTCATGTAGCCTTTCTAATTAATCAACAACATGTGATTCTTTCTTGT
This sequence comes from Platanthera guangdongensis, assembly GCA_039583875.1. Classification (NCBI taxonomy): domain Eukaryota; kingdom Viridiplantae; phylum Streptophyta; class Magnoliopsida; order Asparagales; family Orchidaceae; genus Platanthera; species Platanthera guangdongensis. Next base: position 116,058,177 of record CM077147.1, on the reverse strand, counting down.
TCCAAACATGTGATTCATGTACTTAAGTGAATCAAACTATATCATGTGATTCTTCTTTGATCAAAAGCATGTGATTCATTTCATGTAATTCAATTCATCAAACTCTACGTTGGCAAGTTGTAGTCATATGTGAGGATGAAGGAAGGGAAAGTGTGTACTTGGGTTATGGTGAGATTTGATTGTGGTGTTACGGTTAGGTTTGTTTATGGTGAGTTTTGCGAGGCGAATGTGAACCATGGCAGAAGCGTGTGTGTGCGGCTTTGGTAAGGGGTGGTGTGGGTTAAGCCTTTGTGGCCACCGAGTTTGGATTTGTGGTGTAGAGCACCATTTTGGCCCCGGTTTGGGCTGGTTTTTATTGGTGCGTTCCACTTTAGGGCTGCCACCAAAAGACCCTTGCTGAACCGCATGTAACCGTTGCTTATGTTTCACTCGTATAGTAGTTTCGTGTACTAAGGATGATGGAATGGGCTTGTGTTTTGCCTTTTGCTCCTGCGGGTTGAGCAGGACTTGATGAAACTTGAACGCACTTGGTGTGTTTGGCATGTGTTTTGGTGTGTTTTCCACTTGGTTTTGTTCACTCATTCTACTTATATGAAACATTTCTACGGGGGTCGGTAAGCCCCTTCATGATATTGTATAATCAAGTTGCTCTTCTTTTTATTGTATCTTCGAGGATTGCTGAGGTATTCTTTCTTGAATGCCTCAAGTGTAGGTTGTATCTGGTTGAGCGGCTAGGTTTGTTGCTGGCGTTTCTTTGGAGCTAGCCGAGCTTACTGAGCAAGGTAGTTCTTTTCTTTATTGTACAGACATACATGTGCCCCAATGGGTTCGTGTCAGCTTGTTGGCGCCCATTGGTGGCTTACTTTACTTGTGATGTATGAATAATAGACTGCTAATGTGACTCATTTGTTGATGTCTTCTTGCTCTTGGGAAGAATTTTTGGTAGGTTGCATTAGGTATTTTGAAGCTAAACCAAACCTAGTATTGTATACATGCATAACATGTTTTAGTTACCAAATACTTATTTTCCAAATGACGTAAACAAAGATGATTTCTTATAATAGTATCAATATAGACTGCATATAGGAGATCGTCATAAATAAACAAAGTATTTCCGCCGCGTACAAATACAGTTTGTGATACCTAAGGCCGAGGGATACGGCCATGAAATCCAAAGGTTTTCTTGCATTTAACTGTTGAATTTCAACTCATAAAGTAAGCGTCAAGGGTTGCCTAAGCGTGTGCAGTTATCCCCTGCACGACGTGGCATCATAACCCGCATTTCCTCAACGAGTACCTCGTAGCAGAGCAAGAGGAACTACGGGTTATGATGCCACGTCGTGCAGGGGATAACTGCACACGCTCAGGCAACCCTTGACGCTTACTCTATGAGTTGAAATCCAACAGTTAAATGCAAGAAAACCTTTGGATTGAATGGTCGTATCCCTCGGCCTTAGGTATCAAAAACTGTATTTGTACGCGGCGGAAAGACTTTGTTTATTTATGACGATCTCCTATATGCAGTCTATAGTGATATTACTATAAGCAATCATCTTTGTTTACGTCATTTGGAAAATACGTGTTTGGTGACCAAAACATGTTATGCATGGATACAATAATAGTTTTGGTTTAGCTTCAAAATACCTAATGCAACCTACTACAAATTCTTCCCAAGAGCAAGAAGACATCATCCAAATGAGTCACATTAGCAGTCTATTATTCATACATCACAAGTAAAGAAAGCCATCAATGGGCGCCAACAAGCTGACACGAACCCATTGGGGCACATGTATGTCTGCACAACAAAGAAAAGAACTACCTCGTAAGAGGCATAAACAAAACGTGAATCAGAGGAATGAATCGAACCTGAGATAACCTGGGGTGACATCTGAGCTTCCTCTGAGGAGATCACATTTAACTTCCCTTTTACTTTGTCCAAACGCGGAGGCGGAGGCAAAGCCTGGAGTGGCATTGGCTGTAGCACGGGCTGGTTTTGTGGGCACCTTGCCTTCAGTAGTCCCAGGTTTGCTTGACAATTGGTCGGGCAAACTTTCTTGTTCGGTTGTAAGCATCATATCATACACACACCGAGGTGCCATCAGTATGTCTTGGCCGACGCACACACACTACACTCATGGCATGACAAGAAGTATACGGGGCATATTATGTAGTATGGGATGCATAATATGTGGTTGTATATGGATCCACCATAGGGGCAACATGTGCGGGTTATGTAGTATGGGATGCATAACCTTACCACATGGATGCGACTAGCACGTTTTCTTTTCTTCGTTGCATGCAATGCTATGTAGTATGGGATGCATAGCATTGTGATGCGTACGACCGCTCATGGCATGCATTAAGGCCTTTTTCTAGATTGCATCGCACAGCACGCATAACATAACATTGCATGAGCACAACGTGCCAATCTAAAGATGTACATGATGACACCTGTACACTCATGGTTTTGGGTCAAAGAAAGTCATGCATTCATCGGTTAGGCACAAGTTAGTGGGATGCCGTTGAGTCATCTTTAGGCTAGGCATACCATCATTCTCAAACTCCCAGAGCAAGTTAGCAGTTGATATTCATATGTAGATATGTATGGTCTGTACATAGTCGTTGTGTGTTTTGTTGGGTTTGAGCTTGACAAGAGTGAACGTGGTTATAGGATGTCGAAGCGTCCAGTGACAAGGCAAACTCCCCAATCCGAAGGCGAGTCTTCGGGCGCGCAGAATAATGCCCTGATGGATAGTCTACGCCAAAGTAATGAGGCTTTGACGAGGCAGGTGCAGGAAGTTCAGTCCCAGCTCCAAGCTATGTCCTCAGCGATGTCTGGGCTGGCACCAAGAGGGAAAGAGATGAAAGTCCACTTAGTGTCGGCTATGTGCACCTATGGGGGGGGGGAATAGGTGACGTGTGGTTCTTTTGCGGAATTTACAGATGTACCTGCACAATAAAAACAACAAACACAGCACACAGAAAACACAGCAAATTTATAGTGGTTCCCCGACTTGGGTACATCCACTTTCCCCCTTCGACCTATCTCCCCAACAAGGGACGACTCGGTCACTTCACCAACGGGATTGAAATCCAATCCCTGAACTAACGGAAGGAGCCCTTCCACACGTGAAAGTCAACACTCCCACAAACTGGGTTGCACCCAACCCTTACAACACGGAACAAAAGTTCCTTTACAACAAAAGTAAATATGGAATGTATATGAAATACAAACTTCTTTCGGAGACTACGGTGTTCCTCTTCGTTCGACGACGTGTTCTCGAGGTCGATGAGGAGTATACAACCTTGGTCTCTCTTGGAGAGGATCTCCCGAAACCGGCGGCGGCAATCCGAGCGGAGGCTTGGTTCGGAGTTGGCGGCGACGAAGGTGCGCTGCTGCAGTGCTTTGAGATCCAAACTTCTTTGCGAAGCAAACTAGGTCTACCAACGGTCACTCTAGGATCGGTCGTCTCGATCGATTCGGACGGGGAAGTTTTCCCGGTCAATAAATCGAGAGACAAGAGATCTCTGGATAGACACGTGAGACGCAAGCTTTGCTAAGCTTCTGTCGCCGGAGATCGGGAAGGAGAACGATCGGCAGCGGCGACGTATTAGCCCGAGCGCGACGGCGGCGGCGGAGAAGAGAGATCGCGCTTTTAGGGTTTTGTGCTCGGGTTTTCTCGTGATTTCTGATCAAAAAATACCTGTGTATAAATACTGTAGGATTCTCAAATATGACCGTTTGTGGGACCCACAAATGAAATCCCCAAAATCCGGTTCAAACAAATCCAGAAGCAGAATCCGGTTCAGCAGCATTCTGAGAAAACGCCAAGTAAAAATCGGCGAGAATCGCAGACGATTCTCGACGAATCGGCGAGAATCACCAAGTGATTCTCGACGATTCGTCGAGAATCGTTTGTGATTCTCGTCGAATCACTTGTTGATTCTCAACGAATTTTACTTTGTACTCATGGGCTGCTAGACCACTGGTTCGGCGGGAATTACAAGTGATTCTCGCCGAATCTTACTTGGCACCATTTTGAGATGGCCAGAAGGAGTCGGCGAGAATCACTGACGATTCTCGACGATTCGACGAGAATCACTTAGTGATTCTCGCCGATTCGGCGAGAATCACTTGGTGATTCTCGTCGAATTTGCCTTGGACGATTTTTCGTCTTCCACCTAGGAGCTGCTCCTTGATCCTCCATGCTCCTTGTCTTCTCTTGCTTATGAGCGGCCCTGTACTTGAAAGTAAGTGCACTCCAATAGAGAGAGTACACATAGGCCAACACACTGATCTGCTCAACGAGGGATTACGTCGTGCAGACCCGTGTATATTGACCTACTGCACCCTGACATTGGTGTGCACTTAGCGTGGAGAAACTGCAAGTACACCTTGAAAAAGTTTATCAAATACATAGTCTATTGACCTTAGCATGTCCAGGGGCTTCTTCAAATCAGGTACATTGTGGATACAATACCCAACAATCTCCCCCTATTTGAAGAAGCCTAAACCCTACAAGCTAAGGTGAATAGAGCAAATGAAAAGGAAAGCAACTGAAAGCCATAAACTTAACATCATTAAGTGGAGACATCCCTTACCAATACCGAGTGCTTGGGAGCAAGCTGGAGCCACCTTAGCCTTGACCCCGAGAGGGTTATCTCCCCCTTTTCGGCTTCGGTAAATCGGGGGTCAGTAACCTTTGGCCCTTAGCTCCCCCTCAGTTCTTGCAGCTGTACTCACGCTGGAGTTCCCGGCTCCCCCTCAGCTTATGCCTCTGTAGTCTTCATTCTTCATAATTGAGCATCTCCAATTCTGTCTTGAAAAGATTGAACTTTGCCTCGTCTAGGGGCTTTGTGAATATATCAGCAATCTGCTTGTCCGTGGGGACATAACAGAGAGAGATATCCTTGTTCTCCACGTGCTCCCGAATGAAGTGGTAGCGTACTTCAATATGCTTCGTTCTGCTGTGCGACACCGGATTGTTGGCAATGGCAATTGCACTGGAGGAATCGCAGTACATTGGAACTTCCTTGAACTGAAGGTTGTAGTCGGCCAACTGATTTCGGATCCAAAGGAGTTGTGCGCAACAGCTTCCTGCTGAGATATACTCTGACTCGGCTGTGGAGGTTGCAACACAATTTTGTTTCTTGCTGTTCCATGAGATAAGCCTCCTGCCGAGGAATTGACACGTCCCGGAGGTGCTTTTCCTGTCATCCCTGCTCCCTGCAAAATCAGCATCTGAAAAACCTATTAGCTCGACATCATTGTTCCTCGGGTACCACAAGCCAAGATTAGGAGTACCTTTAAGGTATCTTAGAATTCGCTTTGCAGCGACATAGTGAGATTCCTTAGTGTTCACCTGATATCGGGCACATACGCATGTGGAGAACATAATATCCGGTCTACTGGCAGTAAGGTAGAGCAGGGATCCAATGATGCTTCTGTATTTGGTTTCATCGAAAGGTTTACCTTTCTCATCCTTATCCAGAGACATGGTGGATCCCATTGGAGTCCTCATAGAGGTTTCACTCTCCATACCGAATTTCTTAAGGAGTTCATTTGTGAACTTCGTCTGAGAGATGAAGATTCCATCCTCAGACTGTTTCACTTGAAGGCCTAAGAAATACTTGAGCTCTCCCATACTGCTCATTTCAAACTTTCCTTGCATGAGTTTAGAAAACTTTTTGCAAAGATTGTTGTCTGTTGAGCCGAATATTATGTCATCGACATAGATTTGCACCAGCAAAATCTTGCCTTTGACTTCCCGGAGAAACAATGTTTTATCTATTTTACCTCTGGAGAACTTGTTCTCAAGAAGAAAACTAGATAAAGTCTCATACCAAGCTCGTGGAGCTTGTTTCAACCCATATAAAGCCTTATTAAGAAAATAAACGTGATTGGGATAAGTAGGGTCGACAAAACCTGGGGGTTGAGCGACGTATACTTCCTCTTTCAGGTCTCCGTTCAGGAATGCCGATTTCACATCCATTTGGTAGACAGTGAATCCTTTGTGTGAAGCATATGCCAGGAACAACCGGATTGCCTCGAGCCTTGCGACTGGTGCGAAGGTTTGGTCGAAGTCAATCCCTTCCTCCTGTCTGTAACCTTGAGCCACCAGCCTGGCCTTGTTCTTTATGATGACACCATGTTCATCCAGCTTGTTTCTGAAAATCCACTTCGTGCCAATGACATTCTGCTTGTATGGTCTGGGAACCAGCGTCCAAACCTTGCAACGTTCGAATTGATGTAGTTCCTCTTGCATGGCCAGAATCCATGCCGCATCCTTGTTCGCCTCGTCGAACTTCTTTGGCTCTACCTGTGACAGGAAGCTGAGATGCAATACTTCGTTAGTTGTACCTCTTCGAGTTCTGACGCCTACACGAGGATCTCCGATGATCTGTTCTCTAGGATGATCCCTCACGTGACGGAGCTCTAGAAGTCTGGCGTCTGGAGCTTCAGCTACTTCTTGTGCTTCTCTTTCTTCTAAAAGATTTGTTCCATCTTGATCTTCAACATTTTCAGTTGACGTGGAGGTGGAAACTTTGATGTACTTGGGTGCGTCATCTTTAGGGGTCTCATCCAGATTCAGCTGGTCAAGTCTAGCACCTGCATCTTCAAGAAGACTACTGGAAGAATTGCAGTTAAGCAAACTTCCTTCATCAATACAACATTTATTGATTCTTCTACCACTAGGGTTTTCTTATTGAAGACCCTATATGCCCGACTATGGGAAATATAGCCCATGAATATGCCTTCGAAGCATTTTTCACCGAATTTAGTACGCGGGTACTTCCCATTATTCAGTACATAGCATCTGCAACCAAAAATCCTCAAGTAGGACATGGTTGGTTTCCTGCCTTTCAGTAGCTCGTAGGGCGTCTTACGATGATGTTTGTTGATCAAAGCTCGGTTTTGTACATGATATGTCGTATTGACACCCTCTGCCCAGAAGTATTCCGGGAGAGAAGCATCTTTCAACATGGTCGTGCAGGCTTCAATGAGTGTTCTATTTCTCCTCTCCGCAACTCCATTTTGCTGAGGAGTGCGCGGGGAGGAAAACTCATGAAAGATACCTTGTTCTTCACAAAATTCTGTCATAGCACCAGACTCGAATTCTGTTCCATGGTCACTTCGGATTTTGACCACGGAGCAGTTAAATTCGTTCTGAACCTGCTTGACAAAATTAGTGAAGATGTCAAAAGTATCTGACTTTCGTTTCAAAAAGAACACCCATGTAAACCGTGAGTGATCATCAACTATCACTAGCGTATATGACTTGCCTCCCAAGCTATGAACTTGCATTGGGCCAAACAAGTCCATATGTAGCAGGTAAAGACATCGGGAAGAGTCTTTGTCTGCAATGCTCTTAAAGGTAGCCCGTGTCTGTTTGCCCATCTGGCATGCATGACAGGGGCTATCCTTGATGCACTTGATACTGGGAGCATCTCTTACCAAATTCTTAGAAAATAGCATACTAATCGTCTTATAATTAATATGTGTCAGTCTCTTGTGCCAATGTTCGCAAAGAGAAGCACTGCCTGTTGCCACAAGGCATACGGGGGTAGATGAATCTATACTAAGAAAATCTAAGCAGAAGATATTTCTGCTCCTAATGCCTGATAATACCGTCTCAGAGGAGGTACGTGAAATTATCAGACATTTATCCTTGCAGAACTTAACGTCATAACCTTTATCACATAACTGACTTACACTGATCAGGTTATGATTTAACCCTTCAACATAAGCCACGTCGGTGATAGAGATTATACCGTTGGAAATCATACCATAACCTCTGGTGACTCCTCGATCTGACCCTCCAAAGATGACTTTGGGTCCATTTTCGACTGGAGTGTAATCACGCAGCAGGTTTCTTGTCCCGGTCATATGCCGGGAGCATCCACTGTCCAAATACCAGATTGGCGTTTTGGTGGCCTTTGGACATTCCTGCAAAACAAAATTAATTTGCCTTAGGAACCCAATCGAACTTGGGTCCTAGATTCCTGGTTAGCACACTCCCCCTCGGTTGGTTAACCCTACGAGTGGTCGGTCTCGCATTGTTAACATGGGGAGTCTCGTAGTTCCTTGGATTAAACCAACAATCCACGGCAAAGTGACCGACTCTGCCACAGCACCAACAGTCGAACCTGTTGTATCTCTTCCGAGGCTCCTGCCTTACCCTGGGAACAACGGGTACAGCTGGGGCCTTGGATCTGGAGGTGGAGGCCTCATGGTGACGGCAGTCACATGACTTTGTCACCTTCTGAATAACAGGCTTGACTTTTGGCGCCTGCTTTCCATTATGGCCGCTAGAGAACGGACCATAACTTCCTATGTGGATCTCCTCATAAGGTGCCTTGAGGGCACTCTCACCAAAGTTCCGGGGGAAGTTCCAACTGTCATACCGGCTATTAGGCTTTGCAACCGAGGGCCGGAAATGATGCCCAAATGTTGACTCAAAGTCATGTTGGTTGCAAGGAAAGCCAGGCTTTCTGAACGCAACAGGACTAAGAGGAGCCTTCCCCTTTTCATCAGCAGAGGCCTTCTTGGCGGCCTTATTCTTCCTCTGGTTCTTGTTCCTCCTAGATGAAGAACCAGATGCCCCAATATGGCCCAAGCCAGCTCCTTTGGCCTGAGCAGAGAAGGTGTCAACGACTGGAAGCACTGTTTTTGGCATAGAGAAGCTCTGTACGATCTTCCTTTCTGCCGCAAGTAGTTCTTCCAATTTGTTGACTTCCTCCTGCTTGAGATCAAGGAGCTTCAAGGACTCTGAGTGCTTTGAAGTTAGGTCAAGGTGCTCCTGTCTGAGAGAGATCAAGCTAGTGACCTCTTCCCTTAGGGATACACACTCACCCTTAAGGAATTTTACTTCCTTCTTCTCAGCCTTCAGTCTCTTGCGGCACTCGTCGAAAGTGTTGAGCAGAAGCTCATACTTTTCGAGGAGTTCAGCTTCGCGGGCCGAAGGGCCATCCTTAGGTTCATCATCCTGAGACTCAGGATCAGAGTCGGAGTCGGAGAGGGGGGTGTGAGCTTTTACCTTCCCAGTAAATGGGGGGCATTCTCCTTCTGAGTCCGAGCGACCCACCAGCCCGAAGTAGGCTTCCTCATCATCACTGGAGTCTGAGGAGTCAGACTCACTTAGTGTCTTTGGTCTTCTAGCGATGTAGCTCCGCTCCTTCTTCTTATCTCTGGAGGATTTGAGCTCCTCTCCTTTCCCTTTATCTCTTTTGCTTTGATGGCAGTCGGCCACGACGTGACCTGGCTTATTGCATCCAAAACAAATGATATCAGAAGAACGATGTTTGTTAGGTTTAGATGCATACCTGTCAGAAGAGTAGTTTTTCTTCTGATGTCTGGAAGAGGAGCCGTCCCTTTTTCTTTGATTCCTCATCTTGAGGAATTTCTTGAACTCTCGAGTGATGAGGGAGAAATCCTCTTCCGACAGTTCTGAGCTGGAGGAGCATGGATCGGAGTCCTCCTCTTCTTCCTTATTTCTGGCACGGTATGACACCGCACCCTTCCCTTTTCTGGAGTGACTGGCTTTTAGGGCCACAGTCTTTTCTTTAGCAGCAGTCTTCTCTGCTTCTTCCTCTGCCTTCCTGGTGTTCAGCTGAAGTTCATAGGACATCAGCTTCCCGAACAGGATTGTGGATCAGTTTCTGCTAGTCTGCCAAATTCTCTGATGGCACAGATCTTTGTGTCCCATTCCTTAGTAAGGGACCTAAGGAATTTGTCATTGAGTTCACCATTGGTGAACACTCTTCCATAGCCCTTGAGGGCGTTGACAATCTTCAGGAAGTTCTCATATGTGACTCCGATCTCTTCCTTAGGCCCTTGCCGGAAGGCCTCATACTTCTGGTTCAGGAGGGATCTCCGATCATCCCTTACTTCATCTGTGCCCTCCATTAGAATGATCAGACACTGCCATATCTCCTGAGCTGTCCTGCAGTTGCTGAAGTTTTGCATCATCGAGTCATCAACTGCACTGACCAGGATGTTTCGTGCCTTCATGTCAAGGCCCACTAGGACCATCTCATCCTTATCCATTTCAGAGAGTGTCTTCGGCACTTTCTTGGTGGGATCAATGGTGGAGGCCTTAGTGGGGACATAAGGTCCCTCCAGCACGATCATGAACAGTCGAGGGTCCACTGCTTCCATGTAGAACCTGATTCTTTCCTTCCAGATAGGAAAGTTGAGTCTGTTGCACACTGGGATCTTGCCGGAGTACTTGAGCCCGTCCATAGTAGATGTATGTCTCCTTGTTGACACTAGTGGCAGGATTCACCTCAAGGTGTTAGCCTTTTTGTTGAGGAACCTGGCTCTGATACCACTTGAAAGTCCACTTAGTGTCGGCTATGTGCACCTATGGGGGGGGGGAATAGGTGACGTGTGGTTCTTTTGCGGAATTTACAGATGTACCTGCACAATAAAAACAACAAACACAGCACACAGAAAACACAGCAAATTTATAGTGGTTCCCCGACTTGGGTACATCCACTTTCCCCCTTCGACCTATCTCCCCAACAAGGGACGACTCGGTCACTTCACCAACGGGATTGAAATCCAATCCCTGAACTAACGGAAGGAGCCCTTCCACACGTGAAAGTCAACACTCCCACAAACTGGGTTGCACCCAACCCTTACAACACGGAACAAAAGTTCCTTTACAACAAAAGTAAATATGGAATGTATATGAAATACAAACTTCTTTCAGAGACTACGGTGTTCCTCTTCGTTCGACGACGTGTTCTCGAGGTCGATGAGGAGTATACAACCTTGGTCTCTCTTGGAGAGGATCTCCCGAAACCGGCGGCGGCAATCCGAGCGGCGGCTTGGTTCGGAGTTGGCGGCGACGAAGGTGCGCTGCTGCAGTGCTTTGAGATCCAAACTTCTTTGCGAAGCAAACTAGGTCTACCAACGGTCACTCTAGGATCGGTCGTCTCGATCGATTCGGACGGGGAAGTTTTCCCGGTCAACAAATCGAGAGACAAGAGATCTCTGGATAGACACATGAGACGCAAGCTTTGCTAAGCTTCTGTCGCCGGAGATCGGGAAGGAGAACGATCGGCAGCGGCGACGTATTAGCCCGAGCGCGACGGCGGCGGCGGAGAAGAGAGATCGCGCTTTTAGGGTTTTGTGCTCGGGTTTTCTCGTGATTTCTGATCAAAAAATACCTGTGTATAAATACTGTAGGATTCTCAAATATGACCGTTTGTGGGACCCACAAATGAAATCCCCAAAATCCGGTTCAAACAAATCCAGAAGCAGAATTCGGTTCAGCAGCATTCTGAGAAAACGCCAAGTAAAAATCGGCGAGAATCGCAGATGATTCTCGACGAATCGGCGAGAATCACCAAGTGATTCTCGACGATTCGTCGAGAATCGTTTGTGATTCTCGTCGAATCACTTGTTGATTCTCAACGAATTTTACTTTGTACTCATGGGCTGCTAGACCACTGGTTCGGCGGGAATTACAAGTGATTCTCGCCGAATCTTACTTGGCACCATTTTGAGATGGCCAGAAGGAGTCGGCGAGAATCACTGACGATTCTCGACGATTCGACGAGAATCACTTAGTGATTCTCGCCGATTCGGCGAGAATCACTTGGTGATTCTCGTCGAATTTGCCTTGGACGATTTTTCGTCTTCCACCTAGGAGCTGCTCCTTGATCCTCCATGCTCCTTGTCTTCTCTTGCTTATGAGCGGCCCTGTACTTGAAAGTAAGTGCACTCCAATAGAGAGAGTACACATAGGCCAACACACTGATCTGCTCAACGAGGGATTACGTCGTGCAGACCCGTGTATATTGACCTACTGCACCCTGACATTGGTGTGCACTTAGCGTGGAGAAACTGCAAGTACACCTTGAAAAAGTTTATCAAATACATAGTCTATTGACCTTAGCATGTCCAGGGGCTTCTTCAAATCAGGTACATTGTGGATACAATACCCAACAAGAGACGGTCCAAGGCCCCACCATTTCTACTCCTTCTGTGGCAGTGATACCTGTTGAAATTTGTGAAGTGGAAGTGGGTGACGGGACAGGCCGCGCGGCCTGTGGCGGACAACCTTGGCGGACTGGGCGGACTGAGGTTTGCGGCCTGGTGAGAAGTCTGGTGGAAGCCGGCTGTGTTCTGAGCGGGTTGTTGCATGGAGTCCGCGGTTTGGTGCGGCCTGGTATTTGCGGATAGAGAGGCTTGCGGACTAGTGCTTTGCTCAGTGGTCGCGGGTGCAAGCTTGTGCTGAAAGGCGGGTTGGCTTTTGTCCGCAGGAAGCTTGCGGACTGATGTATCCGCGGTATTGGTTGTTGCGGACTAAGCTTAGAGCTTGGCTGAGGCCTTGTCGAGCTCTGGTGGCACAGCAGGGAGTTGCTGTGGAGATCGTTGTGGCGGCCTGGTGTTTGGAGTCCGGGAGGAAGCTGCTGCGTTGGACAAGTGCGAGGAGCTCGCAGACTGGTTGCGGTCTGTGCTAGGGTGTTTGGCGGACGAGACTTTGTGTCCGCCATGCTCGCACTGACCCTTGATGGTTTTGGACTTGGTCACACATTGTGCCAAGTTCATGGTGTCCGCCGTATCCGCCAAGTCCGCTGTGACCGGGCGGACTGTTGTTGTTTGCCTTTGGTCGTGGACTTGTGGCGGATTGAGGTGTGAGTCTTGCGGACTTCCTCGGGTTGGTGCGGACAGCCATTGAAGGGGGTTTGCTGTCCTGAAGCAGTTGGAGCTTTGCGGGCTGGTGCCTTGTCCGCTTAGCTTGGGCGGACTGGAGAGGGTTCGTCAATGGTTGCCTTGCTCCTGGCGGTTTCCTTGGTATCCGGCTAAGTCCATGCGGACTCAGCGGACGGTGGTTGTATTCGCGCGGACTGAGGGTGGTGTCGCTATCTCTTGGGCGGTGACCACACTCCTCACCTTGCCTATAAATAGGACCCCCTGGCACATCTACAGCAACCTAAGTAACTTGAGTGAACAGTAAGTTGGGGGGTGCGAAGTGCTGCGGTCTGTGTTTGCTAGTCCGCGCGGATTGTTTCAGGCTGACGGTTTGCTGTGTGCAGGTCGCGCGGATAACTTCAAGGAGCCAGGAGTTTGGCTGTGACTTCGGTCAAGTGCTTGGAAGTGTGCGGTCTCTGCGGACTCATCAGGAGGTCGCTCTGCGGCTTGTCAGTTCTGTTTCAACTTTGCCAGCTTCAATAACCTGTCCGCCGGTTTAAGGCGGGTAGGGGAGTTCCTCAGTTCGGGTTCAGCAGGAGGCGAATAACGGTCTGTCCGCGCGGCCTCGCGGCTTCGGCGGACTCCGTGGTATTCGGCGGATTGCAGCATAGCTTGGGCGAGCTCAGCGGTCTCGGCGGTCTCGGCGACCTCGCGGTCTCGGCGGACTGGAGTGCTGTCCGCCCGGCTTGTTTTTGGTTTCTTTCTGTTTTCAGCTGTAATACTAGCGAAATCATGTCTCGCTATGTATGCCTCGGATTGTAAAGAAGTGAATGCATAAAAAGACCTTCTTGTGCCTCCATTGTTTTGTTGGGTGCAACCTCTAGTCCTTGGGCTTTCCGCAGGTTCAGCGTGCGAACTGGGTAGTTCCGAAGATATTAATTTGGCGTTTGGGCTATCTTGCTGACCACGTTGAGAAAATTTAACATGGTATCAGAGCCAGGTTTCTGAGGTTGCTGAGGTTCAGTTACGTGAGCGGAGGTCAACCAGCGTTGTTAACTTAGTGATTGAGTGGTGATCAACCTGTGTTGTTGCTCGGAGCTGCTGAAGGGTACCAACAGGTGATCGCAATGGAAGGAAGCTTAGCAAGAGGTCTGGGCATTGAACTCTTAACGCCGACTAACTACAAGAAGTGGAAGTCGTGCATGAAGAGTTATCTTCTAGGCGAGGAGCTGTGGGAAGTCGTCGGTGGTGACGACAGACAGGAAGTTACTGCTGCTTTCGGTACTGCTGAGCAGGTGAGGCTCTGGAGAAGAACCAATGTTAAGGCAGAGTTCATTCTGAAGAGAGCTGTCTCTCCGGAACTGTTTGATCACATCATTGGATGTGAGTCGGCTGTTGATATTTGGACAACCATTAATGAGTTGTTCAATAGGAAGAATGTGGCGCGGCTTCAGTTCCTGGAGAATGAGTTGGCCAGGGCAACTCAGGGAGACCTTTCCATCTCCAAGTACTTCTTAAAGATGAAGAGCTTGTGTGCTGAGCTGTCGGCACTGGATCCTGATGAGCCTATCTCTGAGGCAAAGATGAAGAGGCACATTATCCGTGGCTTGCGGAAGGAGTATGTGGCCTTTGTCACATCTGTTCAAGGGTGGGCTACTCAGCCGTCGTTGCTGGAGCTGGAGAATCTGCTTGCCTCGCAGGAGAGCTTAGCAAGGCAGATGGCTGGAGTGAACCTGAATCAAGAAGGCAGCGAAGCTCTCTTCTCAGGCAAGAAGAAGGGATGGGAAGGGAAGAAGAAGAAGAAGGTGCAGGCCGTTGTTGAGAAGGAGGCTTCAACTTCATATCCGCCGGAGAGGAGCAATGCTCCTAAGGACTGGAAGAAGAATCTGAAGTGCTACCGGTGTCATCAGCATGGGCACTTCAAGCGGGACTGCAAGGTCAAACTGCAGCCTGGGCATGCTGCAGGAAAGGAGGAAGCTTGCTCACGAAGTGAAGAAGCAGAATGGGGAGGAGCTTTCATGACGGGCACTTGTGTCCGGGCCTTATCTGCTGAGGACTTCAACAGCGAGTGGATCGTCGACTCCGGGTGTGGTCATCACCTCACCGGAGACAAATCGAAGTTCACCTCCATGCAGGCTTACTCAGGTAATGAAGCTATTATCACTGCTGATAATACTGTTTATGCAGTAGAGAAGGAGGGGGTCGTGTCTTTGGGTAGTGATCAGGGGCCACTCACGTTAAGGAGTGTGTATCACGTGCCGGGCATGAAGAAGAACCTCTTCTCGGTGACCAATGCGGTGGACGCTGGGTATCACGTTCTATTTGGGCCAACAGACATGAGGTTCCTTCGCAATGTATCAGCGGTGAAGGCTGATGTTGCTCATGTAGGGAGGAGGGTGAAGAACTTGTTTGTTCTTTTCACCAGTGTCTATGTTGATAGGATGAGAGCCAATGATAGTGCGGCTATCTGGCATGAGAGGCTGGGGCATGTTGGCATGGACAAGCTGAAGGCAATGGCTAGTAGAAGTCTGGTGAGGGGGTTGCCGATGTTGTCCTCCTTTGGTGATGGGCATGTTTATGCGGGCTGTCAATACGGTAAGGCACATCGCCTTCCGTTTGATAAATCTCAAACAAGGAGCAAGAAACCATTGGAGTGTATTCATGGCGACCTGATGGGACCGACTGTTACTGCCAGCCTTGGTGGAAGCAAATACATGCTTGTCTTGGTTGATGACTACTAAAGGTATACTTGGGTGTACTTCTTAAAGGAGAAGTCGGAAGCCTTCCGTTTGTTCGTGGAGTTCAAGGAGTTGGTAGAAGGCCGGCTTGGCTTGCGGATTAAGAAGTTTAGAACTGATAACGGGGGGGGGGGGGAGTTTGTCTCTTCCGAGTTTTCTAACTTCTGCAGGAAGCACGGGATCCAACGGGAGCTTACTTGTGCTCACACTCCACAACAAAATGGGGTAGCGGAGCGGAAGATCCGTCATTTGACGGAAACCTGCAAATGCTGGCTGCATGCGAAAGATATCCCAAGGTCTTTTTGGGCGGAGGGAATGTCTTGTGCTGCTTATGTTATCAACCGGATGTCACTCAGCCCTATCAACATGAAGACTCCTGTTGAGCTGTTGCTGAAGGAGAAGCCGAGTGTTGGACACCTTAGGGTGTTCGGTTCAACTTGCTACGTGCATGTCCGGATGCTTCACGGACAAAGCTGGATGCGAAGGCAAGGAAACTTGTCTTTGTTGGCTATAATGAGCGGAAGAAGGGATGGAAGTGCATGGACCCTGTGACGAAGAAGTTCGTGGTGTCAAGAGACGTTGTCTTCGACGAGCTGACGTCATATGGAGGTGGCTCGGTGGAGCTAACCGGAAGTAGCAAGGATGATAAAGCACCGGTGGAGGCTGCTGAAGGCCTGGAAGAGGAGCTTGTTGTTTTACCAGCAGCTCCTGTTGCTTCGAACTCCGAGGCTGAGCCTTCTGGCTCAGGAAGCAGGGGGAGCACTGCTCAATGCTTGCCCCAGGTAGGAGTGGAGCTTGAAGAAGCAACGGAAGCCGTGAGCAAGGAGCCGTGTCTTCGGAGATCGAAGAGGGTGGTTAAGCCACCGGCTCGGTACTGTGATGGGAATGCAGTGAGCTTTGTCTCCTGCTTCTTTGCAGGTCCTCTGGATGAGCGAGAGCCTGCAAACTTCAACGAGGCCACTGGAGTGAAGGAGTGGGAAGGTGTCATGAAAGAAGAGATTGATGCTCTGAAGAAGAATGAAACCTGGGACCTTGTGCCCAAGGTTGATGGCATTACTCCGGTTACTTGCAAGTGGGTGTATAAGTTGAAGAAGAAGGCTGATGGGAGCATTGATCGGTTCAAGGCTCGCCGGGTCGCAAGAGGATTCTCACAGCAGTATGGAGAAGACTATGAGGAGACATTCAGTCCAGTTGTAAAGATGACTTCTGTAAGAGTGGTGATCGCCTTGGCTGCTAGTAAGGGATGGAGGTTGTGGCAACTCGATGTGAAGAATGTCTTTCTTTACGAAGAGATTGACAAGGACATCTTCATGGATCAGCCGCTTGGTTTTGTCTCTGAGAAGCATCCGGACTATGTCTGCAAACTCAGGAAGGCTCTCTACGGGTTGAAGCAAGCTCCTAGAGCGTGGTATGGGAAGATTGCAGAGTACCTGCAATTCTGTGGATACTTTGCTTCCAACTCACATTCAAGCTTGTTCGTCAAGAAGAAGGGAGAGCTTCGAGTCTTGGTCCTACTGTATGTGGATGACATGATCATCACAGGAAATTCGGAGGAGGAAGTAGCAAGGCTCAGGGCTGAGCTTGCTATACGCTTCGAGATGAAGGACTTGGGAGAGTTGCATCACTTTCTCGGTCTGGAAGTGGAGAGGAAGAAGTGCGGGGTTCTCATTAGCCAGAAAGGGTATGCTGATCGTATTGTGAAGCGGTTTGGCATGGGCGAAGGGAAGAAGTGCTCTACTCCACTGGAACCTGGGCTAAAGCTTCGACGAGATGAGGGAAGGGTTCTTAATGATCCCTTGGTGTTCAGGGCTCTTGTTGGGAGCTGGATCTATCTGACGATTACAAGGCCGGATATAGCTTATGCTGTTGGCCGAGTAAGTCGATATATGGCCGAACCAAGGAAATCTCATCTGTTGGCGGCAAAAGGGATTCTGAAATATGTCAAGGTGACTTCTGAGATGGGACTCCTCTATGAAAGGGATGCGGAGTTTGCGTTGCTCGGGTACACGGATGCTGACTATGGCGGTGATTCGGATGATCGAAGGTCTACTTCAGGTTATGTGTTCACTTGCGGTTCAGCTAGCATCTCGTGGTGTAGCAAGAAGCAGGACTCGGTGTCGGTTTCAACCACGGAGGCGGAGTATAAGGCTTCGGCCTTGGCTGCTCGGGAAGCCGTTTGGTTGAGGAGGCTTATAGAGGATGTTCATGAAGAAGTGCAAGGGCCTACTTTACTCCGGGGTGACAATGAGAGTGCTCTCAAACTGGTTAACAATCCAGTGTGTCACGCCAGGACCAAGCATATAGAGATTGATCACCACTTCATCAGGGAAAAGGTGTTTGAGGGGTCTCTGCTGGTCGGGCATGTTCGGAGTGAAGATAATCTTGCTGACATCTCCACAAAGCCACTGTCGAAGGGGCCCTTTGAACGCTTGCGCAGCTTGCTGGGCTTGGTCACCACTTCTCACTTCAAGGGGGAGTGTTGAAATTTGTGAAGTGGAAGTGGGTGACGGGACAGGCCGCGCGGCCTGTGGCGGACAGCCTTGGCGGACTGGGCAGACTGGGCGGACTGAGGTTTGCGGCCTGGTGAGAAGTCTGGTGGAAGCCGGCTGTGTTCTGAGCGGGTTGTTGCATGGAGTCCGCGGTTTGGTGCGGCCTGGTATCTGCGGATAGAGAGGCTTGCGGACTGGTGCTTTGCTCAGTGGTCGCGGGTGCAAGCTTGTGCTGAAAGGCGGGTTGGCTTTTGTCCGCGGGAAGCTTGCGGACTGATGTATCCGCGGTATTGGTTGTTGCGGACTAAGCTTAGAGCTTGGCTGAGGCCTTGTCGAGCTCTGGTGGCACAGCAGGGAGTTGCTGTGGAGATCGTTGTGGCGGCCTGGTGTTTGGAGTCCGGGAGGAAGCTGCTGCGTTGGACAAGTGCAAGGAGCTCGCAGACTGGTTGCGGTCTGTGCTAGGGTGTTTGGCGGACGAGACTTTGTGTCCGCCATGCTCGCACTGACCCTTGATGGTTTTGGACTTGGTCACACATTGTGCCAAGTTCATGGTGTCTGCCGTATCCGCCAAGTCCGCTGTGACCGGGCGGACTGTTGCTGTTTGCTTTTGGTCGTGGACTTGTGGCGGATTGAGGTGTGAGTCTTACGGACTTCCTCGGGTTGGTGCGGACAGCCATTGAAGGGGGTTTGCTGTCCTGAAGCAGTTGGAGCTTTGCGGGCTGGTGCCTTGTCCTCTTAGCTTGGGCGGACTGGAGAGGGTTCGTCAATGGTTGTCTTGCTCCTGGCGGTTTCCTTGGTATCCGGCTAAGTCCATGCGGACTCAGCGGACGGTGGTTGTATTCGCGCGGACTGAGGGTGGTGTCACTATCTCTTGGGCGGTGACCACACTCCTCACCTTGCCTATAAATAGGACCCCCCTGGCACATCTACAGCAACCTAAGTAACTTGAGTGAACAGTAAGTTGGGGGTGCGAAGTGCTGCGGTCTGTGTTTGCCAGTCCGCGCGGATTGTTTCAGGCTGACGGTTTGCTGTGTGCAGGTCGCGCGGATAACTTCAAGGAGCCAGGAGTTTGGCTGTGACTTCGGTCAAGTGCTTGGAAGTGTGCGGTCTCTGCGGACTCAGCAGGAGGTTGCTCTGCGGCTTGTCAGTTCTGTTTCAACTTTGCCAGCTTCAATAACCTGTCCGCCGGTTTAAGGCGGGTAGGGGAGTTCCTCAGTTCGGGTTCAGCAGGAGGCGAATAACGGTCTGTCCGCGCGGCCTCGCGGCTTCGGCGGACTCCGTGGTATTCGGCGGATTGCAGCATAGCTTGGGCGAGCTCAGCGGTCTCGGCGGTCTCGGCGACCTCGCGGTCTCGGCGGACTGGAGTGCTGTCCGCCTGGCTTGTTTTTGGTTTCTTTCTGTTTTCAGCTATAATACTAGTGAAATCATGTCTCGCTATGTATGCCTCGGATTGTAAAGAAGTGAATGCATAAAAAGACCTTCTTGTGCCTCAATTATTTTGTTGGGTGCAACCTCTAGTCCTTGGGCTTTCCGCAGGTTCAGCGTGCGAACTGGGTAGTTCCGAAGATATTAATTTGGCGTTTGGGCTATCTTGCTGACCACGTTGAGAAAATTTAACAATACCCCCAGTTATGGTTCCTCCTGCGATGACTTTCATCTCGCAGTTTCAGCGACTTGGACCACTGATTTATGATGGAAAAGCGGACTTTGTGATCTTGGATGATTGGGTGATCACGTTGGAAGAAATGTTTGGTTATTCTGGCATTACTGAGGACCAGAAGGTGATGCTTGCCGCCTATCAACTCAAAGGGTTGGCTAAAGGTTGGTGGTTGCGCGAAAAGGAGAGCTTAGGGGCGGGATGTTCGTGGGAAGCCTTTAAAGACATGTTACGGCGCAAGTTTTTACCATCAGTTGAAAGGGACCGCCTGATGAATGATTTCTTGTACCTGAAGCAGAGGAAACTCACAGTTAGTGAGTATGAAATTGAGTTTAGCAAGTTAAGTCGGTTCGCTCCGAGCTTGGTGACTACGGAAGCTGACCGCGTAAAGAGATTTCTTAGCGGACTCCGCAGCGACGTGCAGCAGTTCGCAAGTGCTTATGGAGCGACGAGTTACACTACTGTGGTGGAGGCTGCGTTGAAGGTTGAAGCTATAGAAAATGCAAAACAAAGAGGACAACTGATGAGGAAGGATAAGAGGAAGCTGATGGGAGGGAAAAGCTCCCACGAATCCGACGTAAGGAAGAAGAACAAGGAGACGTGTAGTTTCTATGGCCGGTCAGGCCACCCATTTGAGAAATGTTTCAAGCGGTTGGGGATGCAAAAGAAGGAGCAGGTGCACGCCATTCAGAGTGCACCAACCAGAGACTTGGAGTGTACAGCTTGTGGGGGAAGAGGTCATGATATGAGCCGCTGCTGGGTCAAAGACAAGGTGTGCTTCCAGTGTGGCAAGCAGGGACATCTGAAGGCAAGGTGCCCACAAAACCAGCCCGTGCTGCAGCCAATGCCACTCCAGGCTTTGCCTCCGCCTCCGCGTTTGGACAAAGGAAAAGGGAAGTTAAATGTGATCTCCTCAGAGGAAGCTCAGATGTCACCCCAGGTTATCTCAGGTTCGGTTCATTCCTCTGGTTCACGTTTTGTTTATGCCTCTTATGCGTAGTTCTTAGTTCCATATGTACCCCTATAGGAAACTTTAAGGTAAAGAACCGTTGGGCGCGTGTTCTCTTTGATTCTGGCGCGACCCATTCATTTGTGGCTCGAACCTTTCTGGATCGGTATCATTTGACACCAGATCGAGTGGGGAATGCCTTTTTGGTGAAGTTCCCTTCCGGTGCTTCTGTGGTGGCAGACTGGGGTCTTCGTGATTGTCCCATTTTGTTGGGCGATTTCTTAGCAAAGGCTGATTTCAAGGTGATCGATTTGGAGGATTTTGACGTCATTCTGGGCATGGACTGGTTATCCCGCTATGACGTCGTCATCCAGTGCAAAGGGAAGCGCTTGGATTTTATCAAGGACAATGGTCAGCCGGGAAGTGTTTATGGTGATTCATGCCAGGATACTCCAGCGATCTCGGCGGTATGTGTTCGGACGTTGTTTGTTTCCGACTGTTTTGCTTGTCTAGTCTCAGTTGTGGGGACTAGTGTTGTTTTGCCGCGTTTGGAGGAGATTCCGGTTGTGCGTGAATTCCCAGATGTTTTTCCTACTGATCTTCCTGGTCTTCCCCCTGATCGTGATGTCGAGTTCGTTATTGATTTGGAACCGGGTACGCGGCCTATTGCGAAAGCGCCGTACAGAATGGCCCCACGTGAGCTATCAGAGTTGCGTCTCCAGCTGAATGACTTATTGGCAAAAGGGTTTATCAGGCCGAGTTCATCACCTTGGGGTGCACCGGTGTTATTTGAGAAGAAGAAAGATGGGTCGATGCGGCTTTGCATCAATTACCGGGAGTTGAACAAGGTGACGATTAAAAACAAGTACCCACTGCCAAGAATTGATGATTTGTTTGATCAACTGCGTGGCAGTTCAGTATTTTCGAAGATTGATCTCCGCTCGGGCTATCATCAGCTCAAGGTCCGGGAGTCTGATATTCCGCGGACTGCATTTCGATCACGACATGGTCATTTTGAATTTCTGGTGATGTCGTTTGGTTTGACCAGCGCACCATCAGCCTTCATGGATATGATGAACAGGGTGTTCAAGGACTACTTGGATAAGTTTGTGGTGGTTTTTATTGATGATGTTCTTATCTACTCCCGCAGTGTTGAGGAGCATGAACAGCATCTGCGATTGGTATTGGCCACTTTGCGAGACCAACGGTTATTCGCCAAGCTAAGCAAATGCGAGTTTTGGTTGCCTCAAGTTGCCTTTCTAGGTTATGTCATTAATCACCATGGAATTTCAGTGGATCCCGAAAAGATTGCTGCAGTCATGTAGTGGAGAAGATCGGAGACACCCAAGGAGATTCGAAGCTTCTTGGGATTGGCCGGCTATTATCGCAGATTTGTCGAAGGTTTTGCGACGTTGGCCGCACCTTTGACTCGCTTAACCCAGAATAATGTGGCGTTTGAGTGGAATGACAAGTGTGAGACGTCCTTCCTGGAACTCAAGAACAGGTTATGTACCGCTCCTGTATTGATCTTGCCGACAGAAGGGATAGATTATGACGTTTTTGTGGATGCGTCGCACGTTGGACTTGGATGTGTATTAATGCAGGACAAAAAGGTGATTGCGTATGGGTCTCGGCAGTTGAAAAGTCATGAAAAAAACTACCCAACGCATTATTTGGAGTTCGCAGCGGTAATCTTTGCGTTGAAGTTGTGGAGACACTTACTTTATGGTGCGCGGTATAAAATCTTTACGGATCATAAAAGTTCAAAGTATGTCTTCACGCAAAAGGAACTGAATCTGCGCCAACGGCGATGGCTTGAATATGTAGCTGATTATGATGTGGATATTCAGTATCATCCGGGGAAAGCGAATGTTGTGGCTGATGCTTTGAGTCGGAAGACGGGGAAATTATTTCATCTTTCAGTCGACCGTCTTGTGGAGGAATTCCTATTGATGGATATTTCCGTGGGCAAATATGAACCGCAAAGTCATTCGATGGTAGAAGAACCTTCATGGCTGGTGCTTGCAAGACAACACCAAAAGGATGATCCTGATCATTTACATTTGTTTCTTCGAACAGAAAAGCGTGAATTACCGGATTTTTCTATTGATGAGGGGGGCACGTTAAAGTATCGTGGTCGATTTTGTATTCCCGCAGTTGGAGACATTCGCGAGAGGGTGTGTCGGGAAGCACATGGCTCAAGTATGGCCTACCATCCAGGCTCAACCAAAATGTACCGTGATTTGAAACAAATTGTCTGGTGGTATGGAATGAAAAGAGAGATAGCGCGATTTGTATCTGAACGTCATACTTGCAAGCGGGTGAAAGCTGATCATGGGAGGCCTGGTGGCAAGTTGACAACATTGGAGATTCCAACATGGAAGTGGGAAAGCATCTCAATGGATTTTATTACAGGCCTACCAAGATCTCCACGAGGACATGACTCCGTGTGGGTGATCGTGGATAGATTGACCAAGTGTGCTCATTTCATACCATTTAAGGTCAACTACCCGATGAAGACAATAGCGGAGCTCTATTTGAACGAGATCATCCGACTGCATGGTGTGCCAGTCAATATCATATCAGACAGGGATTCCCGATTTACTTCTCGTTTCTGGAAGAGTCTACAAGAGGGTTTGGGGACGGATTTGCGATATTCCACTGCGTACCACCCTCAGACGAATGGCCAAACAGAACGAGTAAATCAAATTGTGGAAGATATGATTCGATGCTATATTCTTGAGTATGGCGGGGCATGAGATGAACGTTTGCGGCTTATGGAATTCGCATATAATAACAGCTATCAAGAAAGCTTGCAAATGGCTCCGTTCGAAGCTTTATATGGGCGTCGATGTCGGACTCCTCTCTTTTGGACTGAGGTTGGCGAGCGGCCTTTGTTGGGCCCAGAGGCGCTCGAGGACATGGAAGTTGTCGTACGACTTATTCGGGAGAAACTCCGAATCGCCCAAGAGCGATATGAAAAGTACGCCAACCGACAAAGGTCGGACTTAGAGTTTGCGGTGGGGGATTCTGTTTTCTTGAAAGTCTCCCCAATGGTTGGGATTAAAAGGTTTGGAAAAGAGAGCAAATTAGACCCAAGATTTGTGGGTCCCTTCAAGATTCTTGCGCGAGTTGGTGCATCCGCTTACAAAGTAGAATTACCCGTGAACTTTCCTGGTGTTCACGACGTGTTTCATGTTAGCCAACTTCGCAAGTGTGTGCGACATGACACGCAAGTGTTGGACATGGTGCCGCAATGGGCGCCAAACCTTTCTTATGTGGAGATGCCCATCCGGATATTGGACTCCCAAGATCGCGTGTTGCGGAAAAAGAAGATTCCTATGGTCAAGGTGCTATGGAAAAATCAGAATGTGGAAAGCGCGACGTGGGAGCTCGAGTCAACGATGAGGGCGGCTCACCCTCATTTGTTCCCGTAAATAAGCTGGTATGTGGATTGGTGTTTTTGTTGCATTGTTGTTTTTGGTTTGTTACCTTCTTTGATTGAGATCAAAATGAGTGAAAAGTTTCGAGGCGAAACTTTTTGTTACGGGGAGTGATTGTAACACCCCGGATCTTTGATTGCGTACGCATGATGGGCGTTACGTTGGCTTTGACCGTTGTTCGAGCATGGTTTTTCCCGCGGGCTTGCGAGTGGCTGTTTTGGTAGCCAAGTTGCACGATTCCCCAGCAAACCGGAGTCCAAATTGGGGACTCGGTGAGGCCTCTTAGGGAATGTTTGCACTTTTTCGCGCCCGGGTAATGTTGCTCAAAATGAGTTGCTGGTACAACAAACAAAAAAGGGTAAAAAGTTCTTAAGGCAAAAATGGTCTAGGACGACACAGAAACATTTTTCACAACAGGGAAAAATAGTCTTTTTTTGTGCGTGACGCCCCCCGACACGGGCGTGTCGGGGCGTGACCCAGGGCGTGTCCAGCTGTGTCGAGTGTCGACACTTTGTGTCGACAAGGTGTCGAGACACGGGCTACACGCCCTAGGTCACGGGCGTGACCGACCCGTCACGGGCGTGTACCCGACCGTGTACCGTGGGGATAAACTTGGATTTGCCGACTTTCTGCGCCGCTTAAGGTACACGCCCTGCGTCACGGGCGTGACAGGGCGTGACCGGCCCGAAAATCGACTTTTTCCAGTTTTTTTGTGCCGTTCATTTCCTTGATTCTGCATCTAACGGTCCAGCTCTGTTCTGGAAAAAATAAGGCCGAAACAGAGTTTCTCCTCCTCATTTCAAAGCAAGGGAGAAAGGCTCAACCAAGGCAAGAAAAGAGAGGAGCAGCCGTCGCGGCATCGTCTCGGTTCAGGCAAGCGGTGTTCTTCACCCTTGCCAATCTTCTTTCTTGTTTTTGATTGTGCAAAATAGCTAGTTTCTCTTTCAAGTTTCATGAGCTTGTTCTTCTTGTTTGGGTGTTTCCTCACTAGCCTTATGATGCTTTTGACTTTCCCTATGCTCCATGAATATGATTTCCCATGCTTAGTTTTGTTTAGGATGCTTCATGTAGTTCTCTTGTTCATGTGATTCATGTAGCGAAATTGATTCATGTTCATATAGCCTTTCTAATTAATCAACAACATGTGATTCTTTCTTGTTCCAAACATGTGATTCATGTACTTAAGTGAATCAAACTATATCATGTGATTCTTCTTTGATCAAAAGCATGTGATTCATTTCATGTAATTCAATTCATCAAACTCTACGTTGGCAAGTTGTAGTCATATGTGAGGATGAAGGAAGGGAAAGTGTGTACTTGGGTTATGGTGAGATTTGATTGTGGTGTTGCGGTTAGGTTTGTTTATGGTGAGTTTTGCGAGCCGAATGTGAACCATGGCAGAAGCGTGTGTGTGCGGCTTTGGTAAGGGGTGGTGTGGGTTAAGCCTTTGTGGCCACCGGGTTTGGATTTGTGGTGTAGAGCACCATTTTGGCCCCGGTTTGGGCTGGTTTTTATTGGTGCGTTCCACTTTAGGGCTGCCACCAAAAGACCCTCGCTGAACCGCATGTAACCGCTGCTTATGTTTCACTCGTATAGTAGTTTCGTGTACTAAGGATGATGGAATGGGCATGCATTTTGCCTTTTGCTCCTGCGGGTTGAGCAGGACTTGATAAAACTTGAACGCACTTGGTGCGTTTGGCATGTGTTTTGGTGTGTTTTCCACTTGGTTTTGTTCACTCATTCTACTTATATGAAACATTTCTAAGGGGGTCGGTAAGCCCCTTCATGATATTGTATAATCAAGTTGCTCTTCTTTTTATTGT
The DNA here is from genome assembly GCA_039583875.1 of Platanthera guangdongensis. Taxonomy (NCBI): domain Eukaryota; kingdom Viridiplantae; phylum Streptophyta; class Magnoliopsida; order Asparagales; family Orchidaceae; genus Platanthera; species Platanthera guangdongensis. Next base: position 116,032,432 of record CM077147.1, on the reverse strand, counting down.
ATCTTCGAGGATTGCTGAGGTATTCTTTCTTGAATGTCTCAGGTGCAGGTTGTAGCCGGTTGAGCGGCTAGGTTTGTTGCTGGCGTTTCTTTGGAGCTAGCCGAGCTTACTGAGCAAGGTAGTTCTTTTCTTTGTTGTACAGACATACATGTGTCCCAATGGGTTCGTGTCAGCTTGTTGGCGCTCATTGGTGGCTTACTTTACTTGTGATGTATGAATAATAGACTGCTAATGTGACTCATTTGTTGATGTCTTCTTGCTCTTGGGAAGAATTTATGGTAGGTTGCATTAGGTATTTTGAAGCTAAACCAAACCTAGTATTGTATACATGCATAACATGTTTTAGTTACCAAATACTTATTTTCCAAATGACGTAAACAAATATGATTTCTTATAATAGTATCAGTATAGACTGCATATAGGAGATCGTCATAAATAAACAAAGTATTTCCGCCGCGTACAAATACAGTTTGTGATACCTAAGGCCGAGGGATACGGCCATGAAATCCAAAGGTTTTCTTGCAGTTAACTGTTGAATTTCAACTCATAAAGTAAGCGTCAAGGGTTGCCTGAGCGTGTGCAGTTATCCCCTGCACGACGTGGTATCATAACCCGTAGTTCCTCTTGCTCTGATACGAGGTACTCGTTGAGGAAATGCGGGTTGTGACACGTTGCCCCCAACGTACAAGGCAAGTCAGTTTGCACAATCCTTCACCCAGCATATCCATGATTTACACTCTCGTATACGGGCCACCTTGACTACGCAATACGACTCTTATCAAGCGCACGCTAATTTACATCGGAGAGTGTCAAACTTCAAAATTGGCGATCTAGTTTTAGTCTGTTTGGTTCCCGAACGATTGCCAACTAGCACCGTTAAAAAGTTAGCACCAAAGCGCGCCGGCCCTTTTCGGATTATTAAGAAGTTAGGTGACAACGCTTTCGTTTTGGACTTGCCTGCTGATTGGGGTATCTCCCCCATTTTTAACGTTTCGGATTTAACGATGTTTGTGTCACCACCACAAGAGTTGATTTCTGTGTCGTCTTCTTCTCCCACTCTAAATTCTCATGGGTTGAGGAGTGGTAGTACGAATGATCTCTCTCTTTCGGTCCCCACAGGTATATCATCGGATGGTAAGTTGCCTTCTTTCCTGCCTACTGCTAATATGTTCCCCGGATTTCCACGGACGTTTTCCACTCCAGAGATGATACTTGATGCTGAGCCTGTTACCACTGCTGATGGCGACACCCACCGCTTTCTCATCCGTTGGCGTGATCGGCCCCCTTCGGATGACTCTTGGGTACTCGAGACGGAGCTGCAGAGTTTGGATGCCGCTCTCCTTCACCGCTATCGCTTGGACCACGCAACGGAGATGCATGCATTTGCGCGGGGGAGGATTGATGGCGTGCCCCCTCCTCCACCATTTGAAGACGATGCTGACGATGCTGATGATGATCCGATTGATAAGGCAATACAACTCAAGGATGTGAGGCGGCACGATGACGCTAACGGAAGGCGATGCTACAACCTCCGCCCGCGGCGCGCTACAGCCACTACAAAGAATTAGACTTATTTATTTCCTTTTCTTGCACTCTATTTTATATTGGGAATATAAAATTATCCTATGTTTATGTGATAATTTTATATTCATTGCATGTTTGTTATTTTTCATTTTTGAACAATTTTAATGTTGGTGTGCATTTAGCCATTCAGATGGATGAGATTACATCTCCATCATGAAGGGTTAAGGCTTGTTTGTAACTCCTATATAAGGAGGCTTTCTTATGAGATCATTAGACAAAGATTGAAACCTAATTGCCCCATTGAAAATTTCGGCCAAGAGGAAAACCTCTCCTAGCCGCCGCCCCCTTGGTTGTGGTGTGAAGCCGCCGCCCCCCTTGCTCCCTCCATCCGTTCGGTGCGACTCCGGCGCGGCTTCCTTCGGTGCGACTCCTTGGAAGAAGGTTGCAAACCATTCGGTGTGACGCCGGTGGATCCGTGGAGAGTGTGTTTCTCTCACAGTTATCTTGTGTGAAAGCTTTCCGGTTGGACAATCACTCCCCCCTCCTTTGTGTGATTCTTCTCTTTAGTTGTGGTGGTTTTCACAAATCGTTTTCTCCAAAAAGTTAATTTAATCGCTGCAAGTTTTGGATCGAAATCGCCGTTGCTAGGCTTTTTATTTCCGGATCGGGTGGATCCTAATTGCCTGAGCGGATCTTGGCCTATAGCCTTGGTCTTGTTCTCAAAAAGGAGTGACAACCTTTGTGTTTTCTTGGGGAATATTCCGACTCAAATTTCCGATCGTCATTTTCGAGTCGACCATTCCTCCTTTGTGATTTGTGTTGCGTTCTTGCGACGAGAAGCTATTGTGGGCGATAGGTGCTGTGTAAGTGCGGTAGATCTACGACGTGTAGTGCGTAGATAGAGCGTTATCTTCGTGGAGGTCTCCGATTCCGGACACCCCTACATCATGTGCACACCAAACTTTTAAATTAAACAATATCACTACTTTTTTTCCAATGCCACCCATATTAAACCTAAGCGCACACCCTGCTCCTATTTTCTCCCGAAAGTCGAAACCCTACCCTCGCCCCAACTTCAGCATCGCTTCACATGACAAACAAGTAAAGTTGGATGAGATACTCCAAAAATACAATACATCATCGGTTATTCAAAAAAAAATAAAACAATAACTACTGGGGCTATTGAATGTTACGACAAGCCAAACTGTATAAGGTTTGGTCCCGAGCCGTTTATATGGGCGACCAAAAGGAAGCTTGAAAAAGCAAAATGATTGTACATGTATTAATATTTAATTTTAAGTAATGTGTAAATATTTTATTTATTTAAGACAATTAATATTCATAAATTTATGTTCGTGTATGTTTACATGAACTTAAAAATGAACATTGCAAATTTTTAGTTATATTTGTGAAAATAATTTTGAGATTTTTTTATTTGTTTTTTTTGGTTTGAAATGTAAAGAGAATAAATTTTTTGTATTTGAAATAAAAAAAAACTCAAATTTTATTTTAATAGTTTTTTAACAATTTAATATGCAAATAAAATTTATGATGTCTATTTGACATTTTGTCATGCAAATAAAATTTATGATGTCTATGTGACATTTTGTCATGCAAATAAAATTTATGATATGCACTATGCACATGACTAAAAATGACGTGCTACAACCCCAAAAATTATCAAAGAAAAAAAAAAAACAACATCGACTCGGGAACCTGGACGGAAGAACGTCCGGTAAAAGAGGGCATTGATTTCGGGTTCTTCTCCTCCTTCCTTACATCTCCTGACTGCAATGGCAGCGTGGATCTCATCCCGCTTCGCTGCCGTTGCCCGCACGGCCATCAAAACCCTAGACGTCATCATCAATGTCTTTCATCTTCCGCGCCGGTACTTCTGTTCTCCCCCTTATGATTACAACACCGACGACGGCGAGATTGCCGCATCCACCACCGACGATCCGAACGCCAGCATCCTTACCTTCGGAGAATCTCTTCTCTACAGACTCTCCCTCCGCATTCCCCAACCTCGACGATCCGTCTATGCTGCAAATTACAACGGCAGGCCACGCAGTCCCCGACAATACAACGCGCTCATAAAGGTCTTCGGTCGGCTAGGTGATGCCGACGCGGCCCTACGCCTCCTGCTCGAGATGAAGAACCCCAACGTTCACTGCTACACTACTGCCATGGATGCCCTATTCCGCGCCGGCCGATGTCAAGAAACCGAGGCCGTCTTCAGAGAAATGATCTCCACGGGTATCGTTCCCGATTCCGTCGCTTACTCGATTCTCGTTAAGATGTATTGTTTCCATCTCAAACACTTCGTTTCCGCACATCAAATTATTCAATTAATGGCAGATCGAGGCTGCGAACCGGACGTTGTGACCTACAGCACGGTGATCGCCGGGCTATGTCGTGCCGGTGGAGTGGACGAAGCGTTCTCTTTCATGAATCTGATGCTGAAGGATAATTGCAGACCCAATGCTCTCACCTACACCCCCATTCTCCAGTCCTACTGCGCAGAAGGGAAGGTCGATTCTGCCATGAAGCTCTTGAATAAGATGAAGGGTTTGGGATGCCCTCCGGATGTTGTGAGTTATAACGTTATTATCCACGCTCTCTGTAAGAATGGAGATTTTGACGAAGTTGATAGAATTCTCAGAGAGAGCTCCAACAGTGGTTGGAATCCTGACTCTGCTACATACAATACTTATATTAGCGGGCTATGCAAAATGGGGATGATAGAGGATGCATTCAACCAGTTGGATGTTATGCTGGAGAAGGCATTGCAACCCACTGGAGTGACTTTAAACATTTTGCTAGCCCTTTTATGCCGTGATTCAAACGCCATGGAAATTGTCCCCTTTCTGGAGAGGAGCTTAGAACTAGGGCTTGATGTTGGTGCTGTCAGCTACAACACGGCCATGACCAGATTGTGTGAAACTCGAGAATGTTCTGCCGTTTTGAAGCTCTTATCAGATATGCTAAAGAATGGGATACAACCGGATTTGCAGACCTTCAACATCGTCATTTTGAGCCTTTGTAGGTCCGGAAAGCTTCAGAAAGCGAAGCACATTTATCAAAGCCGGGGTTTTGTTCCAGATACTGTGACATGTAACATTCTGCTGCATGAATTCTGTTTGTCAGGAGAGTTTGAGGAGTTTTATCAGCTTCTTGCTGAGATGAGTTATAAACAGATTCCTCCGGATGCGATCACTTATAACATAATCGTAGATGGTCTTTGCTGGGATAGGAAGTTTTCAAAGGCAATTGAGTTTGTTAGATTCATTGATTATGGGTTCAACTCTGATCATGTTGCACATTTGGCTTTTGGATTGGTTAAGGGTGGAAGGGTTGGAGATTTGCTACGGTTACTTGAAGAAATGAAGGAGATGGGTGTACAACTCAATGGTCGTTTGTTTGAGATTATGATACATGCATTTTGCATGAAGGGTTCTTGTGATAGTGCCGAGATATATAAAATCTGTCTTGTATTGGATAAAATGCTTGGAAGATAATAGAACTCCATGAGTCGGTTATTGGCTCGCCATAGAATGTTGATAGTGTCGTTGGAGAGGTGACCGGAGGTGGAGATGCGGGGATACTATGAAATTAAAACTATGGCTGTCTAAGTAAGGTGTGCTCGTGAAAGAGAGAGAGAGAGCTACCACGTTCACATAACTTGGGACAAGAGAATTGAATTCAATTCATGCAGACTTCATTCATCCTCTAAGAGGAACATAAGTAGAATTACAAGGCTCATCCATAAGCTAACAACATATTAATGGCGTACATTAAAGCACTCAACTAGCAACTAACACATTAATAACATTAATTTTCTCAACTACCAACAATTAATTCACTATAACAACTAACATATTAATGACATACATTATTTGCCTAAACTATAAATCAAACATTAAACGGCTATGTGGCTTGTATATGTGCACACCTAACTTTTTTCTGAGTCAATTTATTGATTTCTTTTAGTGACATGGATCACATGGTCTGGTATTCATTCCTGTATTTACTTGCAATTCCTCTATCATATTTTTTGTTTCAGTTTTATAAGTGTTTCAATTAACTCCAATTGTTGTAAGGAATATTAAAATTGGCATTTGATCTTGTTTTAGATTCCATGTAATTTAACCAGCACTGTGTATAATAGGTACTACTTTTTGTGCAACTGATCCTTTTTCTCAATAAGGATCTTACACTTTTATGTAAGTTGTTGTCAGGTGCCTTGAGCCAGTTATGGTTACTTCGTTACCACTTTCCAGCATCATGCATACTATATCCTTCTAGATTTAGGTTAATGGATAAACAACTTCTGATTTCAACAAGACTATTTGCCATGTGAAAGAAGAGCTAAATATCAGAATTTTATTGCTCCAAAAAGTTGCATAATACATGTGCATGCCCCCGATTTATAAAAAAAGGGAGAGAAAGAAAGTACAAGAGAGAGAATATACAACGCCTGTCACATGCGACTAGACGGATAGATAAAAAACTAGTCGCACTGGCTATGCGGTTAGAAAAGCTAACCGCATGACTATACAAACTTAGAAATGTCACCAACAAGGTTGCTCTAGTCTCTATCTGACAGTGTCCAGCGAACAGCTGCAAGAGAAATAGTTGCAGTTAGACTAAGTCTAATCGCCAGACCGCACCAGTGATTATGCTTGAGAACTGTCGAACTCCAATTGCGATCAAGACTCTGCTGATCATCAAATGGCATAGCTGCGAGAAGAACATAAGAGCATCTCAGGCGGTTAGGCAGGTACTAACCGCCTGATCGTCAACTGTATCCGATCTCAGTAGACCACGCTGCAACAACTCCTGATTACCAGACCGCACTGAGGTTAACCGGTGCGTTTTATAATGGACAACTGCTAGACCTCCAAGACTACTGCTTAACTGCCCGTGTGATAACACTACTAGTACTATCGGATAGGCAGACCGCCAAACCTGTCCGCCACTGCTATCTGCCAGTCCGCCTAACCTGTCTGCTTAACCTGTCCGCCAGTGCTATCAGCTAGACCGCCTGACCTGTCTGCCAGTGCTGTCCGCCAGACCGCCTGGTCTCCATAGGTTCCAACACTCCCTCTCAAGCTGGAGCATATATGTCAATCATGCTCAGCTTGTCACAAACATCAAAAAAAGAAGATATTGGTTTGGTAAAGCTATCCGCAAGTTCTTGGTCAGAGGTAACAAACAGAGTGGCGATTTGATTCTTCAACACCTCTTCTGATGTAGGGTTAGGCTACGGGTGCACAAAACCTACGACGCTAGGTGGTAGTGCAAGGGTGACACGCAAATCTGGACCTAAATGCAATGTAATTGTCGATAATTCGACAAATACATTTGAGCAGTGAGAATTCTAATTCCACGCAAATATTTGAAATTGAAAACAGCTAATTAATTTTGGTAATTTATAATGGCTTGCTCCGATCGGAGGGTCAAAGTAAAGCACGCGACGAATGTCTCCTCCTTCAAATTATTAGCGCACTAAAAACAATTTCTACTAGCAAAAGTCGCAGCAAAATATAGTAATTCACTAAATGCAAATGTCAATTCAAATAATCCAATACCACAATAACTCACAAAGTAGAGGGATGAACCGAGACACTGATGATGGCGATGATGATGATGCGGTCGTGTATCTACGACATCGAGAGTTCGTGGATTGGGACGGTCGTTGCCGCAAGCTCGAAGATGGGAGTCTACCACGACGTTTCTTCGCCAACACCGCCAATGCTACATGTTTTGCTCGACGTCCACCGCCACCAATAAATAAAATATATAATTATAAATTACATAATTATAATTATATATTTTATCAATTTTTATTTCATGTAATTCTATTTTAAAAGTACTTTATTTCATGCATTTTATTTTGTTAGTGAATTGTTTAATTTCATGTATTGTATTTTCATTTCATGTATTATGATGGGTGCATATAACCATCATAATTTCTTTTTGAATTTTGAATTTTGAATGAAGGATGATTGAGTGGTGTCGGTTATATATAGCCATGGTTATGAAGGAATAATTAGAGAATGAAAAAAAATAAATCCTAAGAATTCAAATTTTGAATTTTCCCCCTCCTTTCTCCTTCCTCTTTGAGAAATTCTCCCCCCTTTCTCTTCTCTCTTAGCCGCCGCCCTTCTATCTCTCCGACTCTTAGTGGCTCGGCCACCTTCCCCCCTCCCCTCCTTCTCCTCCCTCTCCAAGAGTTTGTCAAAAGGAGAAAACGGCGAACGTCTTCATCGTCCGGTGCGGATCCGAGGATTTCTGCGTGGAAATAGAGAATATACCACCGTCAACGTGTGTTCCTCCACTCATCTCTATGGAAGGTTTTCTTGGGATTTGGGTAACGATTCCTACACCTCTTTGTGAGATTTCTTCTAACTTATTTTGTGAGGTTTTGGTGGAATTAGAAGACTAGTTTTTAGTCCGGATTTATATTGAAATTAGAGCTTAATAAAATCTGAATTTTCTAGCATATATTTCCCGAATATTTTTCGTATAACTTGGAGCGGGTAGATCTCGTGAACACTTGAAGAAATCGGGTTCATCACCTTTGATTTCCCCCTGCGTTCAAGTGATTTGGTAAACCCTCATTTTAATTAATTTGGGATTGATATTAGGACTTCATCTTAATCACTAATTTAGCCTGGAACTTTCTTTATTGGAATGGTAAATTGCTTGCGCATAATCTAATTTGAATAGCTAACTGTCCGAATCGTGTGGGTCCTTTTTCGCTTGAGCGAACATTGGCATATAGCCCTTGTTCGATCTATAAAAGGGGTTGCGTCCCTTTGCATTGATGGTTGTGGAATTTTTGTCTTTTAATGCTTGAGTATTTGATAGTACTAAGTAGAGAAACCGCGCACTAGATATTTAATTAAATTGTCGAACAGAAGAACGCGTAGTTTAATCTGTCGAAACCTTCGGCCTGCATCAATTTGGTATCAGAGCCAGGTTGTGCTAATTTCTTAATTAGTACCATCCTAGGAAATATTTCTTTAGCACGCCGACACACACTTGCCCGTTTCATTGCACAACATATAAATTAATTTTTAAATTTGGTCTGCCAATAGCGGCCTATATTTTTATTTTTTTAGCAAAAAAATATCAAAAAAATATTTTAATAATCTCTCATTTATTGTCAGTAAGAAAATCACAAAAAATATTTTCTTGCCTTAGTTATTAAGCGGGAACAAATACATCAATTGCATTTTATATAGGGTCAGGTTCATTATTCATTGGTTGTGCACCAGTTCCGGGTGAGTTTTCTCTCTGGTTCTCATTATTATGGCCTATGATGTTTATGCTTCCCGTTTAGATTACTGGTATGTTAATCCCATGGCTAAACAAACCCCAGCCTTGCCTTCATACCATGGAAATACCAACCGTACACATGCTCATCCTCCCACTAGAATTGAGGCACCTACTTATGACGGTTTGGGGTATCCCCAAAATTTTAGAGGCTGGCTTAAGGGAATAGAAAATTATTTTAATTATCACTTATGGGACGACCACCAAAAGGTTAACATAGCCCGAGATCGATTAGTAGGTCAAGCCCGCGTGTTTTGGCTAAACGAAGAGCGTCGTGTTGGTAGTTATAAACATGCTTGGCCGGCAATGCGTAGCCTACTCTCGGATCAATTTGATCCTGCCTACCTCCGCACTACTAACACCAAGCTTGTGAGTGAGTATCATTATGACGCTAGTCCCATACCTGCCTATAGGAATGATTATATATCTAATGCTAGTTCATTTGTCCCCAAAGGTCAGCCTGCTCTTAGTGTACCTACTACCACCTTTAGGGAAACCATTCCTAATAGATCTTATGCCTTGGACTCAAAAGATGTTACTTCTAGAATGTTGACTCCTTTATCCTTGACGCCTAAGCCTCCTGATGTAGTGACTGATAGCCATGAGGATGCTGATGTAGATGTGGTATCTCTTGATCTTGAGGATAACCAACTAGGTGAGTGTATTCCATCATGTACGTTAGTGCCCGACGATTTTACTGAGTCTGAAATTGAGATTGGATACCCTAGTGATTTGGAAGATGATGTATGAGATGATTACATTTCGATCTGTGAGAGTATTACGTTTCCTATTACGTGCCCTACTAGCGTTGTGTCTGTTCACCCTAGTATTGAGTGCCCTCTCCATGATACGATCCCCATTGCGTTAGATCCTACGATTGCACCCACTGAGATTATATCTGAGTTATCTGAGGAGTCTGAGAGTGAGGATGTCCCAAGTGTTATTGTGGATGAGTTACCATCTAAGGGAAGGGTATTTTTGGACAATTCATTGGTTATACACCCGGATGAGAGTTCTTTGATGTCATCACCGTTGGGTGAAATTTTTACTGATTCAGATTTTATCCCGGGTTTGATTTTATCGACCCTTCCCCCTATTTATTTGCCTGTCTTAGATGACTTTTTAGGACGTGTAATCGGTATCCATAGTCTGAGTTGTTGTGTCACGCCCACTTTATTAGTTCCTACATTGACATTGACTCAGTATGTAGATATTACTATGTTGCGCGCACTAGTATTTGGACTATTCACCGCACCTCATAGTCATGACTATGTGTCACTTTTGGCAGCTCCTTTTTCTGCGTGTCCGTCTACGGTTCCGTCCCCTACTATGAATGACTCTATTTCTTTGGCGATTGTGCCTTTGGATGTGGTGTCACTTATACATACTTATATACCACACCCGATCACACGCATTTACCCGCTGCCATTTGATGACCCTCATTTCCCCACGTTAGCGACTATAGTTGGGTATCTTGAGTTGTTTCGCTCGCAAACCTTTGCACATTCGGGGGCATCCAATTATATTGGTTATGATGCGTGGTTCTCCTTAGCATATATTCATGCCAAGTGTGAAAATATTAAAATTGAAATTAAGACTGCGGTGTCGGAGCCCATAAAAATTATCTCTGATTACAAGACTCCCGTGCCACCTGACTTACCCCCCTTATCCTCTGCTCTTGGGTCAAGTCATGTAGCACATGGATTCTCTCCTCATGTATCTAGGCCATTAGTGATTCATTTTAAGTTTTATCGCATGCACTTCTACTCCTTTTTGAGACTGTCTGATGCTAGATATAGTGATTTGGATTTAGTCTGGTCAGTCCCCGAGCGGATGCCTTCTGGCTCTGTTAATGAATTAATATGTTGGAATGCCGACCCATACATGATTATGAAGAACGTCGGATTTTATGCTTTTACTTTAGATTTTTATAGAGCACATGGTGTTTCACTTTATTTCAAGTTTCCGGACTTTTTACTGTACGTCTCTGTTCCACCTGAGTGTCTTTCTCCGTCGTCTCTTCCTACCACTAAATATTCTCTTGGGATGGGGAGTGTTAGTACTGTCGTGTCTATTTTCCATGTTGACTCCTTGGTTCTTGAACCGGTCGGTAAGATTCTTGTTTATTTTCTTTTGCTTGACACCCTTTCGAGTTTTCTCGAAAGTCTTGTTGTTTTTGTGCTAGACAGGTTCATAGTGCTATGGGATGTTCATGCTACGACGACACGGATTGCGGGGCCAGATTTGCCCCATGTTGCTGCTGCTTTCAATGGTTCCCCCCTCACGGGCAACTCATCGGTGATGAGTGATTTTGAGCGGTGGAGGATTGATGGCGATGATGATGATGCGGTCGTGGATCTACGACATCGAGAGTTCGTGGATTGGGACGGTCGTTGCCGCAAGCTCGAAGATGAGAGTCTACCACGACGTTTCTTCGCCAACACCGCCAATGCTACATGTTTTGCTCGACGTCCACCGCCACCAATAAATAAAATATATAATTATAAATTACATAATTATAATTATATATTTTATCAATTTTTATTTCATGCAATTCTATTTTAAAAGTATTTTATTTCATGCATTTTATTTTGTTAGTGAATTGTTTAATTTCATGTATTGTATTTTCATTTCATGTATTATGATGAGTGCATATAACCATCATAATTTCTTTTTGAATTTTGAGTTTTGAATGGAGGATGATTGAGTGGTGTAGGTTATATATAGCCATGGTTATGAAGGAATAATTAGAGAATGAAAGAAAGAAATCCTAAGAATTCAAATTTTGAATTTTTCCCCTCCTTTCTCCTTCCTCTTTGAGAAATTCTCCCCCCTTTCTCTTCTCTCTTGGCCGCCGCCCTTCTATCTCTCCGACTCTTAGTGGCTCGGCCACCTTCCCCCTCCCCTCCTCCTCCTCCTCCCTCTCCAAGGGTTTGTCAAAAGGAGAAAACGGCGAGCGTCTTCATCGTCCGATGCGGATTCGAGGATTTCTGCGTGGAAATAGAGAATATACCACCGTCAACGTGTGTTCCTCCACTCATCTCTGTGGAAGGTTTTCTTGGGATTTGGGTAACGATTCCTACACCTCTTTGTGAGATTTCTTCTAACTTATTTTGTGAGGTTTTGGTGGAATTAGAAGACTAGTTTTTAGTCCGGATTTATATTGAAATTAGAGCTTAATAAAATCTGAATTTTCAAGCATATATTTCCCGAATATTTTTCGTATAACTTGGAGCGGGTAGATCTCGTGAACACTTGAAGAAATCGGGTTCATCACCTTTGATTTCCCTCTGCGTTCAAGTGATTTGGTAAACCCTCATTTTAATTAATTTGGGATTGATATTAGGACTTCATCTTAATCACTAATTTAGCCTGGAACTTTATTTATTGGAATGGTAAATTGCTTGCGCATAATCTAATTTGAATAGCTAACTGTCCGGATCGTGTGGGTCCTTTTTCGCTTGAGCGAACATTGACATATAGCCCTTGTTCGATCTATAAAAGGGGTTGCGTCCCTTTGCATTGATGGTTGTGGAATTTTTGTCTTTTAATGCTTGAGTATTTGATAGTACTAAGTAGAGAAACCGTGCACTAGATATTTAATTAAATTGTCGAACAGAAGAACGCGTAGTTTAATCTGTCGAAACCTTCGACCTGCATCAACTGAAGAAATTGGATCCGGAAGATGATCAGCTATAAATCATTCTACGCTTGTAGGAATGATGAAAATTTAACCAGATATAAAGTTGTAGAAAAAGAAGCTAAATATGTTGTAAGTAAAACAAGAAATCAATCTTATGAAAATTTTTATAAGCGACTAAGTAAAAAAAATGAAGAGCGTGACATATATAAAATTGTTCGAACTAAAGAAAATAAGACAAAAGATTTAAGTAAGATAAAATGCATAAATGATAAAATAGATACAGTTTTAACGGATGTTGTGGATATTAAAAAACGATGAAAAAGATATTTTTCTTAACTTTCTAATGAAACAAAAGAAAATGAATTGGACTTGAAAAATTAAGTAAATCAAAAGAGTGTAGGAACATAACATTTTATCATAAAATTCAATTATCAGAGATAAATAATGTTGTAAAGAAGATGAAAAATGAAAAGACGGTTGAGCCAGACGACACAAGAATTTTATAGTGGTTCCCCAACCTGGGTACATCCACTCTTCTACCACCCTGGTACGAATCCACTCAGGTTTTTGATCAGGTGTCTGACACCAATGAGCTTTTGTTCAGGTGCTCAAAAATCAAAACCTCAAGTATTTTGGAAGGAGACTTGCAACCAGAATAATTTTGAAGGGATTTAAAACTCTGTACAGGAATTGGAAAAAAGGTGATAGTGTCTTCTCTGTCAACAATCAGAGAGAAGACTTGTGGATTGATTGTAGCAGATCTTGCTCCCCCTGAGATCTTGAATTAATCAGGAAAGCTGGAGCACTGCTTCAGGGTGATAGGTCTTCAAAGACCTAGAATGCCTGAACCAGGATTTGTTTCAGGAACTCATTTGACAGATTGAATAATTGTTGTCCTTTGAAGTTATCCTGTGAGTTGGAAGAAGAAGACTCTTGATAGAATTTGATTGTTCTTCTTCTCCTTGAAAATGTTCTCTGGTCAGGCTGATTGCAGGAGAAATTTTGATTTCAGTTGATTGTTCTTCTGTGCAATCTGAGAGTGTCTGTCTGATTGTGTGTATTGCTTGCTGTACTGTGTTTCTGTTACTCTATCACTGCTTGATCCTTTTCTCTCTTACTGTGTGTCTTCTTCTGACTGAGGAACATTCAAACTTTTGAATGTCGAGCCGTAATTGCAATTGGCTTTGGAAAGAAGCAACAATCAATAATTTCCCTAACTATCCCATGGAAAAACGACATGTAATCGTCCATAGTCAATGCGCGTTCTAACGGTAACATTTCGAGAAGATCTGTTATTAAATGTTCAGGAATGAGCGCCAAGAAACGGGACGGGAAACTTAGAGAAAACCTAGTCTGGATTCGTCGAGCGGAGAACACAATTCGTCGAGCTGAATTTGAGTTCGTCGAGCTGAGCTTGAGAGAGTTCGTCGAGCTGAGCTTGAGAGAGTTCGTCGACCAGACAATCTTCATTAGTCGAACAGACAATCTTCATTCGTCGAGCTGAGAATCAAATTCGTCGAGTTGAGAAAAGTTCTGGACTTGGGCAAAATATTCTGCATCTGCTGAAATGCTGTGTCGACATAAGTCGGTGTCGACAGATTGAACTTGGTGTCGACTCAAAACTTCTGGTGTCGACATGAAATCCTGGTGTCGACACAAATCTTCTGGTGTCGACATAAATCTTGGTGTCGACACAAATCCTCTGGTGTCGACATTGAATTGTCTGGTGTCGACACAAACTCTAAGTGTCAACACAAATCCTCTGAGTCCAGAAATCGTCGAGTAGAGTACAACATTCGTCGACCTGAGAAGCTGACTTCGTCGACCTGAGAAATTGACAACTTGAGGTTCAAGTTCGTCGAGCTCAGAATATAATTCGTCGACCGAAGCTTGAAGCTGGACTTAGAAAAATTTGAAGTTCTCCTGACTTTGGCTTGATGTAGAAACTGAGTCTTCGTCGAACAGAGAACACAGATCGTCGAGCTCAGCACTAAGAATTGTCTCACGATCGTCGAGCGCAGAACTCCTTTCGTCGAGCTGAGTTCGACGAACGTCGAACTCGCTTTACTTGGTCTTGAAAACTTGTTAGACTGGAGTCTCTGATGGTCTTGTTGAAAGCTGGTCCATCTGGAGTTGAGCCTAAGACTTGACCTAGACTCTAGGACACAACTTGACCCTGACTATACATGATGAGTCACATCCTAAGTCAGTGAACCTAGCCCAAATCAACTAGGGATCCAACAGTTTGGACACGTATAAAGGAGACCATTAAAGGCACCTATTAGACGTTATGAGAGTCTAGTCACTAGGCATGTTAAACGAGGGAGGAGTAGATCAATAAAGACTTGGAATTAAACTATTAGGAAAGACATGATGTACTTAGGCATTAGTGAGATTATGATAGATATGACATAATGGCAACAAAGGATCCATATAGCCGACCCCACTATAGCAGGATAATGACTTAAGTGTTGTTGTTATACTAATTTAAAAATAAATATCACGGTATCAAAAATGTGTAAATTATGTGAGAAATGATACATCATGTTCGTCCATTATTCTCATCACCATCCAATTTACAACAACACGTCACCTCTACTTTATTTTGAATCCCTTCCCCATCTACTTTATTTTGAAATATGATATATTGTATTAATTAATTCGAATATAACTATTATATAATTAATATATCTCGAGTCTTTCAATGAAAATCAGTTGGCTAAGTGGATGGGCTGTTTGCAAATAACACTACAGGTTGCCTGTTCGATTCCCACTGTGCTCCATTTTAAGTTGATTTTTGGCTCAAGTTCGACCCACCCGGTTACCGAGAACTGGCTATGGTTCCTAGGTTTTTGGTCAGCCCGCCCGGTTCCCGGGCGGTCCGTTGATAACGGCAAGCGAACACCTTGACCGGACTAGATAGTGGTCCGGTCCGCGGTCCGACCAGTCCAACAGGCCAGTCCGGTTCAGTTTTCAAAAGCTTGATAAAAACTAATATTATAGATATGCATATCATAAACACACATTTATATATTATTATTATTTATATCTGTAGTTCATGTTGGCTAGCCAACGACTAAGGAGGCAACACGAAAAGTCACGGACATTGGTTCGAGGATCTTATCGATAGTTTTCGTAACTCTTCTCCGCAGTAGTAGGTTGTGTCTCACTACATTCTAGCGCAAAGCTCTCCCTCACCCAACTAATAACAATACCCTTGCTACCTATTGTCCCATTTTATATATATTTGACATAGCAAAAATGTGTAATCAGAGGTCGAGATAAGGCTATGAAGTGCCCCTCAAGAAGCGATCGATCCCCACAATAAGAACTGATTTCCCCTTGGACCTTGGTAGACCCTCCTCAAAATTCATGAAAATGTCGGCCCAAATCTACGTTTAGATCGAGAGCTGTTGTAGAAGGTTGGAGAGTAAGAGGTGGTCCGTTTTGTTAGTCTGGCACATGTCGCATGCCACAATGAAGGTCTAGGTATGCTTTTGTAGCCCCTTCCAAAAGAACTCGGTATGAATGCATTAGAGTCCATTGAACCTCTTTTTGTGCATGACAATGTATGTCTTCCAGAATTTTGGGAATGGGAGGAGAAGCTGCATCCATACACAACTGCTTCTTGTACCAAATACGGCCCTCACGGGTTGCACAGTTGGGCAACACAAGATCTTCCTTAGTACGTCGGAGGATCTCGGATAATGTCGTGGAAGAATTGATCTCGTGGTGGAGAGTGGTTAGTGTTGGTGTTTCCATGGTGATTTGAAAGTAGTCAAACGGTTATTCTCACTGTGAACGCGATATGAGTATATAGGGTCGCACATAAGAGCGTTTGAAGAAATTGGAGGAAGGATTGTGCTGGCATTACTCATATTTGATGTGAGGGAATGACCAATCCTATGACTCATTGGAGCTGGACTTATCAGACTGCGCAGTGTCGTGTTGACTCGACGAGCATCGTGTTGACTCGATTCTTGTTGAGTAACCGTTGTGTGCGTCATGTTCACATACCTTTGATATTGTCGTTTGAGTCATATAAACGAGAATCGCATATCCAAGCTCCATAAAGATGGACTGTTGGACTCATTTGATTATGAATTATTTGAGAGATGTGATTCGTGTTTCTAAGACAAGATGTCTAAAGCCTCCTTTCACTAGTCATACTGAGAGAGCTGATGATCTCTTTGGTGTAATACATAGTGATATATGCAGAATCATGAGTTTTATGGCTGGATGTGAGTTTCACTACTTTCTTACATTTACTGATGATTTCAGTAGATACAGATATGTGTATCTTATGAAAAACAAATCTGAAACTTTTGAAAAGTTACAAGTGTTTAATAATGAAGTAGAGAACTAACTAGGAAAAAGAATTAAAGTACTTCGATCTGATCAATCTGAGATATACTTGAATCATGAGTTTCATGATCATCTGAAAAAGTGTGGTATTATATCACAACTCACTCCACCTACAGCAGCACAACATAATGATGTTTCCGAGAGGAGGAATTGTACTTTGTTAGACATAGTACCGTCGATGATGAGTCATGCAGATTTAGCTGTTTTCTTTTGGGGATTTGTTTTAGAGACTGCTGCATTTACACTAAATTGTGTTCCAATAAAAATGGTTCTAAAGACACCGTATGTGATATGGACTGAGAAGCGTCACATTATGTCTTTCATCAAGATTTGGGCATATGAGGTTTACGTGCAACGTCAAATGCCTGACAAGGTAGAATCCAAGTTAGATAAGTCTTATCTTGTGGGATATCGTAGGGAAGCCAAATGATACTATTTATATCTACTGTCCGAGGGCAAAATGTCTGTCGCGAGTACTGACATTTTTTTAATGAAAGAGTTCTTATTTAGAAAGATTGTGAAGATAGAACTTGAATAAGTTCAAGAACCGCAAATTGTAAGTGAATCAGAATTGGAATCTGAGCAAAAACTACAAACTGTTGTAGCTAGAGAGTATGCTCAAAAAACACAAGTTTTTCGTTGATCTAGTAGAACTAGATTTTTGTCTGAGAGATATGCATTTCTCATGTCTCAAATAGGTAATGTGTTGTTTATGGATTATGATGATAAGCCTGCAACCTACTAAGAGGCTATGAATAGAACAGACTCCGAGAAGTGGCTTGAGGATATGAAATCTAAAATTGACTCCATGTATGCAAGCTAAGTTTGGATTTTGGTGAAACCACCTTAAGGGGTACGACCCATAGGGTATAAGTGGGTCTTCAAGAAGAAGATCGACATGATGAGAATGTATAAACATTTAAAGGGCGATTAGTGACTATAGGTTTCAAGCAAATTCATGGTGTTAATTATGATGAGACCTTTTCTTCTGTTATCATGTTAAATCCCATCAGAATTATGTTTGCTATTGTTGCGTATTATGACTACAAGATTCCGACAAATGGATGTCAAAATGACTTTCCTTAATTAAATCCTCCTTGAGAAAGTGTACATGATACAACCCGATAGTTTTTTATTTACAGATGATGCCACTAAAATCTGCAAGCTGCAGAAATTCATTTATGGATTAAAACAAGCTTCTCAAAGTCGGAATCTATATTTTGATGAGAAAATTAAAGAGTTTGGTTTCATCAACAACGAAGATTATCCTTGTGTTTACAAGAAGATTAGTGAGAGCATTCTTGTTTTACTGATTTTGTATGTAAATGACATACTGTTAATTGAGAATAACATTCTGACCCTGCAAGCTATTACGAACATGCTAGGGGACTGCTTTTCTATGAAAGACTTGAGCAAAACGACTTATATACTTGCTATTAAGATCTATAGAGATCAATCGAAGAAGTTGTTGGGTTTGACACAGAGTACGTACATTGAGAAGGTGTTGAAGTAGTTCAATATGTTTGGGTCCAAAATGAGATTCTTACTCATGTCTCATGATGTATGTCTCTCTAAGAACCAATGTCTTGAATCTTTGGAGGATAAGAACCGCATGAAGTTGGTTCTATATGCTTCGACAATTGAGTCAATCATATATACAGTGTTATGTACTCGACTCAATCTCTCTTATGTTTTGAGCATAATTAGCAGATATCAGTCCGATCCTCGTGATGGTCACTAGACAACAGTTAAGAATATTTTGAAGTACTTGAGAAGGATTAAGGATGTATTCTTGGTGGACAGGAAGAACTCGTTGTAAAGAGTTACACAGATGCTAGCTTCCAGATTAATAGGGACGACTTAAAGTCTTAGTCAGGTTATGTGATTTGCCTGAATGGAAGAGCTATAAGCTGAAAGAGTTGCAAGCAAGAGACAGTTATTGATTCTATAACTGAGACTAAGTATATTGCTGCTGCAAATGTGGTGAAGGAGGCCGTATGGATTTGGAAATTCATCAGCGAGTTTGATGTAGTTTCTAGCATTGTTGATCCAAATAACTTTTTACTGCGACAACAACAGTGTCATTGCACAGACTAAGGAACCTAGATCTCATCAGCGCTCCAAGCGCATAATTCGACGGTTCCATCTTATTCGAGAGATTGTCGTTCGTAGAAATATGAGCATATGCAGAGTATCGACTGACCGCAACATTGCAGATCGACTGACAAAGACTCTTTCACAGAAGAAGTATGATTGTCATACTATATCAATGAATATTAGATACTTAAATGATCTACTCTAGTGAGGGTTGTGGATTTTGTATGTGTCAGTTGTAATTCATATGATTAATAGATTACTATGTATTCTATTTTATATTCATGACAAGTTCTTTTATTATGTCAATATTTGTTTCTATGTGATAGATTAATTGACATAATAAATGTTCTTAGAATATTTGTTTCCACAAGAATTCAAGTGCATGACTTGAATGCGAGAGTCTATGTTTATAAAAAACATCATTCTTTAATGATCCCTAGTCGAGGTATCATCTTAGAAACTAGGACGACGATGATATATTAAAATTAATATGTGCATTGACTGATGATCGGTTCTCACAGGTCATGATATTGTGATATCAAGTCATCGCATATGTACTTATTAGTGAATAAGTTGTACTAGACAGACCCACCATGAGAGTACTTTGTGGATTGTTATATGAACGCGTCATAAGTAGGTCTCAAGTGACAATGGTGTTTGTGGTTCTTCGACTTGAAGTCATAGCATTCATCAAGTGAGGAAGAGTGTACTTTGATGTCATCTAAAGTCTTCCTTGAGAAAGTTTGATGATAATGTTGGTTATTGAGTATGTTGTGAATCATTTGGGTGTTTGTGTGTGGGCAAAAATGAGATTTGTCCTCTTATATGACAGAAGTTGCATTCATGGACCCCTTAATGGAATGAAATTAAGAAATACATGGTCATGCTTGGTTGAGTCAATAGATGATATTGAACTCGCCACTTTCTGATAGTTCATTGTAGATCAATAAACTAGGATTGAATAATTATGAGGGTGACATGGTTCATGTCTCTAGTTCAATCCAAATTTAAAGGACAAAAGGACATAACAATACTGATACATTGTTCACAGACTAGCTTATCGAGTTATGAACTATTATTGTTTGGGTGACAATGATGCATTGTTAGATGTCGCTCATTACTTGTGAGACTTTTGTTGATCTTTTCTAGATCAAGTGGGAGACTGTTGGTGTTTCCAAAGTGATCTGGAAGTAGTGAAGTTGTTAGTCTTTTTGCCAACACGATATGAGCCTATAAGGTCGCACATTAGAGCGTTTGGAGAAATTGGAGGAAAGATTGTAGTGGCCTTACTCATATTGCATTTGAGTGAAGGACCAATCCTATGACAAATTGGGTTGGACTTATCAGACTGCACAATCTCGTCTTGACTTGACGACCGTCGTGTTGATTCAACGCTTGATGAATAAGCATCGTGTATGTCGGGTTCACACGACTCCTCCCTTTGCTGTGGCTATTAACTCGACACTTGGAGTATAAGCATCGTGTTCATTGTGTTAACACGACGCCTCTTGACAATTTGCTTCAATTAAGTCTCTGGTCTGCTGATAGAGGAGACGTGTGTCTAATTTTTATCCATGAGTATAAATAGACATGTGATTAGGTTTTCTATGGGCTTTTAAGAGCTTTTCTGGAAAAGTGTTTTCCCGACCCCAAAACCTAATAACCTGCCGCTGCTACTGTCGCGAGACCCACCTTGACACTAGTGTCGCCGCCTCTCCCTTGATCGAACCTAGCAGTTCGTCGAATACGCTGAGGGCAATCCTTCTCCTACCCAGATCTTATGTGACAAGACCTTGAGGTTCTCCCTCGCTTGTGTGGATCATTGTAGAGGCGCAGATCAAGTTCTGCGTGAATTCAAAATACCTAGCCGCAGATGCTGATTTCGCCGCAGAACATTCTAGAGAGTTTACTGGAGCATCTTGATCAAGTGAGAACTTGATTCCGCATATGTAATTTTACACTTGCTGTAACTAAAGCAATGGTTGCTCTATTTCTTGATTCACGGATGTTGCAAGATCCTATTACTCTTTTGAGTTTTCTAGTATGTTTTATTCTGTTGCGCACATACGATATGTTGATTTCACCCAATAGAGAAAATCCAACAGTAAGGAGGTCTGTTGTGGGCATGAAAATGGCCAAGAGTGCGCCCTCAATGACATGCTTGTGGCGGGAAAGGCCGTCGGCATCGCGATTAAAGATGTCGGCCTTTTATTTAACATGGAATTCAAAGCCAAGAAGCTTGCTCACCCAACATTATTGTGGCACAGTGGACAAGCATTGTTCCAGGAGATATTTCAAGCTAAAATGGTCGGTCCAAATCACTAACCTACGGCCCCATAGGTAAGGATGCGAATGTTAAACGGCTTTGTCTAGGACAATTAACTCGTGTTCGTATGTCATGAACTTTTGATGATAAAAAACCATTTTGCAACTGAAATATGCAATCTGGTGGTCTTCTTGTTGTAAAACGACGTTGTACTCCTATCCAGATGCATCACATTTCACCTGGAATTTTAGGGGAAAATCCAAAAAGTCTAAGACCAGGACCGACACCCATGCTCGTTTAAGTTCTTGAAAAGCCTTGGGGTCCACGTCGCTCCATGCAAAGGTATTTTTCCGTGCAAGGGATACGAGAGGCTTGGATATGATGTTGTAATCCTTAATGAAGTGACGATATCAACCAGAGAGGCCACAAAATACACTTAGTTTAGTCGGCGGGTGTGGAGTGGGTCAAGCTTCCACACCTTGGAGCTTTTTCGGATCATCTGAAACCCCACGAGCGTGTACCACATGTTCAAGATACGGTCACGCTAGTTGTGTCGATGGAGCATTTTTGCGACTTGAGAACCAAGGGATGAATCTTGACTAGTTGGAAAACGGTGCAGAGGTGGTGCATGTGTTCTTCCCAAGACTTGTTGTTGATCAAGATATCGTCAAAGAAAACAAGTATGGATATTTACAGAGGAGGTTGTGGAATACCTCATTCATAAAGGCCTGAAAAGTGAGGGTGTATTGGTTAAGCCGATCAACATTAACAACAATTCAAAATTGCAGTGGTGGGTATAGAAAGCAGTCTTCTCCACATCCGCAGTGACTATCAGTACTTGATGATATCCCCAAAATAAATCTAGTTTGGAAAAGAAACATGCTCCATGCAATTCATCTAAAAGTTTTTCGA
The DNA here is from genome assembly GCA_039583875.1 of Platanthera guangdongensis. NCBI lineage: Eukaryota > Viridiplantae > Streptophyta > Magnoliopsida > Asparagales > Orchidaceae > Platanthera > Platanthera guangdongensis. The sequence continues at coordinate 116,010,284 of CM077147.1, read as the reverse complement.
CCACCGAAATGGAAACTTATCTTTGATTGCCCTAGCATTTAACTCGCGGTAGGCTACCCAAAGGCACCAAGAGCCATACCGTTTGTGTACTAAGATGATGAGGGATGAAAAAGGAGAGACACTGCGGCAAATGAGACCTTGTTGGAGCATGTGAGTGCATTGCCGCTCAATTTTGTACTTTTGATGGAAATGATAACGGTATGGTCGTACAACCGGGGGCGTCCCGAGGATGAGGCAAATGCAGTGATCTTGGCGGCAGCCCATTGGAAGACCCGTCAAGGGCACAAAAGTACTGCTGAATTCCTTGAGAAGATCCCGAAGGTCCTAGGGCCGGTTGACCACAGGGTATGTGGAAATCCGAGGTGGAGTAGCCTGTACAAGTAAGGACGATTACTGAAGGTTGGGTCATGGCCCTACCACTCATCCAAAACAAAATACAAATACCAACACATGATCAAATAGTCAAAATTTTAGGTCAGATGGACCAGAGTTCGAAGCCAGCGAGTTCCCAAGGCCGCCTCTAACCCGCAGAAAACCACGACAAACATGTCGACCTGGGAGTGGTACCCTTCTACCACCAGTGGTACATGACAACGGATACCCGAACACTGCATCTTTTGGCCGTTGGTCACAAAATATGCGTTGGCTACATGGAGATACTAGAAGCAGTAGGCGAGAAGTCGTTTCCTTGCGAATAAACTGTGGGTGCTACCCAAATCCACAAGAGCCAATAAGGTATGGCTGCCAGAGTGATGAGCATCTAAGTCGTGTGACCTTCCCATGGGCCTTCAATGACATGGAGGGAGAGTTCTGATATTCTCGATTCTTCATTCTCACCAACATTATTAGAAGGGGCATTCACTTTGACTCAAAACAGACGCTTGCATCGTTGGTCGGGACCAAACAATTTGTCACAATTAAAATATAAGCCTTTGGCGTGACGGTTCCCATTTCGACGTTGGACAAACGACCTCAGTAGGGAGGGAGGCTTGAGTCCCCACCCTTGGGAAGGCAACGGGGTGGATGGCCCTTGAAAAACCGCACTGTGAAAAGAGCCTGGTGCATCCAGGCGGTGCCCCGACGGTTGGTCCCGCAATAACCGACGTTCACAAGCCCGAGCCAAGCTCAGGGTTGTGGACAGCTCAGATAGGGCATGAAATTTCACATCAAGTCGCAAGCATTCATGAAAATCGACGGTATAAATGGGCACCTATTGTTGTGCCAAGACTGTGGTGTGAGCAATAAGACTTGGAAGCGCTCCAAATAGTCATCGCCCCCATTTGCTTGAGGATGATCAAATCGCCAAGTGGATTTACCCGCAACGGAGGTCCAAACCGCAAGTACAGACGACCTTGAATTCATCTCAAGTCAAATACGATCGTTCACGTTGAAGTTGGGTGAACCACATTTGTACCAGACCCATAAGGTGGAAAGAAGCAATGTCGAGGCGGTCTTCCTCAAGGGTGCATTGATTGTTGAAGAAGAGATCACAACGTTTGAGCTACACGAGGGGATCATCGTGGCCCTCAATAATGTGAAAATCCATCTTGACGTAGAGAGTGACGCCATTGCCCGCTTGTCGGGAGCTCGCGCCTTCAAAGTAGTGGAGAAGCGACGGAGGGTCCACCAATGACCCCGAAGCAGAATGGTCTGGTACTTGCATAGACTCGAGCCGAGCATGTATAGCATTCATCTTCAGATTTTGCATAGTCATCATAGCTTGGAACATCTCAACCACCTGAGTCATGACGAGACTCTCCTCGTCCGCCAGCGTAGGCGGGTACGATATCGATGGCAAGGGAAACAAGTCGGCGGCAGAAGGCGTGCAGGCTGGGAGCAGGAGATCGACGAAGGATGGGCTGGAAGGCACCGAGCAGACGGCTAGGTCAAGGATGAACGACGAGCTCGCGGACGTGGAGCGGTCAAAATCGTGGGCGACGAGGTTTGTAGTGTAGGTCGACGGTGGTAAGGGCGGGTAGGAGTTGGAGTCCTCGACGACACCAAGGTTTGACTCTGATATCAAGTTGTTATGCGCTTCGGATTGGGATCGGGTATGAGATCGAACAAGCGCAAAATCCTTCATGTAATTGGCGTTCCCCTTCTTCGATCCCGGAGGAGCTATGGTTGAGGAATGAGAACCGACAGATTGTGCAATATATCAGACGCTGATATACCGTGAGTTTATTAATAAAATGAATAAACAGTACAAGAAAAACATCATTTAACAACAAAAATTAGAAACACTAAAAATTTGTTTTAAATTAGCATCGAATTTAGATAGGTATGTAATATTTTGTTTTTACCTTCAAAAATATCAACGAAAATTTTCATTGCAAAATTAGCAACGAATTATTTTGTTGCAAAATGCTTGTTGGTAAATAGAAATGAAATATTTCCTTTCAAAATTTTCATACTAATTATTTTAGATTAAAATATTTATGAAAGGAAAGATCAACTCTCTTCAAATATTTTTATCTCAATTTTAATAAAAAATGTATTTGTTAGTTCTTAAAAAAATAAAGAATCACTTGCTACCCCATTCTCATCCCGATATTTGCTCTCTGTCATGATCGTCACTCTCATGCACGATTTCTGACTCCGCCGAGCTCGTCACTCTCCTGCACGATCTCTCCGCCTTGCTTCAGCGAGAAATAAATAAATATATACATATAAAATATATAAATATATAAATATTATATATATACAAAAATATATAGATATGTATATAATATGTACAAAAATATATAAATATATATAATATACATATATAATATATACAAAAATTATACGCAGAAGTATATATATATAGATATATACACAAATATATATATATATAATATACGGAATATATAATATATATAAACATTATATACAGAAATATATATATTTATAAATATTTATATATGTGTATATAAATATAATACCGCTTAGATATAATGTAAAAGTAAATTGGTGGAGTTGGATAAACATTGTGAGTTATCAAAGCAAGGTTAGTGGTTCAAGTCCTCCATACCCCCAAACTTTTAATTTAATTTTTTTTATTATATATGCAAATTTTTAAACATAAAAAATTAAAAAATCTATAAAAATTAGCCACAAATGAAATACCTTGTTAATTTAGAAAGTATAAATTATCTTGCTAAAAATGTCTTGCAAAATAAAAACGAAATTTTTCCTTCCTAAAATTAGCTAGACCTATATTAGCTAGAAAAGAAATTTGTTGCTAAATTTTTTGCTAATTAAAATTAGCAAGGATTTTATTGAACTAGAAAGGAATTAACTCCTTGCTAATTTAAGTTTTTCTTGTAGTGAAATGACATCATTATGTGTCATTTAATTAGCACTAGTAGTCTGGTATTCATTTAAATTTAAATCACTCTCCGACGCTGCCCTAGCTTCCGCAAATCTTTTATCTCGCTCCCTTTCGGTGCTTTGAGTGGTCTTCTTTCCGACTTCTCTTGTATTTTTCTCTATTCTGTTGTTTAGTGTACACTGAATGTTTGAAACACTGATTATAGCTGCCTCCTTTGTAAGGAATAATGATTGTGGCTGCCTACTTTTTATGGAATCTCCATTAAGATTGCCTTCTTCAATTCCTAATTATTTATATACAAAATTGTATTTATTGTGTTCAATACTTCATTATAATCATATAATTACGTATTTATTGTGTAATATATGTACATTGCCTGTAGACTTTTGCTTATCTAAAAAAGTATTTATTTGTGAATAAATATATTTAAATATTAAAATGTGATAATGTAAATTATCCTTGATATTTCTCCCACAATCCTACCACCCACATTTAAAATCCAAACCGATTTGAACACGACATCCGACATCTGCAACGTTATCTCTGCCACGATGCCTTTACAATTAGTAACTTCGGCCTATTGGCTTCCCGAGGACGAGGTTCCTAAGGGATTTAGATCATCCACTCTAGTTTTGAGGACTCCAAATTGTTTCCTAAGGTTATCTAACTGTTCGTCCATTTGATCAAAGAAATTAGCCAAAAAAATTGGAAATCAGGCATTGACATATTGGTGTTGGAAGTTTGAAACTAGTAGTTTGGGTATCTAAGGAAGGGATCCCGTCATAGTATGCCTAAACACCTTACCAAAAGCATGCAAATGACCATAACCTTGAACTTGGATACCAAATTTGACGAAGGATATGGTGAAGGTAGTGATGTGATTATGATCTAATGGGACTCAATAAATTGGTGTCAGTGTGGTGTTGAAGGGGAGTCCTAGAATGATGCAATACGCATTGAAGTATCAGACAATTAAGTTAACAATTAACCGTGAAAATAATAAAGGAAATTACAAACAATCACAATTGAAAATAGCAAATTAAATAAACAAACAAGTGTTGGTCGAATTAAAATCATGAGCGCTTCCCCAAAATGCTTCGCAAATACCCCTTTGAAATAGAACTATTTAGATCCCCAATAACATATATTTTCAGCCAAATAAACAACCAAAAATAATAAAGACTTCTGTAAAAAGTGAGAGTAATGAAACTTGTGGGTAAGATTTCTTGTATAAATATCCAAGTATGAGCACAAATATATAGGAAGAGAAGAAGAGAGAAATCCCAAATCTACAATGTGAGACAAAACCTAAGACAATTTGGGCTCATAAATGGGTCACAATTACAATGGGCTTTTACATATTATTCCACTATCTTCTAACACTCCCCCGCAAGCTGGAACATACAAATCGTAAGTACCAAGCTTGGATAGAAACTGTTGATACAGTGGCCGACGTAGAGCCTTGGTAAAGATGTCAGCAACTTGCTTAGAAGCTGGAACATGCTCCAATTCAAGTTTCTTCAGTTGGACCTTCTCCCGTACAAAGTGTCAATCAACTTCAAGGTGTTTTATCTGCTCATGAAACACAGGGTTCTTCGCAATCTGTATAGCATCCTGACTGTCACAAAAAAGAGTAGCAGGAGAGGAGATATTGACACCCAAATCACAAAGAAGGCTCTCTAAACAGGTAAGTTCAGAGACGACAACAGCCATCGCACTATACTCAGCTTCAGCAGAAGAGCGAGCAACAACTGATTGCTTCTTGCTACAACGAGTGATGAGATTTCCTCCAAAGTAGGTACAGAAGCTAGTGGTGGATAGTCGATCATCAAGTGAGCCCGCATAATCAGCATCAGTGTACGCAACAAGAGATAAAGAGGAGGATGACTTGTATACCAACCCTCGCCCCGGGGCAGCTTTTAAATACCAGAGGATGCGTTCGACACCCTGAAGATGAGATATTCTTGGTGAATGCATAAAACGACTGACCACTCCAACAACAAAAGAGATATCGACTAAGTTATCAAAGGCGCAAGGCGCACCGAGGCGCAAAGGGCCCCTGGAGCCTAGGCGCAAGGCGCAAGCGCGCGCCTGAGGCACGTAAGGCTCAAAAATGGGGGAAAAGGGAATTTGAGCGAATTGGGCGCCCAATTCGCTGAAATTGTGCGAATTTGACGCCCAATTCGCTGAAATTATGCGAATTGTGCGCTCAATTCGCTGAAATTGAGCGAATTCGCGGAATTTCAGCGAATTTGGCGCCCAATTTGCTGATTTTCAGCGAATTGGGCGCCCAATTCGCTCCATTTCAGCGAATTGGAAGCCCAAGTGCGCCTAGGGGTGCCTCAGGTGCGTCTAAGATCATGTTTTTGCCCATATCAAAAAAATAATTTTTAAAAATGTCTTGAAAGGCCCGGGTGCGCCTTTGGTGCGCCTGAGAGCTTGTAAGACGCGCGCCTAGGCGGAGCGCACCTGAGGCGCGCGCCTAGGCGGGGCGCGCCTGGGGCACATCGCCAGCCTCAGTTGTGCTGAGGCGCGGCGGGCTGCGCCTAGTGCGCCCGGCGCCTCAGGCGCGCCTTGACAACTAAGGATATAATATTCCAGATTAGTAAGAAGAGAGTCTGATTCTGCTCCATGAGCACTGAGCTGTGGTTGACATCCATAGGTGTTTCACCTGGTTTACATCCGGAATAACCAGCATTCTGAAGAAGATCCAAACAATATTTCCGTTAAGATAGGATCAGGTCATCAGCTCTTCGAGCAACGTCAAGACCAAGGAAGTACCGAAGATTTCCCAGATCTTTTGTTTGGAAGACAGAGTTTAAGTGTTGCTTGATTTGTTGTATCCCGTTAGAGTCATCGCCAGTTATCAAAACATCATCCACATAGACTAAGAGAATTACAGTCCCTGTTGATTGATGACGAGTAAAAAGAGAGAAATCCGCCGAGCTGCACTGAAAAGCAATATCATGAACAACCTTGCTAAATTTTTCAAAACAAGCTCGAGGGAACTGTTTGAGACCATAGATAGTTTTACGCAGTCGGCATACCATAGACTCTCCTGTGATCTCAAACCTGGGAGGTTGGTTCATGAAAACCATCTCCTGAAGATCACAATTAAGAAAAACATTTTTAATGTCCAGCTGATGTAGAGGCCAGCGACGGTGAACAACCAGTGAAATGAGGACCCACACAGAATTCAGTTTGTCGATAGGGGAGAACGTCTCCTCATAATACAAGCCCTGTTGCTGAGTGAACCCACACGCCACAAGACGAGCTTTGAGACGATCAATACTCCCATCCGGAGCATGTTTAATGACGAATATCCATTTACAACTAACGCAAGACTGGGCAGACGTAAGAGGTACCAAATCTCAACTATGATTAGCCAGACAGAAGAGCTACCAAATCCCAAGTATGATTAGCCCAAAGGGCTGACATCTCAGCTTCCATGGCCGCACACCACCCAGAGTGTTGGAGAGCCTCCTGCACAGTGTTAGACAGAGAAATAGAGGAAAGAGCAAGAACAAATTTTCGAAGAGGCGAGAGCCTATGTAGGGAAATATAGTTGGCCAAAGGGCAAAGGATGAGCCGTTGAGGCAGGGGCAGGGTCAGCTGGACGCGAAATCGTACTGGTAAACAGTAGCAGTTGCTGGGCTCCAGAGTTCAGATTACGATGACTGTAGACACAGATGAGAGGAGGTTTGATTGCTGGCTGATTGGGTGTTGGTGGTTTGGGAGTAGGTGGGTCCACGTAGGGCGTTGGAAGAAGAGGAGGTAGAGAAGTTGTGACCGGGATAGCAGGACGAGGCACAGGTTGCCCATCAAAAGGTATCAAAGTGGATGACAGAAAGGGTTGGTCTTCCAGAAAAGTAACATCAGCAGACACAATCACGTTTCAGTCGATAGGAGAGTAACACACATACCTTTTTGGGTCCGAGAGTACCCTACGAACATACACTTGGTTGCACGAGGACAAATTTGTCCGTAGGTAGACCAAGGTTATGGACATAGCAACACACTCAAACACCCGATGTGCAAGAGGAAATAGAGATTGAGAAGGGAAGAGGAGACTAAATCGAGTGACGAAGTTGAGAACGGAGGAGGGTAGACGATTGATGAGATGACAAGCAGTCGAAACTGCAAAGTTCTAGTATCCGATGGGTACCTGCATCTGAAGCATTAACAAGCGGGTAAGATCAAGAAGATGTTGATTTTTGCGCTCGCAACCCCATTTTGCTGAGGAGTGTAAGCACATGAGATTTGATGGATAATGCCAAATTCAGCACAAAGAGAGGCGAACATTCGGGTAGTATATTCCATTGCATTGTCAGTGCAGATAATTTTAAGGGGCGAAGAGAACTGAATCCGAAATTCAGTGACGAACGTACGAAATATAGAGGTGAGTTTGGTACGATCCCGTAGTAAATATAACCATGTCACACGAGAGTAATCGTCAATAAAGGTAACATAATAGCGGTATCCAAATACACTAGGGACTTTATGAGGGCCCCAAATATCAGAGTGAATAATGGGTAAAGGAGTACTACCAAAGAGAAGCGATGTTGTTTACCAAAGATACATGACTCACAAGTAAACTCATGTAAGGAAACATCTGTATGAGCTTGTTTTAGAATCGGGAGGGGAGCATGTCCAAGACGACGATGCCACTCTACGGAGGAGACGACAGAGAGGGTAGAAGGAAGGACATTAAGAAGATAGAGCTCATGAGACAGTCGTCCGCTACCAATAATATTCCGTGTTTGCCGATCCTGCACAACAAAAGAAGATGGTGAGAAAGTAACATGGCAATCAAGGTGCTGTGTAAGTCGGCTAATAGAAAGTAAGTTGAACGTGGAGCCCAGAACATGAAGAACCGAGATTAATGAGAGGTTGGGTGTGAGATGGATATCAGCAGCTCCAGAGATAGGGGTGGAGTCACCATTGGCGACAGTGATGAACTTGGGATGAGGAGAGTCCAAGTATTTCGGCGGCTTCTGGCAGGTAATATGGTGGGTGGCACCAGAGTCCACATTGCAGTGAGAACCCTGAGATAGACAAGTTATACCTTCATTAGCGATGGAGGCCACAGAACCCGATGAGTGGGCAATACCCATTGGAGTTGCTGAAGCTGGGAGAGCATCAATATCAGACTGAGCATTTGAAAGAGTCGAGGTAGAAGCCACGAGCATAGACTCAGCCTTTGAAGCAACAAGGTGGGGTGGCAAATCATGCTTACGATAGCAGGTAGCCTCCATATGATGTTCTCGACCACAGAAAGTGCATTTCAGGGGGGCTTTTCCAGTGCGTCCTCGCCCCCGAGACGAATTGCGACCCCCACGGGTCGAGGTACCACGAGTGGAGGGATGTTGGGAAGGTAGCTGCAGAAGGGCTAGAGAGGGAGGCAAAGGAGCCTCGAGAGGCGGAGTGACCCTCAGAAGCATGGAGCACACATCAGAGAGAGAGGGAGTAGTGGCAGATGAGTGTATCTGAGCACGAATACTATGCAGATGTGAAGGAACCCTTGCCATCATCATGGAAATCCCGATAGCTTCTTTTTGTGCCCGTTGGGCAACCAGATCAGTAGGAGGAGGTTGGTGTTGTATCTACGCCTTAATAAGTGTCTTGGCCTTCGCAACGAAGGACGTCATATCTCCAGGTATCCCGGGATCAAGGGATTGAAGATCAGTAATGATGTCAAACAGATGCTGCATAGTGTTTTGACCGTAATAGAAGGACTGAAGTTCCTCCCACATGGATTTTGTCGTGTCATGATACATGGCCATCCTGTAGGGCTCGGTATCGATAGAGTTGAGGAGCCGGGATTGCACACGACCATCATCACGAAGCTACTCGTCTGTGGGAAGGGTAGGAGTGGCCCGGGTCAAGTGATGAAGCAGTCCTTTCGTCTGGAGTAGCCGACGAACAGAGTGAACCCATTTCACAAAGTTTTTTTGCCAGTGAAAGAGATAGTGGTACTCCTGAGTTCATCCCGTAGTTTAGTAGCAGGCGAAGCAGTCCGAGGTGGTAGAGGAGTACCAACGGACTCCACGGAGGTAGTAGTAGTATCCATGAGGCAACCTGAAGACCAATTCGCAGCGGCTAGAAAAAGGGCCCGCGAGCAAAATCAGCGGGTAGACAGGCTGAAGCGACTAGAAAAACAAGCGAGCAAGTCCCGCGGCTAGGAGAAACCGCAAGCAGAAACCGCAACGAGCAAGTTCAGCGGCAAGTTCAACGGACAAGGAAAAACCCGCAGCGGTAAGAACAAGCCGCGTGCGACTAGGAGGTCGCTCAAGAAGAAGGAACCCGCAAGCAGAACCAGACGAAGCGGAACGGAAGAGAGGCCGCATGGTCTCGGTTACAACACACCGGCGGCAGGAGGCCGCGACCAAGTGCAGAGACCGCAATGGGTAGATAGATCGCAGCGGTTAAGGGAGACAACCCGCAACCTCAAAGCAGGCAGAAAAGAGAAACCACACGGTCTCAACGTCAACACACCAGCGGTCAGAGGCCGCGACCAAAATGCGGAGCCCGCTGCGGGTAAAGAAATCGCAACTGTAAGATATGCTTATGCGGGAATCTCGCAGAGACCAGGAAGAGACCGAAATCGCCGTGACTAGACGGCAACAACAAGAAGGGAAACCACAACGGTCAGGAGCGGCCGTGCGGGAAGGGAAGTCATCGGCGACTGTAGAAGCAGCAACGGGAAGGGAAGTCGCAGCGACTAAATAGGGGGGACCGCACGGTCTCGGTGCGAACACCAACGGTAAAAGGAGTTACCGCGACCAAGGTGCGGTGGAAAAAGCGAAGAGGAAGCCAAAGCGAGATGAAGGCCGCTCGGATAGGGGCAGAGACCGCAACGACCAGGGCGGGGAGGGGGGGACCACAAGTTCGAGAGGTTATAAAACGGGAGGGTGGGTGGGGTGGAACCACGAGAAAGAGGGAGAGCAAAGAAAAGAGAGCGGTAAGAAAACTGCTAACCGCACAGAAGCAGCGGTTAGAAAGGAGGAAGGAAGTCGGGGACCAAACCGCCCGGTTAGCAAGCAGGCCAAGCGGACAGACAGGGACAGGCCGGACCGTCTTCCTCTAATATCATGTAGAAAGTGAGAGTAATGAAACTTGTGGGTAGTATTTTTTGTATAAACATCAAGTATGAGTGCAAATATATAAGAAGAGAAGAAGAGAGAAATCCCAAATCTACAATGTGAGACAAAACCTAAGATAACTTGGGCTCATAAATGGGCCATAATTACAACTGGCTTTTACATATTTTTTCACTATCTTCTAACAACTTCCAATTAGAACTTACATTTGTAATTAACACCAATATAAGGGTATTGCAGTCTGATGCAAGACAGACCTATTTAGGTGGCTATTCGAGATTTCTACATGTAGACACAATTTCGACAAATTTTAACTTTCAACATTTATGATTTACAAATGCAACTGCAAGAAAGTCACAATAGAGAAAACTTCCCAAAGTAGAGAGCATGTATTGGAGTATTAATGTGAGAGTGCACAAATCATAAATAAATAAACAAGCAAATGAATGCCAACACTAGCCCAAACGAAAAAAAGTTTACCAAAAAAATATGATGCAACTAAAAAAATAAACACCAATTCAATAAGAATAATTAACAACCAACTTAGAACTCACCCAACTAAAAGGTAGAGTTTTGGGAACTGAGTTTTGGGCTCCCAACAGAGCTGCTGGCTTCTGGACAACACTAATCAAGGCTGGAAGTGTATCTCTAGATGGCTGGGATTTGTTGGTTGCAGCTGATGGAAGTAGTGGGGGCTGTGGGGAGTACAGGTGGATGCCTGTAGAGGACAGGAGGAGCTGTGGATTGCATGGAATAGATGGAACTGCAGTGGGACGGATGCTGCAAGGAGACTAATAGTAGCTGGGAGATGTCCCAGCGGGGTGTAAAGAGTGAATTATGTGGTTCCGGCTGAGGGGGAGACAGGGAAGAGTGAAGTGATGGTTGGGAGGTTTGTTTTGGAGAAATCTGGGAGCTGTTAAGCAGAAAACAGCAGGTTGGGGTTGATTAATTGATTTCAGCGGCTGGAATAGATTGGAGCCAGGTTCTAGAGTTTTGGGCAGGGAGCAAGGGGCTTGGGTTTGTAGGCTGTCTAGGACGAGAGAACACAGCCACCTACACTCGATCAGAAGCTTGAAATCGGGTAATTGGAGGGATGGAGGGCTGGGTTTGCTCACAGGAGTGGTGGGAAAAGTGGGGTACATGAGGGGAGTAGCCACGTGAAACATGGCTTTGGCTGTTGTGATCCCTCAACTGAGTTGCATATCCATAGGATAAGGGTGGAGTTAGGCAGTGGAAGTGGAAGAGGGAATTAAGGAGTAGTGGATTATGAGAGAGTGAGAAGTTTGAGGAGAAAGTGGGCCTAATTTTTAGGAATTGGTTATAATGGGGTAGTGGAGTTAGTGGGAGGTAGTTATGACGGTTATGTGGTGGTGGGGGAGATGGCTAGCCAGAGGTGGTTCCCAACGATCACTTGAAAATGAAAAATGTAAGGAATTTTGTGGAGGTGATGGTGGCTTGAAGTGGTGGCTGAATATTTTTCGACGATCACTAGAAAACTGAAGTTGGATGGAAATGGATGGAGGGGCTGGCGGTGGGATCTTGGAGGGAAGTTTGATGTAGTGTGGTCAGCTAGTGGAAGTGGGGAGGAAGGGGGCCGGCCAAGGTGTCCGGCTAGGAGAGGGAATGGGGAGGAGATAACTTCCAAGCATTGGCACTTGGATTCCATTTTCAGCACCGGGTGTTCGAAAGGAGGAATCTCTTCACTCAATCTTTTAATGCCTTCAAATTTAACTATCTGTCCCTGTTTATAGACCACAGGGCCATCATAGATGGTCATGACATCTCTCAAAATACATGAAATATTTTATAAAAAAATATTATAAAATCTCGGATCGTCGATCCGTATAAAATAGACGACTCTGATCGTTATGCAGGCCGATGTATGTTGCGATCCCCATCACACCTGAATAAGTTCTAGACAAAAAAATTAAAGTCAAGTGTTCCACGGAATCAACGCCGCAGACATTTATAAAATCCAAAACTTTTCAAAATTCTGAACTACTGAAACGAACTCTGAACCATTATTTATAGACAGTGACACAACAGACGGATGTGATTGGCTGTCACGATATACACCCAAAAATACATAAATAATGTGTGAAAAAATAATGAAGATACATAGAAAATGTCCGGTGAATGCTCTGAACGTGACGACAGGTTTGGATCGTCTATACTACAATCCTAACGCCTCCTACATGTACAAATTTGTAGTACTTTGAAGTCAAGAAGTACTTTCATTAGTTTGAGATATTATGTGATATTTCATCTCTTCATAGGATGAATGTTTCCCAGATCAATGAGAAAAATTTCAAGAAACCAAGTTTGAGAAATGAAGCCAAAAAATAATGAGTTGAGAAAAAAAATTTTCACTATAAGAAAAATATCATTTAGCAACAGAAATTAGGAAGACTATATAATTCATTGCTAATTAGTATTGAATTTAGCTAGGTATATAATATTTGATTTTACCTACAAAAATAACAACGAATTTTGTTGTGCTAAATATAGCAACGAATTATTTTATTGCAAAATATTTGTTGCTAAATATAAATTAAATATTTCCTTTCTAAATTTTCATATTAATTATTTTAGACTAAAATATTTATGGAGGGAAATATCCATTTCCCTCCAAATATTTTCATTTCCCATTTGAGTACATAAAAAAAATTAATGAAGCAGCCCTAGCTGCCCCTTTTATCTTTCCTGCCCAGCTTGTCACTCTCCCGTGCGATCTCTCCGCCGAGCTCGTCACACTCACACACTATCTCCCCGCCAAGTTCATCACACTCCCACTCGATCTCCGGGTCCAGTGTGACTGTCTCCACTTAACTCATAGTTTATTTGTATTCAATAAAATATTATTTATGTATTTATATGTGCATAAATTAGCATAGTTTATTACTATCCAACAAAACAATTATTATATATGTTTAATTTTGTATATAATTTTGTAAATTATTTCAACATCTCAATATATTAGAAATTAGAATTGATTGTTTGTATTCAACAAAATAATTAATAATATATATATTTATTTATATATTTATAAACTGTCATAACCTATATATATAGGGGGGATATCTAGTACGGGCAAAGCAATTATACGGGCATGCGGGCACATAATTTTTTTAGCTTATGAATAGGAGAAATAAAGTAAAATCAAATAATTTAATTCTAAGAGACCATACAAATCAGGTGCGGTCGACCATACAAATGCAATTTATTGATTTAATCATAATTCTAAAAGACCATACAACCCAATTATACGGGCGCCAACTTTCATAGATGCGGTCGGCCATGGCGGGCTCGCTGGTCACTGGCTCCCCTCGGAAAATTTTATAGTGCCATCGTGGTTCATAGAGTTATGAGTCTCATTGGCATTTTAAGTAGTTTTACAGCAGTTTTACGGCAATAATGTTATTTTCATAGTAAAACTGCTTAAAATTTTCAGTTTTACGACAGTTTTACGGATTATATTATGGATTTAATTACAGCCGAAATATTACAGTTCAGTTTACAGCCGTAAAACTGCTGTAAAACTGCTTAAAATGTTCATGAGACACATAGCTCTATGAATTACGGTGACACCATAAAATTTCTCTCATTTGTCGGCGTGCATGTTTACTTATCCTGAATAAACTTCTGAATCAAGTAGAGCCTGCAAAGATAAAATCAAACAGATTATTTAAAAAGAAATTATGTTATGTTATTAAAAGAGTTGTTTCTATACCAAATAGAATATTACCCAAGTCATGATTTTTTTTCCGGGCAATTCCGGCTATCGTGCGCAGCAGGTTGACCACATGATTTACAAACTCGAGTTGCTTTGTGGTGCTTCTCAATTGCAATCTCCATGGCGTTCTTAAGACTTCATTTGTTTGGGCGTTTCGCTGTTCCGTTTTTGGCAAACGCCGCCGGAAGAAGTGTAAATAAATTAACCTCCCATGCCGTTTGCTCCGTTTTAACCCGCCCGCCTTGAGAAACGCCCCAAAAAACTCCGTTTGGAGCAGCCACCTCCCCCTCCGGTTCGAACACTCCGTTTCCACCCGCAGGATCGACCCGCCATCGCCGAACCAAATGGAGTCTAATTCTCTCCCCCCTGCCTTTTGTTTTGGAGTGAAGTGGAGCCAAGATATTGATTTCTTTGGGAATTTCTGAACGAAAATATTGTACTCTGTTGGAACTAGTACCATCAATGTTTGCATCTTTACACAAATGATTTTTTTCAATTAGATGCACAGTTTGCTAACTCTATTAAAGCTTCATCATTGTCTTTAACAATTTTCATACAAGTCATGAGATTGTTCCAAGTAATAGCAATTAGTCTTCTTCGTTGTTCACTTGTAGAAACATTACAAAATTGATTTACATCCACGTCATAAATTGGTTTTGAATGAATTTTCATTTTCAGAGCGAGAAGTTGTGCGTAGCAAACCGAACAAAGGTATATCTGTAAAATTTGTTGGAATCCACATTGATCATATACTGAAGATATGGGTTAACCAATCATTGCTTTGAAGTGTAAATTCAGAGATTAAAGAGTACCAATTGGATTCAAACTAATGCGGTGACTCTGACTTCCATACACAAGAATTCAATTTATTTTGAAATCTGTCACAAATAATGCCGCCTCCAACTTTCTCTGAAGCTTTTCTCAATATATGTCACATGCAATACCTATGATTTGTAGAATTAAAAGTTTTGTGAATTGCACTAGTCATGACAAGATCCTGATCAGTCACCATTAATGTAAGCTCAGTGCTCATACAGTCCACAAATTTATTGAATAACCATGCAAAGGATTCTATACTTTCATTAGAAAAAAAGCCGACACCAAAATTAATTGATAATCTATGATGGTTAATGACGGTAAAAGGTGAAAAAAAAATCATAGAATACTTGTTTGTTCTATATGTCGTATCAAAAGAAACAAGCTCTCCGAACATAGAATTATTGCGTCGCGCAATTCCATCTGCCCAAAACACAGACTTCAAATGTGTATTCTCATCTAACTCATGCATAGTAAAATGACGGATGTTTACTTTGTTGCATTTTAAAATTTCGTATAAAAATCTGAGCATCTGAATCTTGGACCAATGCTTTCAAGTCCCTGGAAAAATTCTGAGTATCTCTCAATGTAAAGCCAATATTTTCAAATCCTCCTTCTTGTTCCGTTATAATGTGAAACGCCTTAGTAACGTCTAAATTTACTCGGTCTAAAGAACATAACATGTTCTTTTGTTCATCGTTTAATTTTCTATTTGATCTTATGAATTGCTTCTTGCTGGAGTGCACAATTCATGGTTGTGGCCTTCGTAGAAGATATTGACAACATATTTGTCTTCTTGTGTACGTTTTACCGCTGCTTGTGCATTACAACCCGTTCTTATGTTTGCTCTTTTCCGGCTCACTCCTTTACCCTTATGCGTATTAGTCAAGGGTAGTTCTTCCTTTTTATGTCCTTGTTTAGAGCATACAAAGTACTTATATTGTAGTAGATCATTTGAATCTATTCTTGCTGACTAACTACGGACACTAAATCCCACTGTATGAGCATAATCCTTATAAGAAGATTCAAAATCTTTTACGGAATCATATAAATAGCCTCTAATAGCATAAGTTTCTCATCACATGGAGGTACAATTTCGAGTTACTATACATTGAAAATAACAACTACTATATAAGACTAAAAGAGTAAAGGAGATTGATATGATGCTTGTAGAACATTTTACCTTCAAACTAATTGGTGATTCCACTGAATCTGTCATGAACATCCGGCCTTCGCCATCCCCGCACTCATCAACGCCCTTTTCAATCCCGCAATCGCCGACCTCCACCATAAACCCTTATGAATATAAACCCTTCTGAACATGCACGTCATTTATTATCCAATAGAATATCACAGTCTAAAAACAAACATACCTGAACAGGATCCTTGTATATCGTATTGGATGAAGCCCTTCTCAACAACTCACTTGGAAAACCTCCGCCGAAAACCCAAATCTAGGGCACAAGAGACGTTCAGGTTGCCATATCCCTGTCGGCTGCTGTGTTTGTGAAGCCCACCTGCCACCAAGCGGCGACCTAGCGGGTGAGGTAGCAGTCGCTTTGCCTCAGCCGAAAACCCATATCTATGGCACAAAAGATGTCCCGGTCGTCGTTGCTTCGTTGGATCCCTTGTTTGCGAAGCCCGCACCCCCCAATTGGCGACGCAGCAGTCCCCGCAAACACCACCCCCGCCGACAAGCCTCCTCCCTGCGCTACCCGTATGAATTAATGGCTCGTATATGATAAATATTCATATATATATATATATATATATATATATATATATATATATATATATATATATATATATATATATATATATATATATATATATATATATATATATATATATTGTTGGTGATGAATCCCATTTTATATGTGATGGATGTGCACATAGCCACCTCCCTCATGATCCCCACTAAAATTAATGGGATCATGGGTTTGACCGCGCGCACAATCACCACATCCGATCCTCCCGCACGCCGATCCCACTACATGCACATAGGAAACCGCCACCGGTGCCGCCTTGCCGGCCGCCGGTCGTCGCCTTGCGGCCAAGGGACGGCCGCCGCCTTGCAGCCAAGGGACGGCCGCCGACCACCCCTCCTTCTTTGGCCGCCGCCTTGCGGCCAAGGGGCGGACACCGGACGCCACCCCCCCTCATTTACCGCCGCCTAGCGGCCGGGGGGGGGGGGGGGGGGGCACCAGCCGCCCCCTCCTTGGTCACCGCCTTGCGGCCAAGGGCCGACTGCCGGCCGCCCCCCTCTTGGCCGCCTCCTTGCGGCCAAGGGACGGCTGCCGGACGCCCCCTCCTTGGCCGCCGCCTTGCGGCCAAGGGGCGGTCGCCGGCCGCCCCCTCCTTGGCCTCCGCTTAGCGGCCAGGGGGCGTCCACCGGCCGCCCCCTCCTTGGCTGCCGCCTAGCGGCCAGGGGGCGTCCACCGGCCACCTCCCTCCTTGGTCGCCCCCTTGCGGCCAAGGGGCGGCCGCCGCCCGCCCCCGTCCTTGGCCGCCGCCTTGCGACCAAGGGGAGGCCGAGCAACCGCACCCTTCCTTGGCCGCCGGCGACCTCCCCCGCCGATGGCAAGGGCGGCGGTTGCTTCGCCGATCGCTCATGATGGGTCGTCCCCACCGTCTGATCATCCCGGGCCGTCGAAGGCCACCCGATTCACAGATAACCACCCACTAACCGCCAGGTTAGTGGGGAAATTTTACATATTTATTTTAAATGGTCTCCCAATAGCGGGATACACACATTTAAACTATAGAAAAAACATTTATGAAGGTGGTTTTGGTGTGCGGATAGCCGCGTAACCACCTCCCGGAGGCTATAAAAGGAGCCCCAGACCTCCTAATTTCTCATCTTCTTCTGATCCTCCTCCTTGAAGTCTTCTTCTTCCTCAGGTCGAAGCTCTGCTAGTTTTCCTCCTACGAGCCACCTTCGAGCCACCTCCAAGCCACAAGCCGGTCTAGTCGCAACCACCTTGCGAAGCCGAATTACCCGAGTTTCAAGCGGCCCTAACAAAGACAAGACCAAGTGTGCTGCCTCCCTTCCAGAATCAGCAAGCCGTTATTCGAAGACCACCAACACAAAGTTCATTCTGTAACAACTCCCGGCGCGAGGGCCTATCGTCCGTCGCGTGTAAAGTGCTCTCTCACCTTATAATTGTAATGAGAGGTGGCATGTCACCCTCGATTTCACAAACCAACTTTAACGCCCAGGAAATAGTGGATTTTGACCTGCGCAGATCCGGTCACGTGGTGTTTTGCCATGTTGAGGGGGTTTTCCACGTTAAAACTGCTCGTGTATAACAGACTTACTAATTTGACTGTGTGCGCGCTCGACCGTTTCGACAGCTAAGGCGGTCCAGGTTCTATCGGCCCAACCGGGACGTCAAGTTGGTCCGCAACAGTTTGGCTCCGTCTGTGGGAAGCGAGTTCCCAACATCTTTAGAAGATTATACCCTCTGCACAGCGATACGAAGAGACAAAACTTCCAATCTGACAACTCTCATGGAACAACTTCAATGGCAAAAAGAAGCGCCCGGACAGCGGAAGTATCCATCTCAGGGGGCACACTGAGCCAGCCACTCCCATCTACTTGTAGACGTGCCTCTCGCGGCAGAAACGGCTCTCGCCCTAGTAACAACATTGGAGGGACGAGCTCGTCAGATGGAGGAGCAGCAAACTGAGATGCTCACTTTGCTCAAGAATATGGGGGCGCCTCCCGCTCAACCGCCTGCACCGACCAATCCCCCACCTCCACTAAGACATGGCTAACCAAGGGAAGCTCCGCAAAGAGAAGCATCAGAAGACTCTTCTGATGCCGCTAGTTCTACTTACCCGGTCCTCAGAGCAGCCGGAACTGGTCGTCGCGACCGAGTCTTGGAAGAAGAGCCCCGTTT
This sequence comes from Platanthera guangdongensis, assembly GCA_039583875.1. Taxonomy (NCBI): domain Eukaryota; kingdom Viridiplantae; phylum Streptophyta; class Magnoliopsida; order Asparagales; family Orchidaceae; genus Platanthera; species Platanthera guangdongensis. The sequence goes on along the minus strand of CM077147.1, from coordinate 115,991,420 downwards.
ACCCCTGCGCGAAAGATTTACTCGGGAAGTGATCTCAGAGGAGTGCAGACAGGTTGGCCGCCGAGATATTCAACCTCGTCGACCGCTTCACCAAGGCTCACCACTCGCACCCCCCCCCCCCGATTTTGGCCCATCTAATCCCGCTTGGCTTCAAACTGCCGAATATCGAAACCTTCGACGGGATGGACGACCCGCTAGAACACGTCAACCACTTTTACACGATCATGACGATCTATAACGCACCTGATCGGCTACTCTGTCAAGTCTTCCAACAACTATCAAAGGTCAAGCTCAGACTTGGTTCCATTCTCTGAGGGAAGAAACTATTGTGAACTTTACAGTGCTCGCTAGGCAGTTCACCGACCAATTAATCGCCAACCGAAAAATTGTCCGAGACCTCACACTTGTCATAAATCCGACAAAACGAGGGGGAATTTTTGAAGTAATTTTTCTGTCGGCTCACTGCAGAAGCCCGTCAAATCCCAGGAGTAGACTCTGATCTATTAAGGGGAGTATTTCTTGGAGGGCTTCGCCCCAATGGATTCTACTCTACACTAATGAGAGAAACTGTCCCAGCTACCTAGACCTTGTACACCGCGTGGAAGTGCAGATAGCAGCAGATGAATCCATCGAAGCGCATCGTCAGCAGTTCGACGGAGACCAGAAGCGCAAAAGGGATACAGAACATCCCTCGAAAGCCCAAGAAGGAAGATTTCAGGAAGAACGCCGAAATGGCCAACGATGGCGTGATTTTCAGAGGGACCAGCCATCCCGAGAATACACTCTGCTGAATACCACTCGCACGCATGTACTTTATTCCACCCAGAACGAGCCGTCTCTGCACCTCCCCAAGCAACCTACCCCAAATACTAGAAGCGATCAATCAAAATATTACGAATTCCATCGGGGAACTGGACACACCACAGAGTAGTGCGCAAGACTGAAAGACGAAATTGAGTGCCTAGTTCACCAGGGACTCCTAGGAAGATTCTTGCAAGGGCGCCAGCAATATCACCAAGCTCCCCTAGGCAGGCAAGAGATCAGCAGGACGCCCAACAAGGAGGGGCCAGTGACAGGAAGATATTTGGGAACATTGAAACTATAGCCGGGTCTGCAATTCTTTCTACCCAGGTATTTTTGATAAGCGCCTGAGGGGATGTTCACAAAGATAAAGGACGCAAGCAAGACACCACCATAGCCTTTAGGGATGAGGACCTTAAGCAAATATAGAAACCCCACCAATACCCTCTTGTAATCAGTGCAGGAATCAGAGATCCCTGCTACAAGGTTGATAGTGTTGCAGGATGGAGACCGGGCGGTCTGGCGGTTTCTCCCAGCCGGTCTGTGTGCCGGGCTGTTGCTGTTTGGTATCCCAGCGGTCAGGCGGCTTGTCTCAGACGACTTCGAGGTCGGGCGGTCTAGCGGTCTCCTGTGGCGGCTTACTCTCTGTGTTGCTTGTTCTCCTCCTGTTGGTGGTCGGGCGGTTAGCCGGTTTGTCTAACCGCACGACCTGTCTGGTTTGTCTTTTTGTAAAGCCGCATATACTTGTAAATTTTTAGTCCAACATTGCTTAACTGTAATCTCTCTCATCTCCTCCATTTTATAAAATGGAGGCTATACCATTGTAATTGATACTTTTTTGGAATAATAAAGTTTACATTACTCCAATTTTTGGCCTGTTATTTTTTGTTCGCACATGATATCAGAGCGACTCGGTCCTTTCCTCCTGATTGTGTGCGCTCTCTCTAATCTCGCGACTTCATCTTTCTTTCCGCGACCTGTTTTCGCGGCTTGTTTCTCTTTTGCCCGTTTCCCTGTTCGCGCGGCTTGTCCCTTCCCGCGACCTGTTCTCGCGGCCTATTTCTCCTTTCCGCGACCTGTCTTCGCGGCTTGGTTCCTTGCTTCCTCTTCTTTGTCGCTGCGACCTGCCCTTTAAGTCTCCGCGACCTGTTCTCGCCGCTCTCCTCTTCTTAGTCGACGCGACTTGTTCCTAAGTCGCCGCGACTGTTGCCTTCTAGCCTCTCCTGCTTGCTAGTCGCCGCAACCTCAGCTTTAGCCGTGCGACTTGTTCGTCTCCTCTGTTCGCCCGGCTTTCTCGCAAGTCATGCGATTTCTTTCCCTTTGCTTTGTTCTGCTTCTTCGCTGTGCCCTTCCTAGCCGCACGACCTGTTTTCTGTTTGTCGCGGCTTGCTCCTCTCCTGCTTCCTGCTGTTCTCGCACAGTCTCTCTTCCATGGCTTCCACCTCCTACAGGCTGTCCGCCTCGGTGGTCACCTCTTCCGGTAGTGCTCACGTTGTTACTCGCGGAAGATGGCTAATCAACTCTAGTCCTACAAATCATATGACAGGCAATCCTCAGTGTTTCTCTCTTCTTGAAACACATGATCGGTTGCCATCGGTCATTGTTGCGGATGACTCTCCCTCACCGGTCAATGGGACGGGCATGGTTCAAGTCACTCCATCTCTCTGTCTGGCTGATACCCTCTATGTGCCCAAGTTTCCTTGCAATTTATTATCGATTACTTTTTTATGCAAACAACTACGATGTTCTGTCACATTCACCCATACCTCTTGTTCTTTTCAGGATCCGGACTCCCAACGGACAATTGCTACTGGGACTGAGAGCGGCGGCCTCTACTTCCTCGACAACGTTTCTGCTTTATCCGCCTTCTCCTCCTCTACAGATCTTCTCCAATGACATCTTCGCCTTGTACATGCTACTCCACGACTTCTGCGCCAGCTTCTGCCCCACCTCCCTCCTCATCATCCTCCTCTAAACTGTGATGCATGTCAACTTGGCAAACATCACCGCTCATCCTTCCCACCAACGCAAAGTCGGGGCTCTTCCCATCCGTTCGACCTCGTTCACTCTGACATATGGGGTCCTGCTCCTACCCTCACCATCGGTCGGGGTAGTTCATATTTTGTCACATTTATTGATGATTTCTCTAGGTGTACGTGGGTGTATCTTCTAAAGGATCGCTCCGAGCTTTTCTCTGTCTGGACATCGTTTTATTCTATGGTTAAGACTCAGTTTGATACGTCTATTAACATCCTTCATTCTGACAATGCTAAGGAATATCTTAGCCATGAATTCTCTTCTTTTTGTATGCATCATGGTATTATTCATCAAACTAGCTGTGTCTACACCTCACAACAAAATGGGGTGGCGGAACGCAAAAACCGTCACCTCCTTGATGTCGCTCGCACTCTGCTAACTCAAATACATGTTCCTCGCTCCTATTGGGGCTATGCTGTCCTCCTCTCCTGCTATCTCATCAACCGCCTTCCCTCCACAGTTCTCCACGGTGCTACCTCATTCTCCATCCTTTTTCCGAACAAGGATCCCTTTCCTCTTACTCTGCGAATCTTTGGGTGCACCGCCTTTGTGCACTCTTCCGCTGCCACCCGTGACAAACTCTCACCACGTGCCACTAAATGTGTCTTTCTAGGGTACTCTACCACTCAGAAAGGCTATTGTTGTTTTGACCCTGTTACCCGCAAGCAATATGTCTCTCCGGATGTCACCTTCTTTGAAAATGCATCCTACTTCTCTCCCGCTTCTTCCTCTACACCTGCTGATCCTCTGTCTCCTACCAACCCATCCATTCCCCTGCTCCCACTGACGTTCCGCCATATCCACCCTCTCCACCATCTCCATCATCTCCACCATCTCCACCATCTCTACCATCTCCTCCGCTATCTCCTTCCTCTCCGCAGCCATCTCTCTCTACTCCCGGGCCAACTCTCTCCACCACGGATGCTCCGGATACTGAGGAACCTGCTGATCTGGATCTCCCGATTGCTCTTCGTAAAGGGGTTCGGGCATGTACCCAACACACGCTTGCTGCAGTTGTTTCCTATGATCGTCTTACCCCCTCCCGCAGAGCTTTTGCACTGACTATCTCGGCCACTGTCAACCCCCGTTCCTACCAGGAGGCCCTTCCTATTCCTCATTGGAAAGCTGTCATGGATGAGGAGATTGCTACTCTCACTGAACGGAGTACCTGGACCCTTGTTCCTCCTCCTTTCGGCACATATGTTGTTGGTTATCGTTGGGTCTTTGTGGTGAAGTTCCTCCCCGATGGCAGTGTAGATCGTTACAAGGCTCGCCTGGTTGCCAAGGGTTTTACTCAAACTTATGGCGTTGATTACTTTGACACTTTCTCTCCCGTGGCTCGTCTCAGCACTATTAGGGTTCTTCTCTCTATGGCTGTCAACAGGGATTGCCCCATTTCACAGCTGAATGTTAAGAATGCTTTCCTCTATGGTGATCTGCAGGAAGATGTTTACATGTAGCAACCTCCTGGGTATGTTGCTCAGGGGGAGACACGAGTATGCTGGCTAAAGAAGGCTATCTATGGTCTCAAACAGAGTTCTCGTGCCTGGTTTGACAAGTTCAGTGACATTGTTGCGACCATTGGTTTTACAAGAAGCTTAGCAGATCACTCCTTGTTTGTTCGGAAAACCGCCTCTGGTCTGGTTGTTCTTGCGGTTTATGTTGATGACATTGTTCTTATTAGCGGTGACCAGGATGGGGTATTGTTGACAAAGAAACACCTTCGTCAACACCTAGTCACAAAGGATATGGGCTCCCCGAAATACTTTCTGGGGATTGAAATCTCAAGGAAGCCCAACTCCATGGTCTTTTCCCAACGGAAGTATGCTCTTGATCTTTTAAAGGAGGCAGGATTGACTGGTGCTAAACCTGCACATTGTCCTATGGCTGTTGGAGAAGACAAAACTTGGACAGATGACTCGCCTCTTCTATCCGATCCTACGAGGTACCGGCGTCTGGTGGGCAAGCTCAAATATCTCACGGTAACCAGACCCGACATATGTTATGCTGTTGGCAAGGTGAGCCATTTCATGCAAGCTCCTAGGGAGTGTCATTTACAATCTGCCCTGAGGATATTAGAGTATATTAACGCAGCACCAGAGAAAGGACTCATCTTTCAGAAGAATGGTCACCTAAGGGTTGAAGCGTACTCTGATTCAAGTTATGCTGATAATAAAGGGGACCGCAAATCGACATCAGGTTTATGCACGTTTGTTGGAGACAATCTTGTGAGTTGGAAGAGCAAGAAATAGTCCGTGGTCTCAAGGTCTAGCGCAGAGACAGAATATCGTAGCATGACGTCGACTACATGTGATTTGAAATGGTTGCGGGCTCTCATGCTTGACTTAGGAGAGGTTTAGAAATATCCTCTTCCTATGTTCTGTGACAACAAGGTCGCGATATACATTTCCAAAAATCTGGTCTTTCATGAGAGAACAAAACACATAAAAGTCGACTGTCATTTTATTCGGGAAGAGATATTAAAGAAACAGATCTGCACTCCGTTCGTCACTTCCGACAACGAGTTGGCAGGCGTATTCACCAAGCCGGTGTCCGCTTCCTTTTTCCACATCTGCGACAAGCTGGGCATGATTTATATCTATGCTCCAGCTTGAGGGGGAGTGTTGCAGGATGGAGTCCGGGTAGTCTGTTGCTATTCGGAGATCGGGCGGTCTGGCGGTTTCTCCCAGCCGGTCTGTGTGCCGGGCTGTTGCTGTTTGGTGTCCCAGCGGTCAGGCGGCTTGTCTCAGACGACTTGGAGGTCGGGCGGTCTAGTGGTCTCCTGTGGCGGCTTACTCTCTGTGTTGCTTGTTCTCCTCATGTTGGTGGTCGGGCGGTTAGCCAGTTTGTCTAACCGCACGACCTGTCCGGTTTGTCTTTTTGTAAAGCCGCATATACTTGTAAATTTTTAATCCCACATTGCTTAACTGTAATCTCTCTCATCTCCTCCATTCTATAAAAAAGGAGGCTATACCATTGTAATTGATACCTTTTTGGAATAATAAAGTTTACATTACTCCAATTTTCGGCCTGTTATTTCCTGTTCGCATAGATAGGATACTCGTCGACAACGGAAGTTCAGTCGACGTCTTATTCTCCTCCACTCTTCAAGGTATGAAGCTTACTGTTCAACATCTCACACTAGCGGTCGGTCCTGTCTACGGCTTCGACAACCATTTAGTCCCAGTACAAGGGATGATAACTCTATCAGTCAACATGAGAGAGTTTCCAAGGCAAGCTACGCACGAAATCCAGTTCATCGTAATAGACTCAAGCTCACCGTACAACACGATCTTTGGAAGACACATCCAGTCGGTCTTCAAAGCCATTCCTTCGATCCCACATCTCGCCATAAATTCCACACAACTGCGGGGACGGGAGTTGTACGTGGAAACCAAGATGCTGCCAAAACGTGCTACCCAAAGCAGGTCCAGCCAAAAGATGTCGTAGACCTGAATATCAGTTACTCTTTATTTTGAACTTCCCCAAAAAATGTTTTTATCATATTTGAACTTTATGACAAGTAATCACCGCAAAAACACATACGTAAGACAATCAGTTATTTAAACATTACGTTTCATTTCTAACAATGACCAATTAGTTTAAGGTAAGACTAAGCCGCGAGCGATCCTCGTGCAAAATAAGCCGCGGATGATCCCCGTGCGACCATGAGCGATTCTCGTGCGAATTAAGCCGCGAACGATCCCCGTGCGAACTAAGCCGCGAGCGATCCTCGTGCGAATTAAGCCGCGTGCGATCCCCGTGCGAACTAAGCAGTGAGCGATCCTCATGCGAACTAAGTTACTAACCAACTACAGGCACATTTATAGCCCCCACAAAGCAACATTACGCTCCAAATAGTGCTCATGCAAGAGAAAGGACACAAATCTCGTTACAACAACTTACAAATACATGCACAGATGCATCAGTCAACAACCGTCAAACAACAACGACCTACTTAAAAAGCAAAAAATGCAAACAAACACTGATACAAGAAAACAACGCCGCTACATGTCAGTCGCTTCAACATCAAAACCCTCGTCGCCAGAAAGGTCATCAAAGCTGAGGCCGGACACGTCGCATCCCAAGCTCCTGCTAACAAGAAGAAAAGCCTTCGAGACTCCACGCCTAAGGGCCAAATCTCGAACGTCTTCCATCTGAGATTCCACCTCCTTGCTCCAGATCTCCTCGTGAACTTCCTCGCTGATCAAGCACCAATCCCCATGTAATCCAGAGACTCCATATATTCCGCAAGGCCAGCAACCTTCTACTCCGAGATAAGGCTATCAGAAGACATCGCCTCCACTTGGGCCTTCGCCGCACCAAGCTCCGTCTTCAAACGAGAAGTCTCCTCTTGAGCACACTTCAGCATCTGCGTAGTCCTCTCCACCAGAGACTTCTCCACCTCTAGGGAAGCCCGAGTCTCCTCCAAATCCTCCTTCAGCTCTGACCCCATCCGGCGAAATCGATAAACATCATGGTCATGATCATCCTTCAAGGCTACAAGAGAGCCCACCGTGGCTTAAAACTTCTCCTGAAAGGTTGGATATTCGTCCTTCAAACTCACATAATGGTCATTTCAGGTGACGACAATCTGAACCTAAGCCTCGATCTGCAAAAGAAAAGAGAAGTCGATAAAATACAACAATAAAGCAGAGCCAAAAATGATTAAGCTTACTTACCACTTCATTCATCGCCTTCAAAGACAAAGATAGCCTCGGAGCCGCGGCCTCCGCAGGGAAAGACTGGGGGCAGATGAACCAAGCACCTGAACATCCGGAGGCGAACCGCCATGAGCGCCACAAGGAGAATCATCACTCGAAGAAGACAAACAAGGCGACCATCTCTCGCCACCTCGAGAAACTACAACGACCTTCTGTTTCTGACTACAACTCAAAGATGTCACAGCGGACCGCCCAGGGACTGAAGAAAGGCTACACTGCAACAAACGCTTCTCTTCCACGAACGAAAAAATGCATAACAAACAATTAGCCAACTCACGAGGTTCTGAAAATCCAAGTACTGGAGTGAACTCCTGCTCCTTTTCCTTTTGGCGACGGCAATGGTCAGTCAACACGTTCCACAGCTCGGGCAAGCCCCAAGAATTCCAGACATAACCAAACAAAGTATTTCCATGGCGGTGGTCCGTCCGAATCTCAAAATCAAGCCAACTCTTGTTGCTACAAATCTCCACCTGTTCACCGTCATCAGAGCGAACATCGCACAAGTCCCGGAAGCAGTCCAAAGAAAGTTTCTCGCCATGCTCACGAAAAAAGACAACCAACCCCATAATGCACAGTACACCCAAGGGAGTGAACTGGGAAATCAGCACACTGCAAAACTTCAGAATCTTAACCACTTCCTCGTACGGGGGGAATCAAAATCCTGACCTCAAGGTAGTCTCGTAAATCATCAACCAGCCACGAGGAGGATTCTGCACCCTCTCCTCAGCACGCAGTATCCTCACTTCAAAGTCGGAAGGAAGGCCGAATATCCTCCTCCAAATTGCAACTTGTTCCTCGGTAAGAGAAGAGCCAAGACATATTGGCCGAGCAGTACGTTTCGACCCCTATCACAAAGAGTAAAACGTTAGGCTAAAAGCCTGGCCAAAAGTCATCCGCAACGCACCCAAAAGCATACACTTACCCCGACACGCGCGGAGAGCCCCGATACGAACGTCCGCGTACGAACACGGACATGCACACAAGCCAGACGCACACCCCGCTCTCGGGGTCTGGCGCGCCCGCGCGCGAGATCACACGCGCCCGCGCGCGAGATCACACGCGACCCCACGCACACACGCTTGGCCAACTAGGCGCGCGCCTGCGCGCGGGACCGGGTGCGCGCCCGCCTGTGCGGCTAGGCGCGCGCCCACACACAAGATCAAGCGCGCGCACGGGGGATCGCGCACACGCGCTCCCGCGTGCATACTCACGCACGCAACAGCGCGCAACCGCGCACCCGCCCGGTCTGGTACACACTTTAATGCACGACCAACCGCACGAGTTCTGGCGCGAGCGCGACCGCCCCCATCTCTGCGGGGCGCCCCACGCCCTTTTGCACGTGTCTATGCACACGTGCTCGCGCACGCATGTACGCGCCACGTGCACCGTTGCGACCACGGAAGCAATAGCTTCCTCCCTCAAGCATGATTATCATTTCTCTTATATCAAAATAAATATTAGTATTTTTACCCGAGTTTTCAGGGCACAGCCTCTCGCCAGCGCAAGTCTGTCACCGTTCGCCACCATCGTCGCCATGAAAATGAACAAGACAAGATCCTTGTTTTTCTTCGTCCAAAGTTGTCTCGTGCAACAAGGATCTTGAGGGCAATTGTTGGGGATGCACCCCATTTTATATGTGATGGGTGTGCACATAGCCACCTCCTCCATGATCCCCACTAAAATTAATGGGATCATGAGTTTGACCGCGTGAGCGATCACCACGCCCGATCCTCCCGCACGCCGATCCCACTATACACACAAAGGAAACCGCTGCCGGTGCCGCCCTGCCGGTCGCCGCCCCGTCCCGGCCGCCACCTTGCGGCCAAGGGACGGCTGCAGGCCGCCCCCTCTTGGTCGCCGCCTTGTGGCCAAGGAACGGCCGCCGGCTGCCCCTCCTTCCTTGGATGCCGCCTTACAGCCAAGGGGTGTCCACCTCCCCCCCCTCCTTGACCTCTGCCTAGCGGCCCGGGGTGGCCACCGACCGCCCCCTCCTTGGCTGTTGCCTTACGGCCAAGGAACGGCCTCTAACCGCCCCCCTCTTGGCTGCCGCCTTGGGCCAAGGGATGGTCGTCGGCCGCCCCCTCCTTTGCCACCGCCTTGCGACCAAGGGGAGGTCACCGGCCGCCCCCTCCTTGGCCGCCACCTTGCGGCCATGGGACGACCGTTGGCCGGCGCCCTCCTTGGTCGTCACCCTGCGGCCAAGGGACGGCCGCCGGCCTCCACCCTCCTTGGTCACCGCCTTGCGGCCAAGGGGCGGCCGAGCAACCGCACCCCTCCTTGGCCACAGGAGACCTCCCCTGCCGATGGCAAGGGCGGCGGCTGCTTCGTCGGCCTCCCATGATGGGTCGTCCCCACCGTCCGATCGTCCCGGGCCGTCAAAGGCCACCCGATTCACAGATAACCACCCAATAACTGCCAGGTTAGTGGGGGAAAATTTACATATTTATATTAAATGGTCTCCCGATACCGGGATACACACATTTAAACTATAGAAAAAACATTTATGAAGGTGGTTACGGTGTGTGGATAGCCGCGTAACCACCGTAACCACCTCCCGGAGCCTATAAAAGGAGCCTCGGACCTCCTCATTTCTCATCTTCTTCTGATCCTCCTCCTTGGAGTCTTCTTCTTCTTCCTCAAGTCGAAGCTTTGCCAGTTTTCCTCCTACGAGCCACCTTCGATCCACCTTCGAGCTACACTCAAGCCACAAGCGGGTCAAGTCGCAACCACCTGGCAAAGCCGAATCGCCCGAGTTTAAAGTGGCCCTAACAACGACAATGAAAGTGAGGGATATATCTAACTAACTCTAGAGGGGGTTGAATGGAGTATATTAAATTTTTTACATTGTTTTTACAACGGATTAAAATAGGTGATACATATATATATATATATAAAGAGGAATATCACAACACAAAAAATAAACAAGTAAAATTACAATCAGACGACACAAGAAATTTATAGTGGTTCCCCAATAAACCTGGGTACATCCACTCTTCTACCACCTTGGTAGGAATCCACTACAGATTTTTGCTCAGGTGTCCTGCCACCATAGGTTTTTGACCAGGTGCCCTGTGACCACAAGATCAATTTTTCTAAGGGAGATCTAGCAACCCTTTGAGCTTTTGATCAGGTGCCCAAAAACCAAACTCAGCTCTTTTGATCAGGTGACTTGTGAACCAAAAGGGTTTAACTTTTTAAGGGAGTTTTAACTTTGTACACAGTGAAAGAAAATAAAGATGATGTTGTCTTCTCTGTCTCAAATCTCTGAGAAGACTAGTGGATTTGTTGATATTGTCAAAGCTCCCCCTGAGTTATATGGATCTGATCAGGATTGGAAGCATTGCTTCAGGCTGTAGGCCTTCTTTGAGAACTTCTTCTTCCAGTGAATGTTTTTGAGAGATTGAACTTTTTGTCTCAGATTGAAGATGTGTTGCTGGAAGAAAAGTTTGAAACAGATGATGAAGAACAAGATGTTTCTATCTCTGTCTCTGTTCTCTGATTACAGATTTTCTCTTTCTTCTCCTTATTAATTACTGCTTATAGGCAATCTTCTAAAAATTTACTTTATGTATTCATTGCAGATTCAAACACATTTGAATTTTAAATTCCTTGAAATCTTCTGCATAATTTCTTGGAGTTGGAACAGTTGATTTTGTCTTGAATGTATTCCCTAACTGTCCCAATAAATATGGTAGAGTAATAACTCTGTGAAATCCATAATTAATGCTGCTAGAAAACGGCTATATTTTTGAGAATTTTGAGCATTAATTATCAGAGTATTACTGTCTTAATATTTGAAATCAAACTGCTTTAGTCGAACTGAGAATTTGCAGGGAAGTTTAGTCGAACAGAACCTGGAACGAGTTAGTCGAAATCAACAAAGATTTCGTCGTCCTGAGCTCCAAGTTCGTCAAACTGAGATAGCACTTCGTCGAGCTGAACTTCTGTTACGAGATCACAGTTCGTCAATCTCAGCTAGACTTTCTTCGAGCTCAACTTCTGATATGAGATTACAGTTCGTCGACCTCAGCTAGACTTTCGTCGAGCTCAACTCAGAGAAGGAACTCTGAGTTTGTTGATCTGAGATCTACGATCGTCGAGCTGAGTTCAGCTTTCGTCGAACACCTTTTCTGCATTCTTTAAACTACCTTGTCTCTAAAGTATTCTATCTCTGAAGTCTTCTGAAGGTAGGTTCCAACTATCTAACCTCACGTGACTGACCTTAACCCTGGAACTAATTTATAACCATAGACTATACATTTGGGTCATCTTAACAATCCTAATAGTGAACCTAGCCCAGATCACAAGTAGGGTTCCAACAATCTCCCCCTATTTGGGTGAGGTCACTATAAATATAAAAATAAAGAAAATCACAAAGTAATAAAGGTATCTAACAGAATTATAGAACTTCAACAGATATAAACAATTGTGCCTTGTGAATGTACATATAGAAATAATAAAATTCAAAATGCATAATCAGAAAATTATAAGTTTTTCTTTGGAGCATCTGAAGCAGGTTTTGAGAAATTATTATTCTTTTGGGGTCCTTTGCTTCTCTTTGAGTCATCTTCATGTCTTCAACACCAAGAATCTTGACTGATGTAGCTCTAGGTACAATTGCTTCTGGATGGAGACTCATATAAGTATCAACATTAAAAAGATTTTTCTTTTTATACCTTTCTATTTCTTTCTTCCTGTAGGAAGACATTGTTAAATATTGAGAAATGTCTTTTCCTTCTTCCCTGACTTTCCTTATCTGTGAAAGTGCAATAATTTCCTTGAATCTGACCATTCTAAAATTAGGATTCATTCTTGGATCATAGACTGCAGATAATGGCCTTTTGGGCTTGATTTGTCTTGCTGATTACCTTCAGATGTTTGCTGTTGACTGCTTTGATTTCTTTGTTGATGTTTGCTGCTTTGGGATCTGTGCTGCTGTCTGCTACTGCTGTGAGATGGAATGGAATGATAAGAAGTTGTAGACCTTTGAACTTGAGAAATACTTCCTGCTGATCCTGCTACAAGAAGAGGAGGAGGAGGACCTCTCCTAAATTACGAGGGTGGAGAGTATCTCCTACTCTTCTTCCTAGCTTTTAGATCATTATTTAAATACCTCATCCTGTGAGGAGTATCTGGAGTGAGAGTAATGTTGTGCAGAATATAGTAAGGGGTGTCTGTAGTAGGAGAAAGTTTAGGAGTAGCCCTGGAGGGAACCTTCTTCTTAAGTTTTCTCTTTTTAGAACTAGAATCTTCTGAGTCATTTGACTCTTCATCATCATCAGATTCATTAGCAGGATTATCATAGAGAGCATTTATCTATTTAAGTATCTCAGCAAAAAATACTGGAGGAGACTCTGGCTGTATATCTGTATTTATTGTTTCAGCCTGTGGCTGTACAACTATATCATCCTTTTCAGCCAAAGGCTGTGGCTCTATAATTTTTATATCTATGTCTTCAAACATGAAATTATCAAGATTGGGCATGGGGGATTTAGCCCAGCCAATAGTTGGAGGTGAGAAAGCGTTTGACTCTATATCAGTTACTTGTTCTGTAATATTCTCATTAACTATAAGACTTGTCCTTAGCTGTTCCAAAGCTACAGGACTTATTGGAGTTGTATAACTTACTATTGCTTTAGAATAATTGCTATAAACTACTAAGGTGCTGCTATAAACTGTATCAAAAGAATAAAGTAATGAAGAAATATCAACTGTGGGATTAATGATAAAATCACCAAGAGTGTTGATTTCTAGAGTTGAAAAATCTGCTGCTTGTTCATCTATACAAACTGGAAGCATTTCTATATCTGCTGCAACCTATGGAATTACTGCTGCTGGAGTTTCTTCATTGATTACTGGAGCTTTTTCTTTCGACATCTCCCCCTGCCTGGATTCAGAGAGTCCTGAACCTAGGCCCCCAGAAGAAGGGACAATGGAGGAGGAAGCTAGCTGTGAAGAAAGAGTATTGATGGAAGCAGCAAGAAGAGCAATGGCCTCAGCTATCAGCTTTTTCAATGTGGGGGTAATGAATTCAAGTATGTTAGGTGATATAGAGGAGAAATCAACATACATATAATCATTTGGATTAGCAGATGTGGAAGGTGGATTGGCAGTTGAGGAGGATGACATGGAGCAGGTTGGACAAATGGTGAATGCATGTGGAATTGAGGGTGTTGGAAGTGTTGGAATGTTGGAGGTTGAGACATCAGGGAGGATAGAATCTTCCTGAATATGTGAATGAGGTGGAGATGTATGAATTTGAGGTGAAAGAGGTGGAGTGTGTTGTGGAGATGGAGATGAAAAGAGATCAAAATTTAGAGATGACAGTAGTGGATCTATATGAAGAGAAGTGGATGGTCTGTCATCAATATGTGATGGTAGATGTGATGGTCGAGGAGATTGAGGAGGTGGAGATGGTGTATCCTCAGAAATATGGATTGGTGAGTGTGGAGGAGATAGTGGTCTAGATGGTAAGACAAGAGGGATGTAAGTAGAAGGTGTGTCAGTGGATGGTTGTTGAAGTGGAGAAACATCAACAAGTGGAGTTGATGAAGGAAATATAAAATAATGTGTAGATGGAGGAGGAGAGGGAATGTGAGGAGCAGGAGCTTCTGCTGGGGTTGGTGAAGTGGCTATTATAGCCCTGGTGTCCTCAGAAGCTCTGGAGGAGGAGGAGGCCCTGGAGGGCTTGGTGATAACCCTCTCCCATCTTCCAAAGAGGGCTGATGTGAGCCTCTTGGAAGCATTAATGAATATGGTCTGGGAGACCAATAGTTCTGGGCATTTGGCTTGCAAGAAAAGCCCAAGTATTCTCACATACCCAACATCTTTCTTGTTCATCTTCTTCTTGATAGAATCAAACAATATAACTCCTCAGTTTACTGATTTTTGATTTACCAGGGCACACATCAGAAGAAATTGGTGCATGGTTATGTAGTCATGGGTAGAGTGCTTGCCCAAGAGGACCTTTCCAACATCTGCTAAGAACTTGTATTCAACAGACAAGTTCTTTTTCAGCATTTTGTTAGGGTTTCCCTGGGAGTGACCCATTTTAACTAGCATGTCATCAAATTCAGCATTAGACAGTTCTATATCATCTTCTTCACCATTAGCAAACTCAAAAACTTCAGATAAATTTATGGTGAAAGAGGAACCTGATGTCCTGAGATAGATCCAATAAGAATTGAAGTTTCCTGAATCTTTGCTGTATAAACTCATTCCTTAATCTCCTACACTGGAAGCTTTATCCTTGTTGTCATGAACTTCCTTAACTGCTGAGTCTCAAATAACTGTAAGATATTCTTGAAGACTTGATCGGAATGGCTGAAGGAATCCATGTCGATGTCGAAGTTGGCAGCAAATTTCATTCCAGAAAGGGTCGTCGCCGAAATCTCCATTGCCTGCAAAAACAAGAGATCAAGTGCAAAAGAACTGGAAACCGCAGGATAGAGTTCGATGAAAACCTTATTATAAGTTTTCAGAAGTTGAAAAGACGAAATTCGTTCGATGAAAAATAAAAGCTTTGAACTCAGTTCGACGAAAAATCTCATAAAGAAATAAAAGCGTCGATCTAAGTTTGAAGAGGGGGAAAACAATTCGTCATTCTCCGTCCGGTGAAAAAATTTTCTGAAACAAACTTCGTCGATCTTCGTTCGACTAAAAAATTTCTGAAACAAATTCATCGAACTCCATTCGTCGAAAAGTTTCGCAAAGAAAGGTTCGTCGATCTCCGTTCGACGAACACTTCACAAAGAGTTCATAGTTCATCGATCTTCGTTCGACGAAAAATGAACAGTTCGTCGATCACAGACATGAATCAAATTAAAGCTTCTTCATTGATCATACCTAGTTGATTTAGGAAGAACAGATATTTCTTTTCATCTAATGGTTTGGTGAAAATGTCTGATCTTTGTAAATCAGTAGAGATAAAGACAAGTTTAATTTTATTTTTGTTCACACAATCTCTAATGAAATGATGTCTAATCTCTATATGCTTTGTTCTACTATGATACACTGGATTTTGTGCAATAGAGATTGCACTGGTATTATCACAATAGATAGTTAAATTATTTAAGTTGAAACTATAATCCAAGAGCTGATTTTGAATCTACAAAATTTGTGAACATCAACTACTTGCTGCTACGTATTCAGCTTCCGCAGTTGATGTTGACACAGAAGTTTGTTTTTTTGCAAAACCAGGACACAAGCCTATCACCAAGGAATTGACAAGTTCCTGATGTGTTTTTCCTGTCAACTCTACATCCAACAAAGTTAGCACCTGAGAATTCAGATAATTCAAATTCTGACTCAGTAGGATATCAGAGTTCTAGATTAGGACAACCTTTTATATATCTTAAAATCATTTTTAGTAAAATAAAGTGTGATTCTTTAGGATTGACTTGAAATGTAGCACAAATACAAGTAGCAAATATAATATCAGGCCTACTAGCTGTAAGATACAATAAGAACTCAACAATAGCCTTATATGTTTTCTGATCAACAGTTTTGCCCTGTTCATCAGAATCAACTACAACATTGGAGGGTATGAGTGTTTTCTTGACTGAGCCTTCTGTTATCCCTAATCTTTTAAGTGGATCTTTAGCATATTTTGACTGGGATATAAAGATACCATCATGAGTTTGCTTCACATGAAGACCAAGGAAGTAGGATAGTTCGCTCATGCTATTCATTTCAAAATTTGAATGCATCAGGTCAGAAATTTTTTTGCAAAGTTTAGAATCAGTAGAGCCAAATATTATATCATCTACATATATTTGGACTAGCAAAGTTTTTGACTTATGTTGTCTAATAAATGAAGTTTTATCTACAATGCCTCTAATGAAATTATGCTCTAAAAGAACATTAGCTAAGGTCTCATACCAAGCTATTGGAGGTTGCTTTAGACCATATAGAGCTTTATGAAGCTTAAACATAAGAGGGATGAGTTGAAGAGATAAAATATGGAGGTTGTTCAACATAAACTTCCTCTTTTAGTTCTCCATTTAGGAATGTACTTTTGACATCCATCTGATAGACTTGAACTTCTTGAATGTTGCATATGCAAGAAAAATTTTGATGGATTCAGGTCTTGTAATAAGAGCAAAGGTTTGATCATAATCAATGCCTTCTTCCTATGAATATCCTTGGGCTGTCAACCTTGCTTTGTTCCTCACAATTAATTCTTGTGCATTCAGCTTGTTCCTGAAGACCCATTTAGTTCCAATGACTGGGTAGTGTTTGGGTCTTGGAACTAAATCTCAAACTCTACACCTCTCAAATTGATTGAGTTTCTCTTGCATTGCAATAATCCAGTGGGGATCTTGCTCTGCATCTTTTATGGATTGAGCCTCAATTTGAGAAATGAAGCAAGTATGCATCAGATCTTGGTTGAGTTGATACCTTGTTTGTACACCAACTGATATGTCTCCAATCACTTGAGATATGAGATGATCTATAAGTGTGACAAGATCAGCAGGTGGAGTTGGTTCATCAACAACTTGTGGAATTAATTCCTCTTATGGAATTATATTTGTTGTTGTTGGTTCAACTGCTTCAACAATTTATTCTTCACTGTCTTCATCAATCTGTGGAGAAGGATGCAATATAACCTCTTGGATAATATTTAAATCATCCAACTTCTCACACAGATAGGGTACCTGCAAAGTGTCTCTGATAGAGGAATCTTTCTCCTTGTAAAACATATTAGCTTCATCAAATGATATATGTACAGATTCTTCCATTTTTAATGTTGACTTGTTAAATACTATATAAGCCTTGCTGACTTGGGAATATCTAAGGAAAATTCTCTCTGCAACATTGACTTCAAATTTTCTTAGGTGTTTTTTGTTGTTATTGTAAATATAACACTTGCAGCCAAAAACTTTAAAATAATCTACTTTAGGTTGCTTCCCTTTAAGTAATTCATAGGGAGTCTTACCCTTAAGTTTATGAATTGAACTTCTGTTCAGAACATAATTTGTTGTGCTTACAACCTCTGCCCAAAAGGATAGGGACAAATAAGCAACTGCAAGCAATGTTCCTGCAGATTCAATAAGGATTCTATTTTTCCTTTCAGCCACCCATTTTGTTGAGGAGTTCTAGGAGCAGAAAAATAATGCCCGATACCTTCCTTCTCACAAAATTTTTGCATGAGAAGAGATTCAAACTCGGTGTCATGATCACTTCTGATCAATACAACCTGAGTATAATACTCAATCTTTATGCTCTTAAGAAAATCTGTAAGAACTTTAAAGTTATCTGACTGGTTTCTCAGAAAGAACACTCAAGTGAATTTAGAGAAGTTATCAACAATAACTAGAGTGTATGACTTTCCTCTCAAACTTTGTTCAACTATAGGGCCAAAAAGTTCATATGTAGCAAATACAAAATCCTGGGTGAATCGCTTTTATTAATGGATTTGAAACTATTTTTGGTTTGTTTGCTTAATTGACAAGCCCTGCAGAGTTCTTCCTTCTTGTAAGAACCAGAAGGCAGTCCTCTAACAAAGTTGTCCCTAGATAATTTAGCAATGTTCCTAAGGTTTACATGACCTAATCTCTTATGCCATAAATCATTAGTTGAACTAATTTGATTAAATAAGCAAATTTCTGAATTAGCCGTTTTGAAATTAACTATATATATGTTTTCTTGTCTAATTCCAGTTAAAATAGTTTTGTTTTTATCAGAAGTAATAATACAAGAAGACTGATTGAATGATACATGATAACTTTCATCACATAATTGGCTTATGGATATTAGGTTATGCTTGAGGCCACTTACATAAGCTACCTTCCTGATGTAACTGCTCCAACTTTGACATTTCCATATCCTTTTGTCTGTCCACAGTTGGAGTCTCCAAAAATCACTTTTGGTCCAAGCTTTGCTTTGAAATCAGTCTGGTTGTCTTTACTTTTTGTCATGTGTTTTGAACAGCCACTATCTAGATACGACTGTTCCTCTATGGTAGGATAGTTCTTTACCTGTAGATAGAAAGATTAGTTATTCTTGACCCAGGTAACCTTGGGTCCTTGATTTCTTTCAAATTTATAACTAGAAATATATGAAAATTCAGGTTATCCTTATAACCTATGGTATGATATCTTCTAGGAGAAATAATCCACTAGGTAAAATGATTAATAAAAGGTTTTAGTTTGATTACATTTTTGAAAAGAATTAAAGTTTCTATTATAAGAAACTGGGTTCGACGAATTGTAATATGTTCTTCGATCTGCGTTCGACGAATAGGGATGAGTTCGTCGAACTCCGTTCACAGAATGAAAATATTCATTCTATGCGCCCCAAGTTCGTCGATCGCGGTTCGACGAACCATACTGAGTTCGTCGAGCGCAGTTAGACGAATAGTTATACTGGAAATCTACGTTCATAGTTCGTCAATCTAAGTTCGACGAATCATATTCATTTCGTCGAGCTTGATTCGACGAAATATGTTGAATATAATTTTTATTAAAATTTTTCTTTTTCTTTTATGAATTTATAATTTTCTTGGGTTGATTCTTTTGTCATACTTTAGTAGTTGTATCTATATCATCTACCTTTTCTTTTCCTTTGAAAGAAATAAATTTTATAGGAGAAGATAAAGTATTTTTCTATAATAATGGAGGTTGACTGGATGAAGCTCCCAAGTCTAGTTTGTCATTAAACCTGGCATTCACTTTGCTTGTGATATCCATCAATTTGATGTTTCTCCCATTAAGAGATTCTTCAAATTGCTTAGCCTTATTTAATTTATCTTCTAAAGATAGTTTTTTCATTAATAATTTTTAAATCTTCTTTAAGTTTTGATTTTTCAGAAAATAAGTTATTATATTCAATTAATTATTCTCTGAGAAGTTTGATTTTCTTCTCAAATTTAATCAAATCAGTGTATAATAATTTGAATACAATTTTAAATTGATCAGAAGTAGAATCAAAAGAAGAGATTACCTGATCTTCTTCTAAAACATATTCATATTCTGAGTTGTCAACTTCTGAATTAGCTGCTTCTGAGTTGCTGCAAGATGCATTGATTGTCATCAAGCAGATCTCTTTGGTCTTAGCCTCTTCTTCATCCTCACTAGAGCTGGATGAAGATTCTGACTCAGATTCACTCCAAGTCTCAGCAACAAATCCTCTTTCCTTCTTTTTGTATTTTCTTGTGGAGGGCTTGCTGGAATGTTTCCTGAAGTCTTTTTCTTTCATCTTGTCTTTCTTTTGCTTTTCAGGACATTCTGGAAGTATATGTCCTGGTTTCCTGCACCCATAACATACAATTTCTTTAGTAGGGGTTTTGTCATACCTTGGCTTATCTTCTTATCTAGAAGATCTTCTCCTGAAATCCTTTCTAGCCATCTTGTGGAATCTCTTAGCCAAGAGACTCAATAGATCTTCATTGTCTGGAGTGGCCTCTGCTTTTTTCACTTTCTTTGAAAGCAATGCTTTGCTATTTCCTTGCTGAAGAGGAAGTCCTTTGCTCAGCTTCTCTGGTCTTGATGTGCTGCTCATAAGACTTGAGCTTGCCCAACAAGGTTTCAGTAGAGATCTCATTTAGGCTTCTAGCTTCCTTGATTGACCAAATCCCAGAGTCCCATGTGCTAGGGAAGCACACAAGAATCTTGTCATTTATCTTTGTTAATGAGATGTCCTTGTCCAGAGTTTTCAACTCATTTATTATGAGACTGAGTCTGCTGTACATGTCTGCAACTGATTTTGACTCTTCCTTCTTGAAATTTTCATACTGAGAGATCAAGTGTGATCTCCTATCTTTGTTTTCATCAGCAGATCCTGGTACCATATCATTTAGTGAGTCCCAAATGGCCTTTGCTGAAGTACATTCAACAACCTTCTAAAATATGTCATCAGACATGCTTTGGGACAAAATATTCATTGCTTTAGCATCAACAATCTTGGCCTTCTTTTGTGCTTCAGTCCACTCAGGTGGTGGTACAACACTTGTGCTTATGGTTGACACTGGTAGTCGGGTAGCTGTCAAAATAGAATTATATATATCTTCATCAATGGAATTCATGTAGAGTCTAATCCTTTCCTTCTAAAGTGCAAACTTATTAAGATTGCACACTGGAGGTCTGGTGCTTGAATACTCCTTATTTTGTGCCATGATATAAAAGACAACTAGAGTAGATAAGATCAATCAAAGATCTTTTGGTTTAGGTGTTAACCTGTGCAACCAAGTAACTTGTCCCTCTGATACCAATTAAAATTGAGGGATATATCTAACTAACTCTAGAGGGGGGGGGGGGGGGGTGAATAGAGTATATTAAATTTTTTACTTTGTTTTTATAGCGGATTAAAATAGGTGATATATATATATATATATATATATATATATATATATATATATATATATATATATATATATATATATATATATATATATATATAAAGTGGAATATCACAGCACAGAAAATAAACAAGTAAAATCACAACCAGACGACACAAGGAATTTATAGTGGTTCCCCAATAAACTTGTGTATATCCACTCTTCTACTACCCTGGTAGGAATCCATTACAGGTTTTTGCTCAGGTGCCCTGCCACCACAGGTTTTTGATCAGGTGCCTTGTCACCACAAGATCTATTTTTCTAAAGGAGATCTAGCAACCCTTTGAGCTTTTGATCAATTGCCCAAAAATCAAGCTCAAGTCTTTTGATCAGGTGACTTGTGAAGCAAAAGGGTTTAACTTTTGAAGGCAGTTATAATCCTGTACATAATGAAAGAAAATAAAGATGATGTTGTCTTCTCGGTCTCAAATCTCTGAGAAGACTAGTGGATTTGTTGATGTTGTCAAAGCTTCCCCTGAATTATATGGATCTGATCAGGAGTGGAAACTTTGCTTCAGGGTGTAGGCCTTCTTTGAGAACTTCTTCTTCCAGTAAATGTTTCTGAGAGATTGAACTTTTTGTCTCAGATTGAAGATGTGTTGCTGGGAGAAAAGCTTGAAACTGATGATGAAGAAGATGTTTTTGTCTCTGTCTCTGTTCTCTGATTACAGATTTTCTCTTTCTTCTCCTTATTGATTACTGCTTATAGGAAATCTTCTGAAAATTTACTTTATATATTCATTGCAGATTCAAACACATTTGAATTTTAAATCCCTTGAAATCTTCTACATAATTTCTGGGAGTTGGAACGGCTGATTTTGTCTTTAATGTATTTCCCTAACTGTCCCAGTAAATATGATAGAGTAATAATTCTGTGAAATCCATAATTAATGTTGCCAGAAAACGACTATATTCTTGAGAATATTGAACAATAATTATCAGAGTATTACTATCTTAATATTTGAAATCAAACTACTTTAGTTGAATTGAGAATCTGCAGAGAAGTTTAGTCGAACAGAACCTGGAAAGAGTTAATCGAACTCAGCAAAGATTTCGTCGTCCTAAGCTCCAAGTTCGTCAAACTGAGATAACACTTCGTCGAGCTGAACTTCTATTATGAGATCACAGTTCGTCGATCTCAGCTAGACTTTTGTCGAGCTCAACTTCTGATATGAGATCACAGTTCGTCGACCTCAACTAGAATTTCGTCGAGCTCAACTCAAAGAAGGAACTCTGAGTTCGTCGATCTGAGATCGACGATCGTCGAGCTGAGTTCAGCTTTTGTTGAACACATTTTCTGCATTCTTTAAACTGCCTTGTCTCTAAAGTCTTATGTCTCAGAAGTCTTCTGAAGGTAGGTTCCAACTATCTAACCTCATGTGACTGACCTTAACCCTGTAACTAACTTATGACCATAGACTATACATGTTGGGTCATCTTAACAATCGTAATAGTGAACCTAGCTCAAATCACAAGTAGGGTTCCAACAGGCAAGACCAAGTGTGCCGCCTTCCTTCCAGAATCAATAAGTCGCTATCCGAAGACCAGCGGCGCAAAGCGTAATCTGTAAAAACTCCTGGCGCGACGGTTTGTCGTCTGTCGCGTGCAAATTGCTCTCTTACCTCATAATTGTAAAGAGAGGTGGTCTGTCACCCTCAATTTCACAAACCAGCTGTAACCCCCCAGAAATAGTGGATTTTGACCGGCACAGATCCAGACACGTGGTTTTTTACCCAGTTGAGGGGTTTTTCCACGTTAAAACTGCTCGTGTATAATCGAATTACTAATTTGGTTGTGCGCGCTCGACCGTTCCGATAGCTAAGGCGTTCCAGGTTCTACTGGGACGTCGAGTTAGTCTGCTATATATATATATATATATATATATATATATATATATATATATATATATATATATATATATGTGTGTGTGGATCTTTACATAATATTATGAATTAATTAAACATTTAGATATAGATAATCTACGGTCACAACTCACAATAGAACATATAAGTTTGATATGATAGTTGGTAAGCGTTGTTGAATATATGTGATAGGGTTTGAGTCCAGGCCTTCAAAATTAGCACGATTTTTATTATATAAACAATAATTTTTATTTAACATAATATTTAGCAACAAAAAATTGAATGGAAAAAGTCTTTGCTAAATTTAGTTATGCTTAATTAAAGAAGAAAATTTTTTTGTTGTTAAATGTCTTGTTGATATAAATTAGCAACAAATTTTATGATTTAGCAAGAAATTTTTTTCCAAGCTAATAAGAGTTTTCCTTGTATTGTTTTCACGTGAAAAGTCGTGTTGGATCTTATGACACCCTTAGGGGTGATGAGAGCTTTATGGAATTTTAAATTTTTAAGAAAAATATCTGGATTTTTAAAAAATGTTTCAAAATATATTATCAAAAAAAAATTTAATATTTAGAAAATTCAATATTAAAGATTACTTTTAGAAATATTCAGAATTCAATATTTCTCCACTACCACCGACATTAAGCGTCACTGACGAGCGTTAGTTCATAAATATTGAATTCAAGTGTTTATATCTTACAAAAATGAACTTTTAAATATATTTTGCATTAAAGTTTTTGGAGAATATTTTTCAAAACATTTATTACATGAAAATAAAATCAAGATAATTGATTAAAAGAAACATGATTTTATTTTATTAGAAATTGAATATTAAAATATTTGATTTCATTGATGCTTGAAATCAAGGAGAATATAAAAAAACTCCTTTTTATGCTTCATCGGTCCTTCCAAGGACTGACTAACTATTGACTATCTTACCCCAGATACGACCTCTAGCTTTCCCCTAGATCTAACCTAGACCTAGTCGTCGTACACAAGATAGCGAATTTCCTCATAAGTCGTACAAGAACCTAGTCACCACAAATAAGGTGAATTTCTTAGGAATCCTTCCCCGAATTCCACCTTCTCCCTGAATGATTTTTCCATACTTGTTACAAAAAATAAAATAAAAGGAGATTACCAGATAAATAAAATGAAAGAGAAACTCTACAAAGATTTCTGAAGGTGAAGATAATGGTGATGTAGACGTCGACGTTCTTGATGCGTTCTCCTAACGCACATTCTCCTTCAAAATCTATTATAGATCTTCATGTTTGCACAATGAATTTCTCTATCTCTGGAGACGACCCTCTCTCAAAATAATTAGAGTTCTGGCTTGGTAGAGGAGGAATCACTGCTTTAGGAGGCGTAACAATGATCCCACGAGATATTATGTTTGATATCTCACTATTGTGTGGTGATATTGTAAGATTATGTGCATCATGTCTGGAACGTGCAGATATGGCTGACGTCATTTGAGTTATGGCCCGTGATATCTTTATATCACTCGCGATATCTTTATATCTCCCGCAATAGCTCCTTTTCACTTTTGTCATCCGAAACTTTTCCATATTGTAGATGATGTGTCCTCTTTCCGAAATAGGGTGACGTGATTCGTAACTCTTTCTGGATTGAAAGTTATGATCATTTTAATATTTAACAATCAAAACTTGTCTTTTTTACTATTTTTAAAGTGTACATGCCCTTGGGTCACGCCCATGACCGAGGGTTTGTCTCCTAATTCAACATGTACAACTTACACATTATAAACACATAAAAGAATAGATCAAATACATCACGGTTTTTGTTATTCTCAAATCAAGAGATGCAGAATGCATTCTCCGACAATCTCCCGCTTTTTGATAATAACAAATACTTATATGAGAAATTAGTGAGTTTAAGAATATGTTTGTTTGTAGATATGCGCACTAAAAATTTTGCATGAAAATGAGTTTATAACGTGATAGATTTAGTGTAATAGTGCATACTCTTCCTATATGAATGCTCTCCTACATAAATATTCCCTATATATTTTACTCCACCTAAATATAATATCTAGTTTACTAGATTTCTGAATTTATTTCTCCCTCTTTTGTAATTAGCAAAAGTGGGTATGGATGACTGTATATCTGTGAGATTTACTTGAGTTCACTTAGTGAAGGATTTTCATGATCGAGTAAAGAATAAAGTATGCACCTCCTATAAATATTTCTCCTACATAGATGATTCCTATAGAATTTTCAATGCACTCAACCTAAATTTTAGATTTATGCAAGTTATTTCCCCCTTTTGGTAGTATCAAAAGAGGGTTTAGATGAGTTTATGCAATGAGAATTAATTGTGTACTATATAGAAATAAAAAAGGATGTAATATAAAACTTGTTAAATACTACTCGTTGAGAAAAGAAACATGATGGAGCATAAATTAGTAAGCAACATAGCTGAAATGTTAAAGTAAGCATTCTTATTTTAAGATACCATTTGTTCAAAACGTTGTCACGAAAGAGCGCAAATAGTAATCACAGAGGAAACTTTAAAGTAAACATTCTTCTTTTAAGATGCTACATGTTGAGAAAATAATTAATCATGATTAAACATAAGTGGTAAGCATAAAAAATATAATAAATATTTTTAAAAATAAACATCTTTTTTGAAATAGGTTCATTAAAAGGATAAAGTGTTTTAGCCCGATATGAAGATGCTTTCAATAAAAATCCAAGAGATGTCATTCTATTGAGATATAATTGCAAACGTGATTTGAAAATATCAAGAGAATATACAAAGTTACAATGTAATAAAATTTGCATTTCAGGTAAACAAACCCTTTGAAACGACCATGTCTTGCTATCTAGTGCATTTACTTAAGTTTGTAAAGAATTGTATAGATATGCATTATGATCTAATTTTCATAGATAGAAGTTTTATAAAAGATAATGATGTGTACAAAATAATATTTCGACAAATTATACAAATGAATTATTCAAAACATATGTCATATATATTGGAATAAAATAACATTAAAATACACAAATAAAATCAGTTGCACAATATTTCGATGCACATACATAAATAGTACAACTACCGAGATGTTATCAAACAATGCTTATTAAGACTTATCATTGTGTAAAGTAGTGTTTGGGAATCACACTTATTTAATTTTTAATTGTATTTTTTTGTGACCCGGTGTACATAAGAGAAGTGGTTTATAATTTGCTTACTATAAGACAATTTACAAAAAACATTCAACATGTTCAACCTTACAATGCTTATTAAGGCTTATCAGGAGAGCTCGCAATGCTCGACAGAGTATTTTTACAAATAAATAACTTTTTTTCGTGACTAAGGACTCCAAAAATATTTGTTTTCCAAACAATCATATTTTTTAAAAAACCACAATTCTTTAAAAATAAGTGCATGAAATGCAAAGAATTGAAATAAATAATTTAATATAGCGTAAGTAATATATTTTTGAATTTTAATCGGTTTTGTTAATACACTACACAATCATGTTGAAATGAGATTTGAATCACATGTAGATTATCAAAAAGTGATAGCACAATATTCATTATCAAATATAAAACATTACTCATGCTTAGAGACATGCAAAAATAATCTCACACATGTTTTCTATATTCAATTTCATTGCACATAATAAGATAATATTCAAAACATTACATAAACAAAATAATGTTTTAAATTCTTGAAAATTAAATTATACAATGTATTTAATCTTTAATTGATATAATCAATCATCTTTGACAATAGCAATGAATAACAAATAGTTTTTATGATTTTTGAGTTTTATAAAATAAATTCAAAACATCATACACACATAAAATATAATAAGAAAACCATAATTTGTGTTTTTGAATTTATTTGTAATTTTATATTTAATTTTTATAATAAGAACCCAAAAGTCTTTAAGGAGTTTATCAATAATCGATTTTCTAGGCCAGAAAAAAAATGCAAAAATAAAAGAATATTTGATTTTTGCTGCCACCAAGGTTAGTATCAACGCTCACTACCAATAGAAATTCAGTATTTTTCTTAGAAAACATGTTTTTTTTAATAATTTTTCATTCAGAATTTTCTTGTTTCATGTTTTCTAAGATAAGTTACACTAAGTTCCACAAAGAATTTTGAATAAAAACGAAAAATTGCGGATAAAAGATTTTTGGCCTAAAGTGTCAAGATACTCTTTCAAAATACTTATATTTTTCAAAAATCATGAAAACCCAAAAATTAGATAGTATGAAAAACAGAAGATAGCGAGAGCAAAAATATGCATGACAAAAATAATTATGAAGTGTAAAATAATGTTCATGCAATGAATATGAGGTAAGTATGCCTAAGATTAATACTACCACTACAACATTTTCGGTCTTTAGCAACACTTACGAACTGTTGCCAAAAACTGCTAAGTGTTGCCAAAACTGTTAAAACTGTTGTCATATGGGATGTTGTCTATACGTGTATTGTCAAATGCCTAAGACAACAGTTTTCATACCTTTAGGTAGCACTATATAAAAACTTTTGCCTAAATCCTTAGAATAGATAACAGTTCTTTGGTGGACCTATTGCAACATTTTAAAAATATTGGCTTGTATTGTTACATTTAAAAACTGTTGTCAAAAGTCACAAATGCAACACTTAAACAATGTTATCAAAAAGTTGAGACATTTTTTTTAAATACACAAATTCAACAGCATTTTAGAGGTGTGAACGAATGTTATATATGTGATGCCGCGGCATCGCCGCCACTACTTGATGATGATCCGGTTGCCGAGGCGCTACAACATAAAGACGTTAGGAGCCATGATGACGCTAACGGAAGGCAACATTACAACCTCCGTCCGCGGCGTGCTAAGCCCACTTGAAGATTCATTTTAAAATCATGCTCTTAGTTACGTTATTTTTATTTATATTTTATATTTTAGAATATAAAATTATTCCATACTTGGGTAATAATTTTATATTCATGAGTGAACTTATTTATTTATTTCCTGCATTTAAAACATGTGGTGTGTAATTAACTACCCGGATGGATGAGATGTCATCTCCATTTTGGATGGTTAAGGCTCTATTTGTTTGGGCGGTGGCGGATCGATCCGGCGGGTGGAAACGGAGTGTTCGAAACGGAGGGGGGAGGTGGCTGCTCCAAACGGAGCTTTTTTGGGCGTTTCTCAAGGCGGGCGGGTGGAAACGGAGCAAACGCCGCCGGAGGTTCATTTGTTTTTCCGCCTTCCGGTGGCGTTTGCCCAAAACGGAGCTCCGAAACGCCCAAACAAATAGAGCCTAAATGTGTGTTGGTAACTTCTATGTGTTTGTAACTCCTATATAAGGAGACCTGTTTATGAGAATTAATAGACAAGAAGAAGAAGAATTTGAATCCAAAAGAAACTCCCTAGGAGAATTCGGCCAAGAGGAGATCTCCAAGCCGCCGCCCCCCTTGTGGTGTGAAACCGCCCCCTTGCTTCCTCCATCCCTCTTCGGTGCGACTCCGGCGTGTATTCCTTCGGTGCGACTCCAAGGAAGAAGGTTGCAGCCCATTCGGTGTGACGCAGGTGGATCCGTGGAGAGAGTGATTCTCCCACCATATCTTGTGAGCACGGTGAATCCGGGTTGGGTAAACTCTTCCCCTCTCTTTGTGTTTCCTCTCTTAGATTTGTGGAAGGTGAACCATCGTGTTCTCCGCGGCTTTTAAAATTCAATCACTTTCAAATTTTTGAATTGAAATCGTTATTGTTCGTGTTTCCTATTTTCCGGACCGGGTAGGTCCATTTTGCTTGAGCGGATCTAGGCATATAGCCTTGATCTTTCTCTCAAAAGGATTAGCAACCTTTGCGTTAATTTTGGGAACGATCTGACTCATTTTTTATCGCTGTTTTAGAGTCGATCATTCTCCGAATGTGTTTATGTTTTGTGCGCGAAACGATCGCATATTAAGGTCGATAGATGGTTGTGTAGGTGCGGCGGATCTATAGTGAGTTGTTGGCGAACTAGAGCCTTCTCTCGTGTAGATTTTCCGTTAGTGACATACGCTATACCAATTCGGTATCAAAGCCGGTCGTTTCAATTTCTATGTTGCAAACGTCCTCGCTCTTTTTCGTTGGCACGAATTAGTCAAAGAAAAGGAAAAAAATTGTTTTTTTCTGGTCTGCCAATAGCGGTCTAAAATCTTTATTTTTCTGCGAAAATATAAAAAACAAAATTTTTTTACGTTCCTTGTTTCTATCACTACGGGAAATTATAAAAAAAATTTGTTTTCAGTATAGGGTCAGCCCTAGGAAAATTCGTCTTTCAAAATTTTGGGTAACCCTGTATGCGCACTTGGCTAGAATCGGAGTACGCTACACCGTCTTCGTCTAGAATGGCTGCGAATGACCCAGATAGTGTCCCAAGTGATTTAGAGGACGATCACCACCTTATGGTGATGCGTTGTATCTTGACCACCCCTCGTCCGTTAGATGATTGGAAGAGGACGAGCATATTTTCCCTGATTTTTAAGAGTAATGAGAAGCTCTGCAAGTTGATTATTGATAGTGGTAGCTGTGTGAATGTCATTTCTGAGAACGTCGTCACGCGTATGACCTTGACCACGGAACCACACCCGACCCCATATCAGGTAGCTTGGATAAACAAGATCACCATCCCGATTACCAAGCGATGTCTGGTCCCCCTCTCATTCAAATCATATACTGATGAGGTATGGTGTGATGTCCTCCCGATGGACGCTTGTCACGTGTTACTAGGCCGCCCTTGGCTTTATGACCGTGATGTGACGCATTTTGGTAGAGCCAACACGTATGAATTCAAGTTCAATGGCAAAACCATTACGTTGAGGCCGACTTTCCCGAAGAACCGGTAGGACCGGTTAAGGACACCACGATCCCAGTTGAGAGGAAGGCCTTGAACCTAGTCGGAAGAAAAGAATTTATTAAGGACCCGTTTCTTGATGGAGTGATGTATGCGCTAGTTCTTCTGAGTGCGAAGACGGATTCTGGAGTATTGGATGAACTGCCCAGTGAGCTACGGGTATTGTTGGAAAAGTATAGGGATACGTAGCCTGATGAGTTGACACTGACATTACCTCCACTTAGAGATATTCAGCATGCGATAGATCTCATCCCGGGGTCTTCCTTGCCCAACCAGCCCCATTACCGACTCCATCCCGCTGCCCATAAGGAGTTGCAGGTTCAGATAGAGGACTTGTTGAAGAAGGGGTTTATTAGGACTAGTATGAATCCATGTGCTGTTCCAGCTCTGCTTGCCTCCAAGAAGGATGACTCATGACGAATGTGTGTTGATAGTCGAGCTATCAACAAGATTATCGTCAAGTATAGGTTCCCTATCCCACGTTTAGATGACCTCTTGGATGTATTATCTGGCGCAACTATATTTTCTAAGTTGGATCTTAGGAGCGGTTATCACAAGATTAGGATCCGTGAGGGTGATGAATGGAAGACTGCGTTTAAATCCAAGGATGGGTTATATAAGTGGCTTGTGATGCCCTTTGAGTTATCCAATGCCCCAGCACCTTCTCCCGGATGATGACACACGTCTTTCGACCATACTTGGGGAAGTTTGTGGTAGTCTATTTCGATGACATCTTAGTCTATAGCACCTCCACTGCCGAGCACATCTCCCACTTGAGAGTGACTCTGTCCACCTTGAGGAAGGAAACTGTATTCCTTAATCTTAAGAAATGCATATTCTCTGTTCCAGAGGTAGAGTTTTTAGGTTATATAACCGGGTCTGAGGGTATTCGAGTTGACCCTGGAAAGGTTCAAGTGATTAAGGACTGGCCCGAACCGACTAGCCTACGAGAGGTCCGTAGTTTCCATGGTTTGTGAAAGTCCACCTAGTGTCAACTATGTGCACCTATGGGGGGGGGATAGGTGACGTGTGGTTCTTTTGCGGAATTTACGGATGTACCTGCACAATAAAATTAAAGAGCACAGCACACAGAATACACAGCAAATTTATAGTGGTTCCCCGACTTGGGTACATCCACTTTCCCCCTTCGACCTATCTCCCCACACAAGGGACGACTCGGTCACTTCTCCAACGGGATTGAAATTCAATCCCCGCACTAACGGAAGGAGCTCTTCCACACGTGAGAGTCAATACTCCCACAAAACGGGTTACACCCAACCCTTATAACACGGAACAAAAGTTCCTTTACAACGAAATTAAATGTAGAGTGTACCCGTGATACAAACTTCTTTTGGAGACTACGGTGTTCCTCTTTGTTCGACGACGTGTTCTTGAAGTCGATGAAGAGTCTGCGACCTTGGTCTCTCTTGGAGAGGATCTCCCGGAACCGGCGGCGGCAATCCGAGCGGCGGCTTGGTTCGGAGTCGGCGGCAACGAAGGTGCGCTGCTGCAGTGCTTTGAGATCCAAACTTCTTTGCGAAGCAAACTAGGTCTACCAACGGTCACTCTAGGATCGGTCGTCTCGATCGATTCGGACGGGGGAGTTTTTCCCGGTCAACAAATCAAGAGACAAGAGATCTATGGATAGACACGTGAGACGCAAGCTTTGCTAAGCTTCTGTCGCCGGAGATCACGAAGGAATCTCGAATGTTGACGGCGACCTACGTTCCCGAGCACGACGGCGGCGGCGGAGAGGAGTCGCGGTTTTAGGGTTTCGTTGCGGCTCGGTTTCTGTTTCTTTTTCTCCGTCCTTTTACTGTTCAAAATACCCTTGTATTTATACCCTGTAGATACAACAAATTTGACCGTTGTGGGACCCACAGGTATAACCCCGAAATCTGGCTCAAACTGGTCCAGAGGCAGAATCCGGTCCAGCAGCATCCTGAGAAAACGCCAAGGAAAAATCGGCGAGAATCGCATATGATTCTCGACGAATCGGCGAGAATCACCAAGTGATTCTCGACGATTCGTCGAGAATCGTCAGTGATTCTCGCCGAATCACTTATTGATTCTCAACGAATTTCACTTTGTATACATGAGCTCCTTGGCCACTGGTTCGGCGGGAATTACTAGTGATTCTCGCCGAATCTTACTTGGCACCATTTTGAGGTGGCCAGAAGGAGTCAGCGAGAATCACTAATGATTCTCGTCGATTCGGCGAGAATCACTAGTGATTCTCGCCGAATCGGCGAGAATCACTTGGTGATTCTCGTCGAATTTGCCTTGGACGAATTTTCGTCTTCCACCCAGGAGCTGCTCCTTGATCCTCCATGCTCCTTGTCTTCTCTTGCATATGAACGGCCCTGCACTTGAAAGTAAGTGCACTCCAATAGAGAGAGTGCACATAGGTCAACACACTGATCTGCTCAACGAGGGATTACGTCGTGCAGACCCGTGTATATTGACCTACTGCACCCTGACATTGGTGTGCACTTAGCGTGGAGGAACTGCAAGCACAACTTGAGATGTTTCATCAAATACATTGTGAATTCATCTTAGCTTGACAGGTGGCTTCCTCAAATCTAGGTAATCGTGGATACAATACCCAACAATCTCCCCCTATTTGACGAAGCCAAAACCCTACTAGCTAAGATGAATAACACTTATCAAATAATAAACATAGCATTCAGAAATTAAACATGCAGCACAAGAGAATATATGTAATCAGATCAGGACTTGAGTCATTCACAAATTCAAATATATATACCAAGATAAATATATTCACATATAATCCAGAATTGTTTATATGACAATAATAATCATTAAATGTTCTTAAGACACAGTGACAAGCTATAAAGTGTTGACTATTTGTCCTTAGCTACGTCACCCTTAAGCTTTTGAGCCAAGTACTTCTTGCTTTGCCTCTCCATGTATTCTTTGGGCTTCGGGTAGTACCTAGGAGGAGCAACTTTATCTGGATTCTTGTTGTTTCTGAAAAAGATGTTGCGTTTCGCTTCAAACGTTTTGTGCGTTTCCCACTCATACTGGCTATATACTTCGTTTCGATTGATCTCTCCTCTTTCTTGCAGCCAGAAGGTGTCTAAGATTATGTTCCTTGAAACTGGACTCCACCTTTCATTTCGTACATCCTCCTCATTCATTCGAGTTCTCTTTGCAGCCTGTGTCTCCTTGGATGTCCCTTCTTGAACTTTTCTCTTTCCCCTGGCTTTTGCTAAAGCCTCCTGGTCAAACATACTCCTCAATTTAGATTTGGAGAGGGCCCTAGCATCAGCTTCATCTGTGAAAATATCTGCAGCACTTGCACTTACATCCTCAGCAATATTTACTTCCTCAGCGGCCTTAGATGTCTCAGGAACCTGAATACCGGCAGGATGGTCAGGTAGGACGATGCCTAACGTACCCAGCGCCTGTTGGAGCATCCACCAGCAGCTCTCATAGACATATTTGCTTGATTGTGCGAAGTTTGTATCAATGCTTTCTTGGAGCTCGGCCAACTTAGCGATATACTCTTTCTCCCCCTTTTTGGCTTCGTCAGCTATGCAGTTGGCATATGAGTGCAGGGAGTCATCAATATGCTTCGTTGTCTTGGTGAATTCAATGATCAGGGCCTGCTGATTGGCATTTAAAGTGACCATATTACCATCAAACAGCTGAATGTTGTTGGCTACAACGTGTGCGTTCTGATTTACGACAGCCAGGGTATCAGTATTCTTTTTCAAACCGGCCATTAAGAGTGTGACAGCTTCGCCGGCCGCGGTGTACTTCTCCTCAAATTTCTTCTCCATCATGTCCAGCTTATG
Source organism: Platanthera guangdongensis (assembly GCA_039583875.1). Classification (NCBI taxonomy): domain Eukaryota; kingdom Viridiplantae; phylum Streptophyta; class Magnoliopsida; order Asparagales; family Orchidaceae; genus Platanthera; species Platanthera guangdongensis. The sequence goes on along the minus strand of CM077147.1, from coordinate 115,957,963 downwards.
GTTGATTTCCACCATATTCTTGAGCATCAGATTTTCAGAAGTCTTAATCCTTTTCAGCAGAGTTTTCTGAGCTGTATCAAAAGAGTCTTTAAGCTCATTTACGATGCCCTGAATGATGTGTACAGTGTGAGTGGCTAGGTCATCGCGTAACGGAATAGTCGGAGGCACTTGTGGACCTTGCATTTCAGCAGACGTGTCGGTAGAGCTGGATACAATCACAGGCTCTAAAGGAGGAATGTTGGCTGCCTCTGTAGATTTATCTAACTCCCCCTCCACTGGTGCAGACTTGTCAGATGGAGGTTCAACAGTATCCGGAGTCTCAAGTACTTCATGTCCCTCATTTTCATCGTCCTCTCCGTCCTCATCCAAGAAGTCATCTATGTCAGCAGCTTCTTCCAATTTCCGATCAGCAGTTTCCAGTGCTTCAGCTTCGGTTCCTTGAGTGTTTCTATTCAGGACCTCCTCATCCTCCAGCTCAGGTTCACTTACTTCATGAATTTCGGCCACCGCATCCCTGGCCACCTGGGCGATTTCAGAAACTGCATCTGTATGAGGGGGTAGAGTCTCCCCCTCGATTCCTGCAATCAGGGTATCAGGAATTTCACGGGGGGTGGCTGCTGGAGATACTTCCTCTAGCTCTTCCACAGCAGGCTGCCCGATACGCCGCTCCCATCGATCAAACACAGTAGCATCCATCTTTTTCAAGTAGTGGAGAGGGACTCCTTTGCTCATGTCGAACTTGTCTCCGTTGAGCTGGTTGAGATATAGACTTATGATGCGGCCGAAACTAGGAGTGCCCAGAGTGTCCTTGATCTTCTGGAACAGCAACTCCCCCCAGTTGAACCTCTTGCGGCAAACAACAGCTATGAGGATTTTGAACATATCTCCTGAGATATGATCATGCGAGCCTGGCTTGCAGATGAGCACTTTTCCAATGACGTCAGATAGGAGCTTCCCTTCTTCATTCATCTCTTTTCTCTTTATTGATCGAGTTCCTCTTGGAAGACCGCAGAACAAGAGAGTTCTGGCTTTGTCCTCGTCCTCCAGATAGTCCTCCTGCTCCGAACTTGAAAGCTGCAGGTAGCGAGTTAGCTTACTGGCAGACATCTTTACTTTTGTCCCAGCCACCTTGCTCTTGATTATGGAGTCTCTATCTCGGAGTCTTGCGGTGGAGAAGAACTCCAGCACCTCTTTGTCCAGGACTTTGCAAGGGTGCTCCAAGACGAAGGTTAGCCCAGGCTCTTCCAGCATTAGAATGATATTCCGGAATTCGTCCGAGGCATGAGAAAATCTAGTGCGAACCAGCTCGCAGCCAGAGACCAATCCTGCAGTTGTCCTTGGGGCCATTGTAGATCTAGAGAGAAGCCCTACTCAAAATGTTAATGAACTTTCAAGAAGAAAACTTCATAAGTGGATGCTTCGGGTGAGGGGATACCTAGACGTGGAGTCGGTGAGGTAGTTTGAGCGGAGCAAAATCGAGACTTGGGGAGATCGACGGTGCGAGCTTCGGCGGGAGTCGTAGGGAGCCTTTCGAGGAGAACTTTGCGAGACCCTTGCGGGAGCTTAGGGGGAGACTTCACGATTCGACGAGAGCAGCTGCGGGTTTCGGCGAGTCGGAGGAAGAACTTGGGAGAGTTCTTGCGGGATTCGTGAAGAAGGCGAGGGTCGTCGGGAGTGCTCTTGCGGGATTCGTGAAGAAGGCGAATAGGCGGAGTGACTCGTTCGGCGGGATTTATCTAAATCGTCGGGATTCGGGGTGAATGCCAAGGGTCGGCGAGCTCTTTCGGCGGGATTCCTAGTATATACAGTGAAAGTGAGGTCTTTCTTTACCACTTGTAATTTAAGGGTTTTCTTTACTAGGAATTGAAAGGTTCCGAGGTTCCGAATTGAAGAGTTTTTCTACTGGGAATTTCCACGTTGGGAAGCATTGCAACATTTTCAAATTCTTCGGATGTCAAGTTAATATAAGATTAATAAATACATTTTTATTGTAACGATAATCTATTTGGATTTGAGCGGGACTTCTCCAGACACATCTTGATGTCAATTGTGATTTGTCGAAATTTACAATGACATATCTTTGTTAACCTTTTATTGATGTGTAATGGTTTGCATGCCTCGAGTTAATCTCTCCATAAAGGCGCACACATACATGATAAGCATAAGTATACGTATACACAAAGATAGAAATATATATATATATATATATATATATATATATATATATATATATATATATATATATATATATATATATATATATATATATATATATATATATATATATATATATATATATATATATTTTGAATGAGGATGCATCACGACACAAGTCCTTGAACTGATCAAAATTACCTGGGATTTTGAGAGTCATCGTCTTAGTCCCACAGGTAGAACACATTAGTGGCTCAAAGTGAGTATGCTCAAACAGGTAGCACATCTGTTATTGCAGACGCTTGTTCCAAGTTAGCCTTGAGCCACCTACTGTCTAGTTCCCATCGTATTCACGGGGACCTAGACTACCCTGCAAGACAGAATTACTTTACCTTAGGAACCCAAATCATATTGGGTCCTAGGTTTCTATTAGCATAAGCACGCAACTGCCTTCTTTCAGAAAACCTGTCTGGAAGACTACCTCTGTCCCTAGAATGTGGATAAGCCCTTGCTGTGGGCACAGAGGGGTTGTGCCAACAGTCAATGGCAAAGTGCCCCACTTTGCCGCAGCACCAACAAGGGTGAATGTTGTATCGCCGTTTTCGACCTGATCTAGTGACTGATGAAGTCACGGTCCTAGGTCTAAACGGGATAGGGCATGTTCTTGTCACACAAATTCCTCTTCCATCGTGACACGAGGAAGGGTGGAACGAATGCATGATGTGAGCGTTATGAGGCCGAGAAGGTGGTGCCATTCTTTCAGGCATCTCCCTTGCTGAGGCCCCATGAAGCCTGACATCATGACTTCTATCCTCCCTATCCCGTGTCCTCGAATGGTGAGAAGTCTCCTGTGAACTGGGACATGCAGATCCACACTTTGTTGTGGCAGTGGCCGTGAATACAAAGGACTCAGAATGAGCCTTAGGTATTCTCTCGTGGGTGGACATGCCGGCCCTTGCACTCCGGGTGTCTCCACATGGGGACAGATCACCCTTGCAGTTACCACGATTATTCCTGTGGTCATACCTGAAGGCATGATGAGTTGCCTTCCTGCTTGGAGTGGGGGGTCGGAATACCGTTTCCCCATTTCTCCACGAATTGACAATCCGGGAGATCCACCCGTTTTCTTGCTTTCTCTTAATGACATCAACCTTGGAGAAGTTTGATATTATTCTTTTCTCATTCTCCAGACTACTCTCTAGAGCCGAGATCTTAGAGTCTTTGGCCTTGTTGGATGCCAATTGGAGAACCAACAAGACCTTCAGTCGAGCAATCTCTTGAGCTTGCTCCTCAGCAAGTAGATTGCTTGACTGAAGGGCTCTCTTCAGGGAATCAGCATTTTCTGAAGGAGGGCAGTTCCTGTCTTCAGAAATTTCAAGAGATACGGGGCAGGATGAGGAAGTTACCTGCACTTCTGTGTTATTGTCGTTAAATCCAGTGACTATTGGTTCATCCACATCAGAGCTGCTTTCCTCACTGTCCTCTTCAGTCTCTGACACGGACACTGGAGCTCTGATGCAGTCCGAAGGATCCTTGCCTTCATCTTCAGAAGTGAGGACTCCTACATACGCTTCATCCTCATATTGACAGCATAATCCAGCTTTCTCTGACCCCCCCATTAGCTCTGAGATCCTCATCCACAGAGATTTAGCCGTTCTACATTTTTCCAATCTAGAGCGAGAGGCTCCAGACCAGACATCCATGATGATTTGTCGAATCCTCTCGTCCAAGTGAAATAGTGATAGTTCCGTCTCTGACATCTCAGCAATGCCCATGAGCACTTGGATCCCAGAGTCGGAGGTCTTCATGGGGATAAACGGACCCTCTTCCAGGATGAAGGAAGCTCGAGGATCGATAGCATCAAGATGAAAGGATACTCTCATTCTCCAGATGGGATAATAATCCTTTGTGCACGCGGGGAGTTTGAGTGGCGGAATCTCATAATCCAGATCCATGCTTCTGACACTGGTGGCAGGATTCTACTCAAGGTGTTAACCTTTTTGACGAGTAACCTGGCTCTGATACCACTTGAAAGTCCACCTAGTGTCAACTATGTGCACCTATGGGGGGGGATAGGTGACGTGTGGTTCTTTTGCGGAATTTACGGATGTACCTGCACAATAAAATTAAAGAGCACAGCACACAGAATACACAACAAATTTATAGTGGTTCCCCGACTTGGGTACATCCACTTTCCCCCTTCGACCTATCTCCCCACACAAGGGACGACTCGGTCACTTCTCCAACGGGATTGAAATCCAATCCCCGCACTAACGGAAGGAGCCCTTCCACATGTGAGAGTCAATACTCCCACAAAACGGGTTGCACCCAACCCTTACAACACGGAACAAAAGTTCCTTTACAACGAAATTAAATGTAGAGTGTACACGTGATACAAACTTCTTTTGGAGACTACGGTGTTCCTCTTTGTTCGACGACGTGTTCTTGAAGTCGATGAAGAGTCTGCGACCTTGGTCTCTCTTGGAGAGGATCTCCCGGAACCGGCGGCGGCAATCCGAGCGGCGGCTTGGTTCGGAGTCGGCGGCAACGAAGGTGCGCTGCTGCAGTGCTTTGAGATCCAAACTTCTTTGCGAAGCAAACTAGGTCTACCAACGGTCACTCTAGGATCGGTCGTCTCGATCGATTCGGATGGGGGAGTTTTTCCCGGTCAACAAATCAAGAGACAAGAGATCTCTGGATAGACCCGTGAGACACAAGCTTTGCTAAGCTTCTGTCGCCGGAGATCACGAAGGAATCTCGAATGTTGACGGCGACCTACGTTCCCGAGCACGACGGCGGCGGCGGAGAGGAGTCGCGGTTTTAGGGTTTCGTTGCGGCTCGGTTTCTGTTTCTTTTTCTCCGTCCTTTTTACTGTTCAAAATACCCATGTATTTATACCCTGTAGATACAACAAATTTGACCGTTGTGGGACCCACAGGTATAACCCCGAAATCTGGCTCAAACTGGTCCAGAGGCAGAATCCGGTCCAGCAGCATCCTGAGAAAACGCCAAGGAAAAATCGGCGAGAATCGCATATGATTCTCGACGAATCGGCGAGAATCACCAAGTGATTCTCGACGATTCGTCGAGAATCGTCAGTGATTCTCGCCGAATCACTTATTGATTCTCAACGAATTTCACTTTATATACATGAGCTCCTTGGCCACTGGTTCGGCGGGAATTACTAGTGATTCTCGCCGAATCTTACTTGGCACCATTTTGAGGTGGCCAGAAGGAGTCGGCGAGAATCACTAATGATTCTCGTCAATTCGGCGAGAATCACTTGGTGATTCTCGTCGAATTTGCCTTGGACGAATTTTCATCTTCCACCCAGGAGCTGCTCCTTGATCCTCCATGCTCCTTGTCTTCTCTTGCATATGAACGACCCTGTACTTGAAAGTAAGTGCACTCCAATAGAGAGAGTGCACATAGGCCAACACACTGATCTGCTCAACGAGGGATTACGTCGTGCAGACCCGTGTATATTGACCTACTGCACCCTGACATTGGTGTGCACTTAGCGTGGAGGAACTGCAAGCACAACTTGAGATGTTTCATCAAATACATTGTGAATTCATCTTAGCTTGACAGGTGGCTTCCTCAAATCTAGGTAATCGTGGATACAATACCCAACAGTTTGGCTACTTTCTATCGATGCTTCATACGATACTTTAGTAGCATTATGGCGCCTATTAGTGACTGCATGAAGAAGGGTGAGTTCACGTGGACGAAGTCCGCCACCTTTGCCTTCCAACGTATTAAGAAGCTCATGACCGAGGCACCGGTGTCACGTCTTCCTGACTTCACCAAGATCTTTGAGCTTACCTGTGACGCATCATGGGTAGGAATAGGAGGTGTTTTGAGTCAAGAAGGTCACCCGGTCAGTTATTTTAGTGAAAAACTAGCGGGCGCTAAGTTGAATTATTCGAACTACGACAGAGTGTTTTATGTTGTTGTTAGGTGTTTGCATCATTGGCGGTATTATCTCCTCTCCAAGGATTTTGTAATGCTCTCCGACCACGATGCTTTACATTTCATAAACGGTCAGCATAAAATCAGCCCGCGCCACGCTAAGTGGGTAGCTCTCTTACAAGGGTACACTTTTAGTCTTAAGCACCTTAAGGGATCTGACAATCGAGTTGCCGACGCACTTAGCCGCCTTACATTTCTACTGTCTACCATGCAAGTCAATGTCGTAGGATTCGAACGAGTTAAGGACGAATACACCACTTGCCCAAATTTCCACGAGATGTATTTCTCCGCCCAGGAAAGATCTCCCACGATCATATCTGCATTTGTTCTTAAGGATGGTTATCTTTTTAGGCACAGAAAGTTATGTATTCCTCGATCCTCCTTACGACACCACATTATTTGGGAATTACATAGCGTAGGTCTGAGTGGACACTTTGGAAGGGATAAGACCATTGCACTCGTTGAGGAGAAATTTTAATGGCCTAAGCTTAAGGCGATGGTTGGGGGAATAGTGAGTAGTTGCCGAACATGTCCAGTATCTAAGGGCTCTAAAACCAATGTTGGGTTATATACCCCTTTACAAATTCCTTCCATACCGTGGGAAGACGTGAGCATGGATTTCATATTAGGCCTCCCCACCACCCTACATCGACACGACTCCATTTTGTAGTTGTGGACAGGTTTTCAAAAATGGCATACTTTATCCCATGTAGTAGGACCAACGACGCATCTCACGTAGCTAAGTTATATTTTCGAGAGGTCGTTAGTCATTGCGGTGTGCCGAAGACAATTGTCTCGGATAGGGACGTGAAATTCACTATCTATTTTTGGAAAACTTTATGGGTTCTAATGGGGACCAAATTATTATTTTCCGCTGCCTATCATCCGCAAACCGATGGTCAGACGGAAGTAGTCAATCAGAGTTTGGGGAATCTTCTAAGGTGTCTTGTGAGTGATCACAAGGGAACTTGGGATCTACTTCTTCCCCATGCAAAATTGGCTTACAATAACTCTAAGAATCGGTCCACGTGTATGTCCCCTAATGAGATTGTTCACGGGTATAATGCTCCTGTGCCACTTGACTTGGTTCTGTTACCACCTATATATAAAACAAGTCAATTCGCACAATCCTTCGCCCAACACATTCATGACTTGCACACACATATCCGGGCAACCTTAGCCTCCCAATATGAATCCTATCAAACACAAGCTAATCAACATAGGAGAGTGTCACACTTTAAAGTCGGGGAGTCAAATCTTAGTCCGCTTAGTTCCCGAGCGACTACCAACTGACACCGTTAGAAAGTTAGCTCCAAAGCGCGCCGACCCCTTCCGGATAATAAAGAAACTTGGTGATAATGCTTTTGTCTTAGATTTGACGGCTGATTGGGGTGTTTCACCCATTTTTAATGTCTCGGATTTGACGATGTTTGTTTCACCTCCACAAGAGTTGACTTCTTTGTCGTCTTCTCCTTCCACTCAAAATTCTTGGGGTTTGGGGAGTGGTAGTACGAATGATCTCTCTCCCCTGGTCTCTTTCAGGTTTAGCATCAGATGATAAGTTGCCTTTTTTTATTCCCACAGCTGACATGTTTCCAAGGTTTCCCAAAACCTTTCTTATACCAGACAGGATACTTGATGCTGAGATGCTTACTACCACCAATGGTGCTACCCGATGCTTTCTCATCCGTTGGCGTGACCGCCCTCCTTCCGACGACTCTTGGGTACTCGAGCCAGAGCTTCAACAATTGGATGCCGCTCTTCTCCGCCGCTATCTCTTGGACCATGCATCAGAGATACGTGATTTTGAGCGGGGCAGGATTGATGCCGCGGCATCGCCGTCACTACTTGATGATGATCCGGTTGTCGAGGCGCTACAACATAAAGACGTTAGGAGCCATGATGACGCTAACGGAAGGCAACGTTACAACCTCTATCTGCGGCGTGCTAAGCCCACTTGAAGATTCATTTTAAAATCATGCTCTTAGTTACGTTATTTATATTTATATTTTATATTTGAGAATATAAAATTATTCCATACTTGGGTAATAGTTTTATATTCATGAGTGAACTTATTTATTTATTTCCTGCATTTAAAACATGTGGTGTGTAATTAACCACCCGGATGGATGAGATGTCATCTCCATTTTGGATGGTTAAATGTGTGTTTGTAACTCCTATATAAGGAGAACTCTTTATGAGAATTAATCGACAAGAAGAAGAAGAATTTGAATCCAAAAGAAACTCCCTAGGAGAATTCGGCCAAGAGGAGATCTCCAAGCCGCGGCCCCCCTTGTGGTGTGAAACCCCCCCCCCCCCCCCCCATCCCTCTTCGGTGCGACTCCGGCGTGGATTCCTTCGGTGCGACTCCAAGGAAGAAGGTTGCAGCCCCATTCGGTGTGACGCCGGTGGATCCGTGGAGAGAGTGATTCTCCCACCATACCTTGTGAGCACGGTGAATCCGGGTTGGGTAAACTCTTCCCCTCTCTTTGTGTTTCCTCTCTTAGATTTGTGGAAGGTGAACCATCGTGTTCTCCGCGGCTTTTAAAATTCAATCGCTTTCAAACCTTTGAATTGAAATCGTTATTGTTCGTGTTTCCTATTTTCCGGATCGGGTAGGTCCATTTTACTTGAGCGGATCTAGGCCTATAGCCTTGATCTTTCTCTCAAAAGGATTGACAACCTTTGCGTTAACTTTGGGAACGATCTGACTCATTTTTTATCGCTGTTTTAGAGTCGATCATTCTCCGAATGTGCTTATGTTTTGTGCGCGAAACGATCACATATTAAGGGCGATAGATGCTTGTGTAGGTGCGGCGGATCTAGAATGCGTTGTTGGCGAACTAGAGCCTTCTCTCGTGTAGATTTTCCGTTAGCGACATACGCTACACCAATATGTGATTCAATAGGTCTTCTTTCTTGGACAGCAGAGTGATGACAATTTGCCAACAAAATGCTTTTAAAACTTGTCAATTTAAAATCATTAAAAATTGAAAGAGTATTACTAAAACAAACACTCAAGATTTTATCCCACTATAGTGGAGTCTGGAAAAATTGTAAGAGTATATTAAGTCAAAAAAAATTTACATCTTTTGATCAATTAAAAATTTACAATGGCTTTGTCTCACGCCACATTTTAAGGAATAAAAGGTTTGCCACTAATCAACCAGCTAACAACTCCCTGTAACATTTTAAGGAATAAATGGTCTCCTGGTTCCTCGTCATCAATGATCCGAGATATGGTGTGGGATCTGCTTGTAATTTTGCAAAGTTGATTAGAAAACACATGAGAGAGAAATGTAAAAATAATATTGACAATGCAAGTTTTGGAGTTCCATCACTTGTTTTCAGTACTATGAAAGTATTCTTTATAAACTCTTCCAAAATCTGTTGAAAGTCTTATATCTACCTGACAAATGAATAAAAATTAAATTTTATCTGATTTAATTGGAGGTTTGTTACTCTAAAAGTATCCTAAATAAAGTCTTCCAAAACTTCCTTCACCTAAAAGGCAGCCTGTTATGGATTTTTTTTGGTAGCTGTAGCTGGTTAACAAATTTCTTGATGCTAATATATAAACCTCAGTTTTCAAATAAATTAAACAAAGAGAGTTCCAAATTTAGGATTTAGGATTTAGGTTTTAGGGTTAATCAATGTTAGTATCTCAGTTCCCTATAAAAATTATTCTGTTCCTGTAGATGGACAATTATAAGTTTGCTCAAAAAATTTCCAAATTTTATAACTAGTAATAAACATATGTATAAGTTTGAAAAATATGTTTATACAGTGCACAAAATAAACTATTTAAAAATTAGTATTTGAAACACTTTCTTTTCTATTTAAGTCACTTGGTGACTTTTTAATTATAATATTCTAAACTTGTATGTCTAATTAAGAAATTTTTTCCATTAAAATTTTTCACCAATTGTAGTTTTAACTCATAAATAAATGTGATGATTGTACAACCTCATATTCGCTAAGTGGGACCAAGATCCCCCAAGGACCCGGATGGGGCTGGCTTTGGGCTTATAATTGGGTCAAATAAGAAAGCGGGCGGGAGGGCTCTCGCCGCAGGTGGGCGGGAAGGCTCTCGCCCAGGGGCTGAGTAACGTCATTCGTTGAACGTCAATTCGTCGAGCGACAATTCATCGAACGCCAGTTCGTCGAACTCAATTTGTCGAGCTGAGAACGTAATTCGTCGAACGCAAACTCATCGAGCTGAGCCTTCGACTTAGGGCTATGTTCATCGACCAGATTTTAGGTTTAGGCCACGGCGGAACCAGGGCGGGCGGGAAGGCTCCCGCCCTGGGCAGGTGCAGGGGCTTGCGCCTCAGGATGGCGGAAGCCTATCGGTCCTCGGAGTTGAGTGGTGTCTCTCCATTCAACGCCCTTTTAGTCTTTTGGTTCCCGCCCGGGGTAGGCGGAAGGCTCACGCTCAGAGTAAGCAGGGTTCCCGCAGAGCTCAGTGGGAAGAGCTTCCGCCAGATGGGATCCATACCTGAAATTACCTAAACACACTTGGTCTGCATCTAGCTCCTCAGAATAGCGGAGTTTGGCTATTGGCAGACCAGCTCATGACATTTTAGTAATTTTAGGGCAGCAGAAGAATGTTTTTTACAGACCAGATATTGAGAATCTATAAATAGACCCACAGGATACCTCAGGAGGAGGATTTCCACATACACTCATTTTTGTCTTCTAGAGCTTTCTGAGATACTCGTAGCCCAACAATTGGCTTTGGAGGGGATGTGCTCAGAGAGCTTCCAGTTAGTGGAGGGACCTCCCAACTGAGGCTTAGGGTCAGTTTCTAGTTCTTTGTTGCTGGTCTTGGGTCGAGGTTTGGGAGAAATAGGTGTCGGCTATACCCCAAGGTCTGAATTCTCGTTGAGGCCAGTTTTTGGCTTCAACATTTTTGGTGCGGTGAGCGTAGACCGTGGTTGATACAAGAAAATCTCAAGTCAAGTCTCATGGCTGGAGATGAAGGAGAAGGAGCTGGTTCGGGAGGTACTCCCTCTCAGGGAAGTGGGGTGACGTTGGGGATGTTGGAGGACTTCAGGAGAGAAGTCTTGCAGACCATCCACTTGATCTTCTCAGCAAGAGGCGAGTGGGAGATTCTTCAGGTCTCGGTGGCGGCTGCCCCGTCGTTGGGCGAGAATGCTCCCTAACAGTGCCCCGCGAAGGAGGTTTCGGCAGAGGCGGCGGAAAGGGATGTCCCCAGGCGAGAGCTGTTCCCGAGAAAGACCAGTGCGGATAGGGCAAGCGAGCCGAGGTCGTGCGACGAACCCTCTCGACAGGCAGGGGGCGGGAGCCCCTTCAATGAGCTCATCATCTCAGCTCCGGTTCCGGAGGGGTTCCGGGAGCTAGACATGACCTACTATATGGGGAGGTATGACCCCACGCAACATGTGTAGTGGTTTGAAGATGACGTCTCCATAAGGAAAATGTCGGATGCCTTCAAGTGTAGGCTCTTTGCCATCACTCTGAGGGAGAAGGTCAGAGACTAGTTCCACTAGTTGCCCGCAAGTTCGATTTATTGCTTCGAAAATCTGCGATGCGGGTTCTTGCTGAGGTTCTCAACATACAAGAAGAGGAATAAGTGAGCAGAGTGCTTGTTTGCCATCAAGCAGAGGTCGAAGGAGACGCTGGGACACTATGTTGACAGGTTCCGAGAGGAGATTCTACAGGTGCAGGAGATGTCGGGGTACACGGTGATGCTTGCCTTCACCCGGGGGTTGATGCTTAGCTTCTTTAGCATGGAGTTGAAGAGAGTCCCCCCCCTCTCCTTCGAGCAGCTGATGGAGAGGGAGGCGAAGGAAATAGAGATCAAGGCGGCCAATCCGGCGTTTGCTAGGAGGTTGGACTAGTTGGCCGAGGATGATGGGAATGAATCGGGAGTAGGGAGGCAGAGAGAGCAGAGGGAGCAGAGGGAGGAGAGAAGGAGAGAGGAATCCTGAGTACAGGGGCAGCAGCAAGGTTGGGGGCCGTGAGAGCCGGACAACAGGTTGGGCTGGAGGCCCCAGGAAGGTCACGCTCAAGGATAGGGTGGTGGCTTCCAAGACATGGACAACCACCACGAGCAAAGGAGGTTCAACCAGCCGGCCTGGAGGCAGGGACAGAGGGTCCCTCTCCCGCACAGCAGGAAGCGATGGAGATAGTGAGGGGAAGAAGAGGAAGGAGAGGAGCTCGGGGGGGGGGGGGTAGCGAGGAGGAGAGAAGGGAAGGTGGTGTTACCTTTTTATGACTTCCACCAGGAGGTGGGTCATGCAACGACCACCTGCCCGAAATTTCTGGAGATGATGGCGGCAAGGGGGAAGGCCCAGCAGCAACCCCCTATGAGGATTGAGGAAGTTCTACAGGGAGGAGGAGAGGATAGATGTGAAGACCGGGTGGACGTGGGGGCCCGAGGAGGGATCGGGGTGATCCATGGGGGTGTGGCAATCGAAGCCACCCTTAAGGGGAGCTTCCAAACCATGTATCGAAGGAGCGTCGCCTCAACCTCCCAGACTCCCCCACCGGAGGAAAAAATCACTTTCTCGGTGAAAGACATGCCTGATTATGAAGACCCGTTCTGCGACGCCTTGGTGATCCAGACGGTGGCATAGAATTTCACGGTCTCCCAAATTCTGGTGGACAACGGGAGCTCTGTGAATGTAATCTTCAAGAAATCATTTGATGAGATGAAGGTGGAAGCTCAGAGGGTTCTAGCCTCGGATGGACCGTTGGTTGGGTTCTCGGGGGAGCGAAAGGAAGTAGAAGGAGGGGTAGGGCTGCATGTGATGTTGGGGGGGGGGAGGTATCGAGGAACTGTCGGCTCGTCATCGTTGACGCTCCGAGCAGCTACAACATAATATTTGGACGACCTCTCATTAGCGCCTTTCATTGTGTCCCCTACTCGTTCCATCAGTGCCTAAAGTTCAGCAGTGGAGGAGTGCAGGTCAGGATTAGGGGGGATCCGAAGGTGGCGAGGCAGTGCTATGTGACTGCCGTTGATACCATATCTTGGATGGCGGAGGCGGAGGAGCTAGAAAAGGATATGACGAGGGATGAGGAAGCTACGGGTGAAGGAGAGATGAGCCTGGATGAGGCTGGGGAGAATATTGAAGAGGAGGCTGCGGGGAAGGAAGTAGTGAGTCTAGGTGAGGCTGTGGATGAGATTGAGAAGGAGGTTGTGGAGAAAGAATGGGCAAGCCTAAGTGAGGCTGTGGAGAAAGCATCGGAGGAGAAAAGGATAGAGGGAGAAGCGGAGGGGGAGATCCAGAGGGACAAAGAGGTGGAGTTGCCTAAGGAAGGCCAGTTGGAGGCGATGTAGGTCGAGAGAGTAGAAGGTGAGGAGGAGTTGGGAGAAGAGGAGGAAAGGGATGACAGGGAGCAGTCTCGGTTAGAGCCGGTGGAGGAAGTCGTGGAGATGGAGGTCATCAGCAGGGCGGGGAAGGTAGAGAAGGTGGGGGTCAGCGGGGGCTTGCGCCAAGGAGACCAGGCAAAGATCCGGAAGTACATCCAAAAGAATGTTGACATCTTTGCCTAGAGCGCGGCGGACATGCTGGGCATTGACGCTAATGCGGCTTGCCACCGCCTGAACCTGGACCACAAGACGCGCCCCATTCGCTAGAAGATGAGGACCATCGCCACCAAGCTGGAGGATCCCATCCGCGAGGACGTGAAGAAGCTTCTCGATGCAGGTTTCATCTCGGAGATAAAGTACACAGGCAGGGTCTCCAATGTGGTTGTGGTAAAGAAGGGTGATGGGAAGTGGTGCATGTGTGTAGACTTTTCTTTATTGAATAAACCATGCCCTAAGGATTGCTACCCCCTGTCTCAGATCGACGCGCTGGTTGAGTCAGCCATCAGTTTCTCTATTATGAGTTTTTTGGATTCTTTTTCAGGTTATCACAAAATTCACATGCATCCCCCCCCCCCCCCCCCGACATCAAAGATGTCTCCTTCATCACGAGGGAGGGATACTTCAGCTATAAAATGATGTCCTTCAGGGTAAAGAACGCGGGGGCTACGTACCAGCGAATGATGGATCAGGTGTTTAAAAAACCATAGGGGAATGAACCTAGAGGTCTACGTCGATGACCTCATGGTAAAGAGCAGGGATGTGGGTTCACGCCTGCATAACTTGGAGGAGACATTCGCGACCCTGCGAAAGATCAAGATGAGGCTAAACCCCAAAAAGGGTGTCTTCGAGGCAAGCCGAGGCAAGTTCCTTAGACACCTTCTAACCCCGGCGAGGGTCGAGCTTAACCCAGATAAGTTGAAGTCCATCGTGGAGTTGGAATCGCCTCGCAACGCCAAGGAGGTTCAACACTTGACGGGTAAGCTAGACGGGCTTAGTCGGTTTCTCTCTCGTGCCGGGGAGAAGTGCTCGACTTTCTTCAAAAAGCTTCGGGGGAACAAACAGTTTGAGTGGACGGAGGAATGCGAGGAGGCTTTCCGGGCATTGAAGCCCCAACTGTCCCAAGCGCCGCTCCTGCAGGGCCCAAAGGAGGGAGAGGACTTAGCCTTGTACCTTGGGGTAGGGGCTGAGGCTGTGAGCTTTGTGTTGGTAAGAGAGGAAGGGAAGAGACAGTTACCCATCTACTATGTCAGTAGGATCTTAAAGAAGGCTGAGCTATGCTACCCCGTCTTAGAGAAGTTGGCTTTCTCTCTGATTGTCTTGGCCAGGAAGCTCGGGCCATACTTTCAAGCCCACTCAATCAAGGTGGTGACCGACCACCCACTGCGCAAGATCTTTGAAGGGGTGAAGCACTCGGGGCGGTTGGCCAAGTGGTCTATTGAGCTCAGCGAGTTCGACGTCTCTTTTATGCCAAGGTTCTCCATCAAGGCGTAGGAGGTGGCTGACTTCTTGGCCGACTACATCATAGAGCTGGAAGGGGAGGAAGCGCTGCCAAGGGAAGCATGAAATATGTACGTTGACGGAGCCTCGGGTAAGAATTCCCTTAGAGGAGGGGTAGTGTTGGTGAGCCCCCAGGGGGTCACCATAGAGCAAGTACTGGCGCTACACTTCCCGGTCACCAACAATCAGGCGGAGTATGAGGATGTCATAGCCGGGTTGCGTTTGGCTACGGAGCTTGGGATTCACGACGTGGAAGTGCTCACAGTTTCACTGGTGGTGGCATCCCAGATCAGGGGAGAATATGAAGCTCGGGAGCCAACCCTCCACAGATACTTGTCCAAGGCGAGGGTGATCATTGGCGAGTTCCGAGCATTCGCAATTCAGCATGTCCCTAGGGAAGAGAATGAAGCAGCGGACCGATTGGACAAGTTTGGACCCGAGTGGGGGAACCTTGACCGAGTTATTTCATCCAGCAATCAAGGAGGGGGAGCTGATGGAAGTGGATCGGCGACCCTCGTGGGTGGATCCCTTCGTGACCTTCTTCAACACGGGCAACCTCCCCGAGGGGGTCAAGGCGGCAAAGGGCTTCCGACATAAAGCGGCCCACTATCTTATGCATGAAGGGAACTTACATCGGAAGATGCTATCGGGCCTTTTGGCGCGATGTGTGGTGGAGGAAGAGATACCAAGGATTTTGGAGGAGGTGCACTCCGGGGAATGTGGTAGCCATTCAGGAGGTAGAACGTTGGAGGCAAGGGTGGTCAGACAGGGATACTTCTGGACCACCCTGAGGAAGGATGCGGCAGAGTTTACGAGGAGGTGCCAAAAGAGCCAGCTCTACGCCCCCCCCCCCCCCCAGCTCCTGCCCGCTCAATGACTTCGAAGCTTCACGGCGCCATGACCTTTCGCCATTTGGGGGATGGAGCTAGTTGGGTCGTTTCCTCTGGCGAGTGGACAGAGAAGGTTCCTCTTGGTCACGATCGACTATTTTTCAAAGTGGCTGGAGGTCAAGGCGTTGGCCAAGGCACCTCCCAAGTCATCAGGAACTTCGTTTGGGGAGAGATCATCTGTAGGCATGGGCTGCCTTAGGCTATTGTCACGGACAATGGACCACAGTTTGCAAGTAAGGAGTTCATAAGCTTCTGCAATCAGCTAGGTATCGACCTCAGGTTTGGCTCCGTTCACCACCCCAGGAGCAACAGCCAGGTGGAGGCGGCAAACAAAAGTATAATGAACCTGCTTAAGAAGAAGGTGGAGAACCTAAGGGGGAGTTGGGTGGAGCAGCTCCCCTCGGTGTTGTGGGCTCTGCGAACAACCCCAAACACGGCCACTAACGAGACCCCCTTCAAACTCTCGCATGGGTGTGAGGTGGTCCTACCTGTGGAGTTCGAGGTCCAATCCCCACAGGTTGTGGCCGCAGACAATGGAGGCGAGGCATGGAGGGAAGGAAATGAGGAGGAGCTACGACTCTCATTGGACATGGTGGAGGAACTTCGCGACGTGGCCGTCGTCAGGCAGGAGGATATCAAACGAAGGATGGACAAGTACTTCGACAAGCATGTCTGGATAAAGCAGTTCAAGGAAGTGGACATGGTCTTGAAGAAGGTCGACGCCGCCGGAAGGTCAGCGGCCATTGGTAAGCTCAACCCCAGCTAGGAAGGACCCTACATTGTAGAAAGGGCCCTGGGGTCAGGGGGATACCACCTCCAGAATGTGGAAGGGGTATCCATGAGTCATGCATGGAGCGGCGACGACCTGAAGCGCTTCTACCCTTAGTGGGGGACAAGGTTGTAAATCTTATTTTTAATAAATTCATTGAATTTTTTCATGATTGGTTTCTTTTGAAAATTGGAAAAAGAGGTTGGTAGTTTGCAAGACCCTGAGAGGATCCCACTGCTCAGGCTCCCACTAGATGGCAGGTTTGGAAGGCGCACTCAGCCACGGGTAGACCCGCTGCCAGGCTCTCACTAGCTGGCAGGTCCGTAGGCTCGCCTGGGGGCTAAGGGAATACCTCGAGTGGTGATTCTGCTGCGCAGACTCTCCTAGCTAGCAGGGCTGGAAGGCAAGCTCGGCCCCGGGTAGACTCGCTATCCAGGTTCTCATTAGCTGGATAGGGTTGTAGGCACACCTGCGGGAAAGGAAGGGAGTTTGAAGAAAGAATTGAGAGGCTAAGCAAGACCCTAAGAGGATCCCGCTCCTCAGGCTCCCACTAGCTGGCAGGTCTGGAAGGCGCATGCGGCCCCGAGCAGACCCGCTGTCAGACTCTCAGTAGCTGGCAGGGCCGCAGGCTCGCCTGGGGGGTAAGGGAATACCTCGAGTGGTGATTCCGCTGCGCAGACTCTCCTAGCTAGCAGGGCTGGAAGACACGCTAGGCCCTGGGTAGACTCGTTGTCCAGGCTCGCATTAGCTGGACAGGGTTGTAGGAACACCTGGGGGGAAAGGAAGGGAGTTTGAAGAAAGAATTGAGAGGCTAAGTAAGACCCCGAGAGGATCCCGCTGCTCAGGCTCCCACTAGCTGGCAGGTCCGGAAGGCGCACTCGGCCCCTGGTAGACCCGCAGCCAGGCTCTCACAAGCTGACAGGGTCGTAGGCTCGCCTAGGGGGTAAGGGAATACCTCGAGTGGTGATTCCGCTGCGCAGACTCTCCTAGCTGGCAGGGCCGGAAGGCACGCTCATCCCCTGGTAGACTCGCTATCCAGGCTCTCATTAGCTGGACAGGGTTGTAGGCACACTTGGGGTGGGGGGGGAAAGGAAGAGAGTTTGAAGAAAGAATTGAGAGGCTAAGCAAGACCCCGAGAGGATCCCGGTGCTCAGGCTCCACTAACTGGCAGGTCTGGAAGGCGCACTCGGTCTCGGGCAGACCCGCTGCCAGGCTCTCATTAGCTGGCAGGACTGTAGTCTCGCTTGGGGGGGGGAGGGGGTAAGGGAATACCTCGAGTGGTGATTCCGCTGCGCAGGCTCTCCTAACTGGCAGGGCTGGAAGGCACGCTCGGCCCCGGGTAGACTCGTTGTCCAGGCTCTCATTAGCTGGACAGGGTTGTAGGCACACCTGGAGGGAAAGGAAGAGAGTTTGAAGAAAGAATTAAGAGGCTAAGCAAGACCCTGAGAGTATCCTGCTGCTCAGGCTCCCACTAGCTGGCAGGTCTGGAAGGCGCACTCGACCCCAGGTAGACCCGTTGCCAGGCTCTCACTAGCTGCCAGGGCCGTAGGCTCGCCTGGGGGGGGGGGTAAGGGAATACCTCGAGTGGTGATTCCGCTACGCAGGCTCTCCTAGCTTGCAGGGCTGGAAGACACGCTCGGCCCCAGATGGACTCACTGTCCAGGCTCTCATTAGCTGGGTAGGGCTATATGCACACCTAGGGGGAAAGGATGAGAGGTTGAAGAAAGAACTGAGAAACTAAGCAAGACCCCAAGTAGACCCGATGTCAGGCTCTCACTAGCTAACATGCCATGTGATCTCTTGGGGGGAAGGAGGAAAGTGGGGATTTTTGTTTAAGTGGTCCCAGGTGGACCCGATAACCAGGTTCACACCAAGCAAACAGGGCTGTTGAAATCATGACAGAGTTACGAAGCTATTGTTAACAAGTTTACAAATGGCTAACTCCAGTCCTAAGCAGTGATGGGGTATCCCTCTTGGCAAGGCTCTTGGCATAACCCTCCCAGCAGGGCTCTCGCTGGGCTCTCGGCATAAACCTCCCGACGGGGATCTCGGCTAGGCTCTTGGCAGGGCTCTGGCCACAGCCATCTCACCGGGGATCCCGACAAGCACCTCTCAGCAGGGGTTCGTGGCACGGCCCTTTTGGAAAGGCTCTCGGCAGACCCCTTTCGGCAGGTTTTACTTGGTCAAATCTCTGAAAAGGTGGTGGTTATCACCTGAGATCCTAAGAGCCTAGGATTGGCGCAAATGTAATAAACATTCCCGCGACATAATAGATTTTTCAACACAATATAAAAGGAGTTAAGTATCAGTAGGGGAATCTTGCCCCTTACAAAAGTCACAATGGATAAGTTCACAAAAATGAATGTACAAAAATCTAAGCAAGAATACAATAAACAAAGCAGGAGATATGGAGTCTATTGAGCCGGCCCTCTGAAGGTCCCGTTGGAGGTTCCGCTGGAGCTCCTGCTGGAGGTTCTGCTGGGGGTGTCGTTAGAGGACTTGCCTGGTGAGCTGTCGTTGGTTTCCACGTTCAGGACAAGCTCCGCCGCATCGTTGGTCGGATAGTAGTCCTCTCCCGTAGGTTTGAGGATGGGCTCAAACAACCATGGTAGGATCCCTTGCGCCGTGAGGGTCTCGCCTCCTTCTTTCAAAAGCGCTGACTCCCGCAACACCTCGATGACCATCTTGGCGGTGGCTTGCACATTCTCCTGAACGATCACGTCGATATTGTAGGCGTAGTAGTGACGGCGCTCGACTCTCTCCTTTAGCGACGGTCGGGCCCGGGCCAAGGCCAGGGCCTCCTGCAAGCGCTTCACCTCAGCCAACAACAGCTGGTTCTCTCACTCGACGTCAGCCACTCTCGCGCGAGACAGATCGGCTCGGAGGAATCCTGCGAGACGGTCCGGTTAAGCGAAAAGAATATATATCTATAAATATTAAGAGGACGAGAAATATTGAAGGGACCCGCTTACCTCGGCTGCCGGGCGAGAGGAGAGGAGTTGTTGGGCAGCAGCCAAGTCGGCCTTCAGGGTGGTCTCTTCGACCGCAGTGGCATCCCTCGCCCTAAGCATATCAGCAAGGTTGCGCTCGATGATGAAGGTGCGACGCCCAGCCATGTGCGAGAGCTGGACCGCGCGAAGCTGGGCCTGGGCGTCATCAAGGACGAGGTACCGGGTTGTCGTCCGGTCAAACGTGTCAGCGTCCTCCCGACCATAGAGGTCGTAGCCCAACGCGAAGGCATCGCTGGATCTTGAGTCCCGCTCCCTCCAGGAGGGGAGAAGTGTGGAAAGCGCGATGCGGTTGGTGGTATGATCCCACTGGATCAAGGGGTGGCCCTCCGCGTCCTTGTACTTCTCGTCGAAGCTGAAATTCCGATGCCCTTTTGGTAGCGGCTTGCAAGAGGACTCAGCAGGGGTCTCAGCGACGGGCTGGAAAGCACCCCTCTTGCCGACAACTAAAGAGGTCTCCGAGGGGGCCTCTACGGCGGGCCGGGCGGCACCCATCTCGCCCTCAACATATAGGGTCTCGGTGGGGATCTCAGCGGAAGCCGTGCGATAGATTTACCCTTGTTTGCGGCTAACGGCTTTGATTTTTTGAGTGGAGGTGTAGAGTGGGAGCTCAGTATCCGCTTCTGGGCACTTGGTGCGGAAGAGGATCTCAGCTCCTCCCGGCAAGTGGCTGTGGCAGACTTCGCGAGTGCCAAGGGGTTAGAGAGTGCTCTGGTTTGGTAGAAAGGTTGATGGAGAGGAATGTCTCGCTCACTTGCGACTCCCATAATTGATTAACCATATCTCTCAAAACGAAAGGTTACAATTCAAGTCCAGCAAATTACCTTCGCTAGGGGGTACTGGTTGGAGGGAATCCAGATCTCGCCGGAGGAATGGGACGTTGAAGGCTTTCGAGCCAAATAACTCGATGAGGGCGCCCTCTCGCTCCCCGAGAGCGGGAGGCTTATGGGTTGAGTCGTCATATTTAATGGGCGCGAGAGGGATGTTTTCGAAGAGCCCTGAGACAAAGACGAACCTTTCTGCAAAGTGATGATGTTTGTTGGCGAGACCCGCCGTCTTCACCGACTGTCCAGAAAGGAATACTGACCCTCTCTTGGCCCGGAAGTTGTACAGTTTTCGGAAGATCGGCAGACTAAACTCAATCCTTTCCGCCCGCATATAAGAGGTGAAAGCCACTAGGACGGCGATGGAGTTAGGTTTGAGCTGTGCCGGTACTACCCCATAATAGCGCAGAGCCTGACGCACTTCAGCCAAAGGGGGTGGCAAAAGCACGCCTCGATGTGCTCCAAGGGGATGGCGAGCTCCTCTTCCGGTGCGAGGTTAACACTGTCTTCGCTCCCAGGCTTCCGCGCGACGAACCCCGGCGGGATGAAGGTCTGGGTGATCGTGAGGAATTCTGCATGCGTGAGCCGGCAGGGCGGGAAGGTGTGGTTCAGGAAGTTCTGCGCGAACTTGGAACGACCTTCGCTCTCGCCTGGCATCTTGAAGGGAAGTAGAGAGGAGAAAAAGGTCGGGGAGGCGAGAGTCTTTGCGCCACAAGGATCAGAGAAAGCAGTTGACAGGGGGACGAAGGTTCGGAATGAAAGAAATAAATGCTAGGAAGTAAATGAGGTCGGTGGATCAGCCTATTTATAAAAGATACAGTAATTATGAGTTTTTTCGTAAAAAATACGGCGAGAGAACGGTCAACGAGTCAGCAAATCCGGACGTCTTGACTCCTCGATTTCCGTCCTGCCTCGCCAGCTCTCCTTGAACCTGCAGTAAGTGAGAACCTCCAGGGAGGGCTAGGGAAAAGACAAATGATCTCAGTGCGCGAGAAGTATTGAGCAAGGCGTATGAGTCAGGCATTCACAAAGTATCAAAGAGAGCATACAAAAAACAGGCGGGAAGGACACAGATACAAAGGGGGTCTCGCTGCGCAAGATTCCTGAAACAGCAATGATAAAAAAATAATAATGATAAGAACAAATAATACTTATAATAATTTTCTATTGCCGAAAGGCGCAAGTGATACAAAGGGGAAAGGGTAGACTGAGGAGGTGGGTAAAGAAGAGGATAGCCCTACAGGGCTCAATACGACACCCATCGCCATCGACCCAGTTCTCGCCTGACAGACTTCGGAGGGACTCGTGGGTCAAAGAAGGCTGTCGGGGAGGTTAGCCCCTGGTTGGCCAGGCGGATCTGATCTCGAATCCGCACGACGTGTCTTCCGAGGGAGGTTTCAGTGGAAAGTGTGTCCTGGGATTCCGCCCCGCCAAGGAGGTAGGTGCAGTCCCGCTCGATGACCGCTAGCCACCGCTCCATCGTCTCGTGGATTCTCTTCAACGCAGTGGAGTTGGCACGTTGCTACCGCGCGAGATTCGACAGGACTCCTGCAATCCTCTGCCTCCGCACCTTGCCGCTCTCGGAGGCCTCAAGAAAGTCCTCCATCTCGCCAGCGGAGGGGAGAGGCGAGCCTTCCCCGTCTTCCTCTTCTTCTTCTTCATCTTCGTCTCCATCCCCTTTCGCCTCCTGTTCCTTCGGATCTGGAGGACAGATTTTGGTCAGAGCGAGAACGGAACGATAAAAAAGTTGGGAGGCTCTCGCATACCTGAAGAGCGATGCATACCTTCCCCCGATGGTTGGCGAGAAGAGCCGGACTGGCCCTTTGAACTCTTTCCGAAGAGCAGATGGAGCGGCTTGCCCCGACCCGGACGAAATGTACTACGCTCCGTGGTCTTGATCTATCTCGAGGGGGGGGGGACAGAGACGCCCTCTCTCGCCGGAAGTTGAGATCCCGGCGCGGGAGCGGATGGCTCGGAGATAACCCCTCCGGCAGCAATGACAAGATTGGGCGCCAGATCAGTGCGATCGGCCGGTGTATTGGGCATGGCAGCCCCCGAGAATGGCGGTGCATCCCTCGAAACGGACGGTGGACCCTCATTGTGAAGGCGGGTCACCTCTGTGTCCGCCAGTAGAAAGTCGGCGACATCTCTTGGCACTGTCCCCTGCGAAGAGAGTGGTACTTCAGTACGCGACCACGTTCAAACTCTTTAACATTTCTCGCTAACAGGAACGTCGAAAGGCGAGAAAAGTACCTCCGACAGAAAAGAAGGGATCTCATCACGGTTAGGAGTTGGGGTAGGCGAGGCTCGGTTCTCCTTTAACATGTCTCGCCTGACTGACTTGGCCCTTTTCTTATTTTTTGGGCGGGAGCTCTCGCCGGCTGGTTTATCGCCGGTTGGCTTCTCGCCAGCTGACTTCTCGCCCACTACCTTCTCGTCGGCGGGCCTCTTGCCCATCAGCCAAGGGGCAACCTTGGTGCAATTGGCGCGAGCCCGTGCCTGGGCCGCGGCGAGGCGGGCCTGAAGCTCCTCCGAGTGCGGCTTTTCAACATTTTTGGCACGTATTTTCATGGCCTTACAGGGGCTCAAACAGAGAGTAATGACGGCAGAGATGTCCTGAGATACAAACTCAACGATGTATTTATAAGACGAAGGGGGCCTACATAAAGATTCCCTGTCAGGTCAGCATGTACCCACTGAATATTTGCGGTTGGATGTATCTTTCCGAGCGCAATGCAAGCTCGCAAAGAGCGGGGATTGTGTACAACCCCATATTCGCTGGGTGGGACCATGATCCCCTAAGGACTCTAATGTGGCTATATTGGGTCTATTGATCCCAATATCCCAGATTTTTAAGAAGTCAAACAGGTCAATGACATACACACATAATGTATTTGATGTGTGCCTTTGTTCTTGCATGCAGGTAGTCCATGATTGGACAAGTGAAGAAAAATGAGTTTGGTAGTAAACTCAAAATTCGTCGAGCTTAGCTCGCAGTTCGTCGAGCTCAACTCGCTGGTTGTCGAGCTCAGCTCAACATTCCTTGGGATAAGCTCAAGAGCTCATGATTCAAAGTTCGTCGAGCTCAGCTTGAAGTTCATCGAGCTCAGTTTGAAGATCATCGAGCTCAGCTTGTTGATCGTTGAGCTCAGCTCAACATTCCTTGGGATAAGCTCAAGAGCTCAGGATTCAAAGTTCGTCGAGCTCAGTTTGCAATTCGTCGAGCTCAGCTTACTGATCGTCGAACGCAATTCAACACTTGTCGAGCTAAAGCCAGAAAAATTAACTACAACAAAAAGCACTGAGACCGCTGAGAAGATCAGAGTTCGTCGAGCTCAGCCCACAGATCTTCGAACGCAATTCAACACTTGTCGAGCTAAAGGCAGAAAAATTGACTAAGGCAAAAAGCGCTGAGACCGCTGAGAAGAAAGCGTTGAGACCGCTGAGAAGAAAGCGTTGAGATAGAAACTTGCCATAGTTGTTAAAGAAGGAAGGGTTAAGACCGCTGAGAAGAAAGCGCTGAGACAAAACGTGTCTCAGCTGTTAAGAAGGAAGCATTGAGACTGCTGTGAAGAAAGCGCTGAGACAGAAACTTATCTCAGCTGATAAGAAGAAAGCGTTGAGACAAAAACTTGTCTCAGCTATTAATAAGAAACCGCTGAGACTGTTGAGACAGAACCGCTGAGACAAAGACAGGAAAAATTCACAAGTCCAGAAGCGCTGAGAGCCAAGACAGATGACGTTGAGTGACTTAGCATCATTCAACGCTTGATGAAGTTCAGGAATATTTTCTAAGTCCAGATGGTGATGACCACTGCTGATGTCATCAAAGTCAAATTACATGAAGCCATTGCGAGAAAACTGTAGTGGCGCGAAAAGTTGCTTTGTCCTTCTCTTATGGAGCTGGCGCTCACCAATCCTTGGCTGGGCCCACATACAATTGTGTTGTTGATTCAAATAAACGCATATAAGAAGAAAAAAAGGGTTAGGGTAACGGAGAACAAATGCAGAATATTAAAAGAAAACCAGAGGCGGTTGGACTTCATCTTCTTCAACAAGCTTTCAAGACATTCCCAGCAAAGTAAGCTAGAAGGCTAAGGAAGATAGCTGAAGCTCTTCAAGTTTAGCAAGATAGTTCTTTGAAGACCAAGGTTGCTGATTCAACCATTCACAAGAAGTTAGTTGTGTGAAGGGGAAGTAAGCCTTTAATAGCATATAGATGCTCACTTGTATAGTAAAGAAGAAGAGAGCTATAGAAGAAGATTCATCCCTTCTACAGCAAGAGAGAGCTGGACTGATATCTGCTTAGTACAGCAAAGTAGACTCAGAGATTTATCTTTGAGTCAGTTGTTTTATTTTTCCTATACATTATATATTCACTTCGAGTAGGATTCAGTTTATCTGAATCTGAGTGTATGGCACTTTGTTCCTGAGGTAGGTGATTAATTAGTCACTGAGGTAGGATGCAAGTGTGGATCTGTGTTGTAGGAATTAATTACCTGAGGTAGGAGATTGTTGCTCTCTGATGTAGAATTCAAGTGTGGATCTGAGGTAGGGTTGTCCTCCCAAACTGAGTGTAGGGCCTTGTGCCTGAGGTAGGTGACTAGAGAGTCACTGACCTGTAGGTGAAAAGTGTGTCACTGAGTTGTAGGCCTTAGAGGAGGCTGAGCTGTAGGTACCCGGAAGGGTACTGAGTTGTAGGAGTGTTGCAGCACTCTGAGAGTAGGGTTGTGTGTCTGAAGTTGTAGGGCTGAAGAGCCTAAGCTGTAGGCTTTAGAAATAAGGCTGAGGTAGGTGATCAGTGGATCACTGAGCTGTAGGAGCTCTGTAGGGCTTTGAGGTAGGAACCCTTGTGGTTCTGAGTTTGGATTATGTGAAGAATCTATGTGCAAGGCTGAGGGCCTGAGGTGTAAGCTCTGAGGAGCATATTGGTGGAATTTATGTCTAGTCCAACAAATAAGTTAGATAGGTGGGAAGGAAAGTGGATGTACCTAATTGGAGAACCAGTATAAATCTTTGTGCATTTTCTGTGATGCTTGTTTTCTTTCTTATTGCAGGATCTAAGGACAAGCTCTAAATAGATTAATTTGAAATCAGCAAAAGAACTAATAAAACTTCAAAGACCTATTCACCCCCCTCTAGGTGATTAGCCAACCTCTAGTTAAACAACTTTCAAGTAGTATCAGAGGGAGGTTACTCAAAAAGGATTTAACAATTTTAGTATACCTCCAAGGTTAGCTACAAGAATTAAGAATGGGGTCTGGTGTAAAATACAAGGAACTGGGAGCCATGAAGTTACCGATCTGTAGAAAGGAAGGCTTTGGACTCTAGAAGGAGAGGGTTAGACTATTCATGGAAGCTGCAGACCCTAGGATTTACATCATAGTCAAAGAGGGACCTTTCATTCCTATGAAGATCTCACTTCGGGATGCCAACATCCAGACTCCTAAGTCTTATGAAGAAATGAACAAAGATGAGCTCTTCCTTGCCTCCATGGACAAGAGAGATCAAAATATCATTGTCAGTATAGTAGATGATTCTAGATTCCAGAATCTGGTGCACTACAAGACCTCCAAGGAGATGTGGGACACCCTAGTTGTGTTCATGGAGGGTTCAGAAGAGGTAAGGGATGACGGAAAATCCATGCTCAACCAGGAGTATGAGGCCATCAAACAAGGAAAGTCTAAGGGCATTGCTGAGAGTTTTGAAAGATTTTTCAGAATAGTTAAAGAACTGAGAACATATGGAAGGGTCTTCGGCACCTATGAGCTGAATGACAAATTTCTCAGGTCCATTACAAAGGATTAGGACAAAAAGATTTGTGCCATCAGGGATATGGGCAAGCTAGCTGACACTCCACCTCCAACACTGCTTGGAAAACTACTATATTATGAGATGCAGCATGTTGCAAGGAAGGAAGAGGAAGAGAAGAGCAGCAAATCACATGGCAAGGAGAAATCTGTGGCCTTTAGAGCTGATGCTTCAACCAAGAGCAGAAGGAAGATCTCTCCAGTCAGGAGAACTGCTGAGTTAGAATCTGAGAGCTCAAGGTCCAGCTCCTCTGACAGCCATATATCTGATGAGGACCTTGCTGCCTTCTCCAGGCAATTTCAGAAATTCATGAAGAAGGGCATCCTCTTCCTCATAACATAGAAGGAAATCCTCTAAGGAGGACAGGTATGCTCCTAACTCTAACAAACATACTTCCTTTAATTTTATTTGTTTCTGTTACGGCAAACCTGGGCATGTAGTTGCTGACTGCCCAGTGAAAAGGAAAGGAGTGAAGATGGACCACAAGGAAAAGAAGAAAGAGAAGTCTCTTGTGGCCAAGAAGGAAAAGACCTGGTATGACTCCTCCTCTGGCTCAGACAGTGAAAAAGAAGAAGCCTATATTGGGCTAATGGTTGTTGCTGAAGAATAACCTGAAGAGTATCTTGCTGCTAGGATAGGGATCATGGCCCCTCTGTCACATTCAGAAAGTGACTCAGAGGTGGATGGAGATGAAGAAGAAGATGTTCAATGTCATGGATTGATTGAACATGGTGGAGGAACTTCGCGGCGTGGCTGTCGTCAGGCAGGAGGAGATCAAACGAAGGATGGCCAAGTACTTTGACAAGCATGTCTGGATGAAGCAGTTCAAGGAAGTGGACCTGGTCTTGAAGAAGGTCGACGCCGCCGGAAGGTCAGCGGCCTTTGGTAAGCTCAACCCCAGCTGGGAAGGACCCTACATTGTAGAAAGGTCCCTGG
The DNA here is from genome assembly GCA_039583875.1 of Platanthera guangdongensis. Lineage (NCBI taxonomy): Eukaryota > Viridiplantae > Streptophyta > Magnoliopsida > Asparagales > Orchidaceae > Platanthera > Platanthera guangdongensis. The sequence continues at coordinate 115,930,760 of CM077147.1, read as the reverse complement.
GGTCAGGGGGATACCACCTCCAGAATGTGGAAGGGGTATCCATGAGTCATGCATGGAGCGATGATGACCTGAAGCGCTTCTACCCTTAGTGGGGGACAAGGTTGTAAATCGTATTTTTAATAAATTCATTGAATTTTTTCATGATTGGTTTCTTTTGAGAATTGGAAAAAGAGGTTGGTAGTTTGCAAGACCCTGAGAGGATCCCACTGCTAATGTTCCCACTAGATGGCAGGTCTGGAAGGCGCACTCAGCCATGGGTAGACCCGCTGCCAGGCTCTCACTAGCTGGCAGGGTCGTAGGCTCACCTGGGGGGTAAGGGAATACATCGAGTGGTGATTTTGCTGCGTAGACTCTCCTAGCTAGCAGGGCTGGAAGGCAAGCTCGGCCCCGGGTAGACTCGCTATCCAGGCTCTCATTAGCTGGACAGGGTTGTAGGCACACCTGGGGGAAAGGAAGGGAGTTTGAAGAAGGAATTGAGAGGCTAAGCAAGACCCTAAGAGGATCCCACTCCTCAGGCTCCCACTAGCTGACAGGTCTGGAAGGCGCATGCGGCCCCGAGCAGACCCGCTGCCAGGCTCTCAGTAGATGGGAGGGCCGTAGGCTCGCCTGGGGGGTAAGGGAATACCTAGAGTGGTGATTCCGCTGCGCAGACTCTCCTAGCTAGCAGGGCTGGAAGACACGCTAGGCCCTGGGTAGACTCGTTGTCCAGGCTCGCATTAGCTGGCCAGGGTTGTAGGAACACCTAGGGGGAAAGGAAGGGAGTTTGAAGAAAGAATTGAGAGGCTAAGTAAGACCCGGAGAGGATCCCGCTGCTCAGGCTCCCACTAGCTGGCAGGTCTGGAAGACGCACTCGGCTCCTGGTAGACCCGCAGCCAGGCTCTCAGAAGCTGACAGGGTCGTAGGCTCGCCTAGGGGGTAAGGGAATACCTCGAGTGGTGATTCTGCTACGCAGACTCTCCTACCTGGCAGGGCCGGAATGCACGCTCATCCCCTGGTAGACTCACTGTCCAGGCTCTCATTAGCTGGACAGGGTTGTAGGCACACTTGGGGGGGAAAGGAAGAGAGTTTGAAGAAAGAATTGAGAGGCTAAGCAAGACCCCGAGAGGATCCCGGTGCTCAGGCTCCACTAGCTGGCAGGTCTGGAAGGCGCACTCGATCTCGGGTAGACCCGCTGCCAGGCTCTCATTAGCTGGCATGATCGTAGGCTCTCTTGGGGGGGGGGGGGTAAGGGAATACCTCGAGTGGTTATTCCGCTCCGCAGGCTCTCCTTACTGGCAGGGCTGGAAGGCACGCTCGGCCCTGGGTAGACACGCTGTCCAGGCTCTCATTAGCTGGACAGAGTTGTAGGCACACCTGGAGGGAAAGAAAGGGAGTTTGAAGAAAGAATTAAGAGGCTAAGAAAGACCCTGAGAGTATCCCGCTGCTCAGGCTCCCACTAGCTGGCAGGTCTGGAAGGCGCACTCGACCCCGGGTAGACCCGTTGTCAGGCTCTCACTAGCTGGCAGGGTCGTAGCCTCGCCTGGGGTGGGGGGTAAGGGAATACCTCGAGTGGTGATTCCGCTACGCAGGCTCTCCTAGCTTGCAGGGCTGGAAGACACGCTCGGCCCCGGATGGACTCACTGTCCAGGCTCTCATTAGCTGGGTAGGGCTATATGCACACCTAGGGGGAAAGGATGAGAGGTTGAAGAAAGAACTGAGAAACTAAGCAAGACCCCAAGTAGACCCGATGTCAGGCTCTCACTAGCTAACATGCCATGTGAATTCTTGGGGGGAAGGAGGAAAGTGGGGATTTTTGTTTAAGTGGTCCCAGGTGGACCCGATAACCAGGTTCACACCAAGCAAACGGGGCTGTTGAAATCATGACAGAGTCACGAAGCTATTGTTAACAGGTTTACAAATGGCTAACTCCAGTCCTAAGCAGTGATGGGGTGACTCAGATCCCTCTTGGCAGGGCTCTCGGCATAACCCTCCCGGCAGGGCTCTCGGCAGTGCTCTCGGCATAAACCTCCCGGTGGGGCTCTCGGCTAGGCTCTTGGCAGGGCTCTCGCCACAGCCATCTCACCGGGGATCCCGACAAGCACCTCCCAGCAGGGGTTCATGGCACGACCCTTTTGGGAAGGCTCTCGGCAGGCCCCTTCCGGCAGGTTTTACTTGGTCAAATATCTGAAAAGGTGGTGGTTATCACCTAAGATCCTAAGAGTCTAGGATTGGCGCAAATGTAATAAACATTCCAGCAATATAATAGATTTTTCAACACAATATAAAAGGAGTTAAGTATCAGTAGGGGAATCTTGCCCCTTACAAAAGTCACAATGTATAAGTTCACAAAAATGAATGTACAAAAATCTAAGCAAGGATACAATAAACAAAGCAGGAGATATGGAGTCTATTGAGCCGACCCTCTGAAGGTCCCGTCGGAGGTTCTGCTGGAGCTCCTGATGGAGGTTCCGTTGGGGGTGTCGCCAGAGGACTTGCCTGGTGAACTGCCGTTGGTTTCCACGTTCAGGACAAGCTCCGCCGCATCGTTGGTCGGAGAGTAGTCCTCTCCTGCAGGTTTGGTGGTGGGCTCAAACCACCATGGTAGGATCCCTTGCGCCGTGAGGGTCTCGCCTCCTTCTTTCAAAACGCTGACTCCCTCAACACCTCGATGACCATCTTGGCGGTGGCTTGCGCATTCTCCTGAACGATCACGTCGATATCGTAGGCTTAGTAGTGACGGCGCTCGACTCTCTCCTTTAGCGACGGCCGGGCCCGGGCCAAGGCCCGGGCCTCCTCCAAGCGCTTCACCTCAGCCAACAATAGCTGGTTCTCGTACTCGACGTCGGCCACTCTCACGCGAGACAGCTCGGCTCGGCGGAATCCTGCGAGACGGTCCGGTTAAGCGAAAAGCATATATATATCTATAAATATTAAGAGGATGAGAAATATTGAAGGGACCCGCTTACCTCGACTGCCGGGCGAGAGGAGAGGAGTTGTTAGGCAGCAGCCAAGTCGGCCTTCAGGGTGGTCTCTTCGACCGCAGTGGCATCCCTCGCCCTAAGCATATCGGCAAGGTTGCGCTCGATGATGAAGGTGCGATGCCCAGCCATGTGCGAGAGCTGGACCGCGCGAAGCTGGGCCTGGGCGTCATCAAGGACGAGGTACCGGGTTGTCGTCCGATCGAACGTGTCGGCGTCTTCCCGACTATAGAGGTCGTAGCCCAATGCGAAGGCATCGCTGGATCATGAGTCCCGCTCCCTCCAGGAGAGGAGAAGTGTGGAAAGCGCGATGTGGTTGGTGGTATGATCCCACTGGATCAAGGGCTGGCCCTCCGCGTCCTTGTACTTCTCGTCGAAGCTGAAATTCCGATGCCCTTTTGGTAGCGGCTTGCAAGAGGACTCAGCAGGGGTCTCGACGGCGGGCTGGAAAGCACCCCTCTTGCCGGCAACTAAAGAGGTCTCGGAGGGGGCCTCTACGGCGGGCCGGGCAGCACCCATCTCGCCGTCAATAGATGGGGTCTCGGTGGGGATCTCAGCGGAAGTCGGTGCGATAGATTTACCCTTGTCTGCGACTGACAGCTTTGATTTTTTGAGTGGAGGTGTAGAGTAGGAGCTCAGCTTCTGCTTCTGGGCACTTGGTGCGGAAGAGGATCTCAGCTCCTCCCGGCAAGTGGCTGTGGCAGACTTCGTGAGTGCCAAGGGGTTCGCGAGTGCTCTGGTTTGGTCGAAAGGTTGATGGAGAGCAATGTCTCGCTCACCTGCGAGTCCCATAATTGATTAACCCTATCTCTCAAAACGAAAGGTTACAATTCAAGTCCCGCAAATTACCTTCGCTAGGGGGTACTGGTTGGAGGGAATCCAGATCTCGCCGGAGGAATGGGACGTCGAAGGCTTTCGAGCCAAATAACTCGATGAGGGCGCCCTCTCGCTCCCCGAGAGCGGGAGGCTTATGGGTTGAGTCGTCATATTGAATGGGCGCGAGAGGGATGTTTTCGAAGAGCCCTGAGACAAAGAAGAACCTTTCTACAAAGTGATGATGTTTGTTGGCGAGACCAGCTGTCTTCACCGACTGTCCAGAAAGGAATACTGACCCTCTCTTGGCACGGAAGTTGAACAGTTTCCAGAAGATCGGCACTACCCCATAATAGCGCAGAGACTGACGCACTTCAGCCAAAGGGGGAGGCAAAAGCCCGCCTCGATGTGCTCCAAGGGGATGGCGAGCTCCCCTTCCGGTGCGAGGTTAACCCTGTCTTCGCTCCCAGGCTTCCGCGCGACGAACCCCGGCGGGATGAAGGTCTGGGTGATCGTGAGGAATTCCGCCTGCGTGAGCCGGCAGGGCGGGAAGGTGTGGTTCAGGAAGTTCTGCGCGAACTTGGAACGACCTTCGCTCTCGCCTGACATCTTGAAGGGAAGTAAAGAGGAGAAAAAGGTCGGGGAGGCGAGAGTCTTTGCGCCGCAAGGATCAGAGAAAGCAGTTGACAGGGGGACGAAGGTTCAGAATGAAAGAAATAAATGCTAGGAAGTAAATGAGGTAGGTGGATCAGCCTATTTATAAAAGATACAGTAATTATGAGTTTTTTCATAAAAAATACGGCGAGAGAACGGTCAACGAGTCAGCAAATCCGGATGTCTTGACTCCTCGATTTTCGTCCTGCCTCGTCAGCTCTCCTTGGACCTGCAGTAAGCGAGAACCTCCAGGGAGGGCTAGGGAAAAGACAAACGATCTCAGTACGCGGGAAGTATTGAGCAAGTCGTATGAGTCAGGCATTCGCAAAGTATCAAAGAGAGCATGCAAAAAATAGGCGGGAAGGACACAGATACAAAGGGGGTCTCGCTGCGCAAGATTCCCAAAACAGTAATGATAAAAAACATAATAATGATAAGAACAAATAATACTTATAATAATTGTATGTTGCCGAAAGGCGCAAGTGATACAAAGGGGAAAGGGTAGACTGAGGAGGTGGGTAAAGAAGAGGCTAGCCCTACAGGGCTCAATACGACACTCATCGCCATGGACCCAGTTCTCGCCTGCCAGACTTCGGAGGGACTCGTGGGTCAAAGAAGGTTGTCAGGGTGGTCATCCCCTGGATGGCCAGGCGGATCTGATCTCGAATCCGCACGACGTGTCTTCCTAGGGAGGTTTTAGTGGAAAGTGTGTCCTGGGATTCCGCCCCGCCAAGGAGGTATGTGCAGTCCCGCTCGATGATCGCCAGCCACCGCTCCATCGTCTCGTGGATTCTCTTCAACGCAGTGGAGTTGGCACGTTTCTACCGCGCGAGATTCGACAGGACTCCTGCAATCCTCTGCCTCCGCACCTTGCCGCTCTCGGAGGCCTCGAGAAAGTCCTCCATCTCGCCAGCGGAGGGGAGAGGTGAGCCTTCCCGTCTTCCTCTTCTTCTTCTTCCTCTTCGTCTCCATCCCCTTCCGCCTCCTGTTCCTTCGGATCTGGAGGACAGATTTTGGTCAGAGCGAGAAGGGAACGATAAAAAAGTTGGGAGGCTCTCGCATACCTGAAGAGCGATGCATACCCTCCCCCGATGGTTGGCGAGAAGAGCCGGACTGGCCCTCTGAACTCTTTTCGAAGAGCATATGGAGCGGCTTGCCCCGACCCGGACGAAATGTCCTACGCTCCGTGATCTCGATCTATCCCGAGGGGGGGGGACAGAGACGCCCTCTCTCACCGGAACTGAGATCCCGGCGCGGGAGCGGATGGCTCAGAGATAACCCCTCCGTCAGCAATGGCAAGATCGGGCGCCAGATTGGTGCGATCGGCTGGGGTATTGGGCATGGCAGCCCCCGAGAATGGCGGTGCATCCTTTGAAACGGACGGTGGACCCTCATTGTGAAGGCTGGTCTCCTCTATGTCCGCCAGTAGAAAGTCGACGACATCTCTTGGCACCGTCCCCTGCGAAGAGAGTGGTACTTCAGTATGCGACCACGTTCAAACTCTTTAACATTTCTCGCTAACAGGAACGTCGAAAGGCGAGAAAAGTACCTCCGACAGAAAAGAAGGGATCTCGTCACGGTTAGGAGTTGGGGTAGGCGAGGCTTGGTTCTCCTTTAACAAGTCTCGCCTGAATGACTTGGCCCTTTTCTTCTTTTTTGGGCTGGAGCTCTCGCCGGCTGGTTTATCGCCGGTTGGCTTCTCGTCAGCTGACTTCTCGCCCACTACCTTCTCGTCGGCGGGCCTCTTGCCCATCAGCCAAGGGGCAACCTTGGTGCAATTGGCGCGAGCCCGTGCCTGGGCCGCGGCGAGGCGGGCCTGAAGCTCCTCCGAGAGCGGCTTTTCAGCATTTTTGGCACGTATTTTCATGGCCTTACAGGGGCTCAAACAGAGAGTAATGACGACATAGATGGCCTGAGATACAAACTCAGCGATGTATTTATATGACGAAGGGGGCCTGCATAAAGATTCCCTGCCAGGTCAGCATGTACCCACTGAATATTTGCGGTTGGATGTATCTTTCCGAGCGTAATGCAAGCTCGCAAAGAGAGGGGATTGTGTACAACCCCATATTCGCTGGGTGGGACCATGATCCCCCAAGGACTCTAATGGGGCTGTGTTGGGTCTATTGATCCCAATATCCCAGATTTTTAAGAAGTCAAACAGGTCAATGACATACACACATAATGTATTTGTTGTGTGCCTTTGTTCTTGCATGCAGGTAGTCCATGATTGGACAAGTGAAGAAAAATGAGTTTGGTAGTAAACTCAAAATTCGTCGAGCTTAGCTTGCAGTTCGTCGAGCTCAACTCGCTGGTTGTCGAGCTCAGCTCAACATTCCTTGGGATAAGCTCAAGAGCTCATGATTCAAAGTTCGTCGAGCTCAGCTTGAAGTTCATCAAGCTCAGTTTGCAGATCATCGAGTTCAGCTTGTTGATCGTTGAGCTCAGCTCACCATTCCTTGCGATAAGCTCAAGAGCTCAGGATTCAAAGTTCGTCGAGCTCAGTTTGTAATTCGTCGAGCTCAGCTTACAGATCGTCGAACGCAATTCAACACTTGTCGAGCTAAAGCCAGAAAAATTAACTACAACAAAAAGCACTGAGACCGCTGAGAAGATCAGAGTTCGTCGAGCTCAGCCCACAGATCATCGAATGCAATTCAACACTTGTCGAGCTAAAGGCAGAAAAATTTACTAAGGCAAAAAGCGCTGAGACCGCTGAGAAGAAAGCGTTGAGACCGCTGAGAAGAAAGCGTTGAGATAGAAACTTGTCATAGTTGTTAAAGAAGGAAGGGTTGAGACCGATGAGAAGAAAGCGCTGAGACAAAAATGTGTCTCAGCTGTTAAGAAGGAAGCATTGAGACTGCTGTGAAGAAAGCGCTGAGACAGAAACTTATCTCAGCTGTTAAGAAGAAAGCGTTGAGACAAAAACTTGTCTCAGCTATTAATAAGAAACCGCTGAGACTGCTGAGACAGAACCGCTGAGACAAAGCCAGGGAAAATTCACAAGTCCAGAAGCGCTGAGAGCCAAGACAGATGGCATTGAGTGACTTAGCATCATTCAACGCTTGATGAAGTTCAGGAATATTTTCTAAGTCCAGATGGTGATGACCACTGCTGACATCATCAAAGTCAAATTACATGAAGCCATTGCGAGAAAATTGTAGTGGTGCGGAAAGTTGCTTTGTCCTTTTCTTATGGAGGTGTCGCTCACCAATCCTTGGCTGGGCCCACATGCAATTGTGTTGTTGATTCAAATAAACACATATAAGAAGGAAAAAAGGTTAGAGTAACGGAGAACAAATGCAGAATATTAAAAGAAAACCAGAGGCGGTTGGATTTCATCTTCTTCAACAAGCTTTCAAGACATGCCCAACAAAGTAAGCCAGAAGGCTAAGGAAGATAGCTGAAGCTCTTCAAGTTCAGCAAGATAGTTCTTTGAAGACCAAGGTTGCTGATTCAACCATTCACAAGAAGTTAGTTGTGTGAAGGGGCAGTAAGCCTTTAATAGCATATAGCTGCTCACATGTACAGTAAAGAAGAAGAGAGCTATAGAAGAAGACTCATCCATTCTACAGCAAGAGAGAGCTGGACTAATATTTGCTCAGTACAGCAAAGTAGACTCAGAGATTTATCTTTGAGTCAGTTGTTTTATTTTTCCTATACATTATGTATTCACTTCCAGTAGGATTCAGTTTATCTAAATCTGAGTGTAGAGCACTTTGATCCTGAGGTAGGTGATTAATTAGTCACTAAGGTAGGATGCAAGTGTGGATCTGTGCTGTAGGGATTAATTACCTGAGGTAGGAAAGTGTTGCTCTCTGATGTAGAATTCAAGTGTGGATCTGAGGTAGGGTTGTCCTCCCAGCCTGAGTGTAGGGCCTTGTGCCTGAGGTAGGTGACTAAAGAGTCACTGACCTGTAGGTGAAAAGTGTGTCACTGAGTTGTAGGCCTTGGAGGAGGCTGAGCTGTAGGTACCCGGAAGGGTACTGAGTTGTAGGAGTGCTGCAGCACTCTGAGAGTAGGGTTGTGTGTCTGAAGTTGTAGGGCTGAAGAGCCTGAGCTATAGGCTTTAGAAATAAGGCTGAGGTAGGTGATCAGTGGATCACTGAGCTGTAGGAGCTCTGTAGGGCTTTGAGGTAGGAACCCTTGTGGTTCTGAGTTTGGATTCTGTGAAGAATCTGTGTGCAAGGATGAGGGCCTGAGGTGTAAGCTCTGAGGAGCATATTGGTGGAGTTTGTGCCTAGTCCAACAAATAAGTTAGATAGGTGGGAAGGGAAGTGGATGTACCTAATTGAAGAACCAGTATAAATCTTTGTGCGTTTGCTGTGATGCTTGTTTTCTTTCTTATTGCAGGATCTAAGGACAAGCTCTAAATAGATTAATTTGAAATCAGCAAAAGAACTAATAAAACTTCAAAGACCTATTCACCCCCCTCTAGGTGATTAGCTAACCTCTAGTTAAACAACTTTCAAGTAGTATCAGAGGGAGGTTACTCAAAAAGGATTTAACAATCTGAGTATACCTCCAAGGTTAGCTACAAGAATTAAGAATGGGGTCTGGTGTAAAATACAAGGAACTGGGAGCCATGAAGGTACCGATCTTTAGAAAGGAAGGCTTTGGCCTCTGGAAGGAAAGGGTTAGACTATTCATGGAAGCTGCAGACCCTAGGATTTACATCATATTCAAGGAGGGACCTTTCATTCCTATGATGCTCAATCATCAAGAGATGAAGGGGATTCAGACTCTGAGGATGATGAAAACTCCATAATTGTTAAGTATGGAGAGCTTCTTGAGACATTCAAGAGGTGCAATCTGTTTTCCAAGAGATAGGCAAAAGAGCTTATTAGCCTTAAAAGCAAGTGTGAGGACAAAGAAAAAGCCCTCATTGACATGGCTGCACAAGCAGCCCAGCTCAAGAAGATCATTGACAGTGAGTCTATGGTAAGAGACTCAAATGAGAAACTTATCCAGAAACTTGAAAATGATCTCTTAAATGAGAAATTGCAAGTGACCAAATTTTCTAAGTCAAACATTGTGTTGCCCTTAATTGACACCCACCTTACCCAAACTGGTAAGAAAGGGTTGGGATTTAAGGGACTTGCTAGACCTTACAATCCAAAAGGAAAGGGAAAAGGGAAAGCACCAGTTGTGCCTCTGGCCTCATTTCCTCAAATTTCTTTTCAGAAAGTATTGTTGCCTTCTAATAGATATGACCATGAAAGCTATCATGATCACTGGGAGAATGGCAGATCCACTGGTATGGAACAATGTGGCCATAGCCTAGGTGGAAGATACAACCATGTGAGGTCCTTTAAGGCTGCCCATGAGGAAATTCAGAAGGCCCATCCTAGACCATTTGTTTTAGGTGCCCCAGCCCCAAAACTCAAAGATAATGTTGTAGTGAATCTAAATCATCCAACAAAAGTTGTGACTCAAGGTGAGTCTTCTAGCATGGCTGGAATGGCAATTTCTGATGCTTTCAGATGCATGTTAGCTGAAAAGAGACATGAAGCTGGTGGTTCTCAGAAAAGACCAAAACAACCAGCTGAAAGACTGTCCTTCAATTAAACGGCTGCTGAAATAAGACAGAAGTATAGGGCAGCACATCTCCCCACTGTTCAGGGTGCAGTACAGCCTAATGCTAGTCCTAGATAGAAAAGGAGATATAATATCTATGAGTGCTGGTGTTGTGGCAAATTGGGCCACTATGTTGTAGATTGCTGGCACAATCGTTATGTGCCCAGATGTTGCCAACCTGTCAGAAATATTGTAGGAAGGCATGGTTATTTTAAGGCTAATATGAACCTAGGACCTAAGGTAAGATGATTTGTATTCTTTTCTGGTTAGTTCAAGTACCCATTCCACTAAATGGTACTTGGACAGTGGATGTTCCATACACATGAATGGAACAAAGGAACTATTGAAGGAGTTCACTACAGTAAAGAATGGACCCAAGGTCATCTTTGGAGGCTCTGACAAGGGGATACAAGAGGCTATGGTAATATCTCAAATGGAATAATCACCATCACAAAAGTGGCTTATGTGGAGGGGTTGCAACACAAGCTCATAAGCAAAAGCCAACTATGTGATCTTGGTTATGACATTTCCTTCCACAAGGATAAGTGCCACATTAAGAGGTTAAGTGACCAAAGTGTCATCTTAACCGGCACTAGGAGTGGGAATGTCTATTCCTTAAACTTTTCTTTCTTAGATAATAGTTCCTTTATATGCCTAGTTGCAAATGTCAAAGTCTCACATTGTGTCCAATGGCACAAGAGACTGACTCATTTGAATTATAAGACCATTGGTCAGCTCTTCAGTAATGAGCTAGTTAGGAATGGTCCCAAAATAAAATGCTCCAAGAAGAGTATCTGTGCTACTTGCCAAAAGGGTAAGCAGACTAAAACCTCTTTCAAGTGCATTGGGGCCAAGGACTCAGTGAGATGCTTGTATATCCTACATATGGTCTTGTTTGGTCCTATGCCAGTTCATAGTCTAGGTAGGAAGGTCTACACCCTTGTGGTGGTTGATGACTATTCCAGGTTTACTTGGGTGTTCTTCCTTAGAAGAAAGGATGAAACCTTTGATATCTTCATGAATTTTGTCAAGCAAATTCAGAATGAACTTGCGTGCTCTGTGGTCAAAATGAGAAGTGACCATGGAACTGAATTTCAGTCTGCTGCTATGACTACATTCTGTGAAGAGCAAGGGATTCATCAAGAATTCTCCTCTCCAAGAACACCCCAACAAAATGGGTTAGCTGAGAGGAAAAACAGGACTCTCATAGAAGCTGAGAGAACACTATTGAATGACACTTCTCTCCCTGAATATTTCTAGGCTGAGGCAGTTAACACCATATGTCATGTTCTCAACAGGGCTTCTGTCACCAAAGGCCATAAGAAGACTCCCTATGAGATATTGAAGGGCAGAAAACCAAACATATCCTATTTCAGGATCTTTGGTTACAAGTGTTTCATCTTGAATAATGGTAAGTCAAAAGGGACTAAGTTTGCTGCCAAATATCATGAGGGGATCTTTGTTGGGTACAACAATAATAATAGGGAATATAGAGTCTATAACTTGACAAATCAGGTTATAGAAGAGTATGTCCATATTGTATTTGATGAGTCATGCATGATTGACAGTGAGTTGTCAAGCTCTTTGCTTAGCTCTGTTGGTACAGAAGTCATGATGGAAAAGCTCTCCATCAAAGATAAAGACCTTGCTATGCAAGAAGAATGTGAAGAGGGATGCTGCCTAGAGGAAGCAAAGGATAGTCAAGCTGGAAATGAAGACCAACCTGCTGAAGAAAATGGTGATCAACAAGAAGCTGTCAGGCTGCCCCCAGCAGTCAGATATCTGAGAGATTATCCTCCAGATCAGATAATAGGTGAGGCTAGCCAAGGTGTACAGATCAGAAGTAGGAGTCTCAACACATCTCTTTATTCCAGCTTCCTGTCACAAGAAGAGCCCAAGAAATTTGAAGAAGCAAATCAATACCAATTCTGGATTGGTGCAATGCAAGAAGAACTGAACTAGTTCAAAAGATGCAAGGTCTAGAAGTTGGTTCCCAGAGCATATGAACACAATATCATTAGATTCAAGCAGATTTTCAGAAATAAACTTGATAAAAATGACATTGTAATAAAGAATAAAGCTAGATTGGTGGCCAAAGGTTATAGACAGGAAGAGGGGACTGATTATGATCAGAATTTTTCCACAGTTGAAAGGTGGAAGCAATCAGACTGTTCCTTGCATTTGCAGCCTTCCAGGGATTTAATGTTGGTGCAACCATAGTGATCTGGAAGTGATCAAGCATGTAGTCTCACTGCCAACTCAGTATGAGCCTATCAGGGTCGCGCATAAGATTGTGGAGAAATTGGGAGATTGGATCTGTACTATTTAGCTCATATGATGAGTTGAAGGATATTGAAAAGGGGCTGAAAATTATCCAAGCCATTAGGCATTGAGTGTGTCTAGTTCACTCAACGCCATCAGGCAGAAAGCGTTGAGACCACTCAACGTTATGGGGCTGAAGGTGTTGAGTGTGTTTAGTTCACTCAACGCCATGGAGGTTGAGAAGATTCTAAGTAATTAGGCATTAAGTGTGTTTAGCTCGCGCAACTCCATCGGGCTAAAAGCATTGAGAGCGTTGAGTCCAGTCAATGCTTTCGCCGGTTAAGTGTTAACTCTCCGGATGTTGGCGTTGAGTGTGTTGAGTGCATTGACTGTCGCAATTAAGCATTGAGTGCGTCAAGTCCACTCAACGCCTTCATCAAGTAAAGCGTTTACCTGGCGAATCTGGCTCTTAGGCATTGAGTGTATTGTATTCACTCAACGCCGTTCGACGGATGTTCGACATTCTGGCCTTGGCGTAGATTTCGTCGAGCTGAGTTCGATGAATCTAGTTCGACGTTCTGTCCTTTGGCGCAGATTTTGTCGAGCTGAGTTCGACGAATGAAGTTCGACTTTCTGGCCTGGGCGCAGATTTCATCGTGCTGAGTTCGACGAATCATGTTCGACATTCTGGCCTTGGCGCAGATTTCGTCGAGCTGAGTTCGATAAATCTAGTTCGACATTCTGGCCTTTAGCGCAGATTTCGTCGAGCTGTGTTCGACGAATGAAGTTCGACATTCTGGCCTTGGCGTAGATTTCGTAGAACTAAGTTCGACGAATTGTTCGTCGAGCTGCATTCGACGAATGCCCGTGTTGAGTCAAATTTTGACTTGCTGAATCTATCTCCTGGGATATAAATAGGATGTTTTTTGGGTTTTCTTTAGACAGTTGTTTTCTTTCAGCACACGAGCCGACACTGTGCGATAAGAAGAAAACCTAGAAATCTGACGGAAGTGTTCCGCCAATCATGTCACCGATTACAATCCCAATCCTGGTCAGTGTCGTCGCCGCCTCTCCTACAACAGATCTAGCAGTCTGTGGAGACGATGAATGTCCTCTCCCGACCTAGAGCTTGTGTGACAAGTTGCTGGTGGTTCTCCCGATCGTGTGGATTACTGTAGAGGCGCAGATATGCTTTATGCGCTCAAGACTCTAGCCGCTGTGTGGCCAACCTGATTTTTCTGGAGCATCTAGGTTGAGTTCTGACTCAATCCCTCGAAGGTAATTTTTATTACAACATGCTTTACTTCTTGATTCATGAATATAGCTAGATCCGAACTCATTTGAGTTTTCTTGTTCTTTTTCCACTGCGTGCACAAGTGTTGTGCCATCCATAAAAATCCAACAGTGGTATCAAAGGGAGGTTGCTGGCAATATTCATTGTTTCAGAAGTTGTTGAATCCATGACATGTAGATTTGGTGATTTTGAAGTGTTCCAAATGCCCAAATCTAATCTTAGATCTTTCCAAGAACGCATGTGATTTTTTTGAGTTTACTCCTTAACAATAACCGTCACTATGTTGGTTTGTGAAACTAAGTATGTGTTAGATTTTGAATCTCACATAAAGTGACGAGCTTGTTTACTGTGTAAGTGGAGTTGGTTTTGCTCATGTCCCGTGCATGTAGGTCTGAAGATTTGGACATGTTCTAGATGTTCAGACTTAACCCAGTTCATCAAGTGTTGATGATTCTTGTGCACATCTGAGATGCATTTGGATTATGTTTGTTGTATTTTATTATGTTTGATGTGCACGCTGGTTAAGTATTAACCATGATTAAAGAGTTAATCAGCTATTTAAAATCCCTTAAGCAATATTAAGTATTCGGATGCCTTCTGATGGTTGATACTCTTCCCGCCTCGATTGATGAAGTTTGGGCTTGCCAAAGTAAGGTGCATTAATCTATCTTGCTGAGGGTGCGAGCAGATAATTGTGATATCCCACTATCGACATTGGGTCTAGCTTAACTGGGTGACCTCAAAGGTTGAGTACCCAGAGGTATGGGGTTGGCATGCACCATATTATGGATGCGAATAAAGAGTTATTCACCAGTCATACAAGAATTGTATTGTGATGAATTGAGAAGCGTTGCCTACCTAAATAGCTGCATTGTGAGAGAAAAGTCAAAGCTGACTCATAGTGTTTGTGAAATATGGATTTTGTCCACTAAGAGGGTTACTCGTCAAACTCTTTGAATTGATATCGAGGATTATCTGTTTGATAAAAATAGTGGGTGCTTTTGATTAAAGTCCTAATTGAAAGATAAATTGTATTTTGAAATGTGGTACTAATTTTCTTTGCTTGTATTCTTGTAGAATTTACATGGCAAGTGGTTCACACTCCACCCTGTCCCTCAGAGTGATCCTTGAGAAGGAGAAGCTGAGTAGTGCAAATTACTTGGACTGGTACAGAAATTTGAGAATTGTTCTCAGGCAAGAGCGCAAGCTCTATGTTTTGGAAGAGGTATCCCCTGATGAGCCTGTCAGGAATGAATCCCATTTTAATAAAGATGCTTATAAGAAGTATCTTGACAACTCCTTAGATGTCGAATGTCTCATGTTAGCGATCATGAACTCTGAGCTTCAGAAGCAATATGAGAACATAGGTTGCAAGGACATTGATGAGCATCTCAAGAAAATGTTTCAAGGGCATGCTCATCAAGAGAGATTCGACGTCACCAAGGCGTTGTTCCAGTGTAAGATGGGGGCTCGAGACCTAGTAGGGACTCGCGTACTCAAGATGATCGGGTATATCGAGAACCTTGAAAGACTAGGTTTCCCTCTGGGCCAAGAGTTGGCTACAGACCTGATCCTGTAATCATTGACAGACAGTTATGAGCAGTTTGTCTTGAACTATAACATGAATGAAATAGACAAGACACTGCCCGAGCTCCTAGGTATGTTGTGAGTTGCCGAGATTAATACGAAAAAGTCCAAGTCAGCTAGCCTCATATTGATGGTGCAGAAAGCCAAGGGCAAGGCCAAGGGCTTCAAGAAGACGAAACTGGGACCTAAGTCTGGACTGGAGCCCAAGTCTTCTACATTGAAAAAGAAAGGCTCAGGGAAAGAAGGGAAGTGCCACCACTGCGGCAAGGCTGGCCATTGGAGGAGAAATTGTCCTTCATACATTGAGGGTATATAGAAGACAAGAGGAGGTATGACCTCCACTTCAGTTATATATGTTATAGAGATAAACCTTTCTGCTCCTTCATCCTGGTTATTGGATACCGGATGTGGTTCACATATTTGTATAAATGTGTAGGAACTGGTAAGGAGAAGAATACTGAGTAAAGGAGAGGTGGACCTGCGCGTTGGCAATGGAGTAAGAGTTGTTGTTGTCGTGGGGGTTTATTGCCTTGCTTTGCCCAGTGGGCTTGTAATAGAACTAGATAATTGTTATTTTATTCCTTCCATAACTAGAAACATTATATCCATTTCATGTTGGGACATGATATGTTTTTATTTTATTATTAAAAACAACTTTTGGTCAATATTTAAGAATGATATTTTTTATGGTGTAGCCCAAATATTTAATGATGTGTATGTTTTGAAATTACACCATCTGATCTATAATATTGAAAATACTAAAAGACTAAGAACAAATGACTCGAACCCTATGTATCTTTGACATTGTCATTTGGGCCATATAAATGAGAGACGTATATCCAAGCTCCATAGAGATGGACTATTGGACTCATTTGATTATGAATCATTTGAGAGATGTGAATCTTGTTTATTAGTCAAGATGACTAAAGTTTCTTTCACTAGCTTCAATAAGAGGGCTGATGGTCTCTTGGGTATAGTACATATTGATGTATGTGGACTCATGATTTCTATGGCTAGAGGTGGATTCTTCTACTTAGTTACATTTACTGATGATTTCAGTAGATACAGATACGTGTATCATACGAAGTGTAAATCCGAAACCTTTGAAAAGTTCAAAGTGTTTAAAAGAGAAGTAGAAAACTAGCTGGGTAAGAAGGTTAAAACACTCTGATCTGATTGAGGTGGAGAATACCTAAGTCATGAGTTTTGTGATCATCTGATAGAGTGTGTTATTGTATCACAGCTCACTGCACCTAGAACACCACAACATAATGGTGTGTCTGAGAGGAGAAATCGTACTTTGTTAGACATGTTACGGTCGATGATGAGTCATGCAGATCTGCCTATTTCCTTTTGGGGCTTTGCTCTAGAAACTACTGCTTTAATATTAAATCATGTTCCAACGAAAGCGGTTCTAAAGACACCATATGAGATATGGACTAGGAAGCGTCCCAGTATATCGTTAATTAAGGTTTAGGGCTGCGGGGCATACATGAGACGTCAAATGCCCGATAAGCTGGAACCCAAATCAGATAAGTGTTATCTTGTGGGGTATCCTATGGAAACCAAAGGGTACAATTTCTACCTATTGTCCGAGGGCAAAGTGTTTGTCGCAAGGACTGGTGTCTTTCTGGAGAAAGAGTTCTTAAGTTGAAAGACAGCCATGGTAGAACTTGAAGAAATTCAGGAACCACAAATAGTGAATGGACCGGAATTGGAACCTGAGTCAGGACTACAAGTTGTTGTATCTGGAGAACCTGCTCAGGAAATACAAGTTCCACATAGATCTGGTAGACCAAGATTTGAGCATGAGAGATATGAATTTTTCGTGTCTCAAATAGATAATGTGTTGCTTATGGATCATATTGATGAGCTTGCAACCAACCATGAGGCTATGTGTGGACCGGACTCCGAGAAGTGGCTTGAGGCCATGAAATATGAAATAGACTCCATGTATGAAAACCAAGTATGGACTTTGGTGGAACCACCTGAAGGGGTAAGACCCATAGGGTGCAAGTGGGTCTTCAAGAAGAAGACTGACATGGATGGGAATGTACAGACATTCAAAGGCCGACCGGTGGCAAAGGGTTTTAAGCAAATTCTTAGTGTTGACTATGATGAGACTTTTTCCCTTGTTGTCATGGTTATGTCCATCAGAATTCTGCTTGCTATTGCTGCGTTTTATGACTACGAGATCTGGTAGATGGATGTCAAAATGGCTTTCCTTAATGGGAACCTCCTTAAGGAAGTGTACATGACACAACCTGAGGGTTTTGTATCTCCAGGTGAAGCCACTACAATATGCAAGCTGTAGAGATCCATTTATGAATTGAAATAAGCTTCTCGAAGTTAGAATATTCAATTTGGTGAAAATATCAAAGAGTTTGATTTTATCAAGAATGAGGATGAACCTTGTGTTTACAAACGGATTAGTGGGAGCATTATAGTCTTCCTGATATTGTATGTAGATGACATACTGTTGATCAGGAATGACAAACCGACCCTGCAAGTTGTTAAGAATAACCTAGGGGACTGATTTTCGATGAAGGACTTAGGGGAAGCGACTTACATACTCAGTATTAAGATCTATAGAGATAGATCGAAGAAGTTGTTGGGTTTGACCCAAAGTGCGTACATTGACAAGGTGTTGAAATGGTTCAACATGCTTGAGTCCAAGAAAGGATTCTTGCCCATGTCTCAAGATGTGAGTCTCTCTAAGGACCAGTGTCCTAAGTCTTGTGAAGATAAGGACCGCATGAAGTTGGTTCCATATGCTTCGGTAATTGGATCAATCATGTATGCAATGTTATGTACTAGACCCGATATCTCTTAAGCTTTGAGCATGACTAGCAGGTATCAGTCTGATCCTGGTGAAGGTCACTGGATAGCCATCAAGAATATCCTCAAGTAATTATGAAGAACTAAGGATATGTTCTTGATAGTCAGCGGAGAGGAAGAGCTCGTTGTAAGTGGTTACACGGATGCTAGCTTCCAAACTGATAGAGACGATTCAAAGTCTCAATCAGGGTTTGTGTTTTGCCTGAATGGAGGTGTTGTTAGTTCGAAGAGTTCCAAGCAGGATACAGTTGTCGATTCTACTACTGAGGCCAAGTATATTGTCGTTGCAAATGCAGCGAAGGATGCTGTATGGATTAGGAAATTCATCAACGAGTTAGATGTAGTTCCTAGCATTGTTCGTCCTGTAGATCTCTACTGTGACAACATCAGTGCAATTACACTTGCTTCGGAACCTACATCTCATCAGCACTCCAAGCACATACTCTGGTGGTTTCATCTAATTCGAGAGATTGTCGATCGAGGAGATGTGAACACATACAGAGTGCCGATAGAGTAAAACATTACGGATCCACTGACAAAGACTCTTGCACAAAGAAAGCATGATGGACATGTTAGATCTATGGGTATACGATAACAAAATGATCAACTCTAGTTTGAGTCTTGTGGATTATATGTTTGTTGGCTGTATAATATTTCATTTGATGAATAAATGTACTATATGCGTTTAATTTAAATATTTTGGCAAGTTCTTTTATTATGAAGTTATTTCTATTGTGATAGAGTAGTTCAATTTAATAAATGCTCTTAGAGTGTTTGCTTCCATAGGTCAAGTAGTGGCTTGATGTGAGAGCCTATGATTTCAGAAGCTTCATTCTTAAAGGTCCTTGGTCGTTGTATCATCTTAGAAGCTAAGGGTGATGATGATACCTTTAAGACTAGCTTGTGCGTTGAATGATGACCCGTCCTTACGAGTCATGATATTTTGATATCAAGTCATCACATGGGTACTTGTTATGAACAAGTTGTACTGGACATACCCACCATGAGAATACTTTATGGATTGTTATATGAACGTGTCACAAGTATGGCTCAAGTGGCAATGTATTTGTGGTCCTTTGACTTGAAGTCATAGCTTTCATTGAGTGAGGAAGAGCGTGCTTTGATGCCATCAAAAGTCCAGTCTTGAGAAAGTTGGATGATAAAGGTGGTTATTGGGTACATTACAAATCATTTGGGTGTTAGCGTGTGAGCAGAGATGAGATTTGTCCTCATATATGACAGGAGTTGCATCCATGGGGCCCCTTGATAGAATGGGACTGAGAAGTGCATGGTCATGCTTAGTTGAGCCAATATATGATATTGAACTCACATATTTTCTGCAAGTCCATTCTAGATCAAGAAACTTGGATTGAACATTTATGAGTGTGACACGGTCTATACCTCTAGTTCTATCCGGATATAAGGGACGAAGGGACATGACAACACTGTAGCATTGGTCACAATGGTTTTTGAGTTTTATAAAATCTTACTGTTTGGAGTGCAATAATGTATTGCTAGATGCCGCTCATTATTTATAAAGCTTTTGTTTGATACTTTCCAGATCAAGTGGGAGACTGTTGGTTCAACCATAGTGATCTGGAAGTGATCAAGCATGTGCATCACTGCCAACTCAGTATGAGCCTATCAGGGTCACACATAAGACTGTGGAGAAATTGGGAGATTGGATCTGTACTATTTAGCTCATATGATGAGTTGAAGGATATTGAAAGGGGCTGAAAAGTATCTAAGGCATTAGCCGTTGAGTGTGTCTAGCTCACTCAACGTCATCAGGCTGAAAGCATTCAGAGCGTTGAGACCACTCAATGTCATGGGGCTGAAGGCGTTGAGCGTGTTTAGTTCACTCAACTCCATGGAGGTTGAGAAGATTCTAAGGCATTAGGCGTTGAGTGTGTTTAGCTCACTCAATGCCATCAGACTGAAAGCATTGAGAGCGTTGAGTCCAGTCAATGCTTTCCCGAGTTAAGTGTTAACTCTGCGGATGTTGGCGTTGAGTGCGTTGACTGTCGCACTTAAGCGTTGAGTGCGTCGAGTCCAATCAACGCATTCGTCAAGTAAAGGGTTTACCTGGTGAATCTGGCTCTTAGACGTTGAGTGTATTGTATTCACTCAATGCTGTTCGACGAATGATGTTCGACGTTCTGGCCTTGGCGCAGATTTAGTCGAGCTGAGTTCGACGAATTTAGTTCAATGTTATGGCCTTTAACGCAGATTTCGTCGAGCTGAGTTCGACGAATGAAGTTCGACGTTCTGGTCTTGGCGCAGATTTCATCGAGCCGAGTTCGACGAATCATGTTCAACATTCTGGCCTTGGCACAGATTTCGTCGAGCTGAGTTCGACGAATCCATTTCGATGTTCTGGCCTTTAGCGCAGATTCCGTCAAGCTAAGTTCGACGAATGAAGTTCGACGTTCTGGCCTTGGCGCAGATTTCGTCGAACTGAGTTCGACGAATTGTTCGTCGAGCTCTGTTCGACGAATGCCCGTACTGAGTCAAATGTTGACTTGCTGAATCTATCTCCTGGGATATAAATATGATGTTTTAGAATTTTCTTTAGATAGTTGTTTTCTTTCAGCACACGAGTTGAAACTGTGCGATAAGAAGAAAACCTAGAAACCCCATAAAAGTGTTCCGCCAATCCTGTCTCTGATTCAAATCCTGATCCCGATGAGTGTCATCGCTGCCTCTCCTACAACAGATCTAGCAGTCTGTGGAGACGCTGAGTGTCCTCTCCCAAACTAGAGCTTGTGTGACAAGTTGCTGGTGGTTCTCCCGATCAATGAATGTCAAATCTGCCTTTCTGAATGGAGACTTGAAGGAAGAGGTCTATGTAGAGCTGTCTCCAGGTTTTGTAGATTCTAACTCTCCTACTGCTATGTATAGACTTAGATATGCTCTATATGGGCTCAAGAAAGCCCCTAGAGCATGGTATGAGACATTATCTACCTTACTCATTGAGAACAAGTTCTCAAGGGGAAAGATAAACAATAACCTATTCCTAAGGGAATCTAAGGGCAAGATCATCCTAGTCTAGATTTATGTTGATGACATAATATTTGGCTCTACTGATGACAATCTCCGCAGGAAGTTTGCAAGACTTATGCAGGAGAAGTTTGAGATGAGTAGTATGAGTGAATTGAAGTTTTTCTTGGGACTCCAAGTAAAACAGACTAACGATGGTCTATGCATATCCTAGTCAAAATTCACCATGGAGAAAATCAAGAAATATGGTTTGGAGAATGTCTCCACCATAAGAACTCCCATGAGCTCAAGTATGCCTTTAGACAAAGATGATCCAGGGAAACCTGTTGATCAAACTCTATATAGAGGTATAGTTGGCTCCCTTCTCTACCTCACTGTAAGTAGGCCTGACATTATGTATGCAACATGTGTCTGTACTAGGTATCAGGCTTGCCCTAAAGAGTCTCACTACACTGCTATGAAAAGAATATTGAGATATCTTAAGGGCACCCCAGATCTTGGCTTGTGGTACCCCAGGAATGGGGAATTTGAACTAACAGGCTATTCAGATGCAGATTTTGCAGGCTGTAAGAGGACAGGAAGAGCACTTCTGGCTCCTGTCAATTTCTAGGTGGAAGGCTTGTCTCTCGGAGCAGCAAGAAACAAACAAGTGTTGTAATATCAACAGTAGAGCCAGAGTATATTTCAGCTGGAAGCTGATGTGCTCAGTTGTTGTGGATCCAGCATCAACTTCAGGACTACAATATTCAGATAAGTAGAACTCCACTCTTTTGTGATTCTACTAGTGCAATTTCTATAGCTAGGAATCTTGTCTCCCATAATAGGACTAAGCATATAGAAATTAGGTATCATTTCATTAGAGAATATGTGAAAAATGAAGACATCTCCCTTGAGCTTGTCTCCACGGACAAGCAAGTGGATGATATCTTCACTAAGCCACTAGATTAAGCTAAGTTCAACACCTTCAAATTTGAATTAGGTATGTTGAATCTTGTGTAGCTTCAATTATCTCTTCTACCATATGTTGCACTGTTTATTTTGCAGGTAGAACGTGCTCTTCCTCCAGATTATGAAGATAGTGTGCAACTGTTGAGGGGGAGCTAGGCCAACAGAATATGAAGAGAGCTGAACTAGATTGAGACAAAGTGGAAGATCTACTCCAGACAGATAGGGGGAGAAAAATCCCACAGATTGCTCCATATTACAGAAGTCAAAAAGGGGAGGATAGAGTCAAAGGGAGTCAAAGGGGTAAGAAGAATAGACAGGTGAAATAGTATGGATGACAACATGTCAGGGGGAGTAAGTAATTCTTCACAGGTTGAAGAAATATGGTAATCTGGTAACTTTTCTACACTCTACTAATGTTAAATTTTTGTCTATGATGAATATGTTGTGTTGTCAATAACCTGTATTGTTTTGACTTTTTCAAATAGGGGGAGATTGTTGAGTCTATTGATCCCAATATCCCAGACTTGTAAGAAGTCAAACGGGTCAATGACATACACACATAATGTATTTGATATGTGCATTAGTTCTTGCATGCAAGTGGTCCATGATTGGACAGGTGAAGAAAAATAAGTTTGGTAGTAAACTCAAAATTCGTCGACCTCAACTCGCAGTTCGTCGAGCTCAGCTCGCTGACCGTCGAGCTCAGCTCGCTGACCATCGAGCTCAGCTTAACATTCCTTGGAATAAGCTCAAGAGCTCAGGATTCAAAGTTTGTCGAGCTCAGCTTGAAGTTCGTCAAGCACAGTTTGCAGTTCGTTGAGCTCAGCTTACTGATCGTCGAGCTCAGCTCAACATTCCTTGGGATAAGCTCAAGAACTCAGGATTCAAAGTTCGTCGAGCTCAGTTTGTAGTTCATCGAGCTCAACTTACAGATTGTCAAACTCAATTCAACACTTATCAGATCTAAAGCCAGAAAAATTGACTAAGGCAAAAGGCGCTGAGACCGCTAAGAAGAGATCAGAGTTCGTCGAGCTCAGCTCACAGATCGTCGAACACAATTCAACATTTGTCGAGCTAAAGCCAGAAAAATTGACTAAGGCAAAAAGTGCTGAGACCGCTAAGAAGAAAGCATTGAGACCACTGAGAAGAAAGTGTTGAGATAGAAACTTGTCTCAGCTGTTAAAGAAGGAAGGGTTGAGACCGCTGAGAAGAAAGCGCTGAGACAGAAACGTGTCTCAGATGTTAAGAAGGAAGCGTTGAGACCGCTGTGAAGAGAGCGTTGGGACAGAAACTTGTCTCCGCTGATAAGAAGAAAGCATTAAGACAAAAGCTTGTCTCAGCTGTTAATAAGAAACTGCTGAGACTGCTGAGACAGAGCCGCTGAGACAAAGCCAAGGAAAATTCACAAGTCCAGAAGCACTAAGAGCCAAGACAGATGATGTTGAGTGACTTAGAATCACTCAACGCTTAATGAAGTTTTGGAATATTTTCTAAGTCTAGATGGTGATGACCACTGTTGACATCATCAAAGTCAAATTGCATGAAGCCGTTGTGAGAAAGCTGTAGTGGCGCCGAAAGCTGATTTGTCCTTTTCTGATGGAGGTGGCGCTCACCAATCCTTGGCTGTGCCCACATAAAATTGTGTCGTTGATTAAAATCAACGCATATGAGAAGGGAAAAAAGGGGTTAGTGTAACGGAGAACAAACACAGAATATTAAAAGAAAACCAGAGGCGGCTAGACTTCATCTTCTTCAACAAGCTTTCAAGCCAAGTCCAGCAAAGTAAGCCAGAAGGCTAAGAAAGATAGCTGAAGCTCTTCAAGTTCAGCAAGATTGTTCTTTGAAGAATAAGGTTGCTGATTCAACAATTCAGCAAGAAGTTAGCTGTGTGAAGGGGCAGTCAGCCTTCAACAGCATATAGTTGCTCACCTGTGCAGCAAAAAAGAAGATAGCTGTAAAAGAAGACTCATCCCTTCTACAACAAGAGATAGTTGGACTGATATGTAACGCCCCGAAACTCAAAAGAGCGACGGGTGGCGTTTTGAGCCAAGTTTGGAACTTGGCAGGGGTCACACGGCCTGGGACACGGCCGTGTCCCAGGGGCGTGTTGTGCTCGGGTCGACGATCTGGCCGAGTGGTTGAAGAATTTCGATTCGACGATCGTCGAGCAGCGAACACGGCCTGAGAGACAGGCATGTCCCAGGCCGTGTACTTCACGGAGTGAAGCTGGGCCGTGGCGGAGGCGATACACGGGGTCAGCACATGGGCCGTGTCGGGCAGACATTGGCGTGTCAAATGTGATACGGGCGTGTCGAGGACCCGTGTCCCTTGCGGGACATTTTTGTTCCTGTGTCATTGGAGGAACACACCTGTCAACATGGGCGTGTACTGGATGACACGGACGTGTCGATCCTGACATGGACGTGTCGAGAGCCCGTGTTCTTTTCGGGACGCGTCGGTTTCGGCGGTGAATGGGGAACACGGCCTTGGACACGGGCGTGTCACAAGCCATGTTCGGCCCAGATTTTGGATTTCAAGTGCGAATCGTGGCCGCCCGTTTCCTTATTTTGGGATCTAACGGCTCAGGGCTGTTCTTGCTGGTATATACCCGAGAATAGGGTTGGCAAGCCTTCATTTCCTTTAAGCATTCTCTTTCTAAACTTCTAGAGAGAGGGGAGAGCAAGGAAGAAGAAGGAAGCTAGATCCGGCCGCCGGTGGAGCTTCGGAGCCACAAATCGCGAGCCGACTTCGGATCTATGGAGGCGAGGACGTTGCGGTGCTTTTCATCTGCATAGATTTCCATGGCGGAAAAGAGGAATGCTAGGGTAACGATTCTCATCCTAGGACATATGAAGTCATCTTTTCTTTGCATAGGAAGTCCACTCTCACGAGTTTGCGGTGAGGTTGAGGCGTTCCTTCGGGTAGACATGAATAGTCCCCATTGTTTAGCATGTAGAGTCTGTAATCGAGAAATGGATATAGGCATGATGTGTGAAGCCTACCCAGACAAGTTGGTCTGGATCGGTGTTGTTGCATTGCATAAATGGTCGGAGAAGACTCCGTGCAGATGTTTGTTTTTCGGGTTTTCTACGCAATAGATTGCAAGAGGGAGCCTTGTGGACTAACTCCAAGGTGCACCCGGAAAACTAGGCAGATACGTGATTCTGTCAACATGGTGGCCTGGGAGTCAACTCGCACATAACTGGGTTATGTGAAGTGTGTGATCGGATTGGGACTCGGGGAAGTTTGACCCGCGCCCATGTCTTAAGGTGACAGGGCGGTGTGAGTAACGGGTTAGGCGGAACTGTACCCGCTCTATGTCGTTCGGTAAAGAGACCTAACAGTACATGACACTTGTCGTTGGCATAGATAGAGAGTCTTAGGCAGTGGACAGAAAGACCAAATGCTCACGAGATATTGTCTCCCAGGGGGTGGTGGTGAGTCAGCGAACTTTGACCGTGTTCACCGAGAATGTGCCCTGAGAGCACGGGGTGTGTGGTCGTGCGTGCCTGCGCCTGCGATGAAGTGTTTTTTTACACTATACTTCTTGGTTATACTAACAAAGTGTAGGGAAGGAGCATCGCCGCCCCGAGTTCGGGGCGGGATCGTTATAATTTGGTCAGCATAGCTGACCATTGCTTTTTTTTTGCCACCGTGCAGTGGATTGTTGCTTGTAGGTGCTACGGAGCCAAGTGGTAAATAGCGGGAAAAAAGCCCTTGTTACTGAGCCGGCCCTCGAAGGCCTAATATGAGTGTTTCCTTGTTTTATTCATGTGTGAGCGGCCTGTGTGCCGAGTTTTGGAAAACACTGTAATTTGAGTAAACAATTGTAAGGCCTTAAGACCATTGTACTTGTGTGTTGTACGTTCATTCCTGTTGGTTTGAGTAGTGGACATTCATGTTTATGGCTGGGTTCTTTGTTTTGCAACCAATTAAATTTCTTCCGCTAGAATGTACTCTGTGTAGGACGTTGATTCTTAGTTGGATGGTTTCCATTGAGTAACCTCCCGGTCTGTCTGTGGTATATGGCGTCGGGCCCCAGCCGAACCTACTAATATATGCTATGCGAAGGATAGGGGTGTTACAATTTGGTATCAAACTACTGGTTTTAGTCAACTTAAATGAATTCGTGGATGAATTCTTTTAAGGGGTGGTGAGCACATGTGTGTGCGTCATCGTTATAACATCAAAAGAACACATGAATGTCCACTTAGGAATGAAAATACACGTGTTTGAGGAACCTGCGTGTTCCTATAATTACTTTTTGCAATTTTGTTTGTTCACTTAACGATGTTTTGTACACTTGTAGGTGACCAGAAGTGGTGCAGCGCCGTCAGAACGCCCGGTTTCTGAGGCTAGCAGTGCACCAAATGATGCTCCTGCAACGCCTCCCTCGGCTGAAACCATACGATTGGTGGTCGAAGCAGTATTTGCCATGATCAACGCGCAACCTGCAAGGCAAATGCAGCAGCCCGCTCCTGCGATGGAGTAGGTAGCGCTTCAAGTGGCTGAGCAGAGAAGGGTGGAGCTGGTGGTGATGGAGCCTTTGGTGCCTGGGAGAGCGACTGAAAGGCTGCTCAAACATATTATGGGCTTCAATCCTCTTATGTTCTCGGGGTTGGGAACCCCATCCCAAGCTGAAGACTGACTCTCCCGAGTGAAGAGAGTCTTGCAGCGACGGAAACGGAGGAGTGGCAGATGATCACTATAGCTACATTCCTATTGGATGGAGATGCTAGGCTGTGGTGGGAAGGTTTGGAGCTGCATCACTTGAGGGGAAGACAACTTACGGACGTCTCGATGGGGGAGTTTTTGTGATTGTTCTTGGCTAGGTACCTCCCTTCGGCGCACAGGATAGCGTTGGAGAATGAGTTCCAGAAGCTGACTCAAGGAGAGAGTAGCGTGGATGAGTATCTCCACGAGTTTACTCGGTTGGGTCGGTATGCTTACTCTACGTTCGCGGATGAGGAGAGTAAGACAAACTGTTTCTACGAAGGCCTGAGAGATGACTTAAGGCTACTTCTCTCGGGGCCTATGACGCAGGGCTTCTTGACCCTGGTCAATACGGCTCGGTCATTGGAAAAGGATTTGAAGAATGTTCAAGCGAAGAAAAACTCTGGTGATAAGAGGACAGAGTTCAAGGTGCCGGCTAACTCAAAGCCTGCATACCGTAGGTGGACTAAGAAGGCTAGGACTTCGGGTCCAGCCCCTTCTTCTGGTGCTTCTGGGGCGACTACGGGTCGAACCCCGAGAGCATGTTTTACTTGTGGAAAGCCGGGGCACTTTGCCCGTGACTGCTGGAGCGGACGTCCTAAGTCCAAGAGGAAGCCGAGAGCAACCTATTAAGAGAAGGGCAAGGCGGTGAAGTCAACCGCGTCCCATTATGCTCCGGCTCAACCTAGAGTTTATAATCTTGGCCAGCAGGAGGCCATTAAGCAAGCGGATGTGGTGACGGGTACGGTTTAAATTTATAGCAAGTTAATTTTTAAATACTTATTATGCGCGTGTTACCTTACCATTGCCTGTTTAGGCTTTGTTTTGATTTGTGAGAATCCGGCGAGCGCACTCTTTGATACGGGAGCTTCACACTCTTTTTTGTCCGAAGGATTCATATCGTGCATCGGAGTACCTTCTTCGATGGCAAAGGACAAACTAGATGTGTTGTTGTCGAATGGGTGTTCCATGCGCGCGGATAGAATCTATGGAGATTCGTATTGAGAGTCAAGAGTTCGATTTGCAAGAGTCGTTACTACTGTTGGTGGAGTTCGACGTGATATTTGGCATGGACTGGATCTCGGAGCAGCAAGATTATATTGATTGCGGTTGCAAGGAAGTCAAGTTGGGAACAGGTCGTGAGACGACTTTCATGGGCTTGAAATGGTCGAGCAAGACTTTGATGTCTTCTCTTCAGGTGGTGAAGGCGGTTCGTACTAGAGCAGAGCTGTTTTTCACACTAGTGGAGGTTGCAAAGCCTAAGCCTACGTTGGACAGTATTTCAGTGGTATCCGAGTACGCTGATGTGTTCCCTGGCGATCTTCCTAGAGCCCCGCCTCAATGGGAGATAGACTTCACCATCGAGCTAGTGCCAGGTGCGAAGCCTGTGTCACGCTCTCCGTATCGGCTAGTGCCTAAGGAAATGACGGAGTTGAAGGTACAACTTCAAGATTTGTTGTAGCAGGGTTATGTGCATCCAAGTTCGTCGCCTTGGAGCGCACCGGTCTTTTTTGTTAAGAAGAAGGACGGAAGCTTGAGACTTTGTATCGATTACCGAGAGCTGAACAAGCTAACAGAGAAGAACAAGTACCTTATCCCAAGGATTGATGATCTATTTGATCAGTTAGTCGTGTCAACGGTGTACTCAAAATTGGATCTTAAGTCCGGTTATTATCAGTTGAGGATAAGGGAGAGTGATATCCCTAAGACAGCTTTTAGTACGAGATACGGGCATTACGAGTTTACAATCATGTCGTTTGGGCTGACGAATGCACCGTCGGTGTTCATGGATTTAATGAACAGGACTTTAGGGAGTACCTAGACCACTTTGTGATCGTCTTCATTGACGCTATATTGGTGTACTCGCAGAGTGAGGAGGATCAATTTAAGCATTTGCATTTGGTGCTGGAGACGCTGAGGAGAAATCAATTGTACGCCAAGTTCTCCCAATGCGAATTTTGGTTGTCCTCGGTATTGTTCCTTGGTCACATAGTCAGTGGAGAGGGAATTACGGTGGATCCGGCGAAGATTGTTGCGATACGAGAGTGGCTTGTGCTGTCTACGGTAGCGAAAGTCCGGAGTTTTCTTGGGCTTGCCGTCTATTATAGGCGCTTCGTGGAGAACTTCTCGCGGATAGCATTACCCCTCATGACTCTGACGAGAAAAGAGCATAAGTTTGTTTGGATGCCGGAGTGCGCATGAGCTTTTCAGGAGCTAAAGTGTCGGTTGACCATGGCGCCTGTCTGAGTTCGCCAAGTCGGACCGAAGGTTTTGAGATCTATAGCGATGCTTCGGGCAGTGGACTGGATTGTGTCCTACTACAACATGGAAGTGTGATAGCATATGGCTCGCGACAACAGAAAGTGCATGAGAGGAATTATCCGTTCCATGACTTGGAGTTAGCGGCCGTGATTTTTGCCTTAAAGTTGTGGAGGCACTACTTGTATGGGGTGAAGGTCGATATCTACACCAACCACAGGAGCCTGAAATACATGTTGGATCAGAAAGATCTAAACATGCGATAAACGAGATGGATGGAGTTCCTGGGGGACTACACGTTCAAAATTCACTATGTGCCTGGGAAAGGCAATGCAGTTGCAGACGCATTGAGTCGTAGGGCCCCAGCTCAAGCCAATTGGCTGTCGGTCCATGACGATCGGTTGGTTCGGGAGTTGGAGGCGTTGGAGATCTCTTGCGTAGACAAGCATTCAAGTGCTGAAGCGCTATTGAACTGGACAGAAGTTCAATGTGACCTGGCTGATCGGATTCGACAGGCTCTTGATATGGATGTCAACATGAAGCAAATCATGGTGGAGGCTTTGGATGTGTCAAATTCCCAATTCGTTGTTGAGGATGGATTGCTATGGAAAGATGGTTGCTTGTGCGTCCCAAATGTGAACAAATTGCGGGTGGAATTGTTATACGAGGCACATCATACCAAGTACTCGATTCACCCAAGGAGTACGAATATGTACCGCGATGTGAAGAAATTGTTCTGGTGGCCAGGACTTAAGAAGGATGTGGCACTCTACGTGGCGAAGTGTCAAACGTGCGCCTTGGTGAAGGCAGAATGCCAAAAGCCGGGAGGATTCTTGAAGTCCTTTCCTATTCCGGAGTGGAAGTTCGACGACATTACTATGGACTTTGTGCATGGTTTGCCAAGGTCGCAGAAGGGTAACGATGTCATCTGCGTGGTCATCGTTTGACGAAGGTGTCGCACTTCATTCCGCATAAGAAGGACGATTCTGAAAGTGCAGCTAGATCTGATATACTCTAGAGGGGGGGTGAATAGAGTATATGGTGCTTGAAAACTTTTTACAACAATTCATGTAATCTGAGTGAACAGGGAAGCAACTATTAATTCTAATCACAAAATAATCTATAATAGAGATTAGTCACAGATCTAAACTAATCACAAAACAATCACAGCCAGAAACAAAAGATAAAGACAAGCAAGCCAGAAGACACAAGGAGCTATAGTGGTTCCCCTAAACTTGGGTACATCCACTCTTCTACCACCCTAGGTAGGAATCCACTGCAGGATGAGTTGATCAGGTGTCCTGGGCATCAATGAGCTTTTGATAAGGTGCTCAAAAACCAAATCAGATTTTTTGATCAGGTGTCTTGCCACCAATGAGCTTTTGACAAGGTGCTCAAAAACCAAACACAAACTTTTGAAGGGAGTTTGAGAAACCCTTTACAGAGATGGGGATGAGAGAGTTATGGAAGTCTTCTCTTTCTCAAAGCAGCTGAGAAGACTATGTGGATTTGATGTTGTCAAAGCTCCCCCTGAGTTCTTGAGATGTTCAGGAAATGAAGCTTTGCTGTAGGGTGATAGGCCTTCAGAAGTTGATCTCCACCAAATGATGATTTCAGCAACAGCTGAAATGTTAGGTGTCTGGAGTCTTGAAAGATGTTGGCCTTGAACACTTGAATCACAAGAGATCAGAAGATTTCAGAAGGTTTGATCTCCTTTTGTGTGTGTTCTTGAGAGAATTCTTTGAGACAGAGAATATTTTGTTCTTGTTCTTCTTGTCTGTGTTCTGAGTGATAGAGAGATTCAAAAATCTTGTATTTTATTCTCTAGTACTGAATAGAAAATCATCCTCTGTCAAGAATAGCTGTTGGCCTATCATTAATTGCATCCTTAATTGCAAATGTCTTCTGGAGGAAAGTCCAAAGAAACATTCCTTGATAATCCCTTGAAACTTGGTCCAGAATAAATGAAAACGGCTAGAAAATCTTCTGAATTAATTGCTGAATAACTCCTGAATTTGAATCTTGAAAAAACCTTTAACTCATCAGAAAACGTCGAACTGAGCTCTGCTATCGTCGAACTGAGCTCAGCAATTTGGACTTATACAGCAACAAAAATCGTCGATCTGAGCTCAAAGATCATCGAACTGAGCTCAGAGATAGAGATCCAATACTGAGTCAAGATCGTCGAACTGAGCTCGCAGATCGTCGAATGGAGTTTGACGATTTGTTGAAGTTGAGCTCAGCGATCGTCGAATGGAGTTCGACGATCTGTCGAAGTTGAGCTAGACGATCGTCGATTGGAGTTCGATGATTCGTCGTGCTGAGCTCGACGATATGACTTAGTCTCAAACTGAGAATCCTTGGTCTTGAGGGCAGCTTCCAAACCTAAGTACTAACCCTTAGACTCAATTCTAATTGACCTTTATATCTATACAGGAGGTCAAAAACAAGTTTCCTAGAGACATAGTGATCCTGACCCAAATTAGTAATAGGGTGTTCCAACAATCTCCCCCTATTTGGGTTAGGATTACTATTTACAGAATTTGGAAAGCCTAAATAACAATATACAAAGCAATAATACAGAAAAGCAATAAGCTGGACATAGCAGAACCACAGATATATATCATCCCAGACAGAAATCAGAAGTCAAAATGATTGTCAGCTTACATAGTTATTTCTTCTCCTTGCTCTTTATGAGTTTGATTTCTCTATTGGGGTTAAGGGCTTCCTTTTTGGATCTTGTGTCATCTGCTGCACCTAAAGAGGTTTGCTGTTTGGGCCTTGGAACTACAGCTTCAAGATGCAGCTCCATGTATCTATCAGAATCAAAAATTTGCTTGAAGCATATCTTTCCAATTCTTTCTTTCTCTGTTCAGACAATGTAGTGATGTTGGAAGAATCTCTTCCTTGCTCTTTAGATTTCTTAATCTGATCCAGTGCAGCAAGCTTTTCATCCCGGCAGTCCAAGCAGTTGGGTTATTTTCAGGATCTTCAAAGGGCACTGGTGGCTCATATCTATTTGATGGATTATCCTGAGGAGGTCTGGATGAAACTACTTCCTTCAGTTTATAGGGAAAAGGACCTGAGGTTGTGTCTGATGAGGTTTGTCCTTCCCTGGAGTAAGGATGTTGGCTTGAATAACCCTTTGAATAAACCTGGACTTCTCTTTGATTTCCTCTATAGTTTCCTCTTCTGGATTGAGAACCCCTGGACTGGCTTCCCCTATGATAGGATCTGGCATGAGGCTGATAGGGGGTTTGGCTTTTGGCAGAGGGTTGAGCAGCTGAACTTCCATCTGCACCTGCATCAGGAGGAGGTGGTGGAGGAGGATGAGGATGTTGAAATTGAGAAGATCCTTTCTCATACTTCCTCTTCTTCTTCATTACTTTGAGTTGGTTCTTTGAATACTGCATCCAATGCTCAGTTATGGGGCAATCATGAAGAATGTAATATGGTATGTCATTATTGTCCTTGACTTTGGCTGGAGGTACTCTCTTCATGGCTTTGCTCCTTGACTTTCTCTTCCTGGCAATAGTGGCAGAAGAATCATCAGAATCTGTCCTGAATTCATCACTTTCAGAACTTTGCTCAGCATATAGAGCATCAATCTTTTTCATCAATTCTTTCTTGAGCTGGGTTGAAGCAGATGAAGCAGCAGTGATTGGAGCAGCAGCAGATACAACACTAGTAGCAATAGAAGTTGAAGCAGTAGCAGTAGTAATAGCAGATACAGAAGTTGTAGCAGCAGTAATAACAATAGCAGTTGGGGCAGCAACAGTTTCACTTTCAGAAACAACAATATCAACAACATCAGGAATATCATCAGCAAACACAGAAGGCTCAAAATCATGTGCCTCTGTCATCTGCATATCCTCAGAAATAGCAACATGTGTAGCAGCAACAGAAATATCAACAATATCAGCAGCAGGAGGGGCAGCAGCATCAGTGGAACCAGAAGTCTCAGCAGAATAAACTGTATGTATGAATGAATGAATGATGCTGATGTCATAGCTAAAGAAGGGCACAATGGCTTTGGACAAATCCTCTGATGGCTGGACAGCAACTCTCTCTGGAAGACAACTGAAATAGGCTAAATCAAATGCTGAAAGTAAGGACCCGATGTCCACTGGGAAGACAACTGGAGGAGGAACTGGAGCTTGAGGAAGAACAGCAGCAGCAGCAGCAACAAAAACTGAAGAAACAACAGGCAAGCTAACTTCATAGGGCATCTCCCCCTGCCTAGATTCAGATAAGGCTGGATCAAGGCACACTGATGAAGGGGCTGCCTGAGGGAATAAGGAGGAGAGCCTGACAGAAAGAGCTGCCACTGACTGGAGTAATGGAGCCAAGGAGGTCTCCAATAGAAGAGATAGCCTGGGGGCTAGCAATTCATATATCCTGTCAGCTAGGGCTGGAAGATCTACTTGCTCAGCAGTGATGTGAGCAGGGGTAGAGGATGAAGGTGGAGCTACTGGTGATGGTGGTGGAGAGCTAGTGGATGGTAGGAGTGATGGTTGAGGTGTGGGTATAGTGGTGATGGAAGACAATGGGATTGAGATAGATGGTATGAAGGTGGGTTGATCAATGATCTCTTGTAGAAGTTCCTGGTAAGATGTTGATGAGGAGGGTAGCTCAGGAGGAGAGGAGAGTGAGTCATCCATGAAGGAATCATCAATAAGATTGAAGGATGGAATTGTGGATGTTTCAATATCTGGTGGAGGGTAGGAATATAATGGATGGAATGGTTCTTCTGTTGTTGGTAGAGTTGGAATTGGAGATGGTATTGATGTTGGAGAAGGGCTGGAGATGATGATAGTGGATGGAGTTTGAATGGTGGATGGAACTGGAGAAGATGGAATTAAAGTAGGAGGAAAGGCAGCAGCAGGCAAGTCATCTGCAGGGGCAGAGACTTGGGGGGAAGTGACTATGACAGTCCTGGTGCCTGAAGGTGTGCTTGCAGAAGGCCTGCTGGGCTTGATGATCTGCCTGTCCCATTTACCAAATAGGGCACAGGACAATCTCTTAGATGCATTAATGTGTATCCCTGATGATACAAGCAGAGTAGGGCATCTGTTCTGCAGAAAGAGGCCTAAAATTCTCCCAAAATTCACAAAATTCTTATTAATTTTCTTTTTAATTAGGTCAAAGAAGACCTCTCCCCAGTTCAGATTCTTCCTGTCCACTATGGCTCCCATTAAGCATAGCTGATACCTAGAAATGGTATCATGTGCTGAGTGCTTAGCCAACAAAACCTTCCCGACTACATCAGCCAAGAATCTATATTCCACAGACATGTTTTTCTTCAGCAACTTGCTAGGGTTAGCCTCAGAGTGACCCATTCTTGCAAGCAAATCAGCAAATTCCTCTCCAGATAAATCAACAGAATCCCTTCCAGAGCTTAACTCAAAAACTTCTGTCAGAATAGTTGGGGTCAAGGGTACCTGGGTGCCAAAAAGTGATCCAACTATAGTGTTTTGATCCTGGTTGTGGGCAGTGTAAACCCACTCTTTAATCTCATCAGCAGAAAGTTTAATCCTGGTGGTCATGATTGTAGCAAGTTTCTGCTCCTTGAACAACTCCAAAATGTCCTGGAAAACTTGATCTGTTGTGCTGAAGGATTACATGTCAATGTCAAAGCCAGCATCGAATTTCATTGCAGCAAGAACAGCAACAGAAACGGCCATGGTTACCTGCAAAGATCAACAAACAAAACGACCAAGTGTAGATATGTTTGGAGGGAAAGAGATTTTTTGCAGAGAAATCGAAAGCGCAAAAGGAGAACGACGGCGAAAAATGAATTTTATATTAGGGTTCGACGCAGAAAAGGAAATATCGTTGAACTCAGTTCGACGATCGGGGCTTCTAAAGGAATCTGAAGAGTCTTCAATATCGTCGATCTCCGTTCGACGATATTGGAGAGCGTCGAGCTCTGTTCGACGATCGTGCAGAGAACAAAATCGTCGAGCGCCGTTCGACGATCGCTGACCGAAAGAGATAGTTCATACTATCTGAGAAACGCTGAACTCAGGTCGACGATTTCGGAAATCGTCGATCTTCGTTCGACGATCTGGGGGAAAATCATCGAGCGCAGTTCAGAGACCAGAAAAACTCTAGACACTAAGAAAAATCAAGATGTTTGCCTAGTCTTGGTCAATTTTTAAACTTTTAAAATCTTGGATATTATTTTAGACTTCCTCCATCTAACACTCCTAACTGATTTAGGAAGAAGGTGTGTTTCTTTTCATCCAAGGGCTTGGTGAAAATATCTCCCCTTTGCAAATCAGTTGGGATATATTGCAGTTCAATTTTATTCTTTTCAACATTATCCCTTAAGAAGTGATGCATAATCTCTATGTGTTTTGTCCTACTATGGAGGACTGGATTTTGAGCTATAAAAATAGCACTGGCGTTATCACAAAATATTTTAGACTTCTCTAAGTTGTAGCCACAGTCTAGGAGTTGAAAAGACTGGATTTTGAACTCCATTCGACGATCTGCGAGCTCAGTTCGACGATCTTGACTCAGTATTGGATCTCTATCTCTGAGCTCAGTTCGATGATCTTTGAGCTCAGATCGACGATTTTTGTTGAAGTTGAGCTCAGCGATCGTCGAATGGAGTTCGACGATCTGTCGAAGTTGAGCTAGACGATCGTCGATTGGAGTTCGACGATTCGTCGTGCTGAGCTCGATGATATGACTTAGTCTCAAACTGAGAATCCTTGGTCTTGAGGGCAGCTTCCAAACCTAAGTACTAACCCTTAGACTCAATTCTAATTGACCTTTAGATCTATACAGGAGGTCAAAAACAGGTTTCCTAGAGACATAATGATCCTGACCCAAATTAGTAATAGGGTGTTCCAACAGATTCTGTGGAGAAATTGGCAAAGTTATATGTGGATAACATCGTACGGCTTCACTGTGTGCCCCGTGGCATCGTGAGTGACCGAGATGGGCAGTTCACGTCTAATGATTGGAGGCTGGTGTAGCAAATGTTGGGAACAAACTGAGTTTCAGCACAACCTTTCATCCGCAGACGGATGGTCAGACCGAGAGGGTCAATAGGACGATGGAAGACATGCTTCGCATGTGCGTTCTGGATTTCGGGAAGCAATGGGAAGATCACCTATACTTGGTGAAATTTGCTTGCAACAATAGCTACCAGGCGAGCATACAAATGGCGCCCTTCGAGGCCCTTTATGGTAGAAGATGTCGCACACTGTTTTCTTGGTTGGAAACAGGTGAGTCAAAGTTGTACAAGCGCCAAGAGGTGGAAGATGCAACATCATTGGTTCAAACGATTCGAGAGAGATTGCTAATCGCTCAGGACCTCCATGCTAAGTACTATAACGCCAAGCATAGGAACTGAAGTTCACTGTCGGCGACTGGGTGTACTTGAAGATCAAGCTGTTCAAGGGTGTCTCGCGGGTGCGGTGCTTGAAGAAGCTAAGCCCGAGGTACCTTGAACCGTTTGAGGTTCTGGAGCGGATTAGCGAAGCAGCTTATCGATTGAGGCTATCAGTGGAGCTAAGTGGTCTACACGATGTATTCCACATATCGGTGCTGCGGAAGGCGGTGCAAGAGCCTTCGCAAGTGATTGCGGTCGATCAAGTGCCGTCGATAATGGGTTGACGACGAAGGTCAAGACCATTCGCATTGAGGACTCGGAAGTCAAGCGGCTACGCAACAAAGAGATCAGGATGGTCAAGGTCCGTTGGGATAACTGCGGTCGGGAGGAGCTCTCGTGGGAGCGAGAGAAGACCATGCTTGATGAGTACCCAGAGTTATTCCACTCAGGTATCATTTATGTTTTGTGTTTATCTTTCGTTTATGTAATTTTGGGACGAAAATCTTTTAAGAGTGAGAAAGTTGTAACGCTCTGAAACTCAAAAGAGCAACAGGTGGCGTTTTGAGCCAAGTTTGGAACTTGGCAGGGGTCACACAGCCTGGGACACGGGCGTGTCCCAGGGGCGTGTCGTGCTCGGGTCAACGATCTGGCCGAGTGGTCGACAAGTTTGGAGTCGACGATCGTCGAGCAGCGAACACGGCCTGAGACACAGGCGTGTCCCAGGCCGTGTCCTTCACGGGGTGAAGCCGGGCCGTGGCGGAGGCGATACACGGGGTCAGCACACGGGCCGTGTTTGGTAGACACGGGCGTGTCAAATGTGACACGGGCATGTCGAGGACCCGTGTCCCTTGCAGGACGTTTTTGTTCCTGTGTCGTTGGAGGAACACGCTTGTCAACACGGGCGTGTACTGGATGACACGGGTGTGTCGATCCTCACATGGGCATGTCGAGAGCCCGTGTTCTTTTCGGGACGAGTCAGTTTCGGCGGAGAATGGGGAACACGGCCTTGGACACGGGCGTGTCACAAGCCGTGTTTGGCCCAGATTTTGGATTTCAAGTGCGAATTGTGACCTTCTGTTTCCTTATTTTGGGTTCTAACGACTCGGGGCTGTTCTTGCTGGTATATACCTGAGAATAGGGTTGGCAAGCCTTCATTTCCTTTAAGCATTCTCTTTCTAAACTTCTAGAGAGAGGGAAGAGCAAGGAAGAAGAAGGAAGCTAGATCCGGCCGCCGGCGGAGCTTTGGTGCCCCAAATCGCGAGCAGACTTCGGATCTACGGAGGCGAGGA
Organism: Platanthera guangdongensis; assembly: GCA_039583875.1. Taxonomy (NCBI): domain Eukaryota; kingdom Viridiplantae; phylum Streptophyta; class Magnoliopsida; order Asparagales; family Orchidaceae; genus Platanthera; species Platanthera guangdongensis. Next base: position 115,893,224 of record CM077147.1, on the reverse strand, counting down.
CGTTGCGTGCTTTTCATCCGCATAGATTTCCATGGCGCCAAAGAGGAATGCTACGGTAACGATTCTCATCCTAGGACATGTGAAGTCCTCTTTTCTTTGTATAGGAGGTCCGCTCTCGCGAGTTTGCGGTGAGTTTGAGGCGTTCCTTCGGGTAGACATGAATAGTCCCCATTGTTTAGCATGCAGAGTCCGTAATCGAGAAATGGACATAAGCATGATGTGTGAAGCCTACCCGGACAAGTTGGTCTGGATCGGTGATGTTGCATTGCATGAATGGCCGGAGAAGACTCCGTGCGGATGTTTGTTTTTCTGGTTTTCTATGCGGTAGATTGCAATAGGGAGCCTTGGGGACTAACTTCAAGGTGCACCTGGAAAATTGGGCAGATGCGTGATTCTGCCAACATGGTGGCATAGAAGCCAACTTGCACATAACTGGGTTATGTGAAGTGTGTGATCGGATTGGGACTCGGGGAAGTTTGACCCGCGCCCATGTCTTAAGGTGACAGGGTGGTGTGAGCAACGGGTTAGACGGAACCGTACCCGCTCTATGTCATTCGGTAAAAGACCTAACGGTACATGCCACTTGCCGTTGGCATAGATAGAGGGTCTTAGGCAGTGGCCAGAAAGACCAAATGCTTATGAGATATTGCCGCACAGGGGGTGGTGGTGAGTCAGCGGACTTTGACCGTGTTCACCGATAATATGCCCTGAGAGCACGGGGTGTGTGGTCGTGCATGCCTGCACCTGTGATGAAGTGTTTTTTACACTATACTGCTTGGTTATGCTAATAAAGTGCATGGAAGGAGCATCGCCGCCCCGAGTTCGGGGTGGGATCGTTATAATTTGGTCAGCATAGCTGATCGTTGCTTTTGTTTGCCACCGTGCGGTGGATTGTGGCTTGCAGGTGCTACGGAGCCAAGTGGTAAATAGCGGGCAAAAAGCGCTTGTTGCTGAGCCGGCCCTTGAAGGCCTAATATGAGTGTTTCCTTGTTTTATTCATGTGTGACCGGCCTGCGTGCCAAAGTTTGGAAAACACTGTAATTTGAGTAAATAATTGTAAGGGCTTAAGGCCATTGTACTTGTGTGTTGTACGTTCATTCCTGTTGGTTTGAGTAGTGGGCATTCATGCTTATGACTGAGTTCTTTGTTTTGCAATCTTTTAAATTGCTTCCGCTAGAATGTACTCTGTGTAGGACGTTGATTCTTAGTTGGATGGTTTCCATTGAGTAACCTCCCGGTCTGTCTGTGGTATATGGCGTCGTGCCCTGGCCGGACCTACTGCTATATTCTATGAGACGGATGGGATCTTACATGATATCTGCTCAGTCCAGCAAAGTAGACTCAGATATTTATCTCTGAGTCAGTTGTTTTATTTTTACTATACATTCTGTTTTCACTTCCTATAGGATTCAGTTTATCTGAATCTGAGTGTATGACACTTTGTGCCTGAGGTAGGTGACTAATTAGTCACTGAGGTAGGATCCAAGTGTGGATCTGAGCTGTAGGTCTTAATTTCCTGAGGTAGGAGAGTGTTGCTCTCTGAGGTAGAATCCAAGTGTGGATCTAAGGTAGGGATGTCCTCTCAGCCTAAGTGTAGGGCCTTGTGCCTGAGGTAGGTGACTGGAGAGTCACTGAGCTGTAGGTGACATGTGTGTCACTGAGTTATAGGCCTTGGAGGAGGCTGAGCTGTAGGTACCTGGAAGGGTACTGAGTTGTAGGAGTGTTACAGCACTCTGAGAGTAGGGCTGTGTGTCTGAAGTTGTAGGGCTGAAGAGCCTGAGCTGTAGGTCTTAGAAATAAAGCTGAGGTAGGTGATCAATGGATCACTAAGCTATAGGAGCTTTGCAGGGCTCTGAGGTAGGAACCCTTGTGGTTCTGAGTTTGGATTCTATGAAAAATCTGTGTTTAAGGCTGAGGGCCAGAGGTGTAAGCTCTAAGGAGCATATTGGTGGAGTTTGTGCCTAGTCCAACAAATAAGTTGGATAGGTGGGAGGGAAAGTTGATGTACCAAATTGGGGAACCACTATAAATCTTTGTGTGTTTGTTGTGCTGCTTGTTTTCTTTCTTATTGTAGGATCTAAGGACAAGCACTAGATAGATTAATTTGAAATCTGTAAAAGATCTAATAAACTTCAAAGACCTATTGACCCCCCCTCTAAGTGATTAGCTAACCTTCAATTAAGCAACTTTCAGGATGGATTTGGGCTTATAATTAGATCAAATAAGAAAGCAGGCGGGAGGGCTCTCGCCGCAGGTGGGCGGGAAGGCTCTCACCCAGGGGTTGTGTAACGTCATTCGTTGAACGTCAATTCGTCGAGCGACAATTTGTCGAACGCCAGTTCGTCGAACTCAATTTATCGAGCTGAGAACGTAATTCGTCGAAAGCTAGTTCATAGAACTCAATTTGTCGAGCTGAGAACATACTTCGTCGAACGCCAGTTCGTCGAACTCAATTTGTTGAGCTGAGAACGTAATCCGTCGAAAACAAACTCATCGAGCTGAGCCTTCGACTTAGGGCTATGTTCGTCGAGCAGATTTTAGGTTTAGGCCATGGCGGAACTAGAGCGGGCGGGAAGGCTCCCACCCTGGGCAGGTGCAGGGGCTCGCGCCTCAGGAGCGGAACCCTATTAGTCCTCGGAGTTGAGTGATGTCTCTCCATTCAACGCACTTTTAGGCTCTATTTGGTTTGGCGTTTTGCCGCTCCGTTTAGGGAAAACGCCGCCGGAAGGCGGGTAAACAAATGAACCTCCGGTGGCGTTTGCTCTGTTTCCACCCGCCCGCCATGAGAAATGCCCCAAAAGGCTCCGTTTGGAGAACCACCTCCCCCCTCCAATTCGAACACTCTGTTTCCACCCGCCGGATCGATCCGCTACTGCCGAACCAAATGAAGCCTTAGTCTTTTGGTTCCCGCCCGGGGTAGGCGGGAAGGCTCGCGCTCAAAGTAAGCAGGATTCTCGCAGAGCTTAGTGGGAAGAGCTTCCGCCAGATGGGACCCAGACCTGAAATTACCCAAACACCCTTGGTCTGCATCTAACTCCTCAGAACAGCGGAGTTTGGCTATTGGCCCCAGGGGCATTTTAGTAATTTTAGAGCAGCAGAAGTACGTTTTTTGCAGACCAGATATTGAGAATGTATAAATAGACCCACAGGATACCTCAGGAGGCAGATTTCCACAAACTCTCATTTTGTCTTCTAGAGCTTTCTGAGGTACTCATAACCTAGCAATTGACTTTGGAGGGGAAGTGCTCAGAGGGCTTCCGGGTTAATGGAGGGACCTCCCAACTGATGCTTCGGGTCAGTTTCAAGTTCTTTGTAGCAAGTCTTGGGTCGAGGTTTGGGAGAAATAGATGTCGGCTACACCCCAAGATCTGAACTGTCGTTGAGGCCAGTTTTTGGCTTCAATAGTGATAATTTTTTTAAAACAGAAAATTATCTCTTCTTGTGGTTGCGAGATCATAACGCGTCATTATTCACAGTTGTGAAGTTATTTTGGAATAATCTCGCTCTGATAACATGTGTTTGATCTTACGACACCCTCAGAGTGGGGGGGTGAATAAAATCTTTGTGAAATTTTAAATATTTAAGAAAAATATCAGAGTTTTAAAAAGAAGTTTCGAAATATATTATCGAAAATTATATTTTAATATTTTAAAAAGACAATACTGAAGATTACTTTTAGAAATATTTAGAATTCAATATTTCTTCACTACCACTGACATTAACTGTTGTCGTCGGGCGTGTTGAAACCGGAATCCGGCCTCTTGTGAAGTTCGACCCTTGGGGAAGGGGTGGTCTCGCGCCTACTTTGCTCCTGCAAGAAAAACAACGAAAGAGACAAGAAAGAACAGACCCAAGGGCTCGGCAGGGAGGTCCCACCACAAACCCGGAAGATCTCTGAGCGCTTCCCCTCCTTAGCCAGAAGCCGAGCTAAGGTACTCTCATAGAACACTCGAAAATGAGAGTCAGGAGGCACTGCAAGCGTCCCCTCTGAGGTACCCCTTGGGTCTTATTTATAGATTTTCAGAATCTGAACTGCCAATAACCAAAAGAACTGACCTGGAAATACCAAAAAGCCCTTGGTCGGGTCTGCCAACAGCCAAACTCCGCTGTCCTGAGCAGCTATGCGCAGTCCAACCCGGTCTGCCAACAGCGAGGCTCCGCTGTTTTGAGTAGCTATTCGCACCCCTGGGGAGTCAGCTCGCCTCCAATTCTTCTTCGCGGGAGGCGGGCGCGACCTGACTTCAGCTGCCCGCCCGTGCTCCCTGGGCGAGTGCGAGCCGTGCCGGGCGAGCCGCCTGTCTTCTGCCGGGCGGACCGGCAGCCAGGTCGCGTGTGGGGGTCGGCCGGCGGCCACTGCGACTCTCGATCGGCTCGCCAGTCGCGGGTCGCCAAACTCGTCTGCTTTGTCCAAGGACTCTCCGCGCGACCTGCTCGCTTGCCTCGTCGGCTCGCTCGCCTGAAATGGGCGGGAGCGGGCCAACCCTTCTGCCGCATATCTGTTTGCCGCTCGGATGCGGGCCGCGGGGGAAGGTCTGCTCGCCTCCCTGGTGGGACCCACTCGCCGGACACGGGGTTGTACACAATCCCCGCTCTTTTTGAGCTTGATTCAAGCTCGGAAAGAATCATCCAACCCGCGTGTTCGGCGAGTGCTTGTGCTGAGCTGGCAGGGAATCTTCTGGTGGGCCCCCACTGTCCGGCTATAAATATAACGCTGAGCCCAGGAGGGGGGCTCCCCAGATCCCCTCATTTTTCTCGAACAGACTGATCTCTTGATGCCGGTCAGTGAAGAGGTGCGAGCTCGCCTGGCGGCAGCGGGCCTGAAGACTCAGGAGGAGGCACTCGAGGCCGCCCCTTGGCTAGCGCGTGGGTCTCCCGGCCCTCTCTTTAGGCCGGCAAAGGGAAAGATCGTTAGGCGGTCTCTGGCGGGTGAATGTCCGGGCTCCAGCTCGGCGGCAGCTGTTGAGGTCGTCCCTGGGGTACGTGACCTTCCGCGGATTATCGCTGTACCTCTGACCTTTTGTTTTGCAGGCGATTCCTCGTGAAGAGGTGGGGAACGGGGGAGAGGATCGCCCCCCTCGCTTGTCGCCTGAGAAGGTCGCTAGTTCCCCAGGTCCGGACCGCCCACCTCTGGAAACCCCCCGCCCGCCGGCTTCCCACGGACTGGGAAAATCTCTTGAGACCCTCGAGGGAGAAACCTTTTAGGGTCGGCCGGGCTCCTCTCGCCCATCCGTCGGTGCGGGCGACGTGCCAACCCCTGGGGAGCTGATATTTACCGTTGGCTTTGCCCTTGTTCGCTCCTTCTGACTCGCCCGTTTGCATGCTATAACAGGGCCTCCTCCGAAACTGAGACGAGCGAAGGTTATTAGCCCCCGCCCGACATGGACAGTGTCTCTGATTACCTGGGCAACCCGACCGATGCGGCGGGGATGAAGTGGCAGGTGACGCGGCTATTCCAGAAACACACGCTGTTGATCCAGGAGCTCGCGAAGAGGGTCGATGAAGACAAGGCCGAGACCGCGGCCCGGCTCGCGGCCTTGGAGGGACCTCTGCGCGCAGCGGAAGACGACGATGTCACTTCACCGGGCGTGCATATAACGCGAGCCGAGGGGCATCTTAGGAGCGCCACAGAGCAGGTCGGCCTGGCTCAGCGGGAACTGGTGGCGGTTCGTGATTACCACGACCCTCGCGTGCCGCCGCGATCGGGAACGAAGCGGCGGCACAGGTGGAAATGGGTTGAGTACTGACCCAGCCTTCTGCCCCTCGCTTGCGGGATACCGCGGGATTGCTGTTATTTCGGAGTTACCTGGTATTTGTAAATCGCCTGTAACTCTTTTAGCCCACCTATGGGCCTAACTTTTTTATTGCTGAGATGTACTCGAAATTACCAAGCTGTTGTTTTTACTTTTTGCGAGATGGGGTAGGGGAGGCGTTCATTCTGCCTGACCTGCCGATTGGGGCGGGGGCGAGCCGAGGGGCTCGCCAGGCGGGAGCCTCCCGACTCGCGCCGAATCATGGGCGGGTGCGGGCCGAGACTCGCCCGCTCGGGTCTCCCGCGGACGCGGCCGGGCGGGAACCGCGCCTGATCGGCCTTTGCGGTGCGGTTGCGCGCGGGGAAGTCGAACCGTCGGGCTGATATTTGCTATCCGCACCCCTTCTTTTGGCGGGAAGTTTCCCGCCCTTTCTCTTTCCCTATAAATAGGCCTTGGAGGCCCTTATTTCCCCACCGATTCCAAACCCTCTCGCTTCCTGTTCCCCGCGAAGTACTGCTTGTGCTCGCCTTCTGGATCTGTCTCGCGCGTTCGGCGGCGATCTGATGGGAATGGGCGGAGGCGGCGGCGACGTGGACGGGCGAAGTAAGTGCGCTTGGACCTTCTCCGAGCATGACTTTCCTCGCGCCGTCATCTCTGAGCGCGAGTACCTGGATGCTCTTAGCGACCACGTGCCGCCGAGTTTTTCTGCGAGACGGCCCGGGGATGGGGAAAAGATCAACGACTTATCCAGGGATGAGCTCGCCATCCCGCTAGCTCACTTTGAGGTGGGCCTGCGACTCCCCCTGTGGCTCGAGGTGCGCCAGGTGCTGAAATACTTCGGGGTCATCCTAGGCCAGATGACCCCGAATTCCGTCGCCGTCATGGTGGGGTTCGCCTGTTTCCTGCGCGAGGTGCGAGTGGAGTTCAGCCTCGCCGTGTTCCGGAAGTTGTTCTCCTTCCGGGCGAATCGAGACGGGACCGCCTACTTCTCCAGCGCCCACCTCAAGGTGCGGGAGAGAGTCAATAAGAGTCACAATTGGCTCAAGAAATTCCTGTTCGTCAAAGGGGACTTCGGCAACGTCCCCTTCTCGCCGGTGCAACTTAGCGAGGCGAGCTACCGGCCGCCCAGCTTAGGCGGCCACGAAGCAGACTTGTGCGCGTTCTTCACTGGGAAGAATTTCGAGGTCGCGTTCCTGCGCCGCCATCTTGACGACCTCGCTGCTGTCCCGCCGGGGGGAGGTTTGCCACTCGCCTCTATTATGCCTTATCCCCCTCTCTTCCTTTATCTCACCCTTCTTTCTGATAGGCGAGCGCGACATCCCTCTTCACCCCCCTTACAAGAGCGCTCGGATTCCCCCCGGGGTTCTCGCCCGTGCTCAGGCTGCGGATGCCGCTCAGCGCGACATCCCATCGGTCCCGGCCAAGAAGCGGCCGGGTGGCGGACAGCCCGCCCCTCCGCCGAAGGTGGCGAAGACGGCGGATCAACAGCCCACCGCGAGCCAAAGGAAGGGCAAGGCTCCCGCGGTCCTACCGGCCGAGGGCCCCTCGCCCACGCTGGTTGCTTCGACCAGCGACTCCCCGGTCAGGGCGGCGGGCACCTCCGCGCCGCCGGACGTGTCTCAAGTTACTGCGGAGCCGGTGCCGAGAGGGCATCGTAACTTCGGCTATGGCGAGAGGTACCTGGACGAGCTCGGCGTCCCGCTCCTGTCGTGGGATAAGGAGTCGAACCGTGCGATGATTTTGACTCTACTGCCGAGCTGGATGGAGCAGGATACCATCGGCGGGGAGGCGTACAACTTCTCCTTTGGCATGTACTCGCGAGAAGATGCCGCCATCTACGACAGAGAGGAGACACGAGTATTGGTTCATGAGAGCGCGCGGGCCCAGCTGCGCGGCCTGGAGTTGGCTCACATGGCGGGGAGGCGTTGCACTCAGCTGGAGCGGAACGCCGCCTCCCTGAGGAAACTGGCGGACGAGAGGGAGGCAGCCCAGAAGCTCGCTCAGGAGGACGCGACCCTTCAGAGGAGGCGGGCCGACGCGGCAGAGGAGACCCTTGCGCAATACCTGGGCGGGGTGGTACGTATTCACCCTGACTTACCGCCTCTTCTCGCGAATACAGCTCACAATTCTTCCTCTTCCTTTCTCTAGGATGCGGCGACGGCGAGCCGGATGGGTGCCGAGATCGCCACGCTCGGTCAGGACAAAGCGGTGTTGGAGGCGCGGGTTCGCGAGCTGGAGGCCGCCGCCGCTGTCCCTCCTCCAGACAGCAGGGCTTGTCCGCTCGAGCACCACTCCGACTACGATTTGGAAGTTCTGATTCAAAAGAATGCCGCCAGTGTCCGCGAAGTATACGATGCAAATGCTGTGACGCGCGGATCTCCTTACGAGCGAGGCGGCGGGACTCTCGGCGGAAGACGTGGTGCCGGCGCTATTTCTCCCCGTGCCGGACCCTGGGGACAAAGCCTTCCAGCCCCTTTAGGATGTATATATTACGCACGTTTGGCTGTTTTGAGATGCTTGTGCGGGCTGTGCCAACACTGATTTTTCTTTTATTATTGCTTTTATAAATGCTCTTCTCGCCTGCCTTACTTGCATATTCGCTACTGCCATGGAACGCGACCTGCCCCAGCGGCCCGGCCCCGGAAGAGGGGGCTGCTCGCCTGCCAAGCGAGGCGAGCCGGCTCACCCCTTGGCCGTATTGCCTGATTTCTTGCGGAATTTCGCCCAGGTCCTCGCCTCCACTCGGCCGCCTTTCCTGGGGCTGGGGGGGCTATGTTAGACCCCCCCCCCCCCCCCCCCCCGTTTTGATCAACTAGTTCCCGGCCTCGCCGGCTAGGTGGAGTCTGTGAGCGTGATTTGTTCTGGGTTGTAAGTTATTTCCATCGAGTGACTTCCGGCCCTGCCAGCTAGGTGGGAGCCTGGCAGCGGGATCTTCTCGAGGCTAGGGATGACACCGAGTGACTTCTGGCCCTGCCAGCTAGGTGGGAGCCTGGCAGCGGGATCTTCTCGGGGTCCAAACTCATTCCGTCGAGTGACTTCCGGCCCTGCCAGCTAGGTGGGAGCCTGGCAGCGGGATCTTCTCGGGCTAGGGATCCAGTGAAGCTCCATCTTCTCGGGGTCCAAACTCATTCCGAGTGACTTCCGGCCCTGCCAGCTAGGTGGGAGCCTAGCAGCGGGATCTTCTCGAGGCTAGGGATGACACCGAGTGACTTCCGGCCCTGCCAGCTAGGTGGGAGCCTGGCAGCGGGATCTTCTCGGGGTCCAAACTCATTCCGTCGAGTGACTTCCGGCCCTGCCAGCTAGGTGGGAGCCTGGCAGCGGGATCTTCTCGAGGCTAGGGATGACACCGAGTGACTTACGGCCCTGCCAGCTAGGTGGGAGCCTGGCAGCGGGATTTTCTCGGGGTCCAAACTCATTCCGTCGAGTGACTTCCGGCCCTGCCAGCTAGGTGGGAGCCTGGCAGCGGGATCTTCTCGAGGCTAGGGATGACACCGAGTGACTTCCGGCCCTGCCAGCTAGGTGGGAGCCTGGCAGCGGGATCTTCTCGGGGTTCAAACTCATTCTAATCCTCTGTGCAAGCTGGCTATGGCAATTCTGGGGAGGGGGGAGAAAAAGAAGTTCATTATACCAAATTGTGTTGCTTACAGGTGCTTAAGGAAAAAACCTCTTCAGGTCATCTCCACTCCAGGTGAGACTCAGGGTCTCGCCCTCTACATTTTGGAGCCGATAACCCCCTGACTTCAAAGCTTCCTTCACAATGAATGGCCCCTCCCAGTTGGGGTTGAGTTTTCCAACGGATGCTGACCTTCCTGCCGCGTCCACCTTCTTCAGCACCAAGTCTCCTTCCGCGAACTGCTTGACCCTGACATGCTTGTCAAAGTATTTTGCCATCCTCCTTTTGAACTCCTCCTGTCGGACGGCTGAAAGGTCCCTCAACTCTTCCACCATGTCAAGGGAGAGTCTCAGCTCCTCTTCGTTCTCGGCTTTCCAGTCCTCTCGGCCCTCACCGGCCGTCCCGACCCGCGACGTCTGGACTTTAAATTCTATGGGGAGCACCGCCTCGCACCCATGGGAGAGCTTGAAGGAGGTCTCCCCCGTGGCCGTGTTAGGGGTGGTTCTAAGGGCCCAAAGAACGGCGGGGAGTTGCTCCACCCAGCTCCCCCTCAAGTTTTCCACCTTCTTCTTGAGGAGATTGACGATGATCTTGTTCGCGGCCTCCACCTGCCCGTTGCTCCTGGGGTGGTGGACTGAGGCGAACCTGAGGTCGATTCCAAGCTGCTCGCAGAAGCTGGTGAACTCGGCACTAGTGAACTGGGGTCCGTTATCGGTGACGATGGCCTGGGGCATCCCATGGCGACAGATGATCTCCCCCCAGACAAAGTTCCTGATCACTTGGGAGGTCACCTTGGCCAACGCCTTCACCTCCATCCACTTTGAGAAGTAGTCGATCATCACTAGGAGGAACCTTCTCTGGCCGCTGGCCTGGGGGAACGGTCCAACCAAATCCATTCCCCAGATTGCAAAGGGCCAGGGGGCCGTGATGCTCTTGAGTTGTTGGGCCGGCTGTAGCTGGAGGGGGCAAATAGCTGGCACTTATGACATCTCCTTGCGAACTACGCGGCGTCCCGGCCCAGGGTGGGCCAGAAATACCCTTGCCTGACTATCATCCCCTCCAAGGTCCGACTCCCGGAATGACTCCCGCACTCCCCGGAGTGGATTTCTTCTAAGATCCTCTGCGCCTCACCCTCGGATACGCAGCGGGCCAACATCCCGAAGAGGGTCTTCCTGTATAGCTGCCCGTCTTTAAGGAGGTAGTAAGCGGACTTGTGCCTCAGCTTCTTCTTGTCTACTCCCTCCGGATATTCTCCCGTGGAGAGGAAAACTATTACTGGATCCATCCATGAAGGCTGCTAGTCGATCTCCATGAGCTCCCCTTCTTCGATGGAGGGGCGGAACAGGTCGGTGATGGCGCCCCCCACCCGGGGACCATGCTTTGCTAGCTGGTCGGCATGGTCATTCTCTCCCCTTGGTACGTGCCGGATGAAGAAGGTCTGGAAGGTCCCTATGACCCCCTTCACTTTGGCCAAGTATAACTTCAGAGCGGGCTCCCTTGCTTCGAAATCCCCGTTGATCTGGGAAGCCACCACCATGGAGTCGGTTAGGACCTCCACATCCAGCACCACCAACTCCCTGGCCAGGCGCAGCCCCGCTATCACTGCTTCGTACTCGGCCTGGTTGTTGGTAATGGGAAAATGCACCACCACCGTCTGCTCAATCTGAGTCCCTTGAGGGCTCTCCAGAACCACTCCTACTCCGAGAGAATGCCTTCCTGAGGCTCCATCCACCCTCACCTTCCAAGGAGTCGGGCGGGTGAGCTCCTCCTCCGCTACTTCTACCACGTAGTCGGCCAGGAAGTCGGTCATCGCCTGAGCTTTGATCGAGAGCCGCGGAACGAAGGAGACATCGAACTCGCTCAGCTCCACCGACCACTTGGCTAGCCGGCCTGAGTGCTCCACCCCCTCGAAGATGTTGCGGAGAGGATGGTCGGTCACCACTCGGATCGAGTGTGCCTGGAAGTAAGGTCGTAGCCTCCGAGCCGAGATGATTAGTGCGAATGCGAGCTTCTCCAGGATCGGATAACGGAGCTCGGCCTTCCTCAGGACCCGGCTGACGTAATAAACAGGGAGCTGCCTCTTCCCTTCTTCACGCACCAAGACGGAGCTCAAGGCCTCTGCCCCGACCCCGAGATATAAGAACAAATCATCACCCTCCTTCGGCCCCTGGAGCAGCGGAGCCTGAGTCAATTGCGCCTTGAGGGCCTGGAACGCCTCCTCGTATTCCTTGGTCCATTCAAACATCTGACCACCCCTCAGCATTTTGAAGAAGGGGGAGCACTTCTCCCCTGCCCGAGAAAGGAAGCGACTCAGCCCTGCTAGCTTCCCTGTCAACCGTTGGACCTCCTTTGCGTTCCGCGGGGACCCCAGCTCCAAGATAGCCCTGACCTTGTCCGGATTCGGCTCGACCCCTCTGGGGGTGAGGAGATGCCCCAGAAACTTCCCCCTGCTGGCCCCGAAGACACACTTAAGGGGATTTAAGCGCATCTTATATCTGCGTAGGGTGGCGAAGGTCTCCTCTAGATCCCGGAGGTGGGAGTTCACCTCCCGGCTCTTAATCATGAGGTCGTCCACGTACACCTCCAAGTTCCTCCCCCTTTGCTCCTTGAAGACCCTGTCCATCATTTTTTGGTAGGTGGCCCCGGCGTTCTTCAGCCCGAATGGCATCATCTTGTAGCAGTAGCAGTCGTCCCCTGTGATGAATGAGACATCCTTGATGTCCGGGGGGTGATCCTGATCTGATGGTAACCCGAAAAGGCATCTAAAAAACTCATTACAGAAAAGCCGACGGCTGAGTCAACCAGCGCGTCGATCCGAGGCAAGGGATACAGTCCTTAGGACAAGCTTTATTAAGAAGGGAAAAATCGATACACAATCGCCAGCGGCCGTCTCCTTTTTTGACCATCACAACGTTGGAGACCCAGCCAGGGTACTGAATTTCGGACACAAAGCCAGCTTTGAGAAGCTTCGCCACCTCCTCCCTGATGGGTTCCGCCAGCTTGTCCGCCGTGGATCTCTTTTTCTGCTGGACGGGGCGTGTCCCCGGGTCCAAGTTGAGGCGGTGGCAGGCCACATCCGCGTCAACCCCCGGCATCTCCGCGGCGTTCCAGGCGAAGATGTCCACGTTCTTCTGGATGCACTCCAGCATCCTGCCCTGGTCCTCCGGGGTCAGCCCTCCGCTGACGCGGATCTTCTCCATCCTTCCTCCCCGGGTGAGCACCTCCAGCTCCACCACTTCTTCCGCCGCCTCCAGCCTGGATCGCTCCCCCCATCCTTCGGCGTCCCCTTCCTCCGGAACGGGGACCTCTACCTCCATCTCCCCTCCCACGGCCCTTACTTCGGCCACTTCCTCCAAATCTTCCCCTGCCGCCTTCTCTGCGCAGTCCTTCACCTCCAGCTCCTCCCCTCCTGCTTCCTGCTCGGCTTCCTCCATTCTCCGCCCCATCTCCTCGGCTCCCTCTTGCCAAGAGATGGCGTTCACCGCGGTGACGTAGCACTCCCGCGCCACCTTTGGGTCTCCCCTAACCCTGACCTGCACCCCCTCAGCGTTGAACTTCAGGCACTGATGGAATGATGAGGGGACGCAGCGGAAGGCGCTGATCAGGGGCCTCTCGAAGATTGCGCTGTAGCTGCTGGGGGCGTCCACAATGACGAACTTGCAGTTTCGGGACTGCCCCCCCAAGGTGACATGGAGGCCGACTCCTCCCTCTACTTCCTTCCTCTCTCCCGAGAACCCGAACAAGGGCCCATCCGAGGCCAACACCCTCTTCGCCTCCACCTGCATTGCGTCAAACGCCTTTTTGAAGGCGACGTTCACGGAGCTCCCATTGTCCACGAGGATACGAGAGACAGTGAAATTCTCGATGGCGGCCTTGATGACCAGCGCATCACAGAACGGATCCTCATGGTCGGGCATATCACTTCTGGAGAAGGTGATCCTCTCCTCTGGCGGCGGGGTTTGGGACGTAGAGGCGACGCTCCGCCGGTACATGGTGTGGAGGCTCGCCTTGCGGGAAGCCTCGATCCCTACTCCCTCGTGGATCACTCTGATCCCTCCTCGGGTCCCGACATCAACCCGGTCCTCGCAACGATCCTCCTCTGCCCGAGGCAGGACCTCCTCGATCCTCACTTCTTGCCGCGCCTCCTCCTGCTGCTGCTGCCGTCCCCTATTCCCTCTCATCTCCAAGAATTCTGGGCACGTGGCTGTTGCGTGCCCCTCTTCCTGATGGAAGTCACAATAGGGCAGCTCCACCCTGAACTCCCTTCTCCTCCTTCTCATGATCCCCCTCCTTGCTCCCAAAGCTATGGCCATGGCCTCCTCCTGATCGGGGAGCCGGGGCCGGTGACCCTGCCTCCAACCCGGTGGGTGGAACTGATCCTGCCTCCCCTGATAGTGACCCCTTCCGAAGTACCCTCTCTGTGGCCCCTGCCCCTGCCACTCTGGTCTCCAACCCAGCCGACGGTCGGGCTCCTGACGCCCCCACCCCGGCTGCTGTCCTTGGAGCTGCCTCTGCTCCCTCTGCCTGGGCTCCCCTCTTCTCTCCTCCTGCGCTCTTCCTCCCTTCGACTCCTTCTCTTCCTTGGTGGCCCATCTGGCTAGCTTCCTTGCGAACTCCGGATTCGACGCCTCCCCGTCGACCTCTCTCGCCGCCCTCTCCATCAGCTCCTCGTAGGAGAGGGGGGGAATTCTCTTCAGCTCCATGCGGAAGAAACCCTGCTGCAGGCCCAGGGTGAAGGCCATCATCAGACTGTGGCCCGGCATCTCCTGGACCTGGGTAACCTCCTCCTGAAACCGATCAACATAGCTCCCCAACGTCTCGTTCACCCCCTGCTTTATGTGGAACAGGGACTCAGACTCCTTCTTCCTCTTCTTCGAGGTAGTGAACCTCAACATGAACCCTCGGCGCAAGTCTTCGAAGCAATAGATGGAACTAGCCGGCAGCTGGTGGAACCACTCCCTTGCCTTCTCTCGGAGGGTGATGGCGAAGAGACGGCACTTGAATCCGTCTGACATCTGACGGATGGAGACCACGTCTTCGAACCATTGGACGTGCTGGACCGGGTCTCCCTTCCCGGTGTAGTAGGACATCTCGGGCTCCCTGAACCCTTCTGGCACTGGTGCTGAGGAGACCAGCTCGCTGAATGGACTGCCTCCCCCCACTGGGCGAGCCGGCGAATCTCGCGGTCCCAGCTCGCCGAACCTGCCCCTGCTCGCCGAGCCGGGGAAAAGCTCGCGCCCCGAGAGCTCGCCCCCTCGGCCTTCCTCGGCCACTTCCTTTCCAGCTCGCCGGCCAGGGGCGTCCTCGCCCAGAGAGGGGACGGCCGCGATCTGGACTGCCGGAGTCGAGCACTCGGCCCGCACGCCGAGTGCGATCTTGACGAGGTCCAGCACCTCGTTCCTGAAGTCTTCAAACATTCCCACTGTTGCGAGAGGCGGAGGGGGCGGCGAGTTCTGCCTGTCGGATCCTTGTCCTCCCGTCATTGAGCTCGCCGAAGCTTTTCTGCACTGGCCACTCTCCACGCTCACCGCACCAAGATGTTGAAACCGGAATCCGGCCTCTTGTGGAGTTCGACCCTTGGGGAAGGGGTGGTCTCGCGCCTACTTTGCTCCTGCAAGAAAAACAACGAAAGAGACAAGAAAGAACAGACCCAAGGGCTCGGCAGGGAGGT
Organism: Platanthera guangdongensis; assembly: GCA_039583875.1. NCBI lineage: Eukaryota > Viridiplantae > Streptophyta > Magnoliopsida > Asparagales > Orchidaceae > Platanthera > Platanthera guangdongensis. The sequence goes on along the minus strand of CM077147.1, from coordinate 115,878,190 downwards.
CCCACCACAAACCCGGAAGATCTCTGAGCGCTTCCCCTCCTTAGCCAGAAGCCGAGCTAAGGTACTCTCAGAGAACACTCGAAAATGAGAGTCAGGAGGCACTGCAAGCGTTCCCTCTGAGGTACCCCTTGGGTCTTATTTATAGATTTTCAGAATCTGAACTGCCAATAACCAAAAGAACTGACCTGGAAATACCAAAAAGCCCTTGGTCGGGTCTGTCAACAGCCAAACTCCGCTGTCCTGAGCAGCTATGCGCAGTCCAACCCGGTCTGCTAACAGCGAGGCTCCGCTGTTCTGAGTAGCTATTCGCACCCCTGGGGAGTCAGCTCGCCTCCAATTCTTCTTCGCGGGAGGCGGGCGCGACCTGACTTTAGCTGCCCGCCCATGCTCCCTGGGCGAGTGCGAGCCGTGCCGGGTGAGCCGCCTGTCTTCTGCCGGGCGGACCGGCAGCCAGGTCGCGTGTGGGGGTCGGCCGGCGGCCACTGCGACTCTCGATCGGCTCGCCAGTCGCGGGTCGCCAAACTCGTCTGCTTTGTCCAAGGACTCTCCGCGCGACCTGCTCGCTTGCCTCGTCGGCTCGCTCGCCTGAAATGGGCGGGAGCGGGCCAACCCTTCTGCCGCATATCTGTTTGCCGCTCGGATGCGGGCCGCGGGGGAAGGTCTGCTCGCCTCCCTGGTGGGACCCACTCGCCGGACACGGGGTTGTACAGGGCGCTAGTTCACAGATAATGGATTTACGCATTTATATCTAACCAAAATGAACTTTTCAATATATTTTGTGTTAAAGTTTTTAAAGAATATTTTTCAAAACATTTATGAAAAAAAGAAATATGATTTTATTTTATTATAAATTGAATTCAAAAAAGATTAGATTAAAATGGCGTTTGAAATCAAGACGAATATAAAAAATTTCTTTTTTATGCTTCACTGGTCATACTCCCAAGGACCAACAGATTATAGTCTATCTTACCCCAGATACGACCTCTAGCCTCTCCTAGATCTAACATCGACCTAGTTGCTGCACACAAGACGACGAATTTTCCTCGAAGCCGCACATGGACCTAAATGTCACAAACAAGACAAATTTCCTCCGGAATCTTTTTCCGAATTTCACGTTCTCCCTGAACGATTTTTCCACATTTCTTACAAAAAGATAAAACAAAACGAGATTACAACATAAATAAAATGAAAGCGAAACTCCTCAAAGATTTATGAAAGTGAAGACGAAGACAATGTAGACGTCAGTGTTCTTGATGCGCACTCCCTTCGTGTTGAATGTGCGTTGTAGTTCTCCTTTAAAATCTCTTTTAAATCTTCGTGGTTGCACAAGAGATTTCTCCCTATCTCTGGAGACGATCATCTCTCAAAAGAATTGGAGTTCTGGCTTGGTGGAGGAAGAATCACTGTTTCAGGAGGTGTAACAATAATCCCACGAGATATCACGTGCAATATCTCACAATCGCCGGACGATATTACAAAATTATGTGCTACATGTCTGTAACGTGCGGGGTGGCTGAAGTCATTTGAGCTATCTCTCGTGATATATTTATATCGCCCGTGATAGCTCCTCTTCACTTCTGTCATCCTAAGCTTTTTCAGATTTTAGATGATGTCATCAACTTTTCGAAATAGGGTGGCACGTTCTATAACTCTTCCCGGATTGAAAATCATAACTGTTTTAATATTCAACAATCAAACTCATCTTTTTACTATTTTTAAAATGTACAACCTGCACACTATAAACACTCAAAAGAGCAGATCAAATATATCAAAATATTTGTTATTCTCAAACCAATAGATGCATGACACATGCTCGAACAAGTCAATATAATTGAGTAAATGCAAGACTTTTATATCTGGTTTTCTTTTTGTAGATTTATGATGATCTAGATTTCTGGACTATCAAAATCAGAAGGTCTTTTAGCTGTTACCAGATTTTCTGTGAGCGTTAATTTAGTTTCATTCTTTTTTTTTATTTCTTAGGGTCTATTTGGCGCAGCTCTAGCGGCTGGAGAATCTCTATCACAGTCGTCATAGCTGTTTTCCTGTGTTTGAAACAACTCCTTATGAAGAGCTTTTCGTAAATCTGGAGCTGTTTTGATGTTTTTCAGAACCCCCCCAGCTTCTGCTCCCGCAAAATAGCTTTCTCTCTCACAGGTTTTGGAAATCTATCGGTCCGACTTTTCCAATTCTTCCTGCAACTCGCGGGAGCCGACGGATCTCGCCGGAGCTGACACATCTCGCCGGAGCCGACGCTTCCGCCTCCTCCCGCTCTCGCTCTATTTCTTCAAAGCGCACTTCTGCACAGAACACCCAAACACTTTGCAGCTTTTCAAAACTACTCCCCAGTGATCTATTTTAAAACAGTTCTATCCGGACAGCAGCTTTTCAATCTGGCAGAGCTGTCCCAAACAGACCCTAAGGCTCTATTTGGCATGACTTCTCAACTCTGTTTGCCACCGCGCTTTCAGCCACTGTGCCTCCGGTGAAGATTGCGGGAAGACTTCTTCGATCTGAATGTGCTGTCAATGATATTGCTGGCTTCTCCAAACAGTGCGTAGGCACAGTGGCGATGGAGAAGCGACCAACTGCTCCAATAAAGAAAAGGTTATTATCATCCCTATTAATACGAGTAAAAAGAAAAGGGCGCTGATATTTGTAAATTCATAATAGATATTTGCAGATTCATAATCTTAAAATATAAAGAAATTCTAATATAAAATAATTTGCTAATTGCAGCCCCCTCATCCTCCGAAAACAGCTCTCTTGCCGCCCTAAATTCGTGATTTCACACCAGTTACTCCCAAACCGACCCCGCCGCCGCTGCCTGGAGCACTCGAAATTGCCGCCGGAGCCCCTCCAACGCCTCCTTGCCGCCGTCGTCGCCCGGAGCACTCGAAACCTGCACCAAAATCACTGAAGAATTCCCGTATATGTTGTCGCTCCTTCATCACATGCCCCTCTCCTACAGCTCTCCCTACACCATTATTCTTCGACTTGTGATGGGGAGCTCGTGGACACCGAGAACCGAAGATGTCCATGGCAACTCCTTCAGCAATAATTCATTTTTAATATACACTTGTCCATTGATATCTTTATTTGAACTATTGATTATTTGTTGGTACAGAAATTATCAATGCTATGTTATTTTTTCTTTGTTGATTTTAAATGTACCGGCTTGTGTGTCCGTGACGGTAATCCATTTTTAATATATTGTTTCCTGGTTTAGGTTTGTTGCGGGCTAACTCGATGCTCCGGCCGGACCGGATTCAATTGAACCGCCTTAGCTTTCGGGGGGGGGGGGGGGGTCGAGCGCGCACACAGTCAGAGAAAATGAAATGTTGACTCAGGATGTGATGACGGGGAAAAACATCTCAAATGGGTAAAAAATCATGCGACCGGATCTGTCGCGGTCTAAATCCACTAGCTGCTTGTGATTACAAAGAGTTTTGAGAATCGGGGCGACAGACCGCTCCCGTTACAACTTGGGGTGAGAGAGATGGTCTACGGCTCCCAACGTGCAACAGGCTGCGCCGCGGGAGCGGTTGGTACGCTGGAATGCGTGAGATGACGTTGGCGCTCAGAAGCTCGGATTGCGGGTTCGTCGTGCACCGGCTTGTAGGGGTCGCCTTCCTCCTACTCGCTCCGAGACTTGGGCGTTTTGTTGCATGTGGTGCGCTGGTGGCTCGTGGTGACTGGAGGGTGATCCGATGGAGGAGTCCGGCAGAGCTACCGCCTGAGGAAGAAGATGACTGGGAGCCAAAAGATGATCCATAAGGAGGCCCTGGGGCTCCTTTTATAGCCTCCAGGAGAGGTTCATGGCGGTCCCCACCACCAATGTAGTGGGCTAGTGGGTGTTTACCCACCAGATCGGATGGTGAGGAGAGCACACCCCAATCGGACGGTGGGTAAGCCGCCGACGACGGTGGGTAAGCCGCCGACGGCGGTGGTGCTGTCCATGCGTCGGCGGCGGCCGGCCAAGGGGCGGCCTGAACCGCGGCCAGGCCGGCGGTGGCCTGTCTTGTGGCCGCGGGCAGGCTGGCGGCGGCCTGGCCGGAGCCCGCGGCCTGCCCAGCGGCGGCCTGGCCAGCGGCCAAGGCCAGGCCTGCGGCGGCCTGGCCGGAGCCCGCGGCCCGACCAGCGGCGGCCTGGCCGGCGCTCGAGCCTAAGCCGGCGGGCGCGACCTGGCCGGTCGCGGCCCGACCGTCGGCGGCCTGGCCGGCGGGAGCGGCCTGGCCGGCCGTGGCCTGGCCGACGGTGTGCTGGCCGGCGGGAGCGTCCAGGCCGGTCGCGGTCTGGCTGGCGGCGCCCTGGCCATAGCGTAGCCGGCTGCAGCCCGTCTGGCGGCCGCGGCGGTAGCCTAGCCGGCGGCGGGCCACGGAGTGTCAGGTGGTTGCTGCCCGGCCGGCGGCGACCACTCTGTCGGTGACGGCCAGCTGGCGGCGGCAGCATCCAGCCTGCAGCGGCGGCGGCCGGTTGTGGGGGCTGCCTGCCGGTGGTTACCTCCCAATGGGGGTGGTTTTCCTAAGTGGGGAAAGGGAGTGGGCCCCACCCCCATGTTCTCCTCATCATGGGAGGTAAGGTTGACTAGTCATCCCCATGATCTCCCATTTTGGGGGGAGATCATGGGGGAGCCTTCCTGAAAAATGATGGCGTAACCCATCAATTACCCCCCAAATTCCTCTTGCCGTAGAGCGTTGCGAACGAGGGAAGAAGGATTTCCTGCTGCCCCCCAATCCTATCGTCATGACAACTTCCGGCGAGCGGGTGGAGACGGTGAAGTGCAGTGTTTCTAAGGTACTTTGAGCGATCTCGCAGCAAGAGGGTCAACCGGCGAAAAAAGCCGATCTTGGCCATGTGTGGGCTGGCGCGCGCCCCAGGCGACTTGGCCGGTAGGCCGCGCGCCCCGGGCGACTATGCCGGTAGGCCGCGCGCCCAAGCCTCCAGCACGAGTGGCCGCGCGTGCCCAGGCAGCGTGCGCTAGGCCGCGCGCGTATAGACCTGGTGTGCATCGAGCCTCGCGCACACAGTCAGAGAAAATGAAAGGTTGACTCAGGATGTGATGACGTGGAAAAACATCTCAAACGGGTAAAAAATCATGCGACCGGATCTGTCGCGGTCTAAATCCACTAGCTGCTTGTGATTACAAAGAGTTTTGAGAATCGGGGCGACAGACCGCTCCCGTTACAACTTGGGGTGAGAGAGATGGTCTACGGCTCCCAACGTGCAACAGGCTGCGCCGCGGGAGCGGTTGGTACGCTGGAATGCGTGAGATGACGTTGGCGCTCAGAAGCTCAGATTGCGGGTTCGTCGTGCACCGGCTTGTAGGGGTCGCCTTCCTCTTACTCGCTCCGAGACTTGGGCGTTTTGTTGCATGTGGTGCGCTGGTGGCTCGTGGTGACTGGAGGGTGATCCGATGGAGGAGTCCGGCAGAGCTACCTCCTGAGGAAGAAGATGACTGGGAGCCAAAAGATGATCCATAAGGAGGCCCTGGGGCTCCTTTTATAGCCTCCAGGAGAGGTTCATGGCGGTCCCCACCACCAATGTAGTGGGCTAGTGGGTGTTTACCCACCAGATCGGATGGTGAGGAGAGCACACCCCAATCGGACGGTGGGTAAGCCGCCGACGGCGGTGGTGCTGTCATGCGTCGGCGGCGGCCGGCCAAGGGGCGGCCTGAACCGCGGCCAGGCCGGCGGTGGCCTGTCTTGCGGTCGCGGGCAGGCTGGCGGCGGCCTGGCCGGAGCCGGCGGCCTGGCCAGCGGCCAAGGCCAGGCCTGCGGCGGCCTGGCCGGAGCCCGCGGCCCGACCAGCGGCGGCCTGGCCGGCGCTCGAGGCTAAGCCGGCGGGCGCGACCTGGCCGGTCGCGGCCCGACCGTCGGCGGGCTGGCCGGCGGGAGCGGCCTGGCCGGCCGCGGCCTGGCCGGCAGGTGTGCTGTCCGGCGGGAGCGTCCAGGCCGGTCGCGGTCTGGCTGGCAGCGCCCTGGCCGTAGCGTAGCCGGCTGCAGCCCGTCTGGCGGCCGCGGCGGTAGCCTAGCCGGCGGCGGGCCACGGAGTGTCAGGAGGTTGCTGCCCGGCCGGCGGCGACCACTCTGTCGGTGACGGCCAGCTGGCGGCGGCAGCATCCAGCCTGCAGCGGCGGCGGCCGGTTGTGGGGGCTGCCTGCCGGTGGTTACCTCCCAATGGGGGTGGTTTTCCTAAGTGGGGAAAGGGAGTGGGCCCCACCCCCATGTTCTCCTCATCATGGGAGGTAAGGTTGACTAGTCATCCCCATGATCTCCCATTTTGGGGGGAGATCATGGGGGAGCCTTCCTGAAAAATGATGGCGTAACCCATCAATTACCCCCCAAATTCCTCTTGCCGTAGAGCGTTGCGAACGAGGGAAGAAGGATTTCCTGCTGCCCCCCCCCCCCAATCCTATCGTCATGATAACTTCCGGCGAGCGGGTGGAGACGGTGAAGTGCATTGTTTCTAAGGTACTTTGAGCGATCTCGCAGCAAGAGGGTCAACCGGCGAAAAAAGCCGATCTTGGCCATGTGTGGGCTAGCGCGCGCCCCAGGCGACTTGGCCGATAGGCCGCGCGCCCCGGGAGACTATGCCGGTAGGCCGCGCGCCCAAGCCTCCAGCACGAGTGGCCGCGCGTGCCCAGGCAGCGTGCGCTAGGCCGCGCGCGTATAGACCTGGTGTGCACCGAGCCTCGCGCACGCAGGAATGCGTGGGCGGCTTTTTTCCTGGATGCTTGGTGCACGCTTGTTTTGTGCATAGTTTGGGCAAACCTGACCCCTATTACCTTTGCGTTGTGTATGTCTCGAAACGCTATTCTGGTCTGATGCGCTTGCGCTCTTCTTTAACCGAAGATGGTGTGGAGATTTGGAGGAAGAAATATGGGCTTCCTGCTAGTTTGGAGGTGAGGATCCCACGTGTCGAGGAGCGAGTACAGAATCCTCCTCGTGGCTGGTTGACGATTTGCGAGGTTTCTCTGAGGTCCAGCTTCCGTCTCCCGCCGTACGAGGAGGTGATCAAGATTTTGAAGTTCTGTGGGGTGCCGATTTCACAATTTGCCCCTGTTTGAATTGCCCGGATCATGGGTTTAGCTGCATTCTTTCGCGAGCATGGAGGAAGGCTTTCTCTGGACCAGGTCCAAGATTGGTGCGACTGTACAACCCCGTATCCGGCCAAGTGGGACCCTCCCCAATTAGCGGGCCAGAGGCGTGCTATGAGCGACAATGTGGTGCCGCCCCGTTCGAAAACGTGCGGGTGCTCGTGCGTGCGTGCGAAGGTTTTATGTGCATGTGCTTTTAATATATAAATATATATGTTTAGTTTTATAATATATATATTATATTATATATATTATATTATATATATTATAGATATATAGAGATCATATTGGATGAATAAAAGGGGCATGGGGGGTACGGGCAGGGGGAAATAAAAAAAGAAGAAAAGCAGCAAGGAGAAAGGGGGGAGTGGGGGGACAACTGGAGAAAAAAAGAAAAAGCAAATAAAAAAAGGAGAAAGGGGAAGAAGCAGGGGAGGAGGAGCAGAGGAGATCATGCATTTCTTCTCTCCCCCGCTAGGGTTTGGCCAGGGGAAGCAAAAGGAGCAGCCGACCGTCTCCCTCTCTCTCTCTCTCTTCGGCCGCCGCCTTAGCAAGGAGCAGCCACCCGTATCCCTCTCTCTCTCTCTCTACGGTCGCCGCCTCAGCGAGGAGCCTCCCGTCTCCCTCTCTCTCTCTCCGGCCGTCGACTCAGCAAGGAGACACCCGTCTCCCTCTCTCTCTCTCTCTCCGGCCGCCGCCTCAGCAAGGAGCTGCCCTCCGTCTTCCTCTCTCTCTCTCTCTCCGGCCGCCGGCTCAGCAAGGAGCCACCCGCCGTCTCTCTCTCTCTCTCTCGGCCTAGAGCAGCACAACCCTGCCCCCCCGATCCTCTTCCTGTCCAGGCTGCCGCCACAAGGAAGAGTGCATCCCGGCTCCCTCCACCTCTTCTCATTCAGGCTGCCGCTAGGACTGCAGCTCGAGCCGCCCCTTTCCACCCTCTGTACAGGCCGCCGCCGGCAAGTGCAGCCCGAGCTCTGCTCTTCTTCATCGCAACCGCTAGGAGCAAGAGCTGGCCGAGCCCCTCCCCCTTTCTTCGTCGCCGCCGCCTAGGGCAAAGCAAGCCCGGTCGGGAGCTCCTCTCCTGGCGCCGTCTACAGCAAGGCCGGTCGGGAGCTCCTCTCCCGGCGTCGTCTACAGCAAGGCCGGCCGGGAGCTCCTCTCCCGGCGCCGCCTACAACGAGGTCGGTCGGGAGCTCCTCTCCCAACGCCGCCTACAGCAAGGTCGGTCGGGAGCTTCTCTCCCGGCGCCACCTGGAGCTCGAATCGGCCACCACCATGGAAAAATGGAGCTAAAGAGGGAGATTTACTTCCTCTTCCAATAAGGGCTCGACCACCAAAAATATTCAGCAAGGGTTCAGTCATTAAGAGGAAGATGAGGATTTCTTACCTCTCCCAACAGGGCTCGGTCTGGTGTGGAGATCGGCCTCCGCCGCAGCTACCCAGGGCCAAGCTAGCTAGGGGCTTCTCTCCCGGCACCGCCGCCAAGCACGCGTCAAGGGTAACGATGTTTCTACTTGGGCAGGTGAAGCCCTCAGTTTATATATTTGCACGGAAGCCCCTCTCCACCAATGGGTGGGGGAAGGGAGCTCTCCGACGGATTGACGTGTACGTCGCTGCAATTAATTGCATTTAGCACCCAAAAGCGTGAGTATGGGTTTAGGCATGCTGAGTGAAGCCCATACGGATGTGTGAGCCGGATTGGTGATGTTCTGGGGTTCCCGGAGAAGACTCCGAGGAAGTTGTATATTATCCATTTGCAGGGAATGCGCACCACAGCCCCCAAAAAAGGGGTGGGTGCAATATATTTGGTCCGCTCATGTTAGCCGACTGGCGTTTAGCTGACTGCCGCTTGTCAATACATTGGCGTACAGGTGTTGCAGTATCAAGCTTAAGCCCAAGCTTGTGCCGGCCCTCGAAGGCCTATTTTTGCTTATATTGCCGGCCTGCGTGCCGAAGTATGGAATTCATATTTCTGTAATATTTTATAATATATGTGCTGCTCTGTGTTTGCGTAGTTTACTTCTTCGCATTAGGTGGGCGGTGTTCTCGTGAACCGCTCGCCCCGTGGGGGCCCCGAGGTATAGTTGTCGGGAAGCCCCTGATGGCATGTTGACAGCCTTTTATAATAGCGGAATTACGCTGTTAGTGGACCAATTTGGGTAGCGTGTCGTGGAATTGCTCGGCGAGATTGCGTCATTAGTAGGGCGGGTGAGGAGCATTTTGTGTAGATCCAAGGAGACACATCTGGATTGGAGAGAGTTGGTCTTGAGATCCTCCTTAGATGTCCCGGTCGGCCAAGAGCGCCCTCCGAAGGTGTCTTAGCTCAGCCTTTGGATTGGGAGGGGAAGAGTTTGTTAGTCTTCCGGGTATGCGGTGGGTCCTCCACGCTGAGGCCTTGGGTCTGTGCCTTGTTTTCCTAATCTTGTGCGTAGATCGTTCGTTTTAGGGTAGTAGGTGCGCGGTAACCCCTCTTTTGGGACCTCGAACTCCATAGAGGTCATTCTTGGCTTCAATAGTTATGGTGCGGTGAGCGTGGAGAGTGACCAGCACAAAAAACCTCAATCGAACGTCATGGCTATAAAAGAGGAACCAAGTGACGACCAGGGTCATGTGATGAAAGAAGTTCCCTCCCATTCCCCTCCTGTTGCTAGGATGTTCGATCCTGGAGATCAAAACGTGCCTTAGGGAGAATATTATATGATCGACCCTGGTTCTCAGGAGGGTGGACGTAGCGGGTAGAGATGCCCTGTGTCGGTCTTTGACTTGATTGACCGGGTTAACAGTTCTTTTGAGTTATTTGTTTACATTTATGTTTGCTTTATATTTGCATTGGAGAGGAGACCCCAGGCAGACCCGCTGTCTGGCTCCTACTAGCTGGCAGGTCCGAAGGCTCGCCTGTGTGGGAGAGGTCCTAGTTCTTGGTTGTGCACTACCCCGAGCGCGGCTCGGCCCCAGGTAGACCCGCAGCCTGGCTCCTACTAGCTGGAAGGTCCGAAGGCTCGTCTGTGGGGGAGAGGTCCTGGTTCTTGGTTCTGCACTACCCCGAGCACGGCTCGGCCCCAGGTAGACCCGCTTCCTGGCTCCTACTAGCTGGCAGGTCTGAAGGCTCGCATGTGGGGGAGAGCTCTTGGTTCTTGGTTCTGCACTACCCCGAGCGCGGCTCGGCCCCAGGTAGACCCGCTGCCTGGCTCCTACTAGCTGGCAGGTCCGAAGGATCGCCTGTGGGGGAGAGGTCCTGGTTCTTTGTTCTGCACTACCCCGAGCGCGGCTCGGCCCCAGGTAGACCCGCTGCCTGGCTCCTACTAGCTGGCAGGTCCGAAGGCTCGCCTGTGGGGGAGAGGTCCTGGTTCTTGGTTCTGCACTACCCCGAGTGCGGCTCGGCCCCAGGTAGACCCGCTGCGCAGGCTCTCATCTAGCTGGCAGGTCCGAAGGCTCGCCTGTGGGGGATAGGTTTGGTTTGAGGAAACTTCATCGGCACCCCGAGTGTGGCTCGGCACCAGGTAGACCCGCTGCGCAGGCTCTCATCTAGCTGGCAGGTCCGAAGGCTCGCCTGTTGGGGATAGGTTTGGTTTGAGGAAACTTCATCGGCACCCCGAGCTCGGCTCGGCCCCAGGTAGACCCGCTACGCAGGCTCTCATCTAGCTGGCAGGTCCGAAGGCTCGCCTGTGGGGGATAGGTTTGGTTTGAGGAAACTTCATCGGCACCCTGAGCTCGGCTCGGCGCCAGGTAGACCCGCTGCGCAGGTTCTCATCTAGATGGTAGGTTCTAAGGCTCACCTGTAGGGTTTGAGGAAACTTCATCGGCACCCCGAGCTCGGCTCGGCCCCAGGTAGACCCGCTGCGCAGGCTCTCATCTAGCTGGCAGGTCTGATGGCTCGCCTGTGGGGGATAGGTTTGGTTTGAGGAATATTCATCGGCACCCCGAGCTCGGCTCGGCCCCAAGTAGACCCGCTGCGCAGGCTCTCATCTAGCTGGCAGGTCCGAAGGCTCGCCTGTGGGCGATAGGTTTGGTTTGAGAAAACTTCATTGGCACCTCGAGCGCGGCTCGACCCTAGGTAGACCCGCTACGCATGCTCTCATCTAGCTGGCAGGTCCGAAGGCTCGCCTGTGGGGGATATGTTTGGTTTGAGGAAACTTCATCGGCACCCCGAGCTCGGCTCGTCCGCAGGTAGACCCGCTATGCAGGCTCTCATCTAGCTGACAGGTCCGAAGGATCGCCTGTGGGGGATAGGTTTGGTTTGAGGAAACTTCATCGGCACCCCGAGCTCAGCTCGGCCCCAGGTAGACCCGCTGCACAGGCTCTCATCTAGCTGGCAGGTCCGACGGCTCGCCTGTGGGGGATATGTTTGGTTTGAGGAAAATTCATCGGCACCCTGAGCTCGGCTCGGCCCCAGGTAGACCCGCTACGCATGCTCTCATCTAGCTGGCAGGTCCGAAGGCTCGCCTGTGGGGGATAGGTTTGGTTTGAGGAAACTTCATCGGCACCCCGAGCTCGGCTCGGCCCCAGGTAGACCCGCTGCGCAGGCTCTCATCTAGCTGGCAGGTCCGAAGGCTCGCCTGTGGGGGATAGGTTTGGTTTGAGGAAAATTCATCGGCACCCCGAGCTCGGCTCGGTCCCAGGTAGAACCGCTGCGCAGGGTCTCATCTAGCTGGCAGGTCCGAAGGCTCGCCTGTGGGGGATAGGTTTGGTTTGAGGAAACTTCATCGACACCTTGAGCTCGGCTCGGCCCCAGGCAGACCCGCTGTGCAGGCTCTCATCTAGCTGGCAGGTCCAAAGGCTCGCCTGTGGTGGATAGGTTTGGTTTGAGAAAACTTCATCGGCACCCCGAGCTCGGCTCGACCCCAGGTAGGCCCGCTGCGCAGGCTCTCATCTAGCTGACAGTCCGAAGGCTCGTATGTGGGGGATAGGTTTGGTTTGAGGAAACTTCATCGGCACCCCGAGCTCGGCTCGGCCCCAGGTAGACCCGCTCCGCAGGCTCTCATCTAGCTGGCAGGTCTGAAGGCTCGTCTGTGGGGGATAGGTTTTGTTTGAGGAAACTTCATCGGCACCCCGAGCTCGGCTCGACCTCAAGTAGACCCGTTGTGCATGCTCTCATCTAGCTGGCAGGTCCGAAGGCTCGCCTGTGGGGGATAGGTTTGGTTTGAGGAAGTTTCATCGGCACCCCGAGCTCGGCTCGGCCCTAGGTAGACCTGTTGCGCAGGCTCTCATCTAGCTGGCAGGTCTGAAGGCTCGCCTGTGGGGGATAGGTTTGGTTTGAGGAAACTTCATCGGCACCCCGAGCTTGGCTCGGCCCCAGGTAGACCCGCTGCGCATGCTCTCATCTAGCTGACAGATCTGAAGGCTCGCCTGTGGGGGATAGGTTTGGTTTTAGGAAACTTCATCGGCACCCCGAGCTCGGCTCGGCCCCAGGTAGACCCGCTGCGTAGGCTCTCATCTAGCTGGCAGGTCCGAAGGCTCTCCTATGGGGGATAGGTTTGGTTTGAGGAAACTTCATCGGCACCCCGAGCTCGGCTCGGCCCCCGGTAGACCCGCTGCCCAGGCTCCCATCTAGCTGGCAGGTCCGAAGGATCGCATGTGGGGGATAGGTTTGGTTTGAGGAAACTTCATCGGCACCCCGAGCTCAGCTCGGCCCCAGGTAGACCCGTTGCGCAGGCTCCCATCTAGCTGGCAGGTCCGAAGGCTCGCCTGTGGGGGATAGGTTTGGTTTGAGGAAACTTCATCGGCACCCCGAGCTCGGCTCGGCCCGAGGTAGACCCGTTGCGCACGCTCTCATCTAGCTGGCAGGTTCGAAGGCTCGCCCGTGGGGGATAGGTTTGGTTTGAGGAAACTTCATCGACACCCCGAGCTCGGCTCGGCCGCAGGTAGACCCGCTGCGCAGGCTCTCATCTAGCTGGCAGGTCTGATGGCTCGCCTGTGGAGGATAGGTTTGGTTTGTGGAAACATCATCGGCACCCCGAGCTTGGCTCAGCCCCAGGTAGACCCACTGCGCATGCTCTCATCTAGCTGACAAGTCTGAAGGCTTGCCTGTGGGGGATAGGTTTGGTTTTAGGAAACTTCATCGGCACACCGGGCTCGGCTCGGCCCCAGGTAGACCCGATGCGTAGGCTCTCATCTAGCTGGCAGGACCGAAGGCTCGCCTGTGGGGGATAAGTTTGGTTTGAGGAAACTTCATCGGCACCCCGAGCTCAGCTCGACCCCCGGTAGACCCGCTGCCCAGGCTCCCATCTAGCTGGCAGGTCTGAAGGCTCGCCTATGGGGGATAGGTTTGGTTTGAGGAAACTTCATCGGCACCCCGAGCTCGGCTCGGCCCCAGGTATATCCGCTGCGCAGGCTCCCACCTAGCTGGCAGGTCCGAAGGCTCGCCTGTGGGGGATAGGTTTGGTTTGAGGAAACTTCATCGGCACCCCGAGCTGGGCTCGTCCCCAGTTAGACCCGCTGCGCAGGCTCTCATCTAGCTGGCAGGTCCGTAGGCTCGCCTGTGGGCGTAAGGGACCCCGAGTGCTACTCGGCCCCGGGTAGACTCGCTGCTCAGGCTCTCATTAGCTGTGCAGGGCGGTAGGCACACATGGGGGAAAAGGATTAGCTCTGCATGTTCAATAGAATGCAAAATATTTGGCTTCATTATTTCACAATATCATGAGAAGTTGTATACTGATTGTAAGAAATAGTATATGGACAATTGAATAGTAGGGAGCATTACAGGTATCGAGTGGTTCAAAAAAAATCAAAAAGGGCATGGTGAGACTAGTGATTTAAGTGCAATTTTCAGTTTCTCTCAAATTTTTTCTTTGGGTCGGCTCCCACTCGCCGGATACTTTGGGGTTCGACATTTCTTTCCGAGCTTGTGCCAACCTTGAAAAGAGCGGGGATTGTGTACAACCCCGTACCCGGCCGAGTGAGATCCTCCCCAAGTGGAGGGCTCGCAGCATGCTATGAGCGGTGTTTTGGTGCAGTCCCGTTCGAGCATGCGAGCACTCGTGCACGCGTGCGGAGGTTTTGTGCATGTAGGCTTTTTACAAATGTTCGAAATATTATAACATATTATATATTATATTATATTTATAATATAATATATATTATCTACATATGGCACGTGGGGGGCAAGAAAAAGGCAATTAAGAAGCGAGATAGAAGGGGGAGGATGAGCTCTGGATGGGGGGGGTACAGCAAATCAACAGCAAAAGATAAAAAAAAAGGATAGAAGTGGATGGGGGGGGGGGGGGGGGGGGTTACAGCAAATCAACAACAAAAGATAAAAAAAAGGATAGAAGTGGTAGGGGAGAGCTGGGGGTACAGGGGAGGTAAAGAAAAAAGCAAAAAAGGGAAGAAAGAGAGAAGCCATGATCGGGATTTATCTCCAACAGAGATCCGCCGCCCTCGCTCCGGGCTCTTCACGCCGCCCTTGCTCTGGCCTCCGCCCTCGCTCCGCCCGCTGCCCACGCTCCGGGCTCTTCCCGCCGCCCTTGCCCCGGCCTCCGCCCTCTCTTCGGCCGCCGCCCTCGCTCCGGGCTCTTCCCGCCGCCCTTGCTGCCGGCCTCCGCCCTCGCTCCGGCCGCCGACCTCGCTCCGGGCTCTTCCCGCTGCCCTTGCTCCGGCCTCCGGTCGCTGCCCTCATTCCGGGCTCTTCCTGCCACCCTTGCTCCGGCCTCCGGCCTTCGGCCTCCGCCCTTGCTCCGTCCTCCGGTCACCGCCCTCGCTCCGGGCTCTTCCCGCCACCCTTGCTCCGGCCTCCGGCCTCCGGCCTCTGCCCTCGCTTCGGCCTCCGCCCTCGCTCCGTCCTCTTCCGGTCGACGTCACTCCTTCCTTGTCGCAAACGAAGCTTCTTAACCTCACGAACAGCCAACACCATTACCCATCCTCACCCAGGGTTTTTCCATCGTCAGTGACCCACCCTTCTACTCAACACCCGAAAACTCTCGTCATGGATCCTGATTTGAGGGAACCACACTCCATGGGCATGACTATTATCAGTGTTACCTACGACGGCGGTGTCGTCCTCAGCGCCCATTCCAGGACCAGTACAAGGATGAAAAAAGAAAAGAGAGCAAGCAAAGTGGGGGGATCAGGATTTATCTCCCAGCAGAGATCCGTCGCATGCAGCAAGATCGGTGGGGAGCTCCTCTCCCGACACCGTCGTCAAAACACGCGTCAAGGGTAATGAAGTTTCTTCTTGGGCAGGTGAAGCCCTCAATTTTCATATTTGCATGGAAGCCCCTCTCCACCAACGGGTGGGGAAGGGAGCTCTCCGACGGGTTGACCTGTACGTCCCTGCAATTAAGTGCATTAGCACCTGGAAGCGTGAGTACGGGTTTAGGCATGCTGTGTGAAGCTCATCCGGACGTGTGAGCCGGATTGGTGATGTTCTGGGGTTCCCGGAGAAGAGTCCGAGGAAGTTGTATATTATCCATTTGCAGGGAATGCACGCCACAACCCCCGAAAAAGGGGTGGGTACGATGTTTTGCTTCGCTTTTAGTCGACCTATGTTTGGCTTGTTGTCGCCATTCGAGACGTTGGCGTACAGGTGTTGCAGTACCAAGCGGGGAGTAGAGGTCTTAAGCCCAAGCTTGTGCCGGCCCTTGAAGGCCTATTTTTGCTTATATTGCCGGTCTGCCTGCCGAAGTATGGAATTCATATTCCTGTAATTATTTATAATATCTGTGATGCTCGGTGTGTGTAGTTTATTCTTGTGTCTTGGGCGAGTGGTGTGCTCATGAACCGCTCGCCCCGTGGGGGCCCCGAGGTTTAGTTATCGGGAAGCCTCTGATGGCTTGTTATCATCCTTTTAGAGTAGCGAAGTTATGCTATTAGTGGCCCCACTTGGGCAGCGTGTCGTGGAATTGCTCGGCGAGATTGTGCCATTAGTAGGGTGGGTGAGGAGAATTTTGTGTAGACCCAAGGAGACACATCTGGATAGTAGAGAGTTGGTCTTGAGATCCTCCTTAGATGTTCCGGTCGGCCAAGAGCGCCCTCCGAAGGTGTCTTAGCTCAGCCTTTGGCTTGGGAGGGAAGAGTTTGTTAGTCTTCCGGGTATGCGGTGGGTCCTCCACGCTGAGACCTTGGGTCTGTCCCTTGTGTTCCTAATCTTGTGCCTAGATCGTTCGCTTGAGGGTAGTAGGTGCGCGGTCACTCTTTTGGGACCCCGAACTCCATAGAGGTCATTTTTGGCTTCAATAGTTATGGTGCGGTGAGAGTGGGAGTGTGACCAGCAGGAAATACTCAGCCGAAAGTCATGGCTATAGAAGGGAACCAAGTGACGACCAGGGTCATGTGATGAAAGAAATCCCCTCCCTACTTCCTCTTTTGTCGCTCCTTACCATCCTGACTTTTCATCTCGAATGTTTCACAAGTGGGGGTGTGACGTAGGGGTAGAGGTGCCCGTTATTTTGTCTTTGGACTTTGACTTTATTGACGGGTTAACAGTTCTTTTGAGTATTTTGTTTACTTTTATGTTTGTTATATTTGCGTTGGAAGGGGAGACCCCCATATAGACTCGCTGCCTGGCTCCGTACTAGCTGGCAGGTCCGAAGGCTCTCCTGAGGGGGGAGGGTCCTGGTTCTTGGTTTGCATACCAGAGGGCGGCTCGGCCAGGTAGACCGCTGCTGGCTCCTACTAGCTGGCAGGTCTGAAGTTCTCTGTGGGGGAGAGGTCCTAGTTCTTAGTTCAACACTACACCGAGCGCGGCTCGGCCCCAGGTAGACCCGCTGCCTGGCTCCTACTAGCTGGCAGGTCCGAAGGCTCGCATGTGGGGGAGAGGTCCTGGTTCTTGGTTCTGCACTACCCCGAGCGCGACTCGGCCCCAGGTAGACCCGCTGCCTGGCTCCTACTAGCTGGCAGGTCCGGAGGCTTGCATGTGGGGGAGAGCTCCTGGTTCTTGGTTCTGCACTACCCCGAGCGTGGCTTGGCCCCAGGTAGACCCACTGTCTGGCTCCTACTAGCTGGCAGGTCCGAAGGCTCGCCTGTGGGGGAGAGGTCCTGGTTCTTGGTTCTGCACTACCCCGAGCGCGGCTTGGCCCCAAGTAGACCCGCTGCCTGGCTCCTACTAGCTGGTAGGTCTGAAGGCTCGCCTATGGGGGACAGGTCCTGGTTCTTGGTTCTACACTACCCCGAGCGCGGCTCGGCCTGAGGTAGACCCGCTGCCTGGCTCCTACTAGCTGGCAGGTCCGAAGGCTCGCCTGTGGGGAGAGGTCCTGGTTCTTGGTTCTGCACTACCCCGAGCGCGGCTCGGCCCCAGGTAGACCCGCTGCCTGGCTCCTACTAGCTGGTAGGTCCAAAGGCTTGCTTGTGGGGGAGAGGTCCTGGTTCTTGGTTCTGCACTACCCTGAGCGCGGCTCAGCCCCAGGTAGACCCGCTGCCTGGCTCCTACTAGCTGGCAGGTTCGAAGGCTCGCCCGTGGGGGAGAGGTCCCGGTTCTTGGTTCTGCACTACCCCGAGCGCGGCTCGGCCCCAGGTAGACCCGCTGCCTGGCTCATACTAGCTGACAGGTCCGAAGGCTCGCCTATGGGGGAGAGGTCCTGGTTCTTGGTTCTACACTACCCCGAGCGCGGTGAAAGTGCAGGTTAGATCTGATATACTCTAGGGGGGTGAATAGAGTATGGTGCTTACTAAAAACGTTTTACAACTGTTGTTGTATACCTAAGTGAACAAAGAAGCAAATAGCATAAAGTAAACACAACAACTAACTAAACACAGAGCAATCACAGACTACAGCCAGAAAACAAAAGACAATAAGCAACCAGAAGACACAAGGAGCTATAGTGGTTCCCCAATCAATCTGGGTACATCCACTCTTCTACAACCAAGGTAGGAATCCACTGCAGGATGAGTTGATCAGGTGTCCTGGGCTCCAATGGGTTTTGATCAGGTCCCAAAAACCAAACCCTCAAGTCTTTTGGAAGGAGACTTGCAACCAGAATAATTTTGAAGGGATTTAAAATCTTGTCTAGGAATTAAAGAGAGGGTGATAGTGTATTCTCTGTCAACAGTCAGAGAGAAGACTTGTGGATTGATTGTAGCAGCTCTTGCTCCCCCTGAGGTCTTGAATTGGTCAGGAATGCTGGAGCACTGCTTCAGAGTAATAGGCCTTCAATGACCTAGAATGCCTAGACCAGAACTGCTTCAGGAACTTCTTTGACAGATTGATTGATTGTTGTCCTTTGAAGTTATCCTGTGAATAGAGAGAAGAAGACTCTTGATTGAATTTAGTTGTTCTTCTTCTTCTTCTTGAGAGTGTTCTCTGGTCAAGGTTGATTGCAGTCAAGAACTTTAGATTTGAGAATGTTTTGTTCTTTTGCAGCTTCAGAGTGTCTGTCAGATTGTTTTCTGTACTGTGAATCTTGAACTCTGCTTGATTCTGTTCTCTCTCTTACTGTGTCTCTATTTTTTGTGTATCTGTTGTATCTTTTACTGACTGAGGAATATTCAAACTTTTGAATGTCGAGCAGTAATTACAGTCGGCCTTGGAAAGAATCAGCAATCAATGACTTTCCTAACTGTCCCATGAAAAAACGGCATGTGATCATCCATAGTCAATGCACGTTCTAACGGTAACATTCCGAGAAGATCTAGCATTAAATGTTCAGGAATCAGCGCAAGAGAACGGAACGGGAACCTTGAAGAAAACCTAATCTGGATTCATCGAACAAAGAACACAATTCGTTGAGCTGAACTTGTGTTCGTCGAGCTGAGCTTGAGTTCGTCGAGCTGATCTTGATAGAGTTCGTCGACCAGACAATCTTCATTCATCTAACAGACATTCTTCATTCGTCGAGCTGAGAATCAAATTCGTCGAGCAGAGAATAGTTCTGGACTTAGACAAAATATCCTGCATCTGCTGAAATGTTGTGTCGACATAAGTTGTTGTGTCGACAGATTGATCTTGGTGTCGACACAAATCCTCAGGTGTCGACATAAGCTGGTGTCGACTGAAATCCTGGTGTCGACACAAGTTGGTGTCGACTGAAATCCTGGTGTCGACACAAGTTGACTGGTGTCGATACAAACCCTAAGTGTCGACACAGATTCTCTGAGTCCAGAAATCATCGAGTAGAGTTTAGCATTCGTCGACCTGAGAAGCTGACTTCGTCGACCTGAGAAGCTGTGAACTTGAGGTCCAAGTTCGTCGAGCTCAGAATATAATTCGTCGACCGAAGCATGAAGCTGGACTTAGAAAATTTTGAAGTCCTCCTGACTTTGGCTTGATGTAGAAACTGAGTTTTCGTCGAACAGAGAACATAGATCATCGAGCTCAGCACTAAGAATTGTCTCACGATCGTCGAGCGCAAAACTCATTTCGTCGAGCTGAGTTCGACGAACGTCGAACTCACTTTATTTAGTCTTGAAAAATTGTGAGTCTGGAGTCTCTGAGGGTCTTGTTGAAAGCTGGTCCATCTGGAGTTGAGCCTAAGGACTTAACTAGACTCTAGGACACAAATTGACCCTGGCTATACAAGATGGGTCACATCCTAAGTCAGTGAACCTAGCCCAAATCAACTAGGGATCCAACAATCTCCCCTATTTGGGTGAGGTCACTAACAGAGACTCAAAACAAAAAAAACTAAGCAAGAAAAGAGATATATCTGGCAGAGAATTATAACACATGCAACAGATATATATACACAGCTTTGTTTAACAGATAACATAGTTTTAAAAACAAATAACAGACATAAATGAATCAACAAGAGAATTACTTCTTTGGCTTCTTCTGCTGAGGTTTGTCTTCTGCTTTCTTTTCTCCTGGCTTCTTGAAAATGATTTCTCTGTTAGGATTTTGAGCTTGAGCCACTGTCATGGTCATATCAGCTGCCCCAATAATTTTCAATGATGTAGCCCTGGGGACAACTGCTTCTGAATGAAGTTTCATATAATCATCAACATTAAATAATTTGTTGTCTTTGTCAAATCTTTTCATCTCTTTCTTTCAATACTGTGACATGGTTGAAAGACCAGAGATATCTTTTCCTTCTGCTTTGACTTTATTTATCAAAGATAGACCAATCAGCTCTTGGTACCTAGCCATTCTTGCAGTATTAGCAGTCTCTGGATCTTCAAAAGGAATTGGATGGGAGTCTGGCTTCTTTGGGCTTTCAGCTTTTTGTACTTCAAGACTTTGTTGTTGCTGCTGCTTATGTTGTTGACTACCTGAGGAGGATGGCCTCTGCTGGCTGCTTCCAGAAGATCTCCCTGACTGTCTCTGATAAGTTTGCATTGGGGCAGATCTCTGGGAGCTAGAGCCACTAGCACCAGCTGCTGGAGGAGGAGGAGGAGGATCCTTCCTGTATCTGTGTACTGGAGGAGGGGAGTATCTCCTGCTTCTCTTTCTATCTTTCTGCTGGTTTTTGGAGAGCCACATCCATACTGGCATTCCTTATATGGAGTCATATTGTGCAGAATATAGTAGGGAGTGTCTGCAGTGGGATTTGACTTGGAAGGAGGAGCAGCCTTTCTCTTCTTTGCCAACAATCTCTTTTTCCTACTAGCTGCATCCTCATCAGAATCAATATCATCATCATCAGATTCTGAATCCTGAGGGGTATCATACAATGCATCCAAAGCTTTTAAAGCTTTATCAGAAACAAAACCTTTGCTGGAGGAGGGGCAGAAGGTTCAAGGAATAAGAGTTTCAGCAACAAGAGAAGAATTATCTGTACAAGATTCAGAAACAAAAGAGACAGAGCTATCAGCTACTGCCTTATTCTCTTCTTCAATGTCTACCTGAATAAGTTCATCTAGAGTAGGCATTGGAGAGTCATCCATAATAAAATCTGGTGCTAAAACTGGCACTGGAGTATCTTTTGGAATGACCTCTGGGCTGGAAGCTGAGATGGAGGCTGAAGCTGAGAGAGCAAAGTTGTCACAGAGTTGCTTAGCAACTGCTAGACTAGCTGGAGAGGTATATGGTACCATAGCCAAATAAGGCTTAGAGAAATCTGCTGGAGGGAATTGCATATGTACAGTGTCAAAACTTCTCAACAAAGCTGATAAATTCACTGTTGGATTTAAAGAGAAATCACCAACAGGAGTTATTTGATCAACTGACTCATCCAAATCAATGTCAGTATTAATAAATTGAATTAACTCAGACATCTCAGCATCAAAGTCTGTCAAAATTGGTGTATCCTTATCTGAATCTGAATCTGCTGGAGAGGGAACTTCTATGACTGCTGCTGCCCGCTGTATCTGCATCTACTGCAACTTCATCACAAAGCATCTCCCCCTGCCTGGGTTCAGGAATACCTGAAGCCAGGTCCCTAGATGAAGAGTGGACAACAGATAGAAGAGAGATCTGGGCAGATAAGGAATGAATGGAGGTCACAAGAGGTGTAATGGCCTCTTGGATCAAGGATTTGACGAGAGGTGTGAGCAAAGGAATGAGGGTAGATGGATCAAAGGGGGAAGGGGAAGGGGATGGAATGGGAGGAGGAATAACAGATGGAGTGGGGACATCTAGCATGATTGAGTCTGATGGTATATGATAAGATGGAATGGTGGATAAGTGTGGGGGAAGAGGAGACTGAGGAGGTGAAGGAATAGGAATGTCCTGAGGGGAATCTGTAGGAGTGGGTTGATGATCAACTTGCAAGGGGAAGATGGAGGTGGAGATGGAATGTTTGTCAGGTCAAGTGGTGGAGATGAAGGAGGGGTAGGTACATGAGGAGGCTTCTTTGGAGGAAGAGGTGCTGGAATAGATGGTTGAGATGGAGGAACCTCTTCAACAGGGTGGGGAGCGGCCTTTACAGCCCTTGTACTCTCAGAAGTTTGGAGGGAGGAGGAAAAGAAGCCTTTGAGGGCTTGGAGATGGTCCTCTCCCACCTGCCAAACCGAGCACAAGTGAGGCGCTTGCTGGCGTTTATGAAGATGGTCGGGGAGACCATACATTCAGCAGCCTTCTCTTTAAGAAATATGTCCAAAATTCTGCCAAAGCAGACTTCCTTCTTGATGTTCTTCTTTTTAATCAATTCAAAGAACACCTTACTCCAATCAACCTGCCGCTTATTCACTACTGCACACATTATCAGAAATTGGTGACGGGTGATATAGACATGAGCTAAGTGCTTGACCATCAGAATCTTTCCCGTAATATCTGTCAGAAATTGGTAGGCGGCGGATAATGCTTTTTCAACAACTTATTAGGGTTGCTCCCAGAGAAACCCATTAGTTTCAGCATATCATTGAATTCTCAGAATCCATTTCCAGATTGTCTTCTCCATTCACTAATCCAAATATTTCAGTGAGAACTTGTTAAAATTCAACAAACCCGCAGACGCCACCTCGGATATCCTGTTGAAACTCAACAAACCGGAGGAGGATACGTCCACTTATAAGTTTGAACGTTTTCCCGGATCTTGGAGTCAGTACGGGTTATCTCAAGAAAGTAGTAACAACCAGCAACACATGCAGCACAAGCGTCTTTATTGATCAAGACCAAACTTCTTTACAAGGCGAGACATACATGACGAGACATGCTTCATCAATAACCAAACCAGGAGAGCAGAGACGGTTACAAAGACAAGAAACAAACCAAGCCGCGCGGACTTAATGTTGGGTACATTGGTCAAATGTACCTGATTTGAAGAAGCCTCACCTAACTCAATGATATACATCATAGTATATTTGATGTTTGTTTGAGTTACTTGTGCAGGTTAGGAATACACTGGACTGAAGCTAAAAATTCTAAGTCCATGTGTCGACACCCAGAGGGAAAGTGTCGACACTTGAGAAAGCTTGTGTCGACACCCAGACAAGCAGTGTCGACACTTGGAGTCATTGTGTCAACACCTGGGAAGAAGAGTCGACACCAGTCAGAAAGTGTCGACACTTGGAGCTGTGTCGACACTCAGTGTAGAAGAATGCAGAAAAGTTGTGTCGACACTTAGCAGAAGTGTCGACACCTAGAAGAGCTGAGTCAACACCAGAAAGTGTCGACACTTGAAGTAAGTGTCGACACTCAGCAAAAGTCTGCAGAATCTAAGTACAAGTGTCGACACTCAACACAATGTGTCGACACTATGCAGAAGAGTCAGCACTTGAAGTAAGTGTCGACACCCAGCACAATGTGTCGACACTTAGCTAAAGACTCAGTATTTGAAGTAAGTGTCGACACTCAGCACAATGTGTCGACACACAACCAGAGGAGTCAACACTTGAAGAAAGTGTCGACACTCAGCACAATGTGTCGACACTTAGTTGAAGACTCTACACTTGAAGAAAGTGTCGACACAAGGAGCTGTGTCGACACTTTGCAAAGATCAGAAAAGTTACAAAATATTCTAAGTACAAGTGTCGACACTAAAGGAATGTGTCGACACTCAGCTGAAGAAACAAAAGTGAAGACTTGTGTCGACACCAAGAAGCAGTGTCGACACTTGACAGTGTCAACACATAAAGTTGTGTCGACACAAAGGAGTTGTGTCGACACTTAGAAGAATACAGTTGCAGAATGACAAGTACAAGTACTTGTGTCGACACTCAATTTCAGTGTCGACACATGCAGAAGAAACTGTGTCGAGACATACAAGGAATTGTGTCGACACCTTGTAGACTTGTGTCGACACTTACACAACATGTGTCGACACTTGGCCTATAAGTGTCGACACTTAAGAACAGAAAGTCTCGACACTATCTGACAGTTAGAGAAATTTCAAGAAGTGACTGGTTGACAAGACAGCTGCCGATCCAGCCGGTCTACATCAACTGTCAGAGATATCAGAAGTCTGTTATGAACCGGACCAGCCGGTTACCATGAAGGAAGCCTATAAATAGGCACCCATAGTTTACAGATGAAGAGGGATTGATGAAGTTATATAGAAGTGGTTGAAAAAGTTTTTACAGAGAGAGTTCAGATCTTTGTAAAAGTGGTATTTTGAGTATCAACACAAGAAGATCTTGCTGTGCATCGGCAGATCTAAGAAGTTGGAGAGAGAGAGCTCCAACCAAGATTTCAGTCTTTGGAACTAAGGCTGAGAAGAAGAATTCAGAGTCATCTGGATTTCAAGAAGCAGAGGTCAAGGAACAACTGCAGAAGATTCAGACTAATTCAGTTCTAATCAAGAAGCTTTGAAGGAAGCTAAGTCAGTTTGGATCTAACTGAGTTCTTCCAAGAACTCTTCAAGAATCTCTCAACTCCTCTCCTATTTTCAGAGTTGTAGAGTTAACTATTGTACTTTCTATTTTAACTTGTAGGATCCATTGGATCTGAGAGAATTGTAAGCCTATTTTATAAAGGCTGAGGGTAGGGCTTGGTTGCCTGAGTGTAGGAGTTGAAGAACTCTGAGTGTAGGCCTTAATTGGCTGAGTGTAGGCCTGGGTGGCTGAGTGTAGGCCTTTTGGCTGAGTGTAAGGCTTTGGGCCTGAGGGTAGGAACCTTAATTGGGTTCTGAGTTTAGTGGAGAAGTTTGGCCGAATCTAGTACACTGCTAGATAGGCGAAGGGGGAAAGTGGATGTACCCAAAGATTGGGGAACCACTATAAATTAGTGTGTCGTCTGTGCTGTGCTGTGCTGTGAAATTACTGTGTTTATGCTGTAATTGCTGTTAGCTGTAGAATTCTGTGAAATAGCGTTGTGCTGCCAAACAAACTCAAAAAGGATTAGGTCACCTATTCACCCCCCCCCCCCCCCTCTAGGTGTTTAGGTACCATATCTTTCAAGTGGTATCAGAGGGAGGTTCCTCAAAAAGGACTAACTGTCTGAGGAGATCCAGTTTGGCAGATTCAGTATAAGTCAGGAAACAGTTTCAAGAAAATCAAGAAACATGGGGTCTTCAGAGAATCACAAGGAATTGGGTTCAATGAAACTGCCCATTTGCAGAAAGGAGATTTTTGGAATCTGGAAAGAAAGGGTAAGGCTGTTCATGGAGGCCTCTGACCCTAGGATCTACATCACAGTCAAAGAAGGGCCTTATGTGCCCATGAAGATTTCAGTCTTGGATGCTACACAGAGAACTCCAAAGGATTTTTCTGAGATGACCAAGGATGAGATTGTCCTAGCTACAATGGACAAAAGGGCACAGAACATCATAGTTAGTGCAATTGATGATGCCACCTTCCAGAACCTTATTCACTGTAAAACAGCAAAAGAAATGTGGGATACCCTCATTGTCTACATGGAAGGTTCTGAAGAAGTAAGACAAGATAGGAAGTCCTTGCTTAATCAAGAATATGAGAGCTTTAGGCAAGGAAGAGGAGATAGCATCACTGAATGCTACAAAAAGTTATACAGAATTGTTAATGAACTCATGTCCTATGCAAGAGAGTTCACAAACTATGAATTGAATGACAAGTTCTTAAGGTCCCTAACCAAAGATTGGGACACTAAGATCTGTGCCATCAGAGAAATGGCAAAGTTGGGAGAAATTCCTCCTCCCACACTGTTTGGCAAGTTGTTATCTTATGAGATGCAATTGTCAGTAAGAAAAGAGGAGGAAAAGTCAACAAGGACTGAACACAGGGAAAGGACTGTTGCCTTTAAGTCAGAAGTACCTAGAAAGAACAGGACTAAGTCATCAACTCCTCCTCCAGAGGTAGTTGAATCAGAATCTGAAGAGTCTGTTAGCACTAAATCTACAAGCAGTGAAAGTGATGAAGATTTTGCTGCATTCACCAGACATTTTCAGAAATTCCTTAAGAAGAAACAGTGGAGGTCCAGACCTTCATATTCCAAAGGGAAAGAAGTCCAGTATCAGGAGAAGAAGCCTTCAAAGAAGGATAAGAAAAAGACAAAGACTACTAAGGCAACTGGGTCTAAGATTGTGTGTTACTGCTGCAATAGACAGGGTCATGTTATTGCAGATTGTCCTGAAAGAAGGAAAGAAACCAGTGACAAAAAGAAGACTCACTTCAAAGGAAAGAAGGAGAAGTCCTTTGTTGCAAAGAATGAGAAGACTCTTTCAGATATTTCTTCTTCAGACACTGAGACAGATGCTGAAGCCTATATAAGGCTATTTGCTGAAGAAGAAGAGTTTATGCAGATCATGGAATCAATCTATGAACAAGAAGAGGTTCAGTGCCAAGGACTAATGGCATTGACTGAAAGAACCAAAATCCTGGAGCAGCCAGGACCTAGTCAGGTACAAAGTCCAACTCAAGTTCAGATTCCAGTTCTAGTTCAGAGTCAGAATCATCTTCATCAAGTGATGAAAGTGTTTCTGAATCTGAGGGAGATATTCATCAGCTCTTAGATGAATACCAAGTACTGTTGCAAGCCTATAAGAAAAGCAAGATCCTAGCCAAAAGTCAGGCAAAGGAGATTGCTGATCTCAAGGCAGCTGCAACAGATTTTGAGAAGCAGTATGATCAGAAACTGAATGAAGTAGCCAGGCTGAAACACATTACTGTGATTCAGATGGGTACTATTACATTTAAGAATGATCAAATTAAGAGATTGGAGACAAATCTCCAAAAGGAAAAAGAGCTTGCTGCTAGGTTTTCAAAACCTAAATCAGTGCTACCCTTGATTGATGAATTTGTTCATCATAAAGGAAAGGCTGGATTGGGTTTTATTAAACCAGCTAGGACTGTTCAGGATCAGTCCAAGTCCAAGGGCAAAGCCCCAACATTCAACAAGCCTGCTGTAGTCAAGACAGCAAAGGTTGTACCTAAGCAAAGGTACAACAAGTTTGAATGCTGGTGTTGTGGCAAGGTTGGCCACTTTGCCTTGGATTGTTGGCACAATGCCAGTGCCAAGTTGAGTAGCAAGTTACCTGTTGGAAAGCCAGCAGGTAGCTATGTCAAATTGCAAACTAACAATCACCAAGGACCCAAGTTTACTTTGGGTTCTAAGGTTCATTAATTTGTTTTGCAGGTGAATCCAAGTGGCCATACCCCTACATGGTACTTGGATAGTGGATGTTCCAGACACATGACTGGAACTAGGGGACTACTGAAGGACTACATCCCAATCAAAAATGGTCCAAAGGTGACCTTTGGTGGTTCTGAAAAAGGAATCATCAAAGGGTTTGGTAACATTTCTTCTAACCTTGTTACCATTACTCAAGTGGCTTATGTTAAAGGTTTGAAACACAACCTCATTAGTATAAGTCAATTAAGTGATGTAGGGTATGATATCTCATTTGTTAAAAATGGTTGTCATATCATGAGGTCAAGTGATCAAGAGATCATTTTGACAGGTTATAGGAAGAGAAATGTCTATTGTTTAGACATTATGGTTGAGAACAATAGTTCTCCAGTTTGTCTTGTAGCTGATGAGACAGTCTCTCAATGTGTCAAATGGCACAAGAGGCTTGCCCATCTTAATTACAAGACTATTGGCAAACTCTTTAGTAAAGAGTTAGTGAGGAATGGTCCTCAAGTTAAGTGTGTCAAAGATGGCATTTGCTCAGCTTGTCAAAAGGGCAAGCAGACTAAATCCACCTTTAGAAGCTTAGACAACAAAGATGCTGTGAGGTGTTTATACCTCTTGCATATGGATCTATTTGGTCCAATGCCAGTTCACAGCTTAGGTAGGAAGGTCTACACCTTTGTAGTTGTTGATGACTACTCATGGTTTTCCTGGGTGTTCTTCTTAAAGCAGAAATCTGAAACACCTAGTGTCTTCTATAGTTTTGTTAAGCAAATTCAGAATGAATTGAACTGTACAGTGGTCAAAATTAGAAGTGACCATGGTACTGAGTTTCAGTCTGAAAGCATGACAAAGCTGTGTGAAGACTATGGGATATTTCAAGAATTCTCTTCACCTAGAACACCTCAGCAAAATGGCATTGCTGAAAGGAAAAATAGGACCTTGATAGAGGCTGGTAGAACCTTATTAAGTGATTCATCACTGCCAGAATATTTCTGGGCTGAAGCAGTTAACACTGCATGCCATGTGATAAATAGGGCTACCATCACTAAAAGGTTAAACAAGACCCCCTATGAAGTAGTGAAAGGCAGGAAACCAAATCTGTCCTATTTTAGGATCTTTGGTTGTAAATGCTTCATACTTAACAATGGGAAGTCTTACTTAACTAAGTTTGCTGCCAAGTCCCAAGAGGGAGTGTTTGTTGGGTACAACAATAATAGTAAGGCTTATAGAGTCTACAACTTGACCACACAAGTTGTAGAGGAGTCTGTGCATGTAGTTTTTGATGAAACACAACTAATTAACAATGAATTGTCTAGTAGTGTGTGCAGCCCTACAGGTCTTACTAAGAAGATGGACAAGCTAACCATAGAAGATGTACCTGCTGCAAGACAGCAAGTAGAAGAAGATGGTTTATGTCCAGGGGAGAACTACATGTGCAAGGAGCTGTAGAAGTACAAGGAACTCAGCTTGATGAAGATGCTGAAGAAGTTCAACCAGAAGTAAGGATGCCTCCAGCCAACAGGCATCTAAGAGATCATCCAGTAGAGCTGATCATTGGAGATCCAAGACAAGGTGTTCAGACAAGGAGCAGAAATCAGAATGCTGTAGTATATTCAAGTTTTCTGTCTCAAATAGAACCAAAGAAATTTGAAGAAGCTATACAAGATCCACAGTGGACTGAAGCAATGCAGGAGGAGCTTAATCAGTTCAAAAGATGCAAGGTGTGGGATCTGGTTCCTAAGCCTAAAGATCACAATGTGATAGGAACAAAGTGGATCTACAGGAACAAGTTAGATGAACAAGGTGTCATCATTAAGAATAAGGCAAGACTGGTTGCAAAAGGATATAGGCAAGAAGAAGGTATTGATTTTGATCAAACCTTTGCTCCAGTAGCCAGACTGGAAGCCATAAGGATGTTCTTGGCCTATGCGACCTATCAAGGATTCAAAGTATACCAAATGGATGTGAAGTCAGCATTCCTTAATGGTAATTTAAAAGAAGAAGTATATGTGGAGCAGCCTTCAGGTTTTGTTGATCCTACTCTTCCACATCATGTCTATAGACTTAGGAAAGCATTGTATGGGTTAAAGCAAGCTCCTAGAGCTTGGTATGAAACCCTATCTAGTTTCCTCATTGAGAACAAGTTCACAAGGGGAAAATAGATAAGACTCTATTCCTTAGGGAATCTAGAGGCAAAGTAATACTTGTCCAAATATATGTAGATGACATTATATTTGGGTCTACTGAAAGTAGCCTTTGCAAAAAGT
This sequence comes from Platanthera guangdongensis, assembly GCA_039583875.1. Taxonomy (NCBI): domain Eukaryota; kingdom Viridiplantae; phylum Streptophyta; class Magnoliopsida; order Asparagales; family Orchidaceae; genus Platanthera; species Platanthera guangdongensis. The sequence goes on along the minus strand of CM077147.1, from coordinate 115,849,032 downwards.
TTGCAAAGCTTATGCAGAGTCAATTTGAAATGAGTAGTATGGGAGAACTGAAGTTTTTCTTGGGTCTCCAAGTTAAACAGACTGAAAGTGGTCTATCCATATGTCAGTCTAAGTTCACCCTAGAACTCATAAGGAAATATGGTATGGATTCCTCCAGTACCATGAAGACTCCTATGGGGTCAAGTATGTCTCTAAGCAAGGATGATGCAGGGAAACCTGTAGATGAAACCTTGTATAGAGGGATAGTTGGCTCCCTACTATACTTGACTGCAAGTAGGCCTGACATTATGTATGCTACATGTGTTTGTGCCAGGTATCAAGCCTGCCCCAAAGAATCTCACTTGACTGCAGTCAAGAGAATCTTGAGATATCTAAAGGGCACACCTTATCTAGGCCTCTGGTACCCTAGGAATGGAGATTTTGATCTAACAGGCTATTCAGATGCAGACTTTGCAGGATGCAAAGAAGATAGAAAGAGCACAACTGGATCCTGTCAATTCCTAGGTGGAAGACTCATTTCATGGAGTAGTAAGAAGCAAACCAGTGTGGCCATCTCCACAGCTGAGTCAGAATATGTAGCTGCAGGAAGTTGCTGTGCTCAACTTCTGTGGATTCAACATCAGCTAGAAGACTATGGATGTCAGGTAAGTAGAACTCCACTTTATTGTGATTCTACAAGTGCTATTTCATAGCTAATAACCCTGTATCACATAGTAGAACTAAACATATTGAGATAAATATCACTTTCTTAGGGAGCATGTAGAAAGAAATGATATTGCACTTGAATATGTTAAAACAGATAATCAGATAGCTGATATGTTTACTAAGCCCTTAGAAGAAGCTAAGTTTAATAGGTTCAAAATTGAACTAGGTATGATAAACTTAGACTAAGTATATAGAACAAAAATTGGCCAAGTAAAAAGGTGTCGACACATAGACAAGTCTATGTCGACACAGAATAGTAAGTGTCGACACTTCAGGAAAATGGTGTCGACACATCTAGGAAGTTAGTGTCGACACTTCAGAATGTTAGTGTCGACACATGTCGAGTAGGTGTCGACACATCCAATGTAGTGTCGACACTTAAGTTTTACTCAGAATTTTTCTAAGTAAAGTCTCGACTACATGTCGAGTAGTGTGGTGTCGACACTTAACCAAGTGTCGACACATAAAATCTGTTGACTAAATTTGTGTCGACACATGAGTGTCGAGACATTATAAGTCAGTGTCGACACTTAATGTCAGTGTCGACACATGTTTAGCTCGCTATCCCGCCTGTTCATCTTCAAAACTCAAAGGTATAAATAGAGTTCTGTTTGTGTTTGTCGACACGCTTTCAGAGTTTCGAGACTAAACTCCTGTGTCGACATTTCTCTTCTCTAAAGACTAATTCTCAAAACCCTAATGGCTCCCAAGCTGGAAGAGAACGTAAACGAAGGCTATGAGCTCGTGCGAGGCGCATTCGACGACGGAGATCGTGAAATCAAATCAGTGATAACCCTAGTCAGCAATTCAGGATTGGAGTTCTTGGTTTCAGAACCAACCAAGATATGGAAGAAAGAAGTGCTTGAATTTCTTACTGGAGCGTCTGTAGATGACTCAGGCTACAGAATTAAGTCAAGGGTGCATGGCACCAAGGTCAAAGTATCACCCAAAAGTCTGAGAAAGGTACTTCAGCTACCTAAAGTTCAGGAAGAAGAGGAAGTCACAACATCTAAGACCAAAGAAGCTTTGGTCTGGTGCGGTCTTGATCCTAAGATGAAAATAGGATCAGTTTTCAACAGGAAGGGGATGAATAATCAAGGCAAATTCCTGTCTGAAGTTGTAGGCAAGGTTATTCTAAGCAAACCAGGAGGGCATGACAGGGTGTCAGCCTCTATGTTCAGTATCATGACCAGAATCATCTTCAACCTTAAGACAGACTGGTCTATGATTGTATTTGATAAAGTGAAGGAAAGTCTGAAGAAGCCCAATCTGGGCAGGATAATAAGTCTCTACCTGGCTGGATCAATTCCAGAGGTAATGAGCTCTGCTGCAGGTAGTAAAATCAACCACATGAGAAGGATGGACATGAGAATCTTCTCCAGGTGGGAAAGGGTGCTGTCCAAGGAATTGACCACCCCAGAAAAGCAAGTTTCAAAGAAAGACTCTCCTCCCAGGAAGAAGAGGAAGACTGCTGCTGTGACTCAGGAGTCCTCCAGCAGCTCAGGCAGTGAAGAACATGTTGTTTTCACTCCTGAAAGTCCAGTAGATGTGGCTGCAGAGAAGTCACCTGCTCCTCAAGAGCCAGCTGAGATTCAGGGGGAGCTGCCTCACTCTAGCCCCATCCCTAGGGATCCAAGCCAGGGGGAGCTTCCAGGTGTAGCAGAACCATCTACACTGGAGAGTGAGCAAGCCACCCTCCTCATTCAAGAGGTACTTGTTGACCTTAATACTTTGAATTTTTCTATAATAAATTCTGATTTGTCTGATGACCATCAGCAAAATCAGCCAGCAACTCAAAAACCAGATGTTGTTCTCTAAGACACATCTGTTGTAGCTGATGAAACCAGTACATCTCCTGCACAGTCTCCAGCAGAATACACAATGGAAGATCTATTTCTGAATTTAGATCAGGATGATTTTGATATGGAAAAGAATGTTGCTGATGCAGTGAAGGATGCTACTGCTGAGGGGGAGAACTTGGATATTCAAGAAGAGCCTATAAGGCTAGATACTGAGAAGGCACAAGATGTGCACACTGAAAAACCATCCAGCCCTAAGGATAGGGTGGATATAGCCAGTACATCAGAATCTGAAGATGATGAAGCTGAGCAAGCTAAGAAAAAGTAGTTCTTTGTTTTCAAAAGAAGGAGCCAGAGCTACAAGAAGGCTCTCCAAACTGTTGCTCAACACTCACTGGTTCAACAAGCTCCATCAACTGATTATAGTAGCCTAATGGTCGCAATGCAAGTAAAGCTGGATGAGCAAAGGAGGGCCATAGAGAAATATATTGATGAGGGCCAAAAATCTCTACAATTTGATCTAGCTCAAGATATCAAATCAATAAGGTTTGAAATGAACATCAATAAGAAGGAAATGAATGAATGCTTCCACAAGGGTGGAAATGCAGTAGTCTTCCTGGCTAAACATCAAGAAACAATCAAAGAGAAAGTAGAAGATATAGCACTAAAGCAAGGCTATGTGCTGGAGAATCAACTCAGGATGAATGATAATTTGACTGCATCTCACAATGCCATAGTCACTGAACTCAAGAAAAAGTCTGATGAACCATCAACCTCCTCTGCTGCTGCCAAGGCTGACTTTGATAAAATATTTCAAGCAGAAATTGCTGCTGTAAAGAATGCAATTACAGACTCACAAAAGGTCATTTCTGAACAGCTTACCAAGCTTAGACCTTTCTTTAAGGATGGAATAAGGTATTTGGATAGCCAAATCAGGTTCCAGAAAGATGATGTGAGAGATCATGTAGCCCAAGAAGTCATAAAGGGGGAGAGAGTGTTAGTCAAGGCCAGTTCTGAGCATGCAAAATGGATTTCAAATTCAATCAGGGCTACACTTGGATATCCTCCCCTGTGTGATGACAATGAAGTAGCTGAATCTGGTATTCAAAGTGCATATCTTGGAGGTGAGCAACAGGCAGTGGCTGATGTAATCTATCCACCTCCAGATTTTGAAATGGTTCATGCTGATGTAAGCACAATGTATAGTCCAACTGCTGGTAAGCCTAATATTATTCTGGAAAAGGTTGTTCAACCTATCACAGCTGCTATGCAAGAGGCTTTGGACAAAGAAGAAGAGACTAGGCTGTCAAAGAAGAAGTTCAGGGAACTTGCTGAGCAAAAACCAGATTTTGAACAGTGGAGCCCTACTTCTAGGAACATCATTCTCACTGCATGGAAAGCGGCCAAGGACAATGCCCATGAGAGGAACAAGTGGTTCTCAGAGGCAGAATGGAGGAAACATGAAAGTAGGCAGGAAGCCATTGTCCAACATAGAAGGAAGGCTAAGTTAGGAAAGCTACCTCCTACAGCTGTGGAGCCTAGCAAGTACTTTCCTAAGCCCTATCATTATTTTGAAAGGCAAAAGATCAAGGCTGAAGAACAGAAGAAGAAGGACTCCAAAGGGAAGAAGACTGCTGAAGCTGAGCCTGCTGCTGCTGCTGTGAAAGCTAAAGTACAAGCTGGAAAAGGCATAGTCATTAAGGAACCAGAGCAGAATTAGACTAAGATTAAACTGAAGAATGTTGTAATCTGTTACATCAAACATTTTGTGTAAATCATTGAAAATGTATTAAATGTATGAACAATTTTTGTTAAACAAATTTCATGATTGTTCTGATAAATGTGTCTAATTCTTGTTTGTTCTGTAATGCTGAATGAGTATACATGTGTGCTTTATTACATGTTTAAGTTTAACTCTGTTGTCATATATCTGTTTTACTTCATTTTATAATTTTTAATTATGAGTGATGTATATCATTGACTAAGGGTTATGACTTCTCCAAATAGGGGGAGATTGTTGGGTACATTGGTCAAATGTACCTGATTTGAAGAAGCCTCACCTAACTCAATGATATACATCATAGTGTATTTGATGTTTGTTTGAGTTACTTGTGCAGGTTAGGAATACACTGGACTGAAGCTAAAAATTCTAAGTCCATGTGTCGACACCCAGAGGGAAAGTGTCGACACTTGAGAAAGCTTGTGTCGACACCCAGACAAGCAGTGTCGACACTTGGAGTCATTGTGTCGACACCTGGGAAGAAGAGTCGACACCAGTCAGAAAGTGTCGACACTTGGAGCTATGTCGACACTCAGTGTAGAAGAATGCAGAAAAGCTGTGTCGACACTTAGCAGAAGTGTCGACACCTAGAAGAGCTGAGTCAACACCAGAAAGTGTCGACACTTGAAGTAAGTGCCGACACTCAGCAAAAGTCTGCAGAATCTAAGTACAAGTGTCGACACTCAACACAATGTGTCGACACTATGCAGAAGAGTCAGCACTTGAAGTAAGTGTCGACACCCAGCACAATGTGTCGACACTTAGCTAAAGACTCAGTATTTGAAGTAAGTGTCGACACTCAGCACAATGTGTCGACACACAACCAGAGGAGTCAACACTTGAAGAAAGTGTCGACACTCAGCACAATGTGTCGACACTTAGTTGAAGACTCTACACTTGAAGAAAGTGTCGACACAAGGAGCTGTGTCGACACTTTGCAAAGATCAGAAAAGTTACAAAATATTCTAAGTACAAGTGTCGACACTAAAGGAATGTGTCGACACTCAGCTGAAGAAACAAAAGTGAAGACTTGTGTCGACACCAAGAAGCAGTGTCGACACTTGACAGTTTCAACACATAAAGTTGTGTCGACACAAAGGAGTTGTGTCGACACTTAGAAGAATACAGTTGCAGAATGAAGTACAAGTACTTGTGTCGACACTCAATTTCAGTGTCGACACATGCAGAAGAAACTGTGTCGAGACATACAAGGAATTGTGTCGACACCTTGTAGACTTGTGTCGACACTTACACAACATGTGTCGACACTTGGCCTATAAGTGTCGACACTTAAGAACAGAAAGTCTCGACACTATCTGACAGTTAGAGAAATTTCAAGAAGTGACTGGTTGACAAGACAGCTGCCGATCCAGCCGGTCTACATCAACTGTCAGAGATTTCAGAAGTCTGTTATGAACCGGACCAGCCGGTTACCATGAAGGAAGCCTATAAATAGGCACCCATAGTTTATAGATGAAGAGGGATTGATGAAGTTATATAGAAGTGGTTGAAAAAGTTTTTACAGAGAGAGTTCAGATCTTTGTAAAAGTGGTATTTTGAGTATCAACACAAGAAGATCTTGCTGTGCATCGCAGATCTAAGAAGTTGGAGAGAGAGAGCTCCAACCAAGTTTTCAGTCTTTGGAACTAAGGCTGAGAAGAAGAATTCAGAGTCATCTGGATTTCAAGAAGCAGAGGTCAAGGAACAACTGCAGAAGATTCAGACTAATTCAGTTCTAATCAAGAAGCTTTGAAGGAAGCTAAGTCAGTTTGGATCTAACTGAGTTCTTCCAAGAACTCTTCAAGAATCTCTCAACTCCTCTCCTATTTTCTGAGTTGTAGAGTTAACTATTGTACTTTCTATTTTAACTTGTAGGATCCATTGGATCTGAGAGAATTGTAAGCCTATTTTATAAAGGCTGAGGGTAGGGCTTGGTTGCCTGAGTGTAGGAGTTGAAGAACTCTGAGTGTAGGCCTTAATTGGCTGAGTGTAGGCCTGGGTGGCTGAGTGTAGGCCTTTTGGCTGAGTGTAAGGCTTTGGGCCTGAGGTGTAGGAACCTTAATTGGGTTCTGAGTTAGTGGAGAAGTTTGGCCGAATCTAGTACACTGCTAGATAGGCGAAGGGGGAAAGTGGATGTACCCAAAGATTGGGGAACCACTATAAATTAGTGTGTCGTCTGTGCTGTGCTGTGCTGTGAAATTACTGTGTTTATGCTGTAATTGCTGTTAGCTGTAGAATTCTGTGAAATAGCTGTTGTGCTGCCAAACAAAACTCAAAAAGGATTAGGTCACCTATTCACCCCCCCCCCCCCCTCTAGGTGTTTAGGTACCATATCTTTCACTTAATCAACAAGCCGCCGGTCTACTGCTATGGATTCCACTCAGTCTGCCAGGTCGCCAGACCGCAACCCAAGCCGCGCAGACTACCCCTTATTCCAATGCTTAGCTCTTCACCGCTGATCTGCAGGCCGCCTGACCGCGAGGTCGCCTACCCGCCGACCGCACACGCTGCGCCACCGAAAGGAACAGTTCGCCTGAAGCAGGCGACTTCCTGAACTACGATCCAAGTTGCCAAAGAGAAGACTGCCTAGTCGCTATCCGCGACTTGCTGTTTACCGCCTGTTGCTTAACCGCAGAGTCCGCACTGTCCCTGACCGCAATCAGAGCCAAGTCCTGGCTTTCCAGCGCTATCCGCACAACCTGCACAACACAACTCAGTCAACTCTCAAACTGCGCGGACTCCAAGGTCCAGTCCGCAGCAACTTACGCGAGCTCAATTATTGTTCACTTACTTCGGTTAGGTTCATTGAGGTTCTACTCCATCTGATGTGACATGGGTCCTATTTATAGGCACAATGATGAGCATGGTCACCGCCCTAGCCAAGAGGATCACCGCCACATCCCGCAGCAAGAACAAGTGTATCCGCAAGTCCGCGGATACACACACCAATCCGCCGCTCCCGTGCAGATAGCCAGCCCGCCTAGCTTCTCCAAGGCTGGACTCCAATCTCCAGTCCGCCTTGTCGCCAAGGGCCAAGCCAGGACCACCACAGCCGGACTCTACAACAGCTATGTCCTCCAATCTACGGACAAGGCATTAGCCCGCATAACCAGAGCCCGCAGCCTCGTAATCAAGGCACCTGCCGGACTCAGCGGACACCCGGCTTCCGTCCGCACATCCCGAGTCCATTGTATAACGCCCCGAATTTTGTGTGCGAGTCGGTCGCGGAAAAAGAGTTTTTGGTGCCTGTAGGGGTACACGGCCTAGGACACGGGCGTGTCCAAGGCCGTGTCTGGCTGGTGATTTTTTGGCCGTTTTCAACCCGAGAAGGACACGGCCAGAAACACGGCCGGATGACACGGGCGTGTCATCCGACACGGGCGTGTGCCAACCCGTGTCCAGACCCGTGTCCTGAGGGGTCGTGTCCGTTGCCGTGGCGGTTATGCGTGACACGCCCTCGAACACGGGCGTGTCGAGGAACCCGACACGGGCGTGTCAGGTCAGACACGGGCGTGTCTTGGCCCGTGTGCGTTTCCCCGTTCGTCGATCGTGCCTGGATCGAGGCACACGGCCTTGGACACGGCCGTGTGCCAAGCCGTGTGCGGCCCAGTTCTGGGGAATTTTGTGCAGATCCGAGCCGTTCATTTTCTTTAATTTAGATCTGACGGCCCAGATTAGTTTAGGCTCTGTTAAGGCCGGGAATAGGGAGTTATTCCCTCATTTTCTCTCCAAAATTCTCCCCTTCCAAAGTGAGAGAGGAGAGGAAGAAGAAGGAGGTTTCCGGCCGCCGGCGGAGCATCGGAGCGCCATTTCGAAATCGGAGAGCGGATCCGTGGAGGGAAAGTCATTGCGAAGAGTTCTAACCGCGTAGTTTTTCCATGGCGCCAAAACGGACTACAAGGGTAACGATTCTCAACTCGAGCGCTTGAAGCTCTTTCTTTCTGCATAGGGAATCCCGCTCCCGCGAGTATGCGGTGAGTGCGTGGTGTTCCTTGGGGTTGACGGGAATAGTCCCCCTTGTGTTGCATGTAGAGCCCGGAATCGTAAGTACGGGCATAGGCATTGTGTGTGAAGCCTACCCGGACGTGTTTTGTCTGGATCGGTGATGTTGCATTTGATATGGTTTTGCCGGAGAAGACTCCGTGCTTTGGATTTTTCGGGTTTCCACGCGGTAGATTGCAGCAGGGATCCTTGAAGGTTAGCTTCAAGGCGCACCCGGAAAATTGAGCGGAAACGTGTTCTGCTAACTTGGCGGTCTGGGAACCGGCCTTGATCATAACTGGGTTATGAGACTGTTTTGGAAAATTTGGGATCCGAGAGAAGCTTGGCCTGCGCAAAGTTCCTTAAATTGGACATGCGGCGTGAGCAACGGGCAAGTGGAATTGGACCTAGGCTATGTGGTTCGGTGCGAGAGACCCGAAGACGGGGACTGGCCGTTGGCATAGTTGGAGCCTTAGACGGTGGTCAGAAAGGCTAAATGCTCACATGTTGTTGCCATCCTGGGGGTGGTGGTGGATGCACTGATGGGTCAGGGTCCACCATGAATGTGCCCTGAGTGCACGGGGTGTTTGGCCGTGCGAGCCTACACCTGTGGCGAATTATAATTGCGCTATATATATATTGTTGGCTAAAGTTTTGCAGGGAAAGAGCACCGCCGTCCCGAGTAAGGGGCGGGGTCGTTATAATTTGGTCGGCTTTTAGCTGACCGTTGCTTTATTTGCCACCGTGCGGTGGTATGTGCTTGCAGGTGCTGCGGAGCCGAGCGCCAAATAGCGGGCTGGAGCCCATGTTGCTGTGCTGGCCCTAGAAGGCCGTAGAATAGTTGTTTTTACATTTCTCATGTGTGGCCGGCCTGCGAGCCGATGTATGTAAGACATGTTATATTTATGAACATTTGTAAGGCCATAAGGCCATGTACCTATTTCAGTGTATTTGGGGTTCATTCCTGTTGTTGTAGCTGTGGACATTCATATTGATGGAATTAATTTTGGGTTCTTTCAACTTTAAAATCTTCCGCTAGAATGCTCTGTGATTAGGACGAGTAGTCTTATTAGATGGTTTGATTTATTCATTTAGTAACCCTTCCGACTGTCTGTGGTATATGGCGTCGGGTTCCAGCTGGACCTTCTGTTATATGCCATGCGACGGATGGGGGTGTTACAATTTGGTATCAGAGCTCTGGTTACGGTCAAGCTTAAATGAATTCGTGGGCGAATTCTTTTAAGGGGTGGTGAGCACATGTGTGCGTCATCGTTATAACATCAAAAAGAACCCATGAATGTCCACTTAGGAATGAAAATACACTTGTTTTGTGGAACCTGAGTGTTCCAATGATTGCTTTTAGCAATTTGTTTGTTGTCTAATCGTGTGTCTTTGCTATTATAGGCAGCTAGGAGCGGTGCTGGTCAGTCAGAGCGTCCGCAATCAGCGGAAAGTAGTGCACCAAGGGACGTGCCTGCTACACCTCCTTCAGCGGAAACCATCAGGATGGTGGCTGAAGCCGTGTTCGCAATGATAAATGCCCAACCTGCGGGGCAAATGCATCGCGCACCTCCTGCGGATGAGCAAGAACCGGTTAGGGCGGCAGAGCCGAGAGTGGTTGATCGCGCAGCAGTTGAGTTAGTAGAGCCGAGGAGAACTACGGAGCGGCAGCTAAAGCATGTGATGGGCTTTAATCCTCCGAGGTTTAATGGGGTTGGAACACCAACTCAAGCTGAGGACTGGCTCTCTTCCATAAAGAGGGTGTTGACGGCCACAATGACTGAGGAGTGGCAGAAGACCACCATAGCGACTTTTCTTTTGGAAGGTGAGGCGAGGCTGTGGTGGGACGAGTTGGAGTTTCATCTTCTAGTGGGAAGGCAACTTGCGGATGTGCCGATAGAAGAATTTTCAAGATTGTTCCTAGCCAGATTTGTACCTTCTGCTCAGAGGTTGGAGATGGAGAATCAATTTCTTGGGTTGACACAGGGATCCAGAAGCGTGGACGAATATCTGCATGAGTTCACACGGTTGGGTCGTTATGCTGGTGCTATGTTTTCAGAAGAAGAGAGGAAGACCAACCGATTCTATGAGGGTCTTCGTGGCGATTTACAGTTACTCCTTGCTGGGCCTAAGGCGCAGGGCTTCCTAGCCTTGGTCAATTCGGCCCGATCGTTGGAAAAGGTTGCGAAGAAAGTTCAAGAGAAGAGGGACCCAGGAGAAAGGAAGACCGAGTTCAAGGTGCCAAGTCACAAGACAGGTTTCCGCAGATGGAACAAGAAGCGGAGGACTTCAAACTCAGCCCCTTCGGCTGATGCATCGGGGGCAACTACAAGTCGAGTCCCCGGAGCTTGCTACAACTGCGGGAAGACGGGGCATTTTGCTCGGGAGTGTTGGAGCGGACGTCCAAAGTCCGAGAGGAGACCTGGAGCGACTTATGAGGAGAAAGGGAAGGCGGTGGAGTCAACCGCATCCCATCATGCTCCAGCCCAGCCTAGAGTCTACAACCTTGGTCTACAGGAGGCCATTAAGCAAGCAGACGTGGTGACAGGTATGAGTTAAATTACAGTGGTTTAACTTTTATAGTTGTTACCTTCGTATTTGTTAGCTTACGTTTGTTAATGCTAGGCTTTGTGTTAATCTTTGGGTTTCCGGCGAGAGCCCTTTTTGATACGGGAGCATCACATTCCTTCTTGTCTGAAAAGTTTATATCGCGCATCGGAGTTCCGTTCTCGATGGCAGAAAACAAGTTGGATGTGTTGTTGCCTAATGGGTGCTCAATGCGTGCGGATAGGATTTGTGTTGTGAAGATTCAGATTGGAGACCGGGAGTTTGATTTGCGGGCGTTGGTTCTACCATTAGTGGAGTTCGACGTAATTTTCGGTATGGATTGGCTCTCGGAGCAGAGTGCATGTATTGATTGCAAACGTAAAGAAGTTAAGTTGGGTCTGGACACTGGTCGGGAGACTACTTTTGCGGGCATGAAGGGGTCAGGGAAAGTTCTGATATCAGCCCTTCAGGTGTTCAAGGCAGTTCGGTCTGGGGCAGAACTATACGTCACTCTAGTGCAGACTTCGACGCCTAAGCCTAGTTTGGACAGCATCCCAGTTGTGTCCGAGTATCCTGATGTGTTTCCAGATGATCTCCCAGGAGCCCCTCCTCAGCGGGAGATAGACTTTACTATAGAGCTGGTACCGGGTGCCAAACCGGTGTCACGCTCCCCCTATCGGATAGCCCCAAGAGAAATGGCGGAGTTGAAGGTGCAACTGCAAGAGTTGCTAGAGCAAGGATATGTGCGTCCAAGTTCATCACCTTGGAGCGCACCAGTTCTCTTTGTTAAGAAGAAAGATGGGAGCTTGCGGCTTTGTATCGATTATCGGGAATTGAACAAACTTACGGAGAAGAACAAATATCCAATCCCGAGGATTGACGATCTATTTGATCAGTTGGTTGGGTCAACTGTATACTCGAAGTTAGATTTGAAGTCCGGTTATTATCAGTTGAGGATAAGGGAGAGCGACATTCCAAAGACAGCATTCAGTACGCGGTTTGGGCATTTTGAGTTCACAGTCATGCCGTTTGGGTTGACGAATGCTCCATCCGTGTTTATGGATCTGATGAATAGGACGTTCAGAGAATACTTGGATCAGTTTGTGATAGTATTCATCGATGATATCCTGGTGTATTCGCGGTGCGAGGAGGATCATTACAAGCATTTACACATGGTGTTGGAGACATTGAGGAAAAGTCAGTTGTATGCAAAGTTCTCCAAGTGTGAGTTCTGGTTATCCTCGATAGCGTTCCTTGGTCATGTTGTCAGTGGAGAAGGAATAGTTGTGGATCCGGCGAAGATAGTGGCGATACGGGAGTGGCCTACTTTGACTACAGTGGCAGAGGTCCGGAGTTTTCTGGGGCTTGCTGGCTACTACAGGCGCTTCGTAGAGAACTTCTCGCGGATAGCACTACCACTCACGACGTTGACAAGGAAGGATCAGAAGTTTGTGTGGTCTTCGGAGTGCGAACAGGCTTTTGTAGAGTTGAAGAGGCGATTAACCACGGCGCCTATTTTATGTTCGCCAAGTGGTACCGAAGGATTCGAGATATATAGTGATGCTTCAGGTAGTGGTTTGGGCTGTGTCCTGCTACAGCATGGGAGAGTGATAGCTTATGGTTCACGACAACTGAAGGTTCATGAGAGGAATTATCCGGTCCACGACTTAGAGTTAGCGGCCGTGATATTTGCTCTTAAGCTTTGGAGGCACTATCTGTACGGTGTGAAGGTGGATATTTACACCGATCATAAGAGTTTGAAGTACCTATTGGACCAAAAAGATCTGAACATGAGGCAGAGGAGGTGGATGGAGTTCTTAGGGGACTACACCTTCAAGATACACTATGTGCCTGGGAAGGGAAATGTAGTGGCGGATGCGTTGAGTCGTAAGATTCCCGCACAAGCCAACTGGTTATCAGTGCATGATAAGAGATTGGTCCAAGAGTTGGAGGTATTGGAGATATCTTGCGTTGACAAGCAGTCTAGTGCCAAGGCGAAACTGTTTTGGACAGAGGTGCAGTGTGACCTAGCGGATAGAGTTCAGAGGGCTTTGGTTCAGGATAGCAGCATGAAGCAAATCTTGGATGGATCTTTGGATGGGTCAAATTCCCAGTTTGTGGTTGAAGATGGGTTGCTAAGGAAGGACGGTCGTCTATGCGTTCCTAGTGCGGATAATATTCGGGAGGAGTTGATGTATGAGGCTCATCATACCAAATACTCAATCCACCCGGGAAGCACGAAGATGTATAGAGACATGAAGAGATTATTCTGGTGGCCGGGTTTGAAGAAGGATGTGGCGCTTTATGTGGCCAAGTGCCGTACTTGTGCATTAGTGAAGGCGGAATGCCAGAAGCCCGGAAGTTTCTTGAAATCACTTCCTATCCCAGAATGGAAGTTTGACGACATATCTATGGATTTTGTGCACGGTTTGCCGAAGTCGCAGAAAGGAAATGACGCCATTTGGGTGATTGTTGATAGATTGACAAAGGTGTCGCACTTTATCCCAGTGAGAAAGGAGGATCCAGTGGAAAAGTTGGCCAAACTCTACGTGGATAATATTGTACGACTGCATGGTGTGCCTCGCAGTATTGTTAGTGATCGTGATGGACGCTTCACGTCAAATGACTGGAGGTTGGTGCATGGTCTGTTGGGTACTAAGTTAAAGTTCAGCACAGCCTTTCACCCGCAGACAGATGGCCAAACCGAGAGAGTCAACAGAACTATGGAGGACATGCTTCGCATGTGCGTCCTAGATTTCGGGAAGCATTGGGAGGATCACCTGTACATGGTGGAGTTTGCGTACAACAATAGCTTTCAGGCAAGCATTGGATTGGCGCCTTTTGAAGCTTTGTATGGGAGGAAGTGCCGTACGCCGTTGTCTTGGTTGGAGGCAGGCGAATCAAAGTTGTATAAACGTCAAGCGGTGGAAGATGCCACTTCAATGATACGGACAATTCAAGAAAGGCTGAAGATTGCTCAGGATAGACAGTCAAAGTACTACAATGCCAAACATAGAAATGTGGAGTTCAACGTTGGCGACATGGTGTATTTAAAAATCAAGCCGTTCAAGGGTGTATCGCGGGTTCGACGCTTGAAGAAGCTGAGTCCGAGATACCTTGGACCATTTGAGATCCTGGAGCGTGTTGGCGAGGCGGCGTATAGATTAAAGCTGTCGACGGAGTTGAGTGGGCTGCATGATGTATTCCACGTATCAGTGTTGCGTAAGGCAGTTCAGGAGGCTTCGCAGATCATTGCAGACGATCAGGTACCGGTTGATTATGAGTTAACAACAAGGGTCAGACCAGTACGAATTGAAGATGTTGCAGTCAAACGACTCCGCAACAAGGAGGTCAGAATGGTTAAAGTCCGTTGGGATAATTGCAGACGTGAGGAGCTTTCTTGGGAGCGAGAGCAAGCTATGTTAGAGGAATACCCCGAGTTATTCCACTCAGGTATCATTTAGCTTTCGTGTACCTTTGCTTAATTTCGGGACGAAATTCCTTAAGTGGGGGAGATTTGTAACGCCCCGAATTTTGTGTGCGAGTCGGTCGCGGAAAAAGAGTTTTTGGTGCCTGTAGGGGTACACGGCCTAGGACACGGGCGTGTCCAAGGCCGTGTCTGGCTGGTGATTTTTTGGCCGTTTTCAACCCGAGAAGGACACGGCCAGAAACACGGCCGGATGACACGGGCGTGTCATCCGACACGGGCGTGTGCCAACCCGTGTCCAGACCCGTGTCCTGAGGGGTCGTGTCCGTTGCCGTGGCGGTTATGCGTGACACGCCCTCGAACACGGGCGTGTCGAGGAACCCGACACGGGCGTGTCAGGTCAGACACGGGCGTGTCTTGGCCCGTGTGCGTTTCCCCGTTCGTCGATCGTGCCTGGATCGAGGCACACGGCCTTGGACACGGCCGTGTGCCAAGCCGTGTGCGGCCCAGTTCTGGGGAATTTTGTGCAGATCCGAGCCGTTCATTTTCTTTAATTTAGATCTGACGGCCCAGATTAGTTTAGGCTCTGTTAAGGCCGGGAATAGGGAGTTATTCCCTCATTTTCTCTCCAAAATTCTCCCCTTCCAAAGTGAGAGAGGAGAGGAAGAAGAAGGAGGTTTCCGGCCGCCGGCGGAGCATCGGAGCGCCATTTCGAAATCGGAGAGCGGATCCGTGGAGGGAAAGTCATTGCGAAGAGTTCTAACCGCGTAGTTTTTCCATGGCGCCAAAACGGACTACAAGGGTAACGATTCTCAACTCGAGCGCTTGAAGCTCTTTCTTTCTGCATAGGGAATCCCGCTCCCGCGAGTATGCGGTGAGTGCGTGGTGTTCCTTGGGGTTGACGGGAATAGTCCCCCTTGTGTTGCATGTAGAGCCCGGAATCGTAAGTACGGGCATAGGCATTGTGTGTGAAGCCTACCCGGACGTGTTTTGTCTGGATCGGTGATGTTGCATTTGATATGGTTTTGCCGGAGAAGACTCCGTGCTTTGGATTTTTCGGGTTTCCACGCGGTAGATTGCAGCAGGGATCCTTGAAGGTTAGCTTCAAGGCGCACCCGGAAAATTGAGCGGAAACGTGTTCTGCTAACTTGGCGGTCTGGGAACCGGCCTTGATCATAACTGGGTTATGAGACTGTTTTGGAAAATTTGGGATCCGAGAGAAGCTTGGCCTGCGCAAAGTTCCTTAAATTGGACATGCGGCGTGAGCAACGGGCAAGTGGAATTGGACCTAGGCTATGTGGTTCGGTGCGAGAGACCCGAAGACGGGGACTGGCCGTTGGCATAGTTGGAGCCTTAGACGGTGGTCAGAAAGGCTAAATGCTCACATGTTGTTGCCATCCTGGGGGTGGTGGTGGATGCACTGATGGGTCAGGGTCCACCATGAATGTGCCCTGAGTGCACGGGGTGTTTGGCCGTGCGAGCCTACACCTGTGGCGAATTATAATTGCGCTATATATATATTGTTGGCTAAAGTTTTGCAGGGAAAGAGCACCGCCGTCCCGAGTAAGGGGCGGGGTCGTTATAATTTGGTCGGCTTTTAGCTGACCGTTGCTTTATTTGCCACCGTGCGGTGGTATGTGCTTGCAGGTGCTGCGGAGCCGAGCGCCAAATAGCGGGCTGGAGCCCATGTTGCTGTGCTGGCCCTAGAAGGCCGTAGAATAGTTGTTTTTTACATTTCTCATGTGTGGCCGGCCTGCGAGCCGATGTATGTAAGACATGTTATATTTATGAACATTTGTAAGGCCATAAGGCCATGTACCTATTTCAGTGTATTTGGGGTTCATTCCTGTTGTTGTAGCTGTGGACATTCATATTGATGGAATTAATTTTGGGTTCTTTCAACTTTAAAATCTTCCGCTAGAATGCTCTGTGATTAGGACGAGTAGTCTTATTAGATGGTTTGATTTATTCATTTAGTAACCCTTCCGACTGTCTGTGGTATATGGCGTCGGGTTCCAGCTGGACCTTCTGTTATATGCCATGCGACGGATGGGGGTGTTACACATTGCCTCATCTCCAAGGCACTGCTGGATTCTGCGGACACGCCGATCTAGTCTGCTTACACAGCAAACTCCAGCCCGCATTCCTGAATTCATAACCTCATTACAAGGCTAAACCGAACTCAGCGGACTCCAGCTCCAGTCCGCATGCTCTTGCACAGGGAATCCTCCAGTCCACATATCCCCAAGCTAGCAAACAAGGTAACAGCACTTCTACTAGGCTTGGCGGACTGAGAAAGCAGCCCGCGCTCCACTGTGTGATCTCCCCGGACTGAGCCAACCTGGACTTGGTTCAGAACCAAGTCCAGTCCACTGGCTGCATGGGCCAGTCCGCACTTACTGGCGGACACTGGATCTAGCCCGCCATACCGGGCGACCTCCAGCTTCTATCCGCACTGACCGGCGGTCTCTGCGACTTCCACTTGCCACTGCACCAGAGCAAGACCAAGGCAACTGCCAATCCGGTCTGCCGAGCTCCAGTTCATCAGTCCGCTTCTTGCCGGATTCCGCAGATAGGATTTCTATCCGCCCAGTTACTTCCTGGGATCCATCTGCCTGCTGAGTATTCGCCTGCCTGACAGACCGCTGCTGCTGTCCGCGTAGTCCGTGCGAACAGACCTCTCAGGCCGCCACAAAGCAAACCGCCTACAACATCCCTCCCGACTTAGCAGTCCGCCAACCCTGTCCGCGTAGTCCGCGCGGATAGGTTGCCCAAGCCTTCCATTCACCCACTTTCACTTCACAATTTTCAACACTCCCCCTTGAAGTGAGAAGTGGTGAATAACTCCAGCAGCTCCCGTAACCTAGCACTTGGTCCCTCCGATAGCATCTATGAAGAGATGTCCAAGACATAGTCCTCGGCCGCATATCGTGGACCATGAGGGAGCCCTCCAGCATCTCCAAAAAGGATCCATGCTTCCCTCTGCCTTCTTCAGCTTCAACCTCCACTCATGCATCACAGGAGTATCACCAACTACCTTGGGCACAGAAGCCCAAGCCTTGTTATCTCTGAGAGAGGTCACCTCTTCAGCCTTGGTGTCAACCACCTCCTTAATTCTAGTGGGGTCATCACAGCCGGAAGTACTTTGCTCGACCTGAGGGCTAACAAAGAAACACGGGACCAAGTCCGTCGTGTTCCCTTCACTATATCGCGCTAGTGGTTTACTGATCCTTTTCGATCTCCGAAGAACCTGATCATGGCTAACCACCTCCGCTGCTTCTGAACCAGCTCCATTCCCGGGAAAACCTGGAACAATGCTCCCCTTGCTCCCTGAACAAGACGCCTCCTTACTGGAATCAGAAGCAGCTGGAGCTACGCTCCCCTGCTACCTGAACCAGAAGACTCTCCTCTTGAACAAGAACTACCTGGAACATCGCTCCCCTGCTTCCTGAATCAGAATCCTCCGCTTTCAAGCCAGAAGAACTTGGAGCATCGCTCCCTCTACTTCCTGACCCTGACGCCTTTGCCCCGGAGCTAGAACAAACTGGAGCTCCTGGTGACTCAGGCAACTCCACTTCCTTAGTAGCAAACTCCTTCAGGCCACCATCTGACCTGCTTATCTCTAGCTCCTCATGAGAGCTACCCCAATACGGTGTCAACTCATCGAAGACAATGTCTCTCGACACTATGAGTTTCTTCGTCGCAGGATCCATACACCTTCATCTTCTCCTCTGCTCATCATACCCAATAAAGACTAGCTTTGTCATGAAAGCACCCGGAGAGTGTAAGTAGCAGGTCGATACAAACACCCTTAGGTGCTTCACACTGGGCTTTACTCCGAACATCAGCTCATAAGGAGTCTTCACTATGATCGGACTAAGAGGAATTCAGTTGATGACATGAGCAGCACAGGCCATCCCTTCCGCCCAAAGAGCCTTTGGAACGCCTTTACTCTGAAGCTAACACTTGCAGGTCTCTGTTAACCAACGGATCATCCGAGCTGCAATACTACCTTGTTGTGAAGTATGTCCATAAGAAAGCTTCTTCCGGATCCCTTGCTTCCTGCAAAAGTGTGAGAACTCGGTTGAGCCAAACTCACCACCGATACTTGTCCTCAACACCTTGATCCTCCGGCCAAGCTGGCCTTCCACAAGCTTCTTGAACTCCACAAACGAGTGCACCATGTTGGACTTCTTCTTCATGAAGTATACCCATGTATACCTTGAATAGTCATCAACCAATATCAGCATGAATCTGCTGCCTCCAAGACTGGCTGTGACGGTCGGTCCCACCAGAGCACAATGGACCACCGCCAATGGTGCTTTACATCTGGATTGTGCTTTATCAACCATGAAGCGATAGGCTCCACTTTCCTGACATCCCGCACACCCTCAACCATCGTCATAGGATGACAACCTAGGCAGCCCTCTTACGAGTCTTTTTCCTGCTATTGCTTTCAGCTTGTCCATCCCTACATGCCCCAGTCTTTCATGCCAGATATCTGCACTATCACTGGCATTCATCCAATCAGCTCCAGAACTAGTTGATGTCCCAACTACGTTCTTCTCCTTACCTCCGACATGAGCTACGTTCGTCGAGAGCAAGACAACCTTGCACTCTTTCCGAAGATGACCTTGCTGCTTGCATTTATAGCACCGTGGTCCTTCCTTCCTCTTCCTATCACGACTAGGAGAAACACTCCTTTATTCCTGATATGAAGTAGAGGGACCATCATCAGCCGCAACCTTCACCTCCTTCCTGAACAACCCATCAAGGGAAGTCCAAACCTCCGCAGCTGACCGACATCCACTGATGTGGTCCAAGAGCTCCGATGAGATCACCAGCTTGAGAATAGACTCCGCTTTCGCATTTATCTCCTTCCAAGCTCTCATCGCTTCAGCATTGCCAGCAGTAGCCTCTTGTCTTCCTGCTCCGCATACAACCTCCCAAAGGTCCTCGCCAAGAAGGAGGCTCTTCATACAGGACTTCCACCTTTCAAAGTTTGTCTCTGTAAGGAGATCAATTCCAAGACAACTTGCATCCTCCACTGTCATGGTTCTACCACTGGTCTCCTCTATACAAGAGCAACTACTTCCATTGAGCACTGCTTGACCACTCCAACCTCGCTTTGATACCATGTTAAATTTCAACAAACCCGCAGACGCCACCTCGGATATCCTGTTGAAACTCAACAACCGGAGGAGGATACGTCCACTTATAATGTTGAACGTTTTCCCGGATCTTGGAGTTAGCAGGGGTTATCTCAAGAAAGTAGTAACAACCAGCAACACATGCAGCACAAGCATCTTTATTGATCAAGACCAAACTTCTTTACAAGGAGAGACATACATGGCGAGACATGCTTCACCAACAACCAAACCAGGAGAGCAGAGACAGTTACAAAGACAAGAAACAAACCAAGCCGCGCGGACTTAATCAACAAGCCGCTGGTCTACTGCTATGGAGTCCGCTCAGTCCGCCAGGTCGCCAGACCACAACCCAAGGCGCGCGGACTACCCCTTATTCCAATGCTTAGCTCTTCACCGCCGATCTGTAGGCCTCCTGACCGCGAGGTCGCCTACCCTCCAGACCGCACACGCTGCGCCACCGAAAGGAACAGTTCGCCTGAAGCAGGCGACTTCCTGAACTCCGAACCAAGTTGCCAAAGAGAAGACTGCCTAGTCGCTATCCGCGACTTGCTGTTTACCGCCTGTTGCTTAACCGCAGAGTCTGCACTGTCCCTGACCGCAATCATAGCTAAGTCATGTCTTTCCAGCACTATCCGCACAACCTGCACAACACAACTTAGTCAACTCTCAAACCGCGCGGACTCCAAGGTCCAGTCCGCAGCAACTTACGCGAGCTCAATTACTGTTCACTTACTTCGGTTAGGTTCCTTGAGGTTCTACTCCATCTGATGTGACATGAGTCCTATTTATAGGCACGATAATGAGTATGGTCACCGCCCTAGCCGATAGGATCACCACCACATCCTGCAGCAAGAACAAGTGTATCTGCAAGTCCGCGGATACACACACCAGTCCGCCGCTCCCGTGTAGATAGCCAGCCCGCCTAGCTTCTCCAAGGCCGGACTCCAATCTCCAGTCGCCTTGTCGCCAAGGGCCAAGCCAGGACCACCACAGCCGGACTCTACAACAGCTATGTCTGCCAATCTGTGGGCAAGGCATCAGCCCGCATAACCCGAGCCCGCAGCCACATCATCAAGGCACCTGTCGGACTCAGTGGACACCCGGCTTCCGTCCGCACATCCCGAGTCCATTGCCTCATCTCCAAGGCACCGCCGGACTCTGCGGACACGCCGATCCAGTCTGCTTACACAGCAAACTCCAGTCCGCATTCCTGAATTCATAACCTCATTACAAGGCTAAACCAAACTCAGCGGACTCCAGCTCCAGTCCTCACGCTCTTGCACAGGGAATCCTCCAGTTCGCATATCCCCAAGCTAGCAAACAAGGAAACAACACTTCTACTAGGCTTGGCAGACTGATAAAGCAGCCCGCGGTCCACTGCGCGATCTCCCCGGACTAAGCCAACCTGGACTTGGTTCAGAACCAAGTCCAGTCCACTGGCCACATGGGCCAGTCCACACTTACTGGCGGACACTGGATCTAGCCTGCCATACCGGGCGACCTCCAGCTTCTGTCCGCACTGACCGGCGGTCTCTATGACTTCCACTTGCCGCTGCACCAGAGCAAGACCAAGGCAACTGCCAATCCGGTCGGCCGAGCTCCAGTTCATCAGTCCGCTTCTTGCCGGACTCCGCGGATAGGATTTCTATCCGCCCGGTTACTTCCTGGGATCCATCTGCCTACTGAGTATTCGCCTGCCTGACAGACCGCTACTGCTATCCGCGTAGTCTGCGCGAATAGACCGCCCAGGCTGCCACAGAGCAAACCGCCCGCAACATCCCTGCCGACTTAGCAGTCTGCCAACCCTGTTCGCGTAGTCCACGCGGATAGGTTGCCCAAGCCTTCCATTCACCCACTTTCACTTCATAATTTTCAACAGAACTACGGGAGAGAGGGAAATAGCAGTGTTCCCTATATTGATGGTCAAAACATCTTCGTTAGAAACTGTAGATGTATATACCCATTCTCGTATTTCTGTTCCATGAAGTTTAATGCGCCTGGTCATGAAATCCTTTAAACTGAGTTCTTCCAGTAGTTCTAAGATGTATAGAAAGATGGGGTCAGAATGTTGAAACGACTCAAAGTCCATGTCGAATCCAGTGTCAAACTTCATTGCAACCAAAGCACCTGAGGGAATCGCCATTAATGTACTGCAAGAAAAACATAGAGAGAAACGACGATCAAGAGCAAAGGAACTGAAAGCGCGGGACGGAGGTCGAAGAAAACATATATATATAAGATTTTCAGAATATGAATCGACAAACTCCGTTCCACGAAAAAGAAAAATTCTTCGAACTGAGCTCGACGAAATAAATTATAGACAGATAATTCGTCGATCTCATCCAGAAGAATCGAAAATAGTTCGTCGAAATCCGTTTGACGAAATGTCTTCTTGAAGCAAAGTTCGTCGATCTCTGGTCGACGAAAATTGTTTCCTCACACAGATAATTCATCGATCTCCGTTCAACGAGAATCTCTCAAACTTTCCCTAATTCGTCGAACTCCGTTCGACGAACTCTGGAAAATTCGTCAAATGCAGACAGAAACTAGGTTAACTCTTCTCCATCAATCATTCCCAGTTGATTTATAAAGAACAGATGGGTTTTCTCATCTAATGGCTTGGTGAAAATATCTGCTCTCTATAGATCAGTAGGAATGTGGATCAAGTTAATTTTCTTTTTGTCCACATTATCTCTAATGAAATGATGTCTTATTTCAATATATTTTGTCCTAGAACGGTGAACTGGATTCTGTGCTATAGCAATAGCACTAGTATTATCACAAAATAATGTTGAATTATTTAAGTTGACACCATAATCTGAGAGTTGGTTTTGTATCCATAGCATTTGTGAACAACAACTACCAGCAGCCATGTATTCTGCTTCTGCAGTTGATGTAGACACAAATGTCTGCTTTTTACAAAACCAGGAGACAAGTCTCATACCAAGGAACTGACATGTTCCAGAGATACTTTTCCTGTCCACTCTACATCCAGCATAGTCAGCATCTGAGTATCCAGTTAACTCAAACTCTGACTCTGCAAGATACCAGAGTCCTAGACTAGGGCAACTCTTTATATATCTCAAAATTCTTTTTAGGAAAATAAGGTGAGATTCTTTAGGGTTCATTTGGAACCTAACACAAATGCATGTGGCAAACATTATATCAGGTCTGCTAGCTGTTAGGTATAATAGGGATCCAACAATTGCCCTATAATTTTTCTGATCTGCAGGTTTCCCTGCTGCATCAGAATCCACAACAGCATTTGTAGCCATAGGGGTTTTCATCCCTGAAGCATCACTCATCCCAAACTTTTTGATAAGCTCTTTAGCATACTTATCTTGGGATAGGAAGATACCATCTGGGAGCTGCTTCACTTGGAGACCAAGGAAGTAGGAAAGCTCACCCATGCTACTCATCTCAAATTTTGAATGCATGAGGTCAGCAAACCTCTTGCACAATTTGGGATCAGTAGACCCAAAAATAATGTCATCCACATATATTTGTACTAACAGTATTTGGTCCTTATGATGTCTAGTGAAAAGTGTTTTATCTATGGTTCCTCTTGTAAATTCATGCTCTAAAAGAAAGCTTGTTAGGGTCTCATACCAAGCTCTTGGAGCTTGCTTTAAACCATAGAGAGCTTTATGCAATTTAAATACAAAAGAGGGTTGAGTTGGAGAGATAAAACCTGGAGGTTGTTCTACATAAACCTCTTCTTGAAGTACTCCATTTAGAAATGCACATTTGACATCCATCTGGTAGACCTTGAATCTCTTGTAAGCTGCATAGGCAAGGAATATCCTAATGGCCTCTAACCTTGCAACAGGGGCAAAGGTTTGGTCATAGCCTATTCCTTCCTCTTGTCTGTAGCCTTGAGCAACAAGCATAGCCTTGTTTCTCACTATGTTGCCTTGAGCATCCAACTTGTTCCTGTAGACCCATTTAGTTCCAATAACTGGGTAGTTATGGGGTCTTGGAACCAAATCCCAAACTCTACATCTCTCAAACTGATTGAGTTCCTCTTGTATTGCAATGATCCAGTGGGGATCTTGCTCTGCCTCATGAATGGTGAGAGGTTCAATTTGAGAGAGAAAGCAGGCATGCATCAAGTCTTGGTTGAGTTGATGCCTTGTCTGTACACCTACTGAGATGTCTCCAATAACCTGAGATCTGGGGTGATCTCTAAGTGTGACAAGATAAATTGGTGGAGTTGGTTGAGCAACAGCTTCAGTATTTAATTCCTCTTGGGGAATGATACTAACTGTTGGGGGAAGTTCAGCCACTTCCTCTTGACTTTCCTCATCACTATCTTCAGTATCCTGTGGAGTGGGATGGTTTGATACCTCTTGGGTAAGGTTCAGTCCATCCATAGACTCACACAGTGGTGGAACCTGCAAAGAGATCATGATAGAAATTTCTTTCTTCTTGTATGACATGTTAGTTTCATCAAAAGATACATGAACAGATTCTTCAATTTTAAGAGTTAATTTATTATACACCCTATAAGCTTTACTGATCATGGAGTATCCCATAAACACTCCTTCATCAGCTTTAGCTTGAAATTTTGCTATGTATTTCTTGTCATTATTGTGAATGTAACAAATACAACCAAAGATTTTGAAGTAATCTACTTTAGGTTTCTTCCTTTTGAGTAATTCATAGGGAGTCTTGCCCTTCAGCTTATGTATCAAACTTCTATTCAACACATAGTTGGAGGTGTTCACTGCCTCTGCACAAAAGGATAGAGGAAGGTGAGCATATGATAACGATGTAGTAGCAGATTCAATAAGGGTTCTATTTTTCCTTTCAGCTACCCCATTTTGTTGAGGAGTTCTAGGAGCTGAGAAAGTTTGCCTGATCCCTTCACTTTGACAGAACTCTTGCATAAGAAGAGAATCAAACTCTGTCCCATGATCACTTCTGATCAGGGCAATGTGAGTGTTGAACTCAGTCTGTATGCATTTGAGAAACTCTATCAAACACTTAAAGTTATCAGACTTCTTCCTCAGAAAGAACACCCATGTGAATCTAGAGAAGTCATCTACAACCACTAAAGTATAAGATTTCCCTCCTAAGCTTTGTAATATGATGGGTCCAAAGAGATCCATGTGTAACAGATACAAAATCCTAGGTGAATCACTCTTATTCAGTGACTTGAAACTATTTTTGGTTTGATTGCCTAATTGATAAGCCCTACAAAGTCCTTCCTTCTTGTAGGGGCCAGAAGGTAGTCCTCTAACAAGGTTGTCCTTGGATAGCCTATCAATGGTTCTAAGGTTTACATGTCCTAATCTCTTATGCCATAATTCATTAGGTCTACAAATAGAGTTGAACAAGTATATGTCTACTTTAGTTGAAAGAAAGTCTACGAAATAGATGTTACCTTTCCTTTTACCTGTCAACGCAGTTGTGTTGTCCTCTGATTTGATCTTGCATGAGGATTTGTTGAAAGTCACTTGATAGCCTTCATCACACAGTTGACTGATACTGATCAAGTTGTGCTTCAGTCCTTCCACATAAGCTACTTTCTTGAATGTGATTGTGCCAATCTGGACTGCACCATATCCTTTTGTTAGTCCAAAGTTTGAATCACCAAATATTACATTGGGTCCAAGCTTGGCTTTGAAGGATGTGAAATTGTCCTTGTTTTCTGTCTTGGACACACTATCAAAACAGAATTGAAAATGTCTTCATCAATAGAGTTCATGTACACTCTAATCCTTGCCTTCCAAAGTGCAAACTTAGATAGATTGCACACTGGAGGTCTGGTGCTAGCATAATCTTTGTTTTGGGCAATGTTTTGTGAAGAAATAAATCAAAAAAAAACTTAAACAAGCAGATCTAACTAGAGGGATCTTTGGGTTTAGGTGTTAGCCTGTACAACCACTAAGGTGTGGTATTTTTAACCAACTTGGAAGATGTGGTATTTTTAACCAACCTCGCTCTGATACCAATTGAAAGTGCAAGTTAGATCTGATATACTCTAGAGGGGGGGTGAATAGAGTATGGTGCTTACTAAAAACTTTTTACAACTGTTGTTGTAAACCTAAGTGAACAGGGAAGCAAATAATATAAAGTAAATGTAAATATAGAGCAATCACAGATCACAACCAGAAAACAAAAGAAAAACAAGCAACCGGAGGACACAAGGAGCTATAGTGGTTCCCCAATCAATCTAGGTACATCCACTCTTCTACCACCCTAGCTAGGAATCCACTGCAGAATGAGTTGATCAGGTGTCCTAGGAACTAATGGGTTTTGATCAGGTCCCCAAAAACCAAACCCTCAAGTCTTTTGGAAGGAGACTTGCAACCAAAATAATTTTGAAGGGATTTAAAACCCTGTACAGGAATGAGAGAGAGGGTGATAGTGTTTTCTCTGTCAACAGTCAGAGAGAAGACTTGTGGATTGATGTAGCAGCTCTTGCTCCCCCTGAGATCTTAAATTGGTCAGGAATGATGGAGCACTGCTTCAGGGTGATAGGCCTTCAATGACCTAGAATGCCTGGGCCAGAACTGCTTCAGGAACTTCTTTGACAGAATGATTGATTGTTGTCCTTTGAAGTTATCCTGTGAATAGAGAGAAGAAGACTCTTAATTGAATTTAGTTGTTCTTCTTCTTCTTCTTAAGAGAGTTTTCTGGTCAAGGCTGATTGCAGTCAAGAACTTTAGATTTTTTTTTAATGATTGTTCTCTTGCAACTTTTGAGTATCTTTTGTACTGTAATTTTTGAACTCTGCTTGATTCTCTATTTTCTTGTGTATGTCTCTATGTCTATCTGACTAAGGGATATTCAAACTTTTTTGAATTGTCGAACAGTAATTACAGTCGGCCTTGGAAAGAATCAGCCATCAATGACTTTCCTAACTGTCCCATGGAAAAAAGGCATGTAATCGTCCATAGTCAATGCGCATTCTAATGGTAACATTCTCAGAAGATCTGGCATTAAATATTCAGGAATCAGCGCCAAGAAATGGGACAGGAATCTTGAAGAAAACCTAATCTGGATTCGTCAAACGAAGAACACATTTCGTCGAGCTGAACTTGTGTTCGTCGAGCTGATCTTGAGTTCATCGGGCTGAGCTTGATAGAGTTCGTCGACCAGACAATATTCATACATCTGATAGACATTCTTCATTCATCGAGCTGAGTTCGACGAACGTCGAACTCACTTTACTTAGTCTTGAAAAACTTGTGAGTCTGGAGTCTCTGAGGGTCTCTATGAAAGCTGGTCCATCTGGAGTTGAGCCTAAGGACTTAACCTAGACTCTAGGACACAAATTGACCCTGGCTATACAAGAGGGGTCACATCCTAAGTCAGTGAACCTAGCCCAAATCAACTAGGGATCCAGCACCATGGATGAAGGAGAAGGGGATGACCTTGCTTGCGTCCTGGAGATGCGTAGATTGTCGGGATGCCATTGGTGGTGGAGGAGTCGCCAGAGTTCTGCAACTACATAGTGAAGTTGCTTGGGATCGTCAGGGTAAGGGTGGAAATGAAATCTTGGAGTCTAGTGAAGCTTTTAAGATGATAAAATGGTGGATGGGAGGGGTCTAGTTGAGGTGGCCAATAATGGCTCTAAAGAGCTTGTCTCGGCCATGGTGGTGGCGAGGTGAATTGTGCTCAACCCAGCTAGGAAATGACTGGACACTCCTCATCTCCCTCAGAGGAGTTGAACCTAGCCATTAATGGGGGAGGAGAAGGGCCTTACTTCATGACACCATTAATGGCCAAGAATTGCATTTCTCGGCCATGGTGGTTCTCCTCCCCTAGCCCTGAAGAGCCACCAGGATGACCCCTGGTCTTCCCCTCACTGAATGGGGGAATGAATCAAGCAATAAAAGGGGTGGTCCTTGGTGTAACGCCCCGAAACTCAAAAGAGCGATGGGAGGCATTTTGGGCCAAGTTTGGAACTTGGCAGGGGGCACACGTCCTGGGACACGGGCGTATCCTACGGCGTGTCGTGCTCGTGTCGACGATTTGGCCGAGAGGTCGACGAATTTAGGAGTCGACGATCGTCGAGCAACGAACATGGTCTGGGACACGGGCGTGTCACAGGTCGTGTCCTTCTCGGGTTGGTGTCCGAGTTGTGTTGGGGGAGAAACACGGCCTAGAGCCCAAGCGTGTTCGTGTATTACACGGGCGTGTCATTTTGGACACGGGAATGTCCAATACCCGTGTCCTTAACGAGTTGATTTTGGGACTTTGTCGATGGAGGAAAACGGCCAACCACACAGCCATGTACTGGTTGACACAGGCATGTCGAGAACCCGTGTCTTTTTTGGTACGCGTCGGGTTTGACGATGAATGGGGAACATGGCCCTGGATATGGGCATGTCATAGGCCATGTTCGGCCCAGATTATGGATTTCAATGACGAATCGTGGTCGTTCATTTCCTTAGTTTGTTATCCGACGACTGGGGGTTGTTCCTGGTGGGATATACCCGGAAAAAGGGTTTGAAACCTTTCATTTCATCCTACCATTCTCTTTCTAAATATCTAGAGAGAGGGGAGAGCAAGCAAGAAGAAGGAGGCAAGATCCGGTCACCGGTGGAGCATCAGAGCTCCAAATCGCGAACCGCCCTCGGATCTACGGAGGCAAGAGGATTGCGGTGCTTTTCATCCGCATACATTTCCATGGCGCAAAGGAAGAATGTTAGGGTAACGATTCTCATCCTAGAACATGTGAAGTCCTCTTTTTCCTTTGCATAGGATGCCCGCTCTCACGAGTTTGCGGTGAGTTAAGGCGTTCCTTTGGGTAGACATGAATAGTCCCCATTGTGTACATGTAGAGTCTGTAATCGAGAACGGATTTAGGCATGATGTGTGAAGCCTACCCAGACAAGTTGGTCTGGATTGGTGATGTTGCATTGCATGAATGGCCAGATAAGACTCCGCGCGAATGGTTGGTTTTCATGTTTTCTACATAGTAGATTGCAACATGGAGCCTTGGGGATTAACTCCAAGGTGCACCCGGAAAACTGGGCAGATGCGTGATTCTCCCAACATGGTGGCCTGGGAGCCAACTTGCACATAACCGGGTTAAGTGAAGTGTGTGATGGAAATGGGACTCAATGAAGCTTGACCCACGCAGACGGCTTAAGTTGATGTTGCGGTGTGAGCAACGGGTTAGTCGGAATCATACTCGGTCTATGTTGTTCGGTTAAAGAGACCTAAGGTACATGAAACTTACCGTTGGCATAGATGGAGGGTATTAGGCAGTGGCCAGAAAGACGAAATTCTCATGAGTTATTGCCGTACAGGGGGCGATGGTGAGACCACGGTATTGACCGGGTTCACTGAGAATGTGCCCGGAGAGCACGGGGTGTTTGGTCGTGCGTTCCTACACCTGTGATGAAGTGTTTTACACTATACTGCTTGGTTATGCTAACAAACTACAGGGAAGGAGCATCGCCGCCCCGAGTTTGGGGCGGGATCGTTATAATTTCGTCAGCATAGCTGACCGTTGCCTTTGTTTGCCACCGTTGCGGTGAATTGTTGCTTAAAGGTGCTACGGAGCCGAGTAGTAAATAGCGGGCTAAAGCTCAAGTTGCTGAGTAGGCCCTCGAAGGCCAAATTTTGAGTGTTCACTTGTTTTATTCATGTGTAACCGGCATGCGTGCCGTGACATGGAAAACATTATAATTTGAGTAAACATTTGTAAGGCCTTAAGGCCATTATACTTGTGTATTGTACCTTCATTCATGTTGTTTTGAGTAGTGGACATTTATGCCTATGGTTGGGTTCTAAATTTGTAACTATTAAATTTCTTTCGCTAGAATGACTCTGTGTAGGATGTTGGTGATTAGTTGGATGGTTTCCATTGAGTAACCACCCGGTCTGTCTGTGGTGTATGACGTCGGGCCCCGGCCAGACCTACTGCTATATGCTAAGCGACGGATAGGGGGTGTTACAATTTATTATCAGACTACTGGTTTTGGTCAGGCTTAAATGAATTCGTGGACGAATTCTTTTACGGGGTGGTGAGCACATGTGTGTGCGTCATCATTATAACATTAAAAGAACCCATGAATGTCCACTAAGGAATGAAAATACACGTGTTTGGGGAACCTCCGTGTTCCTATAATTGCTTTTTGCAATTTTGCATGGTTGCCTAACGGTGTTTTGTACAACTACAGGTGACCAAAAGAGATGCTGGGCTGTCAGAACGCCGAGTTTCTGAGGTTAGTAGTGCACCAAATGATACTCCTGAAACACCTTCATCGGTCGAAACCATACGATTGGTTGCCGAAGCAGTGTTTGCCATGATCAATTCGCAACCTGCAAGGCAAATGCAGCAGCCCGCTCCTACGATGGAGCAGGTACCGCTTCAAAGGGATGAACCGAGAAGAGTGGAGCAGATAGTGGTGGAACCTGTGGTGCCGAGGAGAGTGATTGAAAGGCAGCTCAAGCACGTTATGAGCTTCAATCCTCCTGTATTCTTGGGGTTAAGAACCCCATCTCAAGCTGAAGACTGGCTCTCCCGAGTGAAGAGAGTCTTGACAGTTACTGAAACAGAGGAGTGACAGATTACCACTATAGCTACATTCCTATTGGACGAGGATGCGAGGCTGTGGTGGGAAGGTCTAGAGCTGCATCTCTTAAGAGGAAGGAAACTTATAGACGTCTCGATGGAAGAGTTCTCGAGACTGTTCTTGGCAAGGTACCTTCCTTCAGCGCAGAGGATAGCATTGGAGAATGAGTTCCAGAGGTTGGTGCAAGGAGAGAGTAGCATGGATGAGTATCTCCAAGAGATTATTCGATTGGGTCGGTACGCTAGCTCCATATTGGCGGATGAGGAGCGCAAGTTGAACCGTTTCTACGAAGGTCTGAGAGATGACTTGAGGTTACTGCTCTCGGGGCCTATGACGCAGGGCTTCTTGACTGTGGTCAACACGGTCCGGTCTTTGGAGAAAGACTTAAAGAATGTACAAGCGAAGAAAATCTTTGGTGATAAGAAGACTGAGTTTAAAGTGCCAGCTAACTCAAAGTCTGGGTATCGCAAGTTCAATAAGAAGGCTAGGACTTCGGGTCCAGCCCCTTCTTCTGGTTCTTCTGGGGAGACTACGGGTCAGACCCCATGCACATGTTTTACTTGTGGAAAGCCGGGGTACTTTGCCCGTGACTGCTGCAGCGGACGTCCCAAGTCCAAGAGGAAGCCGGAAGCAACTTATGAAGAGAAGAGCAAGGCGGTGGAGTCAACAGCATCCAATTATGCTCCGGCTCAACCGAGAGTTTATAATCTTGGCCAATAGGAGGCCATCAAGCAAGCGGATGTGGTGATAGGTACGATTTAAATTTATAGCAAGTTATATTTTAAATACTTGTTATGCGCGTGTTACCTTACCATTGCTTATGTACGATTTGGTTTGATTTGTGAGAATCCGGCGAGAGCACTCTTTGATATGGGAGCTTCATATTCCTTTTTGTCCAACGGATTCATATCACGTATGGGAGTACCTTCTTCGATGGTAAATGACAAACTGGACATGTTGTTGCCCAATAGGTGTTCGATGCGCGCGGATAGAATCTGTGGCGTTAAGATTCATATTGGGAGTCAGGAGTTCCATTTGCTATCGTCATTACTGCTGCTGGTGGAGTTCAACGTAATATTTGGCATGGACTGGATCTCGGAGCAGCAAGCTTATATTGATTGCGGTCGCAAGGAGGTCAAGTTGGGAATAGGTCGTGAGACGACTTTTACAGGCTTGAATGGTTCGAGCAAGACTTTGTTGTCTGCTCTTCAGGTGGTGAAGGCGGTTCGTGCTGGAGCATAGCTGTTTTTCATACTAGTAGAGGTTGCAAAGCCTAAGACTACGTTGGACAATATTTCAGTGGTATCGGAGCATCCTGATGTGTTCCCTAGCGATCTTCCTAGGGCCCCGGCTCAACGGGAGATAGATTTCACGATTGAGCTAGTGTCGGGTGTGAAACCTGTGTCACGCTCTCTGTATCGGCTAGCGCCTAAGGAGATGGCGGAGCTGAAGGTGCAGCTTCAAGAGTTGTT
This sequence comes from Platanthera guangdongensis, assembly GCA_039583875.1. Classification (NCBI taxonomy): domain Eukaryota; kingdom Viridiplantae; phylum Streptophyta; class Magnoliopsida; order Asparagales; family Orchidaceae; genus Platanthera; species Platanthera guangdongensis. The sequence continues at coordinate 115,817,633 of CM077147.1, read as the reverse complement.
GGAGCAAGGGTATGTGAGTCCAAGTTAGTCTCCTTGTAGCGCACCGGTCCTTTTTGTTAAGAAGAAGGACGGAAGCTTGAGACTATGTATCGATTATCGAGAGCTGAACAAGATAACGGAAAAGAGCAAGTACACGATCTCAATGATTGATGATCTATTTGATAAGTTAGTCGGGTCGACGGTGTACTCTAAATTGGATCTTAAGTCCGGTTACTATCAGCTGAGAATAGGGGAGAGTGATATCCCTAAAATAGCATTCAATACGAGATACAAGCATTATGAGTTTACGGTCATGCCGTTTGGGTTGACTAATGCGCCGTCGGTGTTCATGGATTTGTTGAACATGACTTTTAGGGAGTACTTGGACCATTTTGTGATCGTCTTCATCGATGACATTTTGGTGTACTCACAGAGTGAGGAGGATCACTTCAAGCACCTGCACTTGGTATTAGAGACACTGAGGAGGAATCAATTGTACGCCAAGTTCTCCAAATGCGAGTTTTGGTTGTCCTCAGTGGCGTTCCTTGGTCATATAGTATGTGGAGAGGGGATTGCGGTGGATCCGGCGAAGATTATTGCGATACGTTAGTGGCCTGTGCTTTCTATGGTAGCGAAAGTCCGTAGTTTTCTGGGTCTTGCCGGCTATTACAGATGCTTCGTGGAGAACTTCTTGCGGATAACATTACCTCTCACTACTTTGACGAGGAAGGAGTAGAAGTTCATTTGGGCGTCAGAGTGCGCACGAGCTTTTGAGGAGTTGAAGTGTCGATTGACCACGACACCTGTGCTGAGTTCGCTGAGTGGGACCGAAGGTTTTGAGATATACAACGATGCTTTGGCCAGTGGTTTGGGTTATGTGCTACTGCATCACGGCAGTGTGATAGAGTATGGCTTGAGACAGCTGAAAGTGCACGAGAGGAATTATCCGATCCATGACTTGGAGTTAGCGGCCGTGATTTTTGCCTTGAAGCTGTGGAAGTACTACTTGTATGGGGTGAAGGTCGACATCTATACCAACCATAAATGCCTGAAGTATTTGTTGGATTAGAAAGATCTAAACATGCGGCAGCGTAGATTGATGGAGTTCCTGGGGGACTACACCTTCAAGATCAACTACGTGCCTGGTAAAGGAAATGCGGTTGTGGACGCGTTGAGTCGCAGAGCCCCAGCTCAAGCCAATTGGCTGTCGGTCCATGACGAGCGGTTGGTTCGGGAGTTGGAGGCGTTGGAGATTTTTTGCGTAGACAAGCAGTCGAGTGCTGAAGCACTATTGAACTGGACGGAAGTTCAGTATGACCTGGCTGATCGGATTCAGCAGGTTTGAATGTGGATAGCCGCATGAAGCAGCTCATGTTGGAGGCTATGGATGGGTCAAATTCCCAATATTAGGTTGTTGATGGATTGCTTTGGAAAGATGGTCGTTTGTGCGTCCCAAACGTGGGCAATTTGAGGGTGGAATTGTTGTACGAGGCGCATCATACCAAGTACTCGATTCACCCGGGGAGCATGAAGATGTACCGCGATGTAAATAAATTATTCTACTGGCCAGAACTAAAGAAGGATGTGGCACTGTACGTATCGAAGTGTCAAACATGCGTCTTAGTGAAGGCGGAGTGCGAAAAGCCGGGAGGATTCTTGAAGTCCTTGCCTATTCCGGAGTGGAAGTTTGACAACATTACTATGGACTTTATGCACGGGCTGCCAAGGTCGCAAAAAGGGAACGACACCATTTGGGTGGTCGTAGATTGTCTAACGAAGGTGTCACACTTCATTCCCCATAGGAAGGATGATCCCGTGGAGAAATTTGCAAAGTTATATGTGGATAAAATAGTACGGCTTCACGATGTGCCCCTCTGCATCGTGAGTGACCAAGATGGGCAGTTTACGTCCAATGATTGGAGGCTGGTGCAGCAGATATTGTGAACAAAGCTGAGTTTCAGCATAGCCTTCCATCCGCAGACGGATGGGCAGACCGAGAGGGTCAATAGGATAATGGAAGACATGCTTCGCATGTGTGTCCTGGACTTTGGGAAGCAGTTGGAAGATCACCTATACTTGGTGGAGTTCGCTTACAACAATAGCTACCAGGCAAGCACACAAATGGCGCCCTTCGAGGCCCTATATGGTAGAAGATGTCGCACGTCATTGTCTTGGTTGGAAACGGGTGAGTCAAAGTTGTACAAGCGCCAAGAGGTGGAAGATGCTACGTCGTTGGTTCAAATGATTCGAGAGAGGTTGCTAATCGCTCAGGACCGCCAGGCTAAGTACTATAATGTCAAGCATAGGAACGTGGAGTTCGCTATCGGCGACTGGGTGTACTTGAAGATCAAGCCATTCAAGGGTGTCTCGCGGGTGCGGTGCTTGAAGAAGCTAAGCCCGAGGTACCTTGGACCGTTTGAGGTTCAGGAGCGGATTGGCGAAACAGCTTAAAGATTGAGGATATCAGTGGAGCTTAGTGGTCTACATGATGTATTCCACATATCGGTACTGTGAAAGGCGGTGCAAGAGCCTTCGCAAGTGATTGCGGCCGATCAAGTGCCGATCGATGATGGGTTGACGACGAAGGTCAATCCCATCCGTATTGAGGACTCGGAGGTCAAGCGGCTACACAACAAATAGATCAGGATGGTCAAGGTCTGTTGGGATAACCACGGTCGGGAGGAGCTCTCATGGGAGCGAGAGTAGACCATGCTTGAGGAGTAATCGGAGTTGTTCCACTCAGGTTCCATTTGAGTTTTATGTTTATCTTTCCTTTATGTAATTTTGGGGACGAATTGTTTTAAGAGGGGGCGTGTTGTAACTCCCCGAAACTCAAAAGAGCAACGAGAGACATTTTGGGCCATGTTTAAAACTTGGCAAGGGGGACACAGCCTGGGACACAGGGCGTGTCCAGGGGAGTGTCATGCTTGTGTCGACGATCTGGCCGAGAGGTCAACGAATATTTGAGTCGCCGATCGTCGAGCAGCGAACACGGCCTAGGACACGGGAGTGTCACAGGCCGTGTCCTTCTCGGGTTATTGTCCGAGTTGTGTTGGGGGAGAAACACGGCCTGGAACCCAGGCGTGTTCGTGTATGACATGGGTGTGTCATTTTGGACACGGGCGTGTCCAATACCCGTGTCCTTCACGGGTTGATGTTGGGACTGTATTGATGGAGGAACACGACCAACCACACGGCCGTGTACTGGTTGACACGGGCGTGTTAAACCGGACATGGGCGTGTCGAGAACCCGTGTCCTTTTCAGGACGCGTCGGGTTCGACGGCGAATGGGGAACATGGCCATGGACATAGGCGTGTCACAGGCCGTGTTCGGCCCAGATTTTGGATTTCAATGACGAATCGTGGCCATTCGTTTCCTTAGTTTGGGATCCGACGGCTGGGGGTTGTTCCTGGTGTGATATACCCGAGAATAGGGTTGGAAACCTTTCATTTCATCCTACCATTCTCTTTCTAAAGATCTAGAGAGAGGAGAGAGCAAGGAATAAGAAGGAGGCTAGATCTAGTCACCGGCGGAGCTTCGGAGCTCCAAATCGCGAAACGACTTCGAATCTACGGAGGAAACAGGATTGTGGTGCTTTTCATCCGCATACATTTCCATGGCGCCAAGGAAGAATGTTAGGGTAACGATTCTCAAACTAGGACATGTGAAGTCCTCTTTTCCTTTGCATAGGAAGCCCGCTCTCGCGAGTTTGCGGTGAGTTGTGGAGTTCCATCGGGTAGACATGAATAGTCCCTGTTGTGTACATGTAGAGTCCATAATTTAGAACGGATATAGGCATGATGTGTGAAGCCTACCCGGACAAGTTGGTCTGGATCGGTGATGTTGCATTGCGTGAATGGCCGAAGAAGACTACGCGCGAATGGTTGTTTTTCGGGTTTTCTACGCGGTTGATGGCAACAGGGAGCCTTGGGGATTAATCCACGGTGCACCCGAAAAACTGGGTAGATGCGTGATTCTGCCAACATGGTGGCCTTGGAGCAAACTTGCACATAACCGGGTTATGTGAAGTGTGTGATGGAAATGGGACTCGGTGAAGCTTGACCCGTGCAAACGGCTTAAGTTGACGTTGCGGTGTGAGTAACGGGTTAGGCAGAGCCGTACCGGTCTATGTGGTTCGGTTAAAGAGACCTAAGGTACATGGAACTTACCGTTGGAATAGATGGACGGTCTTAGGCAGTGGCCAGAAAGACCAAATGCTCACGAGTTGTTGCTGTCCAGGGGGCGGTGGTGAGACCGCGGTATTGACCGGGTTCACCGAGAATGTGCCCTGAGAGTACGGGGTGTGTGGTCGTGCGTGCTTACGCCTGTGATGAAGTGTTTTTACACTATACTGCTTGGTTATGCTAACAAACTGCAGGGAAGGAGCATCGCAGCCCCGAGTTTGTGGCAGGATCGTTATAATTTAGTTAGCATAGCTGACTGTTGCCTTTGTTTGCCACCATTGTGGTGGATTGTTGCTTGCAGGAGCTGCAGAGCCGAGCGGTAAATAGCGGGCTAAAGCCCAAGTTGCTGAGCAGGCTCTCGAAGGCCAAATTTTGAGTGTTTACTTGTTTTATTCATGTGTGACTGGCTTGCGTGCCGTGGTATGGAAAACATTGTAATTTGAGTAAACATTTGTAAGGTCTTAAGGCCATTATACTTGTGTATTGTACCTTCATTTTTGTTGTTTTGAGTAGTGGACATTTATGCCTATGGCTGGGTTCTAAATTTGTAACTATTAAATTGCTTCTGCTAGAATGACTCTGTGTAGGACGTTGGTGATTAGTTGGATGGTTTCCATTGAGTAACCACCCGGTCTATCTGTGGTGTATGGTGTCGGGCCCCTACCGGACCTACTGCTATATGCTATGCGACGGATAGTGGGTGTTAGACTTGGCTTCCCCAATCCATGAATGAATTAACTCCTTTTCTCTCTCCTCTATTAAGTAGAAATTGAAGTTTTCTCTCTCCTGCCCCTCATGGCCGGTTTTGTTCATGGCCCTAGCCTAAATGTAGCCCACTAAGCTAATACAAAGTGGTAAGGAGGTGGTTAGCCCAAGTGGCTAGGGGATTGAGCTTGAGTTAGCCTTTTGGGCTAAGCTTGACTTGACCTAGCCTAGGGTTGACTTTGGTCAAATTGACATTTTGTGTCACCGTCAGTGAGTCCTTGGTGACCTATTGGCCTCCCTTAGGGTGTAGGTAGGGATGGGTAGGGTTGAATTGGCACCTTGGAGGTCACTTGACCCTTAGTAAGGGCAGTTTGACCACTTTGGGGCTAGAATGATATCTTCGTACTTCTCGAGAGAAAACTCATTACTCGAGCGACATTACTCGAGTAACTTGCTGAGTTCTCGAGTGGTCTAAAGAAGTACTCGAGTAGACATTATTTTACTCGAGACATTAAGTCTGAACTTTGAGAAATTTTGATTTTGAAAAATTTCTTGATCTCTGAGCTTTGTTGTGAGTCCTCCTCTATTCTTCTTTATTGAGCATTCCAAGTTCTATTTTGAAGAACGAGAACTTGGTCTCATCCAGCGGCTTCATGAATATGTCTGCAATCTGCCTGTCAGTTGGGACATATTGTAGATCTATGTCCCCATGCTCCACATACTCCCGAATAAAGTTGTACCATAACTCTATGTGCTTTGTCTGGCTGTGAGAGACTGGGTTGTTGGCTATTACAATCATGCTGTAGGAGTCGCAAAACAAAGGAATGTTTTGAAACTTCATGTTATACTCTTCAAACTGGTTATTTATCCATAACAACTATGCACAACAACTACCTGCAGAGATATACTCTGACTAAGCTGTTGAGATTGCAACACAGTTCTACTTCTTACTACTCCAGGAAATGATCCTTCTTCCAAGGAATTGGCAAGTCCTGGAAGTGCTCTTTCTGTCATCTTTGCAACCTGCAAAATCTGCATCTGAAAAACCAATTAGTTCGCTATTATTACATCTTGGCTACCGTAAGCCAACATTTGGTGTACCTTTAAGGTATCTCAAAATCCGCTTTGCAGCAGCGTAGTGAGATTCCTTAGAGTTCACTTGAAATCTAGCACAAACACATGTAGAGAACATTATGTCTGGTCTACTAGCAGTAAGGTACAACAAGGATCTAATTATGCTTATGTACTTGGTTTCATCAAAAGGTTTCCTATCTCATCCTTGTCCAGAGATACAGCTGAACCCATTGGAGTCCTCATAGAGGTTTCGTTCTCCATTCCGAATTTCTTAATTTGCTCCTTGGTGAACTTAGTCTACGAGATGAAGATTCCATCTTCAGATTATTTCACCTGAAGCCCTAGGAAATACTTCAGCTCACCCATAATACTCATTTCAAACTTCCCTTGCATAAGCTTTGAAAACTTCTTGTAGAGGTTGTCGTCAGTAGAGGCAAAAATAATGTCGTCGACATAGATTTGCATTAGCAAAATCTTGCCTTTTATTTCCCTAAGAAATAATTTTTATCTATCTTTCCCCTTGTGAACTTGTTCTCAAGAAGAAAGGTAGATAACATCTCATACCAAGCTCGAGGAGCTTGTTTCAAACCATATAATGCTTTAGATAATAGATAAACATAATCAGGAAAGTTAGAGTCAATGAAACCTGAAGGTTGTTCCACATACACCTCTTGCTTTATGTCACCATTAAGGAAGACAGACTTCACGTCCATTTCATAGACAGTGAATCCCTTAAGAGCGGCATATTCAAGGAATAACCTGAATGCCTCCAGCCTTGCCACTGGAGCATATGCCTAGTCAAAGTCGATTCCTTCTTATTGGCGATATCCTTTGGCGATAAGTCTGGCCTTGTTCTTTATAATTTTTCCATCCTCGTCCATCTTATTCATGAAGACCCACTTTCTCCCGATGACATTCTTACCTTTGGGTCTTGGAACAAGTTTCCAGACTTGACAATGCTTGAACTGATTTAGTTCTTATTTCATTGTCATTATCTACGATGCGTATGAGTTTGCTTCCTCAAACTTCTTTGGTTCAACCTGTAAGAGAAAACTCAAATATAAATTCTCATTAGTTGTACCTCTACGAGTTCTGACACCATCCCAGGGATCTCCAATGATTTGGTCCATTGGGTGATCCTTCAGATGTCTGAGCTCAGGAGTCCTTGTATTTGGAGTGTTTCAATCATCAGAGTGACTTCATCAACTTGGATGTTTTCTTCATCTTGATCATCAACCTCTCTAATCGGGATTGTAGTGGTGATATTGATGAACTTTTCACCTTTTTCTTCAGTCGGCTTACCCAAGTTAAGTTATTTCATCTTAGAACATGCATCTTCAATGAACACACTAGAACAGTTGCCTTGCAGCAAGATCGTCTCATCAAATACAACTTGAATGGATTCTTCTACGACCAGAGTTTTTCTATTAAATATCCTGTATGCCTTACTATGGCTACTATACCCTACAAAAATACCTTCAAAACTCTTTTCGCTAAATTTGGTACTGTGATACTTGTCATTGTTAAGGACGAAGCACTTACAGCCAAAGATTCTAAAATACGAAACAGTCGGTTTCCTGCCCTTTAGAAATTCGTTAGGTGTCTTATTATGGTTCTTGTTTATGAGTGCTTGATTTTGCACGTGGCATGCAGTGTTGACGACTTCAGTCAAGAAGTATTCCGGTAATGAGGCATCACTCAACATGGTCCTGTAGGCCTGTATGAGTGTTCTATTCTTTCTCTCAGGCACTTCGTTCTGTTGAGGAGTGCGAGGAGAGGAAAACTCATGAAAGATACCTAAGTTTTCACAAAATTCTATCATGGCCCCATACTTGAACTCTTTTCCATTGTCACTTCTGATTTTGACTACGGAACAGTTGTATTTATTCTGGACCTGCCTGACAAAATTAGTAAAGATGTCAAAGGTATCTGACATGTGTTTTAGAAAGAACACCCATGTAAAGCACGAGTAATCATCAACAATAACCAGTTTATAATCCTTACCTCCCAAACTTCTAATTTGCAGTGGACCGAACAAGTCCATATGAAGTAGATATAAACATCTATTAGAATCTTTGCCAATAATGCTTTTAAAGATAGCCCTCGTTTGCTTGCGTTTCACACGTGTGTGACAAGGTCTATCTTTAGCGTACTTGACATTTGGCGCATCACGTACTAAATTAAGTGAAAATAATTTATTAATAGTTTTGAAATTAATGTGTTAGTCTCTTGTGTCATTGGTGTAACGCCCCGAAACTCAAAAGAGCGACAGGAGGCGTTTTGGGCCAAATTTGGAATTTGGCAGGGGGCACACGGCTTGGGACACTGTCGTGTCCCAGGGCATGTCGTGTTTGGGTCGATGATTTGGCAAAGAGGTCGACGAATTTTGGAGTCGATGATCGTCGAGCAGCGAACACGGCCTGAGACACGGGCGTGTCTCAGGGTGTCTCGAGCTCGTGTCGACGATCTGCCCGGGAAGTAGACATTTTCGCTCGACGATGTGTCGAGACAGGGAACACGACCTAGGACACGGGCATGTCCAAGGATGTGTCGGGGGCTCGACGATCTGTGCTCGACGAAGTGTCGATACAGTGAACATGTCCTTGAGACCAGGCGTGTTTGGGTTTAACACTGGCGTGTCAAATAGGACACACCCATGTGCAAGACCCGTGTGAGTCTCGGGTTGGTGTTGGCCCTATGTTGATGGAGGAACACGGCCGGGAACACGAGCGTGTACTGGATGACACGGGCGTGCCAGGTCAAACAACGACATGTCGGGTGCTCGTGTGTTTTCCAAGACGCGTCGATTTCGACGGTAAATGGGGGACACGACCCTGGATACGGGCGTGTCACAGGCCGTGTTCGGCCCAGGTTTTGCATTTTAGCTGCGGATCATGGCCGTTTGTTTCCTTATTTTGGGATCCGACGGTTGGGGGTTGTTCCTACTGGGATATACCCGGGAATAGGGTTTCAAATCCCTCACTTCTTTCACTTAGTCTCTTTCTAAAAGTCTAGAGAGAAGGGAGAGAAAGGAAGTATAAGGAGGCTAGATCCGGTTACCGGCGGAGTTTTGGAGCTCCAAATCGCGAGCTGACTTCGGATCTATGGAGGCAAGGAGATTGTGGTGCCTTTCATCCGCATACATTTCCATGACGCCAAGGAAGAACGCTAGGGTAACGATTCTCCACTTGAGCATGTGAAGCTCTACTTCTTTTGTATAGGGAAGCCCGGTCTCGTGAGTTTGCGGTGAGTTTGAGGCGTTCCTTCGGGTAGACATGAATAGTCCCCATTGTGTATATGTAGAGTCCATAATCAAGAACGGATATAGGCTTGATGTGTGAAGACTACCCAGACAAGTTGGTCTGGATCGGTGATGTTGCATTGTATGAAATGCCGGAGAAGACTCCGTGCGAATGTTTGTTTTTGGGGTTTTCTACGAGGTAGATTGCAACAGGGGACTTGGGGATTAACTCCAAGGTGCACCCGGAAAACTGGGCAGACGCGTGGTTCTGCCATCATGTGGGCCTGGTAGCCAACTTGAACATAACTGGGTTATGTGATGTATGTAAATGATTTGGGACTCGGGAAAGTTTGACCCACGCATATGTTTTAAATTAACGTTGCGGTGTGAGAAACGGGTCAGGCGGAACCGTACCCGCTCTATGTCGTTCGGTTAAAGAGACCTGAAGTTACTTGTCACTTACCATTGGCATAGATAGAGTGTCTTAGGCAGTGGCCAGAAATACCAAATGCTCACGAGATATTGCCATCCCAGGGGCGGTGGTGAGTCGATGAACTTTGACCGTGATCACCGAGAATGTGCTCTGAGAGCACGGGGCGTGTGGCCATGCGTGCCTGTGCCTGTGATGTAGTGTTGTTACATTACTGTTTGGTTATGCTAATAAAGTGCAGGGAAGGAGCATCGCCGCCCCGAGTTCGGGGGCAGGATCGTTATAATTTGGTTAGCATAGCTGACCGTTGCTTTTGTTTGCCAACATGCGGTGGATTGGTGCTTGCAGGTGCTGCGGAGCCGAGCGGTAAATAGCGGGATAAAGCCCAAGTTGCTGAGCTGGCCCTCGAAGGCCTAATTTTGAGTGTTTTCGTTATTCATGTATGGTCGGCCTGCGTGCCGAGGTTTGAAAAACATTTTTATATGAGCAAACTATTGTAAGGCCATAAGGCCAGTACTTGTGTATTTGTACTTCATTCCTTTTGGCTTTGTAGTGGACATTCATGCTAGTGTTGGGTTCTTTATTAATACAACTATTATCATGGCTTCCGCTGGAATGACTCTGTGTAGGACGTTGGATTGGTTGGATGGTTTACATTGGGTAACCTTCCAGTCTGTTTGTGGTATATGGCGTCGGACCCCGGCCGGACCTACTACTATATGCTATGCGACGGATAGGGGGTGTTACAATTTGGTATCAAACCGCTAGTTTTGGTCAGGCTTAAACATGAATTCGTGGGAGAATTCGTTTTAAGTGGTGGTGAGCACATGTGTGTGTGTCATCGTTATAACAGTAAAAGAACCGTTGAATGTCCACTACGGAATGAAAATACACGTGTTTGAGGAACATGCGTGTTCATATAATTACTTTTTGCAATTTTGTGTCGTCGCTTAACGGTGTTTTGTACAACTATAGGTGACCAGAAGCGGTGCGGGGTCGTTAGAACGCCGAGTTTATGAGGCTAGTAGTGCACCGAACGATGCTCCTGCAACACCTCCATCGGTTGAGACCATACGATTGGTGGCCGAAGCAGTGTTTTCCAAGATCAATGCGCAGCCTGCAAGGCAAATGTAGCAGCCCGCTCCTGCGATGGAGCAGGTACCTCTTCTAGAGGTTGAGCCGAGAAGAGTGGAGCAGGTAGTAGTGGAACCGTTGGTGCTGAGGAGGGCAACTGAGATACAACTCAAACATGTTATGAGCTTTAATCCCCCAATGTTCTCAGGGCTGCAAATCCCATCTCAAGTTGAAGATTGGCTCTCCCGGATAAAGAGAGTCTTAACAGCAACTGAGACAGAGGAGTTGCAGATGACCACTATAGCTACGTTCCTGTTGGCTGGAGACGCTAGGCTGTGGTGGGAGGGTTTGGAGCTCCATCTCTTGATAGGAAGGCAACTTACAGACGTCTGGATGGAGGAGTTCTATAGACTGTTCTTGGCTAGGTACCTCCCTTCAGCGCAGAGGATAGATTTGGATATTGAGTTTCAGAGGTTGGTACGAGGAGAGAGTAGCGTGGATGAGTATCTCCACGAGTTTACTTCTTTGGGTCGGTACGCTAGCTCCACACTCACGGATGAGGAGCGCAAAACAAACCGATTCGATCAAGGTTTGAGAGATGACTTGAGGATACTACTCTAGGGGCCTATGATGCAGGGCTTCTTGACCCTGGTCAACACGGCCCGGTCCTTGGAGAAGGACATGAAGAATGTACAAGCAAAGAAAAGCTTTGGTGATAAGAAGTCTGAGTTCAAGGTGCGACTACCTCAAAGTCTGGGTACCGTAAGTTCTTTAAGAAGGCTAGGACCTCGGGTCCAGCCCCCTCTTCTGGTGCTTCTGGGGCGACTACGGGTTGGACCCCGGGTGCATGTTTTAATTGTGGGAAGCAGGGGCACTTTGCCCATGACTGTTGGAGCGAACGTCCCAAGTCCTTGAGGAAGCCGGGAGCGACTTATGAAGAGAAGGGCAAGGCGGTGGAGTCAACCGTGTCCCATTATGCTCCAGCTCAACCGAGAGTTTATAATCTTGGTCAACAGGAGGCCATCAAACAAGCGGATGTGGTGACAGATACGATTTAAATTTATAGCAAGTTAAATTGTTTTATACTTGTTATGCGTGTATTACCTTACCACTGCTTGTTTAGGATTTGTTTTGATTTGTGAGTATCTGACGAGAGCACTCTTTGATTTGGGAGCTTCGCACTCCTTTTTGCCTGAAAGCTCCATATCATGCATCAGTGTACCTTCTTTGATGACGAAGGACAAACTGGATGTGTTGTTGCCCAATGGGTGTTCGATGCGCGCGGAGAGAATCTGTGGCATTCAGATTCGGATTGGGAGTCAGGAGTTCCATTTGCTAGCGTTGCTACTGCCGCTGGTGGAGTTCGACGTAATATTTGGCATGGACTGGCTCTCGGAGCAGCAAGCTTATATCGATTGCGGTGGCAAGGAAGTCAAGTTGGGAACATGCCGTGAGACGACTTTCACGGGCTTGAAAGGGTCGAGCAAGACGTTGATGTCTGCTCTTCAGGTGGTGAAGGCATTTCGTGTTGGTGCAGAACTGTTCTTTACACTAGTGGAGGTTACAAAGCTGAAGCCTACGTTGGATAGTATTTCAGTGGTAGTTGAGTACCCTGATGTGTTCCCCGCCGATCTTTATGGAGCCCCGCATCAACGGGAGATAGATTTCACGATTGAGCTAGTGCTAGGTGCGAAACCTGTGTCACGATCACCATATCGGCTAGCGCCTAAAGAAATGGCGGGGTTGTAGGTGCAACTTCAATAGTTGTTGGAGCAAGGGTTTGTGCGTCCAAGTTCTTCCCCTTGGAGCACACCAGTCCTCTTTGTTAAGAAGAAGGATGAGAGCTTGAGACTTTGTATTGATTATCAGGAGTTAAACAAGCTAACGGAAAAGAACAAGTACCCGATCCCGAGGATTGATGATCCCTTTATCTATATTAGATCTATTCAACTCTATGATTTCTCTATCACAAGTTTATGAAATCATACAAGAGATATAAATCTTGATTTACTAACTTTAGGGAATTCAATATGCATAGATAATTTGTAGATAAAATTAAGAGATGAAAGAAGATCAAAATCACATAGCACAATACATCAAGCTAAGGTTTATACATACAAACGTTAAGAGAAATTTAGTTTTGATCCATAGAGATTACATTGGAGAAGAAGGAAATGAAATCAAATGAAAACATTACAAGTTGATCTTCAAGGTCTTTCTTCTCCAAAGGTGTTCTTCTTCCTTCAATATTTTGAAAATCAGTTCTCACCAAAAAAACCCACCTTTTCAAAAGTGAATTCCCTTTTTATACTCAATACAAGATAGGCAAAAAAATAATCGCACATGGACTGACATATGACCATGTGTATAAACACAAATAGTTATGTCAAGAGGCGTGTTGGTTCAGCACTATTCTTGGGCACGCCTTGGTTCTTGGCAGTGTTGCGCCATGAGAGCTTCAACAATCATGTATTCCGAAGGGGCACGCAGGAGGAGTACCCTGCCGTGTATGGTTATGTGTCTGTGGACATGACTCCACACCTCCGTTTTAATTAAATAAGCAAGCCGTGCCACTCTCTGGAGTTATCTTCATCTAAAAGAACGATGAACATGTCATGTACCTGGTCGTATTGTTACGCGTGTTTGAATACATGGCCTATCACATGGCCGTGTCAATTAAATAAACAAAGAATGTTGATATCTGGATCTCTTCTTGGTCTGAAAGTGAATGTTACATGAACAAGTCTGAAATGTGCAGGAAGCCGTGTATAGTAAAATGTTCACTAAAAATTATGTTCTCATCCGAAATACTCTGAAATTCATTTTTTCTGATAAGACCTCATAGGTGTTTAATAATCATTGAATCAAAAAAGGTTAAATATAATATAAGTGCCATTTACTGGGACCTCCCCTCTAACTTTGCTAAATTATTGACAACACCCCTCTTATTTTCGAAATTACAAAAACTTCTCCTAATGTTTACATTTCATTACAAAAACCTCCCCTGAAGTTTCAATTTCATAACATTAATACACAACCCCTCCCCCCCCCCCCCCCCCCCCCTCGGTGTACTGTGTCCATGGGGGTATTTTTCTTCATGGGTGCAATGAAATGAAAAGACCATGAGAGGTTTTTGTAATGAAATGAAAACTTAAGGGGAGTTTTTTGTAATTTCAAAAATAAGAATGGTGCTCTCACTAATTATGCTAATTTACCGGGGAGGTTTTGGTAATTATTTCTATAATATAATGAGTAAATTGAATAAATTACTGGTAATAATGTTATTTAATGATGTTATAGTTTGGTCTAATATTTTATTATCAGTCGCTCAAAGATCGACCTCCATAGTGGGTATCACCAAATCAAAGTTTGAGAAGGGGATGAGTGGAAGATCTCCTTCAAGACCATGGATAGTCTGTTTGTGTGCTTGTCATGCCATTTGTCTATTGACCACCCCAAGTACCCGTATCCAGTTATGATAGGTGTTGCGACCCTACGGGTGTAATTTCTTAGCCATATATTTCGACGATATTTTGATTTTCAGTCAGACTCACATAAAGCACCTTATGTGCCTGAGGTTTCTATTTTATATTCTACGTAGGGAGATACTATTTGTGAATTTGAAGAAATGTTCATTCCTTTCTGAGTCGTTCCACTGCTTAGGACTTATCATCTCCATCGTTGAAATATTTGTTGACCTTGAAAATGTTTAGTCCATTTGCGAGTGGACTATAAATTTGAGTATTCACAATGTCCACAAATTTTATGAACTTTATACTTTCTATCTGAGGTTCCTTTAGGGATTTACACGATCATAGCCCCTTTCGTGAGATGCCTCTGCAATGAAAATTTTCAATGGACTACAACGATCACTCTTAAATTTGAAGAGATCAAAAAGAATTTGACGACCGCCCTGCTTTGAGACTCCCAAATTTTTGGACGATATTTAAGGTCGCATGGGACCTATCTAGCATTGGAATAAGTGGTGTCTTGAGTCAGGATGGACATATAGTTTCTTACTTTGGTGTGAAGCTGAATGAGACTTCATATAAGTACTCTGACTACGATAAGGAGTTTTATGCAATAGTGCAATCACTTGGATATTGGAGATCTCCTCTCGCGGGTGTTTGTCCTATACTCTGACCATCTGGCTTTGCAATATCTTGACTAACAACAGAAATTTGGGCATAAACATGCCAAATGGGTCAAATACATACACAATTTCCACTACTTTATGAATCTTCACACTGGTATTGAGAACACGCGTACTGACTCTCTTAGTCGTCGTATCACCCTCCATGCAATGCGTTCTAATGTTGCTAATTTTGTTCGTTTCCAAGATTTTATGATTTGGGATAGATCCCCTTAGCTTGCTGGGTGGTTCCATATCATTGTGAGACATTTATTTCATTGGTTTATGTATTCCATGGACCTATTACCGGGACTTTTTGATTTGGGAGATGCATGCGGGTGGTGTTGCTAGCTATTTTGGAAGAGATAAGACCAACGCTTTGGTCGAGGATCACTTTATTGGTCCGTCTTGAAGAAGAAGGTGGAACAGGTTGCACGTCACTGTGACACCTGTCAGACTACTAGGGTTTTTAAGCAAAACATTGGACTCTATACCCCTTCCGGTCCCTGACCCGCCATGGGTCAATATTATTATTGACTTTGTACTGGGCCTTCCTCGCAGTTTGGGGAAGCATGAATCCATTTTCATAATGGTAGATCAGTTTTCAAAGATGGCTCATTTTATCGCCCACCACAAGACCGCAAACACAACCCACATGGCATCCCTCATGCGAGGCATCTTTCGGTTATACAGATTGCCCATGTCCATAGTGCTCGATTGTGATGTTTGTTTTGTGAGTTATTTTTGGAGGAAGTTTTCATAGAAGACATGTACGACCCTGAAGTTATTGACGGCTAATAACCCTCTGATCCTTGCCACACCCTCCAACCAATTCCATCAATCGTCCATCTCCGCAAAAAATTTCCTTTCTCTACTGCCACTACAAGCCACTGACCCTCTTCCCCTCCTCATTCTCATCTCTTGTGTCTCCTATCTTTGCATCCTCTTCTACTTTAGGTCATAACCCTTCTCCTATCCCCTTGATGCCCTTCCACAAACCATTATCCTAACCAGCTCCCCTCCATCCTCCCACTACAGTTTCAACAACTGCAATTCGCACCTATATTATGCCCCATTCGACCTTGGGTACCACTACAGTCACCATTTCTATCATCTAGACCTCCACCAGCCATTGCCGGTGGTTCCTCATATTCATGAGTAACTCGTATTGTGTTTCCTCTTTATTATGAATATTTGAATGAATATCATACAACTGTTTTGGAGTGTGGAACCTTTGCGCACCGTTTAAGGTGTTGTTGTGTGACCTCAATGTGTCCTGGAAGCCTCCTGTTGCAAAAATGCAGAGTAAGGTCTGTCTACATCTTACACATGTGGTGGGACACTTCCCCAGACCCTCGCTACGTTTGGATGCTTTTTGTACCGAGCTTCCCTTATCATATAATTGTTTGGCAATTTTGACTTTTTAGTGCTATTGTTTATTTTCTTATTATTCTACAAACTCATTGTGCAAGTCTTAGCTTATAGCCGTTCTTGCTGAGGAAGTCGTGTATTGTTCGGCCATGTGAAATTGTAGCTACTGCTATTTAACATAGTTTCTGTTAATTAATTCATTGATACTAAATTTAATTCCAATAAATTTAAATCATTCATGCATCATATAAAATAACCTTGTACAAGTCTACTCAACACCACTTACATAAATGTGCATTTGTTTCGGTTCACTTCCATTGCCTACCCCGTGTTATAGATGTTTGCTAATTTACTGAGTTTACTTTTTGTAATAATTCAACATTGCAAAAGAGGAAACCATCATGGGCAAATTTTGAAAATCAAGTTAATATAAAAGGGTAGAATTGAAAACAACAATACTAAAGCCTTTATCACACTATAGTGGGGTCGGCTATATGGATCTATTGTCGTCATTGTGCCCTATCTTGTGTCATAATCTCAGTAATGCCCAAGTACATTATGTCTTTCCTTATAGTTTCATTCAAAATCTTTGTTGGTAATATGTATAGTGACTAAACTCTCACAACGCCTAACTAGTACCACTAATGCCTCCTTTGCACGTGTCCAGACAATCTTAGTCGAGCTTCTCGCATCTTATCTGCAATTGGTGCTACTCCTGTCTTATCCCTGATACATTCATTCCTAATTCTATCCAGTCTCGTGTGTCCACACATCCACCTAAACATTCTCATCTCCGCAACTCCCATTTTTTGTTCATGTACACAATTTACTATCCAACACTTAGAACCATAGAGCATTGCTTGTCTAATCGCAGTATGGTAGAACTTGCCCTTAAGTTTTAATGGTACTTTACGATCACACAAGATCCCTGACGTGCCTCTCCACTTCAACCAACCCGCTTGGATTCTATGTGTCACATCTTTATCAATACCTCCGTCTTTTTGAATTATCGATCCAAGTTATTTAAAACATTCTCTACGGGAAGTATCTTGAACACCCAACTTAATAATGAAGTTATCTGCCCTTCTTGCACTACTAAATTTAAGCTCAATATACTCTATTTTTGTCCTCCTCAACCGAAAACCCTTCTTTTCTAAAGTGCCTCGCCAAGATTCCAGTTTTACGTTTACACCCTCGCACGTATCATCGACCAAAACGATATCATCCAAAAATAATAAACACCAAGGTATTGTTTGTTGGATATGTCGGGTGAGCTCATCTAAGATAAGGGTAAAGAGATAAGGGCTAAAGCTTAATCCTGATGTAAGCCAACATTGATAGGGAATTCCTGTGTTAATCCTCTAGATATTCTCACCATTGTCACTGAATTTGTATACATATCTTTGATTACATCAATGTATGATACATTTACACCTTTCTTTTCTAAGTCTCTCCATAAGATCTCTCTTGGAACTTGTTGGGTACATTGGAAAATGTGTACCAGATTTGGAGAAGCCTCACCCAACTCAATGATATTCATCAAGGTGTATTTAATGTTGTTTTGAGTTTACATGTGCAGGTTAAGAATTTACAGGAAAAGTTTCTAAGTCCATGAGTCGACACCAGAAGAAGCTATGTCGACACTTGTGAAGACTTGTGTCGACACTTGAGAAAAGATGTGTCGACACCTGGAGTTAATTGTGTCGACACTTGGAGAAGCAGTGTCGACACACAGAAAGTTGAGTCGACACACAGAAAGTTCAGTCGACATCAACTGTGTCGACACACAGAACTTGTGTCGACACACAGAAAGTTCAGTTGACATCAACTGTGTCGACACACAGGACTTGTGTCGATGCACAGAAAGTTAGTCGACATCAACTGTGTCGAAACACAGGACTTGTGTCAACACACACACCAGAATTTCTTTTAAGTTAATTGTGTCAAGACAAGATGTGACTGTGTCGACACACATGACTTGTGTCGACACATTCTTACAGAAGCTATGTCAAGAAGTAGTGTCGACACCATTAGAGCTGTGTCGACATTACCAAGGATTGTGTCGACACTTAGTCTACTTGTGTCGACACATGTAGAGTTCAGAATCGACATTTTGCTAACAGTCAAAGTTTCAAGAAGTGACTGGAAGCCTTGACAGCTACCATAACCAACTGGTCTATTGCAACTGTCAGATCTGTTAGAAGTTTGTTAGCAACCGGATCAGCCGGTAACTTTGGATGAAGTCTATATAAGGATAGATTCTATCATCTGATAGAACACAACACACAATAACACGAACAACAGACAGAAAAAGAAGACGAAGTACTCAACACACAATTACAACAGAAGATCCAACATACACAAGGAAATCCAGTCAGAGATTTTCAAGTGGATCTAAGTGAAGAATTTCAAAAGTTCTTCAGAAGAATTTGTAGAGAGAGAGAGAGAGAGAGCTCCAACAATTCAAGTGAAGAAAGAGACTATCATCAACTAGTCTCTTAAGAACATATCCTAAACTATTTGCAAAGAAGAATTCAGATTGATTTCTGGATTTTAAGAAGGAAGCTGATTGAAGATCATCTTCAATAAATTCAACCTTATTGTGTTCAGATTCAAGAAAATTTGAAGAAAGCCAAAGTCAGGTTGATTTCTGGCTAATCAGATTCTTCAAGAACTGATCAAGAAAACATTCTACCCATTCTCTCTCAACTTGGGTGGAAGATAAAACATATTTTATATTTTTGTTCTGTTAGATCTTTATTGATCTAGTTTATAAAGGCTGAGGTAGGGCTGAGTGCCTGAGGTAGGAGATTTTCATCTCTGAGTTGTAGGCCTTGGGAAGGCTGAGGTTGGGCTGTGTGCCTGAGGTAGGAGAGTTGATTCTCTGAGTTGTAGGCTTGGGTGAAGACTGAGGTAGGGCTTAATTGCCTGAGTTGTAGGAGTGTGGACTCACTCTGAGTTGTAGGAACCTTGACTGGGTTCTGAGCTGTAAGATCTGTTGATCTGACAAGGAAGGAAGAATTTAGGCCAAATCTAGCACACTACTAGATAGGCGAAGGGGGAAAGTGTGTGTGCCCATCATTTGGGGAACCATTATAAAACTGTGTGTCATCTGTGATTGTGTGTGATTCTGTGATTTTTGTGATGTGGTAGCTGTAGAACTGATTGATTCTATTTGATTATCTGAATTAATATTCTGCCTTAGAGTAAGAAGAAATTTCACCTATTCACCCCCCCCCCCTCTAGGTGTTTAGGTGATCTTGAAACCAATTATTTCAAGTGGTATCAGAGCCAGGTTACTCAAAGATAAGCTTAACAGTCTGAGTAAGGTCTGTGAAGCAGAATAAATTAGAAAAGATGGGTTCAAGAGAAAATCATAAGGAACTTGGTTCCATGAAGTTGCCCATCTGCAGGAAGGAAATCTTTGGAATATGGAAAGAAAGGGTCAGATTGTTTATCCAAGCATCTTATCCAAGAATATATATAAATGTTAAGGAAGGGCCTCATATACCAATGAAAGTCTTAGTTCTTGATGCTAATCAGAGGACACCAAATGGCTTTTCAGAAATGACTAAGGATGAGATTATCTTGGCTACTATGGACAAGAGAGCTCAGAATATTATAGTGAGTGCCATAGATGACTCAACATTCCAAAATCTGATTCACTGTAAAACCTCAAAGGAGATGTGGGACACATTGATAGTCTACATGGAGGGATCAAAAGAAGTCAGGCAAGATAGAAAGTCAATGCTTAATCAGGAATATGAGAGCTTCAGACAAAGCAAATCAGACAGCATTACTGAGTGTTATAAGAAGTTCTTTAGAATTGTGAATGAACTAATATCATATGGAAGGATCTTTAGTACATATGAGTTGAATGATAAATTCCTTAGATCTTTGACTAAGGATTGGGACACCAAGATTTGTGCCATCAGGGAAGTGGCCAGACTAGCAGAAATCTCTCCTCCAACACTATTTGGCAAATTGCTTTCTTATGAAATGCAACTCATGGCCAGAAAGGAGGAAGAGAAAAGTACTAAAGTTGACCATAGAGAGAAGTCAGTGGCCTTCAAGACAGAAGCCACAAGAAAGGACAGGAGGATGTCTTCATCTCCTCGTAGGAAAGCTGCAGAGGTGATCTCTGAAAGTTCTGATAGTAACACCTCAGAAAACAATCATTCTGATGAGGACTTTGCTGCCTTTATAAGGCAGTTTCAGAGATTTTTGAAGAAGAAGCAGTGGAGAACTAAGCCATCCTCCTCTCAGTCCAAGGATGAGTATTATCAGAAAAGAAAGTCATCTAAAAAGGACAAGAGTAGGTCAAAACCTAGCAAATCAACAACTTCAAAGATTATGTGCTATTGCTGCAACAGACCAGGACATGTAGTAGCTGATTGTCCAGACAAAATAAAAGAATCTGCAGATAAGAAGAAGTCTCAGTATAAGAACAAGAAGGAGAAATCCTTGGTAGCAAAGAAAGAGAAAAGCTGGACAGATCCATTATCTTCAGATTCTAAATCTGATGATGAAGCTTATATTGGTCTGTTTGCAACAGAAGAAGAGACTGAGTTCTTGCAATTACTGGACTCAATAAATGGAACTGAAGATTATCAGTGCAAAAGGCTAATGGCCCTGACTGATGAAGATCACTGCCAGGATCAGCCTGGTCCTAGTATGGTAAAAAGTTTATCTGAAGATTCTGATTATTACACTGGCGCAAAATCAGAAGCATCTGCATCAAAAGATGTGGATGGATCTGAATCTGAAGTAGATATTCATCAACTTATAGATGAATATGGTGATTTGCTGCAGACATTTAAGAGATGCAAAAACCTGACTAAAATTCAGGCTAAGGAAATTGCAGCTCTTAAGTTCGCTGCATCTAATTCAGAAAAGCTGCTAGATCAGAAGATGAATGAGATTGCCAAGCTGAAAAACATAGCTATTATTCAGATGGGGACAATCACATTCAAGAGTGATCAAATCAAAAGTCTGAAAGTCAGACTTCAGAAGGAAAAGGATCTAGTGGCTAGTTTCTCTAAGCCAAAATCTGTCCTACCCTTAATTGATGACTTTGTGTCTCAAAAGGGTAAGGCAGGTTTGGGTTTTAAGGGAAATACTAGGGCAGCTAATTCCAAAAGGAAAAAGAAAGCCCCAGTTAAGTCACTTGTCTTCAATCCCCCTATTTTTCTCAGAAAAGTGCAACAGCCTACCAAGAGATATGATCATGGTCATGGTAAGCCCGACATTCTGAATGACAAGAGGTCTCCAGCACTCAAATAAAGAAACACTGTACCTAAATAGAGGTATAATAGATTTGAGTGCTGGTGTTGTAGCAAGGTGGGACACTTTGCCATTGACTGTTAGCACAACACTAGTGTCTGGATGAATGACAGCTTACCTGGAAGAAGGGCTGCTACAAATTATGCTAAATTTCAGTGTAACCTGAACCAAGGACCCAATAGAAATTTGGGTTCTAAGGTTAAGTAATTTTTTGTTGCAGATAAGTCCAAGTGGCCATGCCCCTTTATGGTACTTGGACAGTAGATGTTCCAGACATATGACTGGAACAAGAGGATTGTTGAAGGACTACTCACCCATATTGAATGGACCTAAAGTAATCTTTGGTGGTTCTGGAAAAGGAATCATCAAAGGTTTTGGTAACATTTCTAACAGCTCAATTACTATCACTCAAGTGGCTTATGTGAAGGGTTTGAAACATAACTTGATAAGCATAAGTCAACTGAGTGATCTTGGATATGTCATTTCATTCATTAAGAATGGTTGTCATATTAAAAGGTCAAGTGATCAGAAGATCATGTTGAATGGTTATAGGAAAGGAAATGTATATTGCCTAAACTTTGTGAATGAGAATAAAGATTCGACTATTTATCTCGTAGCTGATGAGAAAGCCTCTCATTGTGTCAAATGGCACAAGAGGCTAGCTCATCTTAATTACAAGACTATTGGTCAACTCTTTCATAAAGAGTTAGTGAGGAATGGTCCTCAAGTTAAGTGCATTAAGGATGGAATATGCTCAGCTTGTCAAAAAGGCAAGCAGACCAGATCCTCCTTTCATAGCCTAGAAACCAAAGACTCAGTGAGGTGTTTATACCTCTTGCATATGGATTTATTTGGTCCAATGCCAGTTCAGAGCCTAGGTAGGAAAGTCTACACATTTTTGGTTGTAGATGACTACTCTAGATTTTCATGATTTTCTTTCTGAGGCAGAAATCTGAAAACTCAACCGTTTTCTGCAACTTTGTTAAGCAAATTCAGAATGAACTGAATAATTCAGTGGTCAAAGTCAGAAGTGACCATGGAACTGAATTTCAATCTGAAAATATGACAAAGTTGTGTGAAGAATTTGGGATTCATCAGGAATTCTCCTCACCTAGAACTCCTCAGCAAAATGGAATGGCTGAAAGAAAGAATAGGATTCTCATTGAGGCAGGTAGAACTCTATTGATTGACACTTCTCTCCGAGAATATTTCTGTGCTGAGGCAGTAAACACTGCATGTCATGTGCTCAATAGGGCTTCTATCACTAAGAGTCACAAAAAGACACCCTATGAGGTTTTGAAAGGCAGGAAACCAAACTTATCCTATTTTAGGATCTTTGGTTGCAAGTGTTATGTGCTTAACAATGGCAAGTCTTACCTGACAAAGTTTGCTGCCAAATCCCAAGATGGAATATTTGTTGGGTACATCAACAATAGTCTGTTCATGTTATATTTGATGAATCAAAACTTATTAACAGTGAGTTGCCCAGTAGTTCATGTAGCTCTACATGTATAAAAGAGAAGATGGACATGCTGACTATCAAAGAAGATCAAACTGCTAAACTGGATGAAGATAAAGATGCTTGCTATCCAGGGGAGAAAAAGTCTCTCTAGATGAAGAAGACACTGAAGTACAACAGAATGAAGAAAATGGAGAAAGTCAAACTGCAGACAGAATTCCTCCAGTAGTTAGACATTTAAAGGATCATCCTGTCCACCAGATTATTGGTGATCCTATACAAGGGGTTCAAACTAGAAGCAGGAGCTTGAACACTGTACTATGCTCAAGCTTCTTGTCTCAACAGGAACCAAAAAATATGAAGAAGATATACAAGACCCACACTGGATTGATGCTATGCAGGAGGAGTTGAATCAATTCAGGAGATGCAAGGTCTGGAAGTTAGTTCCTAAACCAAAAGACCATAATGTCATAGGAATTAAGTGGATCTTCAGGAACAAGCTAGATGAGAGTGGGATTATAATTAAGAATAAGGCAAGGCTGGTTACCAAAGGATACAGGCAGGAAGAGGGCATAGACTTTGATCAAACATTTGCCCCTGTGGCAAGGTTGGAAGCAATAAGGCTATTCCTAGACTATGCGGCCTGTCAGGGTTTCAAAGTGTTCCAAATGGATGTTAAGTCAGCCTTCCTGAATGGATACTTAAAGGAGGAAGTCTATGTAGAACAACCATCGTGTTTTATTGATCCACTCTATCCTAATTATGTGTATAGGCTTAGGAAAGCCCTATATGGTTTGAAACAAGCCCCTAGGGCTTAGTTTGAAACCTTGTCTACTTTCCTCATTGAGAACAAATTCTCAAGGGGGAAAATAGACAAAACTCTATTCCTTAGGGAATCTAAAGGAAAGATAATTCTAGTCCAGATATATGTTGATGACATAATATTTGGTTTTACTGAAAACAACCTTTGTAGGAAGTTTGTTAAACTTATGCAAGGGAAGTTTGAGATGAGCAGCATGGGAGAACTTAAGTTCTTCTTGGGACTCCAAGTAAGATAGACTGATGATGACATGTCCATATCTCAGTCTAAGTTAACCAAGGAGTTAATTAAGAAGTATGGTATGGAGTCATCCACTACCATGAGAACTCCAATGGGGTCAAGTATGTCTCTAAGCAAAGATGATGCAGAAAAATCTGTAGATGAGTCTCTGTATAGAGGGATATTTGGCTCCCTCCTTTATCTGACTGCTAGTAGACCTGACATCATGTTTGCTACTTGTGTCTTTGTTAGGTACCAATCCTGCCCAAAAAAATCTCATTATACTGCTGTTAAGAGGATTTTGAGATATCTTACGGGCACACCTAATCTAGGCCTTTGGTACCCTAAGAATAGAGATTTTTTACTGACTGGATATTCAGATGCAGACTTTGCAGGATGCAAAGAAGATAGGAAAAGCACAACTGGCACCTATCAATTTCTAGGAGGAAGATTGGTGTCATGGAGCTGTAAGAAGCAGACTAGTGTGGCAATCTCCACAGCTGAGCCTGAGTATGTATCTACAGGGAGCTGTTGTGCACAGCTGTTGTGGATACAACATCAGCTTAAAGATTATGGTATCCAGGTAAGTAGAACTCCTTTATTCTATGATTCTTCCAGTGCTATTTCTATTGCTCATAATCTTGCTTATCATAGTAGAACAAAGCATATAGAAATAAGATATCATTTTCTTAGAGATCATGTAGAAAAAGAAGATATATGTTTAGAATTTGTCAATACAAGTTATCAAATTGCTGACATGTTCACTAAGCCCTTGGATGAAACTAAATTCAATAATTTTAAAATTGAATTAGGTATGCTGAACATAGTATAGATTGACAAAGTTGTCTAAGTAATTTTGTGTCAACACAAAAAGAGGTCTATGTCGACACAGAGAAGTTGTGTCGACTCATCTAGAAAATTAGTGTCGACACTTCAGAGAAGTTGTGTCGGCACATCCAGAAGTTGTGTCGACACTTAGAATTAGAGTCGACACAGAATTTCTGTTGAACTAATAAGTATGTCTGTGTTAACACATCATCAATTGGTGTCGACACATTGTAGTCAACACTTCTATCGAGACATTAGCAGTCTGTGTCGACACCAACTCCACAGTGTCGACACACTAGGTTAATTTTGACGCGCCTTTTGACCTTCAATGTTTTGACATATATAAATAGGTCAAGAACAAACCTTGTCGACGCTCTCTCCAGAATTTTGAGACCAGATTCTTGTGTCGACAAACTCTCTCTTCTCCATTCAAGATTTCTCACCATCCCAATGATGTCGAAACTTGACGAAAATGTGAACGAGGGATATGAACTGGTACGGAATGCCTTTGACGATGCTGAACTAGCGATTAAAGCTATGATAGCCCTAATTGCAGAAAATGGATTATAGTATTTGACATCAGAACCTTCAAAGATATGGAAGAAGAAAATCATTGAGTTTTATAGAGCTGCCACTCAGGATTCAACAGGACTAAAAATTAGGTCTTCAGTCCAGGGTAATAAAGTCAAACTCACCATGAAGAGCCTACGAAAAACTCTTCATCTGCCCAAAACTCAAGAAGACGAAGAAGTTACATCTTCCAAGACCAGGGAAGCACTCCAGTGGTGTGGATTAGATCCCACCATGAAAATTGGATCATCCATGAATAGAAAAGGAATGAATATATAAGAAAAATTCATTTCTGAAGTAGTTGACAAGGTCATCTTATGCAAACCAGGTGGACATGATAAGGTCTCAGCCTACATGTTCAACCTCATGACCGGGATCATCAACAAAATCAGCAGCAATTGGTCTGCAGTCATATATAAAAATATTAGAGAAAGCATCAAGAAACCTAATCTGGGAAGGATATTAAGCTTATACTTGGCTGAAGCAATTCCAGAAGAGATGCAACAGGCTACTGGATCCAAGATCAATCATGTGAGGAGAATGTATCTAAGGATAATCTCTAGAGGGGATAGAGTGCAGGTAAAAGACATGGCTGATGAAGAGAGGCCAAAGAATACTGAGAAATCACCTGCTCAAGACATTAGACATGATGATCAGATGCAGGGGGAGCCTCATCTTGAGAAAGATACAACACACTTAGAAAGTGAAATGGCTAATCAAACTATTATTGAGGTAATCCAAGAAGTTAATCAAACAATTTTCAATAATGAGGATGAAACACTAACTGTGCCCTTGGTTGATGTTGACCAGACCACTCAACTCAACAATCATGCACATAATGTTATCATGGAGGATACATCTACAACTACTGATGCACCAGAGTTAGTGGTGCCTCCAGTCCATAATCAACAAGAGTTTACTCATGAAGAGTTATTCCCTGATATAGAGCAAGCCAGGACTGAGGGGGAGCAAGCTAACATTGAGGGGGAGCAACCTAGGACTGAAAAGGAACTTCCTCTTAATCCTCAGGAAAGAGTTGATATAACAAGTACCTCAACTTCTGAAGATGAAGCAGAAACTCAAGCAAAAAAGAGAAAGCTGATGGTTTTTAGAAGAAGAAGCCAAAGCTATAAAAAGGCATTGCAAACTATTCCACAACTAGTTCCTGCACAAGATTTTAGCTCCTTATTGGTATCTTTGCAAGTAAAGTTAGATGAACAAAGGATAGCCATGGAGAAATATCTGGATGAAACTCATAAAGATTTGCAATTCTCATTGGCTCAAGATATTAAATCAATTAGATTTGAGGTCAACCAGAATAAGAGGGAGATGACAGATTGCTTCCATAAAGGAGGTAATGCTGTAGTTTTTCTGGCTAAACAACAAGAAGGAATAAAGACTAAAGTTGATGATATAGTTGTTAATCAAGGCTATGTCCTAGTAAATCAAATAAGGATGAATGATAATCTGACTGAATCACATAATGTGATTGTTACGGAATTAAAGAATACTATAACTACACTGACTGAGGTTAGGGCTAAAGACAAATCAGAGTTTGATAAGAAACTTCAAGAGGATTTAGCCACTTTTCAATCTGCACTTCAAGCCTCTCAGAAGATTATATCTGCTCAACTTCAAAAGTTTAAAGACTTTTTCATAGAGGGAACAAATTTTCTGGATACTCAAATCAGGTTCCAAAAGAATGATCTTAGAGATCATATTGAAAGAGAAGTCATAAAGGGGAAGATGGTGATAGTGAATGCTAGCTCCGAGCATGCCAAATGGATAACAAATGCTGTTAGAGCAACTTTGGGATATCCACCCCTATGTGATGATGACAACACAGCTGAGTCAGGAATTCAAGCTGTAGGAATTAAAGGGGGTCAGCAGGAAGTAGCTCAAATCATATATCCCCCTTCTAACTTTGAGCAAATTCAACACCTGGTTGATCAGATGTACAGCCCTTCAGAGGGTACTAAAAATGTTATCATTGAGAAAGTACACATGTCAGAGGCAGCTTTGACTAAAGAGCAAGAAGCTCAGCTTTCAAAGAAAAGATTTAGAGAACAGGCAGAGTTGAAGCCTGATTTTAAGCAATGGAGTCCTACTTCCAAGAATATTATATTGACTGTCTGGAAAGCTGTAAAGGACAAGACCCATGACAGGTGTAAATGGTACACTGAGCAAGAATGGAACAAGTATGAAGCTAGGCAGGAAGTCATTCTACAATATAGAAGGAAAGCAAAAACTGGGAAGTTACCTGCTAATGCTTTGGAGCCTAGCAAGTACTTCCCCAAGCCTTTTCATTATTTTGAAAGGCAAAAGATAAGGGCTGAAGAACAAAAGAAGAAAGATCTGAAAGGTAAGAAGCCAGCTGAAGATACTAAAGCTCCAGTACAAGCCAAGATCTAGTCAGGCAAAGACATAGTCATCAAGGAGCCTAACCAGCCTTAGAATAGATTAAACTAGATTTTACAACAATGTAATCTTTAGTTGCTAAAAAAATCTATGTAAACTAATTGTTGACAAATTTTGCTAGTTTAAACAAAACAATGAATCATGCTCATTGTGTTTGCATCATTCTGTAATGACATATAATACATGTTTTGTTTATATGTTACTCTGTCATGTAATGTTTATATACATCATAATGTGTGTTTATTATAAATGGTGTATATCATTGACTATGGGTTATGACTTCTCTAAATAGGGGGAGATTATTGGGTACATTGGAAAATGTGTACCAAATTTGGAGAAGCCTCACCCAACTCAATGATATTCATCAAGGTGTATTTGATGTTGTTTTGAGTTTACATGTGCAGGTTAAGAATTTGCAGGAAAAGTTTCTAAGTCCATGAGTGACACCAAAAGAAGCTGTGTCGATACTTGTGAAGACTTGTGTCGACACTTGAGAAAAGCTGTGTCGACACCTAGAGTCAATTGTGTCGACACTTGGAGAAGCAGTGTCGACACACAGAAAGTTCTGTCGACACACATAAAGTTCAGTCAACATCAACTGTGTCGACACACAGGACTTGTGTCGATACACAGAAAGTTCAGTCAACATCAACTATGTCGACACACAGGACTTGTGTCGACACACAAAAAGTTCAGTCAACATCAACTGTGTCGACACACAGGACTTGTGTCGACACACACACCAAAATTTCTTTTACGTTAATTATGTCAAGACAAGATGTGATTGTGTCGACACACAGGACTTATGTCGACACATTCTTACAGAAGCTATGTCAAGAAGCAGTGTCGACACTATGAGAGCTGTGTCGACATCACCAAGGATTGTGTCGACACTTAGTCTACTTGTGTCGACACATGTAGAGTTCAGAATCTACATTTTGCTGACATAGATAAAGTTTTAAGAAGTGACTGTAAGACTTGACAGCTGCCATAACCAACCGGTCTACTGCAACTGTCAGATCTGTCAGACATTTGTTAGCAACCGGATCATCCGGTAACCTTGGATGAAGTCTATATAAAGACAGATTCTATCAACTGATAGAACACAACACACAATAACACGAACAACAGACGGAAAAAGAAGACGAAATAATCAATACACAATTACAACAGAAGATCCAACATACACAAGGAAATCCATTCAGAGATTCTCAAGTGGATCTAAGTGAAGAATTTGTAGAGAGAGAGAGAGAGAGAGCTCCAACAATTCATGTGAAGAAAGAGACTATCAACAACTAGTCTCTTAAGAACAGATCCTGAACTATCTGCAAAGAAGAATTCAGATTGATTTCTGGATTTTAAGAAGGAAGCTGATTATAGATCATCTTCAAGAAATTCAACCTTATTGTGTTCAGATTCATGAAGCTTTGAAGAAAGCCAAAGTCAGGTTGATTTCTGGGTAATCAGATTCTTTAAGAACTGATTAAGAAAACATTCTACCCATTCTCTCTCAACTTGGGTGGAAGATAAAACATATTTTATATTTTTTTTATGTAAGATCTTTATTGATCTGAGTTGTAAGCCTAATTTATAAAGGCTGAGGTAGGGCTGAGTGCCTGAGGTAGGAGATTTTCATCTCTGAGTTGTAGGTCTTGGGAAGGCTGAGGTAGGGCTATGTACCTGAGGTAGGAGAGTTGATTCTCTGAGTTGTACGCCTGGGTGAAGGCTAAGGTAGGGCTTAATTGTCTGAGTTGTAGGAGCGTGGACTCACTCTGAGTTGTAGGAACCTTAACTGGGTTCTGAGTTGTAAGATCTGTTGATCTGTGAAGGAAGGAAGAAGTTAGGATGAATCTAGCACACTGCTAGATAGGCGAAGGGGGAAAGTGGATGTACCCATCATTTGGGGAACCACTATAAAACTGTGTGCCATCTGTGAGATGAATTTTTAACCTGAGCTTTATAATGACCCCAAGCACCACTCACCAAAATTTGGGTGATTTTCGAGATCATTTGGTCCCTAAATTAACTTACCATAGAGAAATTAAATAATTTCCAAAACTATAGAAAAACTGTCCCCAAAAATTCTCATTTTGGGGCAGGACCTAGATATGGTCTTGGGTGACTCCCTGTCCAAATTTCAAGTCATTTGGACCAGAGATGAGGTGTGGGCACCCACTATAATTTCTGTCGAGCCCTAGGTTTAGACCCCACCAAAATGAGTGCCCTGGTAAAACCAGGCACCCAATTTGGTTCAAACCAATTTTGTAGTAAACTAGACTCTCCAGTACAATTTTTATGTTGACCACATTCTGTGAATTTGCCTTTAAGTATTTTTAAAAATTAAAAATATTAATTATATTATGTGTGACAGAAATAAATAAACATTCATCATAGCCTATGGTTTAATTTTTGATACTAGCACGAATCTTGGCGCATAATTAGATGGCATCCCGTCATCATCCCCGAACGCCAATGGCTACGATTCAATCTTCTTGGGCCAACTTCAAAGCCATGCCGCCGGCCACCGCCACCACCACCTCCGTTGAGGTGGTGGCCGTCACCAGGCGGCGGCACAACCGCCGGAGGGGCCTTTTTCGGCGATCCCGACAAGATGAAAAACGTGGAAAACCAAGGAAATTTCCAACTTTGATCGAGCTCAACTGAGCCCGACTCCCTTTCTAAATGAATCCTATGATCTACCCATGGAAGAAGGAGTGGAGGAGGACCTGAGTCGCGGCCTGAGAGCGAGTGTTGTGCCTCCTCGCCATTTCCGACCACCGAGTTGCGGCACCTCTGCAACCTCCACACCAACTTCTCTGGAACTAGGATCTGATCGGGGGAAACTCTTCCTCTTGCCCTGGTGAAGGTGTCTAATGAATGAATTGGGGAGAGGAGGTTTGTAACTCCCTAATTCTTCAAGACACCATTAAGGTCATAAATGGGGGGTTTTCGGTTTCACCAAATTTGAATGGCTGAGCTACTCCACTGGCTGGCCATGTAACATCCCACTTTCTATTAGACCCCTCTACTTATGTTGGGTTAGGACTTATGGTGGGGGACATGGGTTTAGGTTAGGTTGAACCATGGGGTAAGATCTATCATATGGGGCCCACAAAAGGGCCCAAGGTAATCTAAGTCAAACCAGCCTCAAATTGGGGTCCTAGCCACACATTGATTCCACCACTGTATCCCTAACCCTAACACCAACCTAAGGGAACCATAAGCCATATCACAAGGTCACCAATTGACTAGAGCTGACCCAAGTCAACCATAATCTTAATTTGGTCAAACTCACACCTAAAGGCCCAAATTGTTCAAGTGGGACACCACCATAGCCCAACCCAAGTTGGGTGGTGTCATAGGGTTCATGACCTTCAGGTGGGGTCAGCCCACTCATCAAGTTGACCAAGTCAACCCTAAAGTCAACAAAGTCAACATGAAGTCTAAAGGAAGAAAAGGAAGGTCAAGCTCATTCCCAATGGGCAAAGCCCACTAACCATGGCCCATGACCAGCCCAAGTGGTCAAAGACAGCTCCTACCTCTCTGGATTAGGAGAGAGAATTCATGCATGGGGGTAAAATGGGTATTTTAGGAGAGAGAAGGTGGAGAAAAGAAAATGAGGGTCGTGTGGTCATCCTTCCTTCTGTCCAAGACACTTAGCAAGCTTCCCCAGCTCATTCCAGAGGGAATATGTTGTTGGATGGCCACTTGGCACCATGGGTGAAACATCATAAGCTTGGTCGAGCCTCACCTTGGAGTTAACTCCATATGCACCCACTCCTAGTAAAAACTACCCCCACCATTAGCTTCAGAAGGAGGAAACGAGTGGACTTTGAGTGCTGGAGCAAGGAAATTGATGGGGAAACCAGGAAATGGGAAGGATTCGTAGGAGCAAGCTCGGCCATGGCTCACCACCGCCATACTCGCCGCCAAGCCTCAATTCTGGTTCGTTTCGCTTCACCTCTCATCGTACTAGAATTCTAGATCGACTAGGAGAGACATCGGTCTCAATTGAGCCCAATACCATGTGAGCCGAGAGGAAAATTCGAGCTTTTTCTTCTTGCTCGGGATCGCCGGAGGAGCCGCCTCCGGCAGCCTCATCGCCGGGAAACGCCAGCCACCACCTCAATGAAGTGGTGGCAATAATCGCCAGCAGTGGCTCCGGCCCAAGTGGCCGGAAAAGGGAAATCAGAATGATCCAGGTCGGGCTCATCCCAGCCATTGGCTAGAGGTAGGAGATAAACGGATGTCGTCCGTTTCGTTTCATATGATTGATGAATTAATTTGATAATGAACAGTACATTATATATCACACTTTTACACAGTTCTTGCATGCTAAAAATAGGCCCTAGCCTAGGTCTTACCTTAATTTTGCCACCCTAAACTTGAGATTTGGAGCTGTAGGGCTCCCTGTAGGGCCATTCCACCCAGATTGGTCCTAGGCTAGGGCAGATTTTCAAATGTGTGCCCAGACCAAATTATAAGTCCTCATGACCTGAGATTTTGGTCATGTATGAGACCATGTCCGACTTAGTTACCGACCAAAATTTGGAATTTTTGAAAAAAAATTTCCTATAGTTTTTGTAAAATACACTTATTTAAATTAATTGAATATATGAAGAAATACAACTCCAAATGGCCCCAAATTTTGGTGGCATGGCCTTTGGGTCATTATAAGTTCATGATAAAAATTCCATCCTCTTTGGGCCTTTGAATGTTGGGTAAACCAACTTGCATGTGTATGATGAATATAGGCTTGGGGTGCCTTTAGCAAACAATCTATATAATGGGACTTAGCCCATTTGGAATATTAAAAGTCTATGAAATCTTGGTCAGAGGATTATTAGGGTGAAATATACCTTCAACAGAAGTAATGGGATTTTTGGGATCAAAAATCCCATTATTTGGAATTTTTGAATATTAGGCCATTTAAAGATAGAAATTTGAAAATAGGGTTATTGATGAGTTAAAATTCTCAAATTTTGTCAAGAACTCAAAGGAGTCATATTTAACCCCTGAAAAATTTTATGGGTCTGTTAGATGACTATATTTTGGAATTATATAAAATTTACAATTTTGCCCCTCTATGGAAATTATTTAAAATGATGGAAATTACAGTAGGATTATTATGAAAAAATTCCTAGTGATTTAGTTATGTGTTTGTGACCTTGTGTAATTTTCTTAATATTTGTGGATGCTTCTATAGGTTTAAAATCCAATAAATTGCTTTTTTGTTATATTTGTCATATGAGTGTTGATGAACCAAATTACTGTCTAGGGCTATGAAATTTTGTATGTGGTACTATTTCAGCAATTTACATCTGCAATAATTTTCCTATAATTTATAGAAACATATTTAATGTACTTCATTTGTAAAGTGGTCAATTCATGGATTTAACTTTAAATAAAGTTTAAATGGAAATATAAATGAGAAAATTACAATTCTTGGAAACCATTCATAATTAGCCTAGATGATCATCAGGAAAATTTATTAGACCAGGGGGATCATTTGATATAGTACTTCTTGTATAAAGTGACATAGGTCACTTAATTAAAGGATTTAATTTAGGTTTTTTATGACTTAGAAAAATAGTGAAACTTCACATAATCAATATCATATATCATACCATCTCATGATAAGTGGTTAGGGTCACTTTGGCCAAGAAATTGGAAGTCAAACTTTACGGGTGGTATTAGGGCATGGGTTGCGTCTAGCTTAGATAGTATATATTACTAGTACCGCAGGGGGATAAGAATAAACAATGAGATGGTAATTATATTGGGAGAATAAACTTTGGTTGGTCTACTACAGGTCATTTTTAGTTACGAGTGATAGAGCGCAAGTCCTAGGATAATAATTATAACAAAGGCCGGTAGAAGAATGCCGCCCTTCTATTAACATCTTAAGTCACTAGGATCACCACAGAGTAATAATGAGAGCAGAATATGGACAAGGGGTAGACACTAATAAGAGTAAATATCCTTGAGAAAGGGAGCTTTGGGATTCAGCCCATCGTAGTTCCTAGTGTCATCGAGAGCCCTTCACGGGGCATGCCCTGGGCAGTCCTGGGATTAACCCTAAACTACTAGGTGTAACTAACACAATACAAGAGTAGTCTAATTGGTTAAGGCATTGTGGATCATTCTCACCCGTGATGGGTTTGAGGGGTTTGAATAAACGCACTAATGTGCATTCTCACCGTGAAGGGTTGGGGGGATTCAGAACTAAGGCACTGATGTGCAATCTCACTCGTTTGGAGGGTTTTAGGACGGGTTGGTCCTGCGAGCTGGAGGCTCGGGAGTTTTATTCAGGACGGGTTGGTCCTGCGAGCTGGAGGCTCGGGTTGGAATATCTTGCATGTACATAAACTTATGGCGGGTCATGCGGTACTGGGCCAATCGTCACACCGATGGCAGTACGGTGGCTCTGGCGAGGTGTGATGGTTTGAGGGGCCAATGGGTTGTTTTACGCTGCGGTCTGGAGGACGATCCTCGAAAACGCACACTCGATGAAAAATACTAGTGGGTAGCCAACAAATAGTACGCAGAGACTCTAGAGTGCACCTAGGACGTGTACAGAGGCGTATGAGAGGTCTAGGCCTGGTAGTGTGATACCCGCCTAGGAGTGGAGACGCCCGCTCCACTACTGTCGTAGGCACAATGGTGCTACCAGAGAGTGATGCTAGCTCCAAAAAGTGGGAACTAAAGGTCTGTGATCACAGAGTCGTGTGCGTGAGTTGCACTTGCATAAACCATAAACGCATGCATATCATACATTCATAACTAGGTCATACGCACCATGGATCCTTATCATATAAATTAGTATGGGCTCTTTTATATGATAAGTTATATTTTTGGAAACCTTAACTTATATGTTTGTATGGGCATTCATATAAGTTAAGGTACTTCTGTGATGGTAGTAGTAGTTTATTTTATTACTATCTTTACTCAGCTTACTTCCAGTACTGTTTACTTACTGCACATACTTGTTCCTGTTCAGTTCTTTTACTTTCCTGCACTATATATATAGAACTGCTAGAATAGAGATATTGATGTATATATATACTTGTTAATATAGTTCCATTGTCACCTGCTCCCTTTTTTACCCCTTTTTGTCCTTCACTTCGTCCTCCTGCTCGGTGCCTAGGAGTTGCGGGGCGAGGTGCGGAGGAAACGACTTAGTCTTTTTGACTAACGGTCGGTGTGACCAATCATTTTAGGAGCTCGAGGAGATGGAGCATCAGCAGGACGAGGTGGCAGGACGTGAGGAGCTAATACCACCACCATCTACTACTACTACTGCAGCCCGACATCAGGTGGGACGAGTCTTCTGAGGATAGTGTAGCTCCTGCTTGTCGTCATTTATGAGAGAGATATTTGTCATTATGTACTAGGCATAAGCCCCCCTTTTCTCTATTTTATATAACTCATGTTGGACTGATGTACTCTGTTTATTATGAGATATTGATGTGACTTGTGGACTAGTGGTTGCCTTATACTGCGTTTTCTTCTTACTCTCTTTTGGCCAACAGGTTATATGATCGTACTAGCCGACAGAATCGGCGTGTTGCGGTGTCGACTAACCTGTGTGTTAGTACCACCATAAGGTGGCGGTTCTGGGCATAAGACCGGGTTAAATCCTTGGTAGGGGGAGGGGTCTTACAAGCCATCCCCTGAAAACTCATCCCCTACCTCCAAGGAGTTAAAGCCCCATCAAAAGGGGGAGTTATGGGGCCTCCATGGCCATGATGGCCATTAAGCTCCTCTTTCTCTCTCCCCCAATTTTAGGTAACTCCCTCTTTATCTCTCCTAGTTAGCCATTTCTGAAATTGGTGGGCCCAAAATGTGCCTCACCACCTCCTAGACCAATGGGCCACACTTGCCTAGGCCTAGTCTACTTGGATTGGGCTTGAGTTAACCATTTAGGCTAGTTTGACCATTTGACCCAAGGGTTTACTTTGGTCAAATTAGCCACTAGGGCTGACCCCAATGGGTCCTTGGTGACCCTTGGACCTCCCATAAAGTAAAGTAGTACTTGGGTGGGGTCAACTTGCACACTGTAGGTCACTTGCCCCTTAGTTAGGGCACTTTGACCCCTTTTGGGACTAAGGTTGACTTGGGTCAACTTAGGCTATAGAGTTGACCCTAATGGGTCCTAGGTGACCCATTGACCTTACTTTAGAGTTAGGATGGCATGAGTGGGGTCCACTGGGCTAAGGGAAGGTCAGTTGACCCAATATAGGTCAGTTTGGCCCATTTAGTGTTATAGTTGACTTTGGTCAACTTAACCTCTTTGATTGCCCTACATGGGTCCATAGTGGCCCATTGACCCCACTTTAGGTCTAAGAAGACCCTGGTTGGGTTAGTTGGGCTTTACTAGGGAACACTGCCCTTAGTTAGGGCACCCTGCCCAATTTAAGCCTAGAGTGGTTCTAGGTCAACTTGGCCACCCTGGGTCAACTCCACTAGACCCTTAAGGCTCTAAGGGATCTTACAATGGATTGGTGAGACCATGGTGGGGTCTTGAAGTCTTGGTAAAGCCCCATGCTCATCTTAAACTAGGGTTCAAAAATTTACTATTTGCAGACCCTAGTGGTCTTACCTACATTACTAGGTTCTCTTGGCCTTCTTGGGCTTCCTAGGGCTTTGTCATGACCTAGTCATGACAAAACCACTCCTAGGGGTCTAGTTGTTTGAGGGATGTTACAAGAAGAAACCTCGGAGCCAAGTATCTCGGGCTCTGAGCTATCTGAAGGAGAGTTCTCTCTGCTCTCACGTCAGTTCAAGAAATTCTTGAACAAAAAGAAGCAGTGAAAAGGCAAGGATGTATCATATAGAAGATCACGACATTAGGGTGATCGACAAAGAAAAGACTCAAGCAGCTATGACAGGTATACTCCTAAATAGAATAAACATATTTCTACTGACATCATTTGTTACTGTTGTAATAAGCCAGGTCATGTCATTGCTGACTGCCCCCATAAGAAGGAGGGTGGAAGAAGAGAGGAAAAGAAGTCCTCATACAATAAGAAGAGGACAGAGAAGAGCTTGATAGCCAAGAAGGGCAAAACTCTTAGTGACTTCGACTCATCTGAGTCGAGTGAAGAAGAAGAAGCCTACTTCGGGCTTATGGCTCAGACAGATGACGAACAAGAGCCCCAGTTCACTAAGAAGGTAAACTCTTACACTCCTCTTTCAGAATCTGAAGCTTCTGAGTATGTTAATGAGGACAGCTCTTCTGACGATGAGTCTGAACTCATGGCCCAGTACAAGGAGTTGATCATGTCTTACGACAAATATCGTCGAGTCGTGAAAACTCGGGCTAAAGAGATAAAGTCTCTAAAAGCTGAAGAGAGCATCTTGAGAGAGGAAGTCGCTAAGACTGACTCATTCAAAGAGAACTTCAATAATGCTATTGAAGAATACAATAAGGCTCATGAGCACCTTGACTTAAAAGAGAAAATCATCAAAGAGTTGGAAGAATAACTCGCTGCTGAAAAGAAATTTGTTGAAAGTTTCTCGAAGCCTAAGACTGTTCTTTCATTCGTTGCTGAATTCTCAGCTAAGGCCAAGGGTGCTGGACTAGGTCATGTAGAAGCTCCTAGTAAATCTTCTAGGTGGAACAAGGCTCAAAGAAAGAATAAGGCCGCCAAGAAGTCCTTGGCCAAAGAGAAGGGGAAAGCCCCTCAAGATCAGACTTCGTTCAAGAAAGTCATATTTCCAACTAATGAGTTTAATCTTGACTCATCCTACGGTCACTTGATCAGGCCTACCTATGTAGAGCCAAAGTCCCGTTACAAGGATGGACTCGCCCCAGAAACTTTGGTGAGAGTGTCTTTAAGGCACCTTATGAAGAAGTCATTCTTCAGAGCTATGACCCTTACAATCATGGTCATATCTTCAAGAAAGCACCAAAGGTAAAGCCGATTATGGAAAATCCAATGAAGGAGAAGAAATCATGTGATTGTCATCATCATGAAGCTTCTTCCTCCAAGAATGTTGCTCCTGCTAGACCACAACTTCAAAAGGTCAAGCAGGAAAACATAAGACAAAGATACAACAGGTTTGATTGTTTTTGCTGTGGAAGAATTGGTCACTTTGTCATCGATTGCTGGTTTAACTCCAGAAATTCTGCAACTCCTCAAGTTGCCAGTA
Source organism: Platanthera guangdongensis (assembly GCA_039583875.1). Classification (NCBI taxonomy): domain Eukaryota; kingdom Viridiplantae; phylum Streptophyta; class Magnoliopsida; order Asparagales; family Orchidaceae; genus Platanthera; species Platanthera guangdongensis. The sequence continues at coordinate 115,779,690 of CM077147.1, read as the reverse complement.
TGAGAAAGACCACTCATAATGCTAATACTCGTAGAGGGATTGTTCTAACACGAGACCAAAGAGCCAAACATGTTTGGGTTCCTAAGGCAAACTGATTATGATTGTAGGTATGTCCAAAGGCCACCAAAATGCCTATCTGGCATTTGGACAGTGGATTCTCTCGGCACATGGCCGGGATAAGAAGCCTACTTCAGAACTATTCTCCAGTCGTGAACAGTCCAAAGAAATTAATGGATTTAGATAAAGACGAGATTGCACTTGTGTCTTTAGATAAGAAGGCCAAGAACATAATAGCAAGTGCAGTCGATGACTCCTTGCTGCAAAACTTGATACATTGTCAGTCTGCAAAGGAGATGTGGCAGTCCCTAGTCACTTTATTGGAAGGTACAGAATAAGTTAGGGATGATAAAAGATCCCTTCTGAATCATAAGTATGAAGCCTTCTGACAAGGATACAAGGACACCATTGCTGACACTTTTGAGAATTTCTTCAAGATAGTCAATGGCCTAAGGTTCTATAGTCGAGTCTTCACAAACGGAGAATTAAATGATAAGTTCTTGAGATCCCTAACCAAGTAATGGGATAATAAGGTCTGTGCCATCAGGGAATTTGGAAAGCTAGCTGAAATAGTCCCGCAGAATCTCTTTGGGAAGCTTATGTCATATGAGCTTCAACTCAACACCAGAAAGGCTGAAGAAGAGAAGAGCAGGTCTGCATCCAAAGAGAAGTTTGTTGCTCTAAAGACAGACACCTCAAGGAAGTCAAAGGCTGCCTCTCCTGCCCCAGCACAAGAAGTGAAGAAGAAACCTCGGAGCCAAGTATCTCGGGCTCTGAGCTATTTGAAGGAGAGTTCTCTCTGCTCTCACATCAGTTCAAGAAATTTTTGAACAAAAAGAAGCAGTGGAAAGACAAGGATATAATAGCCACTATCCGTTTTATAACATATAGCAGTAGGTCCGGCCGGGGCCCGACGCCATATACCACAGACAGACCGGGTTGTTACTAATGGAATAACATCCAACTAATTACCAACGTCCTACACAGAGTCATTCTAGCGGAAGCAATTATTAAAAGTTGCAAATTAAAGAACTCAGCCACAAGCATGAATGTCCACTACAAAACCCAATAGGAATGAAGTACAATATACCAGTACAATGGCCTTAAGGCCTTACAAATGTTTACTCGAATAAAATGTGTCTTCCATACCACGACACGCATGCCGATCACACATGAATAAACAAGAAAACACTCAAATTTGGCCTTCGAGGCCCGCTCAGCAACATGGGCTTTTGCCCGCTATTTACAGCTTGGTCCTGCAGCACCTTCAAGCAACAATCCACCGCAACGGTGGCAAACAAAGGCAACGGTCAGCTATGCTGACCAAATTATAATGATCTCGCCCCCAAACTCGGGGCGGCGATGCTCCTTCCCTGCACTTTATTAGCATAACCAAGTATTATATAGCAATAATACTACATCACAGGCGTAGGCACACACGGCCATACACCTTGTGCTCTCAGGGCACATTCTCGGTGAGCCCGGTCAAAACCGCGATCCCACCACCACGTGGATGACACAACTCATGAGCATTTGAGTCTTTTAGGCAGAAGTCATGAAACTTAAAATCATCAACAGCCTAAGACCCGACCTCTATGCCCTCAGTAGGCCTCAAAGACCGAACTGCATAGAGCAGGAACGGTTCCACTCAACCCGTTGCTCACTTACCACGACAATTAAAATCATCGGCACGGGTTAAGCTTTCCCAAAGCCCGCAAATCGAACACACAATATTACATAACCCAGTTATGTACATGTTGGCTCCCAGGCCACCAAGGCGGCAGAATCACGCATCTGCCCAGTTTTCCGGGTGCACCTCGAGGTTAGTCCCCAAGGCTCCCTGCTGCAATCTACCGCGTAGAAAACCTGAAAAACAATCAATTGCACAGAGTCTTCTCTGGCCATTAATGCAATGCAACATCACTGATCCAGACCAACTTGTCCGGGTAGGCTTCACACATCATGCATATGTCCGTTCTCGATTACAGACTCTACATGTACACAGCGGGGACTATTCATGTCTACCCAAAGGAACGCCACAACTCACCGCAAACTCACGAGAGCGGGCTTCCTTTACAAAGGAAAAGAGGACTTCACATGTCTTAGGATGAGAATCGTTACACTAGCATTTTTCCTTGGCGTCATGGAAATGTATGAGGATGAAAAGCACCACAATCTCCTTGCCTCCATAGATACGAAGTCAGCTCACGATTTGGAGCTCCGAAGCTCTGTCGGTGACCGGATCTAACTTCCTTTCTTTTTCCTTGCTCTCCCCTCTCTTTAGACTTTAGAAAGAGACTAAGTGAAGGAAATGAGGGATTTGAAACCATATTCTGGGTATATCCCAGCAGGAACAACCCACAGCCGTCAGATCCCAAAATAAGGAAACAAACGGCCACGATCCAGATCTAAAATCCAAAAGCTTGCCCGAACACGGCCTGTGACATGCCTGTGTCCAGGGCCGTGTTCCCCATTCGTCGTCGAAATCGACACGTCCCGAAATGCACACGGGCACCCAACACTCCCATGTTTGACCTGACACGCTCGTGTCATCCAGTACACACCCGTGTTCCCGGGCATGTTCCCCCATCAACACAGGACCAACACCAACCCGAGACACACACGGGTCTTGGACATGTCTGTGTCCTATTTGACACGCCCGTGTCAAACCCGAACACGCCTGGGCTCCAGGCCATGTTCATTGTCTCGACACTTCGTCAAGCACAGTTCGTCGACCACCCGACACGGCCTTGGACACGCTCGTTTCCTAGGTCGTGTTCCCTGTCTCGACACTTCGTCGAGCGAAAATCGTCGACTTCCAGGTAGATCGTCGACACGAGCTCGACACGCCCTGGGACACGCCCGTGTCTCAGGCCGTGTTCGCTGCTCGACGATCGTCGACTCCAAAATTCGTCGACCTCTCGGCCAGATCGTCGACCCAACACGACACGCCCAAGGACACGCCCGTGTCCCAGGCCGTATGCCCCCTGCTAAATTCCAAATTTGGCCCAAAACGCCTCCCGACGCTCTTTTGAGTTTTGGGGCATTACAATGGATGTCTCATGTAGAAGATCACGACATTATGGTGATTGATAAAGAAAAAACTCAAGGAGCCATGACAAGTATACTCCTAAATAGAACAAATATATTTCTACTGACATCGTTTATTACTGTTATAATAAGCCAGGTCATGTAATTGCTGACTGCCCCTATAAGAATAAGGAGGGTGGAAGAAGAGAGGAAAAGAAGTCCTCATACAATAAGAAGATGACAGAGAAGAGCCTGATAGCCAAGAAGGGCAAAACTCTTAGTGACTCAGACTCATCTGAGTCGAGTGAAGAAGAAGAAGCCTACTTCGGGCTTATGCCTCAGACAGATGATGAAAAAGAGCCCCAGTTCACTGGGAAGGTAAACTCTCACACTCCTCTTTCAGAATCTGAAGCTTCTGAGTATGTTAATGAGGACAGCTCTTTTGACGATGAGTCTGAACTCATGACCCAGTACAAGGAGTTGATCATGGCTTATGATAAATGTCGTCGAGTCGTAAAACTCGGGCTAAAGAGATAAAGTCTCTAAAAGCTGAAGAGAGCATCTTGAGAGAGAAAGTCGCTAAGACTGACTCACTCAAAGAGAACTTCAATAATGCTATTGAAGAATACAACAAGGCTCTTGAGCACCTTGACTTAAAAGAGAAAATCATCAAAGAGTTAGAAGAACAACTCGCTACTGAAAAGAAACTTGTTGAAAGTTTCTCGAAGGCTAAGACTGTTCTTCCATTCGTTATTGAATTCTCAGCTAAGGCCAAGGGTGCTGGACTAGGCCATGTAGAAGCTCCTAGTAAATCTTCTAAGAGGAATAAGGCTCAAAGAAAGAATAAGGCTGCCAAGAAGTCCTTGGCCAAAGAGAAGGGGAAAGCCCCTCAAGATCAGACTTCGTTCAAGAAAGTCATATTTCCAACTAATGAGTTTGATCTTGACTCATCCTGCGGTCACTTGACCAGTCCTACATATGTAGAGTCAAAGTCCTGTTACCAAGGATGGACTCGCCCCAGAAACTTTGGTGAGAGTGTCTTTAAGGCACCTTATGAAGAAGTCATTCTTCAGAGCTATGACCCTTATAATCATGGTCACAACTTCAAGAAAGCACCAAAGTTAAAGCTGATTGTGGAAAAGCCAATGAAGGAGAAGAAATCATGTGATTTTCATCATCATGAAGCTTCTTACTCCAAGAATGCTACTCCTGCTAGACCACAACTTCAAAAGGTCAAGCAGGAAAACATAAGACAAAGATACAACAGGTTTGACTGTTGTTGTTGTGGCAGAATTGGTCACTTTGTCATCGATTGCTGGTTTAACTCCTGAAATTTTGCAACTCCTCAAGTTGGTAGTATGAGAAAGACCACTCATAATGCTAATACTCGTAGGGGGAGTGTTCTAACACGAGACCAAGGACCCAAACATGTTTGGGTTCCTAAGGCAAACTGATTATGATTGCAGGTATGTCCAAAGGCCACCAAAATGCCTATCTGGTATTTGGACAGTGGATGATCTCGGCATATGACCGAGACAAGAAGCCCACTTCAAAACTATTCTCCAGTCGTGAATGGGACAAAGGTCATCTTTGGAGGTTCAGACCGAAGAATCACTACATTCTATGGTATGATTACTAACAGTAGTGTATCTTTCTCAGATGTAGCTTATGTTGATGGATTGGAACACAATCTTATAAGCATAAGGCAGCTCTATGATAAAGGATACATAGTTGAGTTTCACGCTGATAAGTGCTTGATAAAATTCGTTGACAATATGGAAACGATTCTATCCGGCACTCGAAGCAGAAATATATTTTGTTTAAATTTCATTTGTATAGACTCTTCTACACCAGTGTGCTTTTAGCAAAGGATAGTGCATCTCTTGGTGACCAATGGCACAAGAGACTAGCACATATTAATTTCAAAACCATTAATAAATTATTTTCACTGAATTTAGTACGTGATGCCCCAAATGTCAAGTACGTCAAAGATAGACCTTGTCATGCATGTGTAAAAGGCAAGCAAACAAGAGCTACCTTTAAAAGCGTTATTGGCAAAGATTCTAATAGATGTTTACATCTACTGCATATGGACTTGTTCGGTCCACTGCAAGTTAGAAGCTTAGGAGGTAAGGATTATACGTTGGTAATTGTTGATGATTACTCATGCTTTGCGTGAGTGTTCTTTCTAAAACACAAGTCAGATACCTTCGACATCTTTACTAATTTTGTCTGGCAAGTCCAAAATGAATACAATTGTTCCGTAGTCAAAATCAGAAGTGACAATGGAACAGAGTTCAAGTCTGGGGTCATGACAGAATTCTGTGAAAGCTTGGATATCTTTCATGAGTTTTCCTCTCATCATACTCCACAACAGAATGGAGTGGCTGAGAGAATGAATAGAACACTCATAGAGGCCTGCAGGACCATGTTGAGTGACGCTTCACTTCCAGAATACCTCTGGGCTGAAGCCGTCAACACTGTATGTCACGTGCAAAATCAAGCACTCATAAACAAAAACCACGATAAGACACCTTATGAACTTTTAAAGGGCAGGAAACCCTCATATTTTAGAATTTTTGGTTGTAAGTGCTTCGTGCTTAACAATGGCAAGTATCATACTACCAAGTTTAGCGAAAAAAGTTTTGAAGGTATTTTTGTAGGATATAGTAGCCATAGTAAGACATACAGAATTTTTTACAAAAAAACTCTGGTTGTAGAAGAATCAATACATGTTGTATTTGATGAGACGAGCTTGCTGCAAGGCAACTCTTCTAATGTGCTCATTGAAGACGCGGGTACAAAGTTGAAAGAATTTAGCTTAGATGAACCGTCTGAAGATAAAGGTGAAAAGTTCATCAAGATCACCACTCCAACCCCTATTGGAGAGGTTGATGATCAAGATGAAGAAATCGTCCAAGTTGATGAAGTCACTCCGATGATTGAAGACAATCCAGATGCAAGGACCCTAGAGCTCAGACATCTAAAGGATCACCCCATGGACCATATCATAGGAGATCCCCGGTATGGTGTCAGAACTCGTAGAGGCACAACTAATGAGAATTTATATCTAAGTTTTCGCACTCAGGTTGAAACAAAGAGGTTTGAGGAAGCAAACTCAGATGCATCTTGGATAATGGCGATGGAAGAAAAACTAAATCAGTTCAAGCGTTGTCAAGTATGGAAACTTGTTCCAAGACCTAAAGGTAAGAATTCCATTGGGACAAAATGGGTCTACAGGAACAAGATGGACGAGGATGGAACGATCATAAAGAACAAGGCCAGACTCGTCGCTAAACGATATTATCAAGAAGAAGGAATCAACTTTGACCAGACGTATGCTCCATTGGCAAGGCTGGAGGCAATCAGATTATTCCTAACATATGCTGCTCTTAAGGGCTTCACCGTCTATCAAATGGACGTGAAGTCTGCCTTCCTTAATGGTGACATAAAGGAAGAGGTATATGTGGAACAACCTTCAGGTTTCGTTGATTCTAACTTTCCTGATTATGTTTACTTATTGCATAAAGCTTTATATGGTCTGAAACAAGCACCTCGAGCTTGGTATGAGACGTTATCTAGCTTTCTACTTGAGAACAAGTTCACAAGGGGAAAGATAGATAAGACATTATTTCTTAGGGAAATAAAAGGCAAGATTTTGCAAGTGCAAATCTATGTCGATGACATTATTTTTGGCTCTACTGACGACAATCTTTGTAAGAAGTTTTCAAAACTTATGCAAGCAAAGTTTGAAATAAGCAGTATGGGCGAGCTGAAGTATTTCTTAGGGCTTCAGGTGAAACAATCTGAAGATGGAATTTTCATCTCGCAGACTAAGTTCACCAAAGAGCTAATTAAGAAATTCGGAATGGAGAACGCAACATCGATGAGGACTCCAATGGGTTCAGCTATGTCTCTAGATAAGGATGAGAAAGGGAAACCTTTTGATGAAACCAAGTACAGAAGCATAATTGGATCTTTGCTATACCTTACTGCTAGTAGACATGACATAATGTTTTCAACATGTGTATGTGCTAGATTTCAGGTTAACTCTAATGAATCTCACTACGTTGCTGCAAAGCGAATTTTCAGATACCTTAAAGGTACGCCAAATCTTGGCTTATGGTACCCAAGAAGTAATGATAGTGAGCTAATTGGTTTTTCAGATGCAGATTTTGCAAGTAGCAAAGACGACAGGAAAAGCACTTCCGGGACTTGCCAATTCCTTAAAAGAAGGCTTATTTCCTGGAGTAGCAAGAAGCAGAACTGTGTTGCAATCTCAACAGCTGAGTCAGAGTATATCTCTGCAGGTAGTTGCTGTGCACAGCTGCAATGGATAAAGAATTAATTTGAAGATTACAATATGAAGTTCCAGAACATTCCATTGTTTTGTGACTCTTCCAGCGCAATTGCAATAACGAACAACCGAGTCTCGCACAGTCGGACAAAGTACATAGAGCTGAGGTATCACTTCGTCCGGGAGCATGTGGAGCATGGGGATATAAATCTCCAATATGTCTCTACAGACAGGCAGATTGCAGACCTTTTCACGAAGCCGCTGGACGAGACCAAGTTCTCGTTCTTCAAAACAGAACTTGGAATGCTTAACAAATAAGATTAGAGAAGGTGGACTCACAAGAAGGCTCAGAGATCAAGAATCAGTCAAAAGTTGGAATTCTACAAATTTCTAACTTTTTGACTCGAGTAAGAAGTAAACTACACGAGTAAGAAAATGACCTACTCGAGTAACCTACTCGACTAGTAGAATACCTACTCGAGTAATAAAGCTTCACTCGAGTACCTCAGCATAACTACTCGAGTACTTCAATATACCTACTCGAGTACTTCCAGACATCACTCGAGTACTTCCAGCTGTCTCTACTCGAGTACCTCCATATCTACTCGAGTACTTCTAGACAAGCTTTCTATCTTGATTTAAATTTCTTTATTCGCAACCCGAGGCTTATGCTGTCATTTCCAAGGTATGTTTGCAATATTTATTTCTTACTTAGACACAAAACTAGGGTTATATAAATCGAAAATTCCGAAATTACTTTCGACACTAATCAACTTCCCTCTCTCGAGTAAGCCGACAGACGTTTCATCTTCTGCCGGAAGTAGCAGAGCCCGCATCATCTTCCTCCCCGTCGTAGATTTTTCTCCACTTTCTGGATCATGGCCTCTTCCTAGAAGATTAGAATCAGTTCAGAACTAGTTCCATCGGTATCGCCGAAATTTCAGATGATTTTCGCAACCTTCTGATACTTCTCGACACCGCCGGCGTCTCCTTCATTCTACAGGAGCCGTGTAAAATCTTGTTTCCCGCAGAGTTCTTCAATAATGTCAAAGTCAAGAGACATGGAACAGTCCTCAAGTACAGAGTCAGAGGAATTAAAATCAAATTCACCAAGACCTTTGTTTTAACACTTCTTCGCCTGCTGATTGTTGATGAAGAAGATCATCTCGGTCCTGATGAATCTGACAGGACATGTATGTTCTGTAGAATTTCTCCAGAGGTACAATACATCAATAGGTCTGACATGAATCCAGAAGGGAAGCTGTTAGTGGATATCATAGGCAAAATTCTTCTCTGCAAAACCAGTTCCATAAGGGATATCTCTCACCAATTCTTTGACATCATGCAAGCCATAGTCTGTAGGAAAAAGTTCCAATTTGGGATGATGATTCTGGATAAGATAAAGGACAGCATTAAGGCTCTCAGTTATGCCAGGATTATTTCTCTCCTCCTCCATGAAATTAATCCTGAGGTGTTCAACTTTTCCAAAGGGATTGTTCTTCACCACATGAAGAAAGTCTCTATCTCTTCCATTCAAAGATGGGAGTTGAAATTGCAGAACCCAGTTCAAGCTGCCAAAGCTCAAGAGCTTCTAGCTACAGAGGACAGGACCCCATTTACCTCTCCACTTCCGGTTGTCAGCTCCTCTAGTGTACCTATTGATGGGGAGCCTACTCCTTCTATTCCAGAAAGGATGCCTACCCCTCCAGCTATTACATCTCCTCCACCTCATACTCCTGAACACATACCATCAGAATCCCAACTTCAAGAAACCCTCCTATCAACTGAAGCAGCAATCAGTGAGATGATTGAAGAACTGATTGCTGATGAACCCCTTCCCCCTCTTCCAAAAGAAACAACTGCTGAAGTTCCAAAGCCATTCACTCCAGTACCCTCTCCATCACATGCTCCATCTCCCATCCAGTCTCCTGCTGCACACCAAGAGCAGGATGACACCATCTTCATTTCAGATGAGCAATCTCCTGAACCAGCTGAAGCTCCACTGAGAACCTTGGACTTCACCATGCTCACAGTCACTGATGAAGGGGATGCCTTGATTCACACTTCTAGAGTAAAGAGCTTTGTCTCTATTAAAGAGATAGCTTCATGGGTTGCTCCACCTCCTCCAGTTCCCTCTTATGTTGCTCCTCCTGCTACTGCTACTACTCCTACCAGTGATTTGATGAATCAATTTATACTTCTGCTTCAAGAACAAAGAACATATTTTAATGTTTCACTCAAAGTTGTTACTGAAAAAGTCACTGCTCTAGAGACTGAAATGAGCAGGGGATTTGCTAAGATCCAGCATAATACAGATCAGCTCAGACATCTCTTCCAAATTGGTAGAAAGGCTCTAGATCACACTATTACTAGTGTTGGTCAAGTCATGGAGCAAGGTGTGACCCTTGAAAATAATCAGATAGAATTGGATAAGAGAGCTGAAGCTACAAAGCTGAAGATTTGTGAAGAAGTTGGAACTTTCAAAGAAGATACCATAAATAAATTGACTGTTGAAGTCGGAAAGGGGGAGAGCTTAGTGAAGGAATACCTAGAGAAATCAGATGCACTCAAGCAAGAGCTCTGGGAAGCAAAGATGAAAGAGATCCATGATGATGTGCTAGGCCAAATTCAGAGTGTAAAATTCCATACATATGACACAGTTGTTTGGATGCACATTCAAATTCTTCCTGAGTTTGCTACTAATCCAAACATCATTCCTCATCATCACAACCCCTTAGCTGCTACTGCTCCTATTCAAGTTCCACAACCTTCCTTCTCTCCCAGGCCTGAAGGCTCAACTGCTCCTCCATATTCATATGCTCAGGTTTGGGAAGCTGACCCTGCAGATATTTTTCTCCAGGCCCCTCTAGAAATTCATTTTCCCAAGAAGAGGAAATATGGTGATGGTGCCTCAGCCAGCAGGTCAATCCCAGTTCCTGATGCAGAAAAGAGAAAAGCCCCTGAGTTTGTAGAGATCTGGTCTCCAACTTCAAAATCTCTTATTTTAGATACTCTCAAACTTGTTATGGATTACAATGAGAGCAAGAATGAACATTACAGCTTCCAGGAATGAGAATTATATGAAAAGTCTATGACTAAGAGAAGGCTTTATGATAGTGAACATGACATGAACAATCCTTATGCTCCTCAAAAGCCACCTAAGTACTATCCCAAACTATTCAGCTACCAAAGGAGACAGCAAGAGAAGAAAGACAGGCATCACCACCAAGTCTAAGCAAGGAAGATTATGAGAGTGTGGAAATGATTCTTATATAAATGATGTTTTGTACAATCACATTTATAATTCTAAATTTAGATCATTTGCTTTTGATCATAGTCTTATGCTTGCTTACACTGCTTTCTCTATTTGCATATTTAGCTCTGTTTATGTCTATATAATTCACCTTAGTATAAAGGATTCTGACTTCTACAAATAGGGGAAGCTTGTTGAGTATTGTATCCATAGTAACCCAGATTTGATGAAGTCACCCTTGAACTAAGATGAATTAAATTGTATTTGATGCTTTGTTTAAGTTATGTGTTTGCAGGATTGTATTGTCAAGTGTAGACCAATGTTAGTCTACAATGGGTCACCAAACACAGGACCATACATTGTAATCCCTCATTGTGTGATCCATGGTGTTGACTCATGTGTAGCCTCTCTATTGGGATACACTTCATATTCAAGCACTAGGACTAATTGGAGAAAGGCTTATTGCTGAATTCTGTAAAGAAGAGAAAATTCTGTTGAAGGAATTTTTGTCAAGTACTTTACTCGAGTAGATACTTACATACTCGAGTGAAATACTTAGTCAATACTCGAGTAAGACTATCTGTACTCGAGTCAGGGAATTAGCTCTCGAGTAGTCAAATTATCGCTCTCGAGTAGCTAAGTCAATTACTCGAGTAGATCCTCTCTCATTCTCGAGTTAACAGAACTTCCTCTCCAGAAAATTTTTTAATTAAATTACTCGAGTAGTTATAATAGTACTCGAGTAGTTTAGTATTTTGTCTCGAGTTACAGAAGAGAGGATTTCGTGTAATTTTTTCTTCACTCCAGTTGTCAAGTTCATATACTCGAGTAGTCCATCTACTACTCGAGTAGTCCAGAGTAAATACTCGAGTGATAAGCTTTTCATCCCTCGAAATTTTTCTAAGTACAAGTCCATTACTCGAGTAGTTGTACTTATATACTCGAGTAGTTTATCTTCTCTCGAGTAGTCCAGTTCCACTACTCGAGTAACCCAGATTTTTCTTCCAGAAATTATTCTAGGTCCTTGACTTGAGTAGTTCCTCTACCTCTCGAGTAGTTACTTTCTATTCTCTCGAGTAGTACTTCTTGTACTCGAATAGTTTAACTCCACATCTCGAGTAACTATCTTAGCACTCGAGTAAGTCTTTGTGTACTCGAGCCGCTGCTCATCATTTCTGGATTTTCTCCAAGTCACTTACTCTTGTAGTTTTCTTCTATTCACTCGAGTAATCTCATTAGGTACTCGAGTAGGTAAATCTTCACTCGAGTATCTCAGTCATCCTTTTCAGAAAAATCATTAAGTCCAGATTTGACAGAAATTTCAAACAGCCTTGACGTGATTGGTCCACGTGTACGTCATTAAGACTAATTATTACCGTTAGGGAAGATCCTATATAAAGTCTTGTCAAAATCGAGAAACCCTAATAAGTACTATCAAGATTATTCTAAGTAATTTTCTGAATCTCATTCTCTCTCTCTAAAAATGAAAGTCGTCGTCGTCGACCTTCATCGCGTATATTCGGTTAGGGTTTTCGATCCTGAAGATTCAGATCAAGAAGACTTCCAGATCGAGATTGCTTTTCATTCCTCATCATCCATCCGATCTTGTGAAGTCAAAGAATTTCAGATCTAATTTTGCTAAGACTCTTCTTCAACTTCTCTAATAGAGCCGCAAAGATCAAAGAAGATTCAGGCCGATTGTTTCCAGATCTGATAAAGTTCTACTGTTTATATTTTCACATACTTTCAATTTCATTCTTGTAGGAGAATTCTTCCGAGTGTAAGAGCTTTTGCCTCTGAGTTGTAGGAAGTTTTAACTTTCGAGTGTAGATCCGTTTTGAGGATCGAGATTGTAGGAACTTTGTTCCGAGGTGTAGGATTGGTTTTTCAATCCAAGATAGTGGAGTAGCCGAGTCTAGTGGATTGCTAGATCTGTGAGGGAAAGTGGATGTACCCAAGGTTGGGGAACCACTATAAATCTTTTGTTGTCTATGATTGCTTGGTAAATAATTATGTGCATAGATCTTATATTTTTATTCCGCAAAAAGACGCACAACTCACCTATTCACCCCCCTCTAGGTGATTTAGGTAGACAACTGAACATTTTCAAGTGATATGTCCTTTTTCAGTCCTGGCCACCAGAACAACTTTTTCATATCTTTATACATCTTTGTGCTCCCCGGGTGAACCGAGTACTTGGTATAATGAGCCTCGTACATCAATTCTTTTCATAGTTTGCCCATATTTAGGTCGTACAATCAGATGTTCTTCCACAATAACCTATCATCGACAGTAAACTGGGCATTTGACTCATCCAAAGACTCATCCATGTAGCGTTTCATGTTGTCGTCTAACTCTAAAGCCTGCTGAACTCTATCGGCAAGGTTATATTGCACTTCTGTCCAGTTCAATCGTGCTTCAGCACTAGATCTCCTATCAACGCAAGAGATCTCCAAGGCCTCCAAATCTCAAACAAGTCGCTCGTCATGTATCCGTATCCATTTGGCATGTGCATGAACCCTACGACTTAACGTATCTGGAACTACATTACCTATGTCAGGCACATAATGTATCTTAAAGGTATAGTCCCCAAGAAACTCCATCTACCTCCACTATCGCATATTTAAGTCCTGATCCAACAGATACTTCATGCTCTTATGGTTTGTGTAAATATCAACCTTCACGTCATACACGTAGTGCCTCCAGAGCTTCAGAGCGAATATCACTGCCGTCAACTCCAAATCACGGACCAGATAATTCCTCTTATGTACTTTCAATTGGCGTGAGTCATACGTTATTACATTCTCATGTTGCAGCAGAACACAGCCTAAGTCACTCCCTGACGCATCGTTATAGATCTCATAGCCCTCTATTCTACATGGCGAACATAGAATAAGAGCCATGGCCAGATAACTTTTCAATTCTTCAAAAGCTTGTGCGCACGCTAGCGACAATACAAACTTCTAATCCATCCTTGTCAGGGTTGTGAGGGATAATATTATCCGCGAGAAGTTCTCTATGAAGTGCCTGTAGTAGCCGACAAACCCAAAAAACTCCAGGCTTCCGCCACAGAAGACAACACAGACCACTCCCGTATCGCAACAATCTTTATCGGATCTACCGCGATTCCCTCACTACTGACAATATGACCAAGGAATGCTATTAAAGATAGTCAAAACTCACACTTAGAGAACTTGTCGTACAATTGTTTACTTATCACAGTCTCTAGAACAATATGTAAATGCTCTGTATGATCAACCTCAGATTGGGAGTATACTAGAATATTGTCAATAAAGTCTATCACGAACCGATCCAAATACTTCCTGAACGTTTGGTTCACTAAGTACATAAATACATACGGCGCATTCATCAGCCCGAAAGGCATGATAGTGAACTTATAATGCACGTATCATGTACTGAATGTCGTCTTGAGAATATCACTTTCCTTGATTCTCAGTTGATAATATCCAAACTTCAAATCTAGCTTCAAATACACATTCGACCCGACTGGCTGGTCGAATAGATCATCGATCCTCGGAATCGAGTATTTGTTCTTCTCTATTAGCTTATTCAGTTCCCGATAATCAATACACAGCCGCAGACTTCCGTCCTTCCTTTTTACTAAGAGGACCGAGGCGCTCCAAGGTGATGAACTTGGATGCACATACCACTGCTCTATCAATTCTTGAAGTTGCGCTTTCAATTTCGCCATCTATTTCGGTGTTAAGCGGTATGGAGACCGCGACACCGGCTTAGCACCCGACATCAGCTCAATGGTGAACTCGGTCTCTATCTGAGGTGGGGCTCCAGGAAGATCTTCGGGGAACACGTTGGCAAACTCCGACACCATCAGAATACTGTCCAAACCAGGCTTGGGCTTCTTAGCCTCTAATAGGGTGAACAACAACTCCGCCCCTCATGAACTGCTTTAATTACTTTGAGAGCAGACATCAACGTCTTGACTGATCTCTTCATACCAGAGAAAGTAGTTTCATGGCTTGTATTCAACCACAGTTTGACTGTATTCAAACTACAATCGATGAACGCACGTTACTCAGAGAGCCAATCCATGCCAAAGATCACGTCAAACTCTATTATCGGCAGTAGTGATACTTCCAAGTCAAAAGCTTGACTTCCTGTCAGCACTTTAACGCAACAGCTCCTATCTGCTCACATCAAACACACGTTAGGAAGCAACACATCCAATCTATCCTTTGCCACAAAAGAGGGCACTCCAATACATGACACAAAGTCCTCAGATAGGAAAGAGTGTGAAGCTTTTGTATTAAACAATGCTCGAGCCAGACAGTCTATAATTACGACAAAGCCTAAAACACGACAATCATATGACCAAAGCACAAGGCAGAAGGAATATAAAGTATTACAATAAAAATCTAACGCATACATGTCACCACATCGCCTTGCTTGATGGACTCATGTTGGCCAAGGTTGTAGACTCTTGGTTGGGCTGGAGCCTGATGGGATGCGGTTGACTCCACCACCTTACCTTTTCAGCATAGGATGTTCATGCCTTCTTTTCCGATTTACCACTCCAATAGTCGCGGGCAATGTATCTCTGCTTGCCACAATTATAACAGTGTATTGGGACTCCACGCCCAGACAATTCCCTAGAAGTAACCAATAAAGAAGACGATCTGAAAGACTTGGCCTTCTTTTTCCACCTTTAGTACCCAGACTTCGGTGGTCTTGGTACTTTGAACTCTGGGCTCTTCACTGCTAAGTCCTTACTTTGGACCCTCTTCAGATCCTACTCCAGAGATCGGTTTGTATTGACCCGGACCAGAAAGCCCTACATCAGATGACCTGAGAGCAGCAACCTTAGAACGTCACGCAGTCCTTCGTAGAACCGGTTGGTCTTGCGCTCCTCATCAGTAAAAGTAGAGCCAACATAATGCCCTAATCTCGTGAACTCATGCAAGTAGTCATCCATGCTACTCTCACACTGTGTCAGTCTCTGAAACTGATTTTCCACAGCTATTTTCTGAGCTATCGGGATGAATCGAGCCAGAAATAGTCTTGAGAACTCTTCCATCAAAATATCAATGAGTTGTCACCCAGCGAAGTGATGCAACTCTAACTCATCCAATAATAATCTTGTTTTGCCGTCCAAAAGGAATGTGGCTATCATAACCTTTTATCACTCCTCGGTCTCTGTTGTTGACATTACTCTCTTAACACTAGAAAGCCAGTCCTCGGCTTACGTTGGGGTTCCAGTCCCCAAGGCCGACGAATTCGCAGAACTCGTGTTTTGTGTTCCGTGTTTTGTGGAACTGGTGTAATAAAGCTCATCACGTACTTTAGCAGCTTTTCAATCACTCTTCTCTGCACTATGGGTTCTGCCGCTATTGATCCGCCACTATAAGTTCCGTTGTACCAAGCGGTAGGTAACCTAATCCAGGAATAGGAGGCTACACTTGCCTCTCTGGTTGGACATTGATCATAGCGAACACTACTTCAGCTACCATTCATATGGTTTCAGCAGAAGGAGAGGTCGCAGGCGCATCATTAGGTGCACCACTCTCTGCATAGTGCAGATGTTGTGACTGCTCCGCATCACTCCTAGTCACCTATAATCGTAAAACACACAAGTGTGCTCCCCGGGTGAACCGAGTACTTGGTATAATGAGCCTCATACATCAATTCTTTTCATAGTTTGCCCATATTTAGGTCGTACAATCAGATGTTCTTCCACAATAACCTATCATCGACAGTAAACTGGGCATTTGACTCATCCAAAGACTCATCCATGTAGCGTTTCATGTTGTCGTCTAACTTTAAAGCCTGCTGAACTCTATCGGCAAGGTTATATTGCACTTCTGTCCAGTTCAATCGTGCTTCAGCACTAGATCTCCTATCAACGCAAGAGATCTCCAAGGCCTCCAAATCTCAAACAAGTCGCTCGTCATGTATCCGTATCCATTTGGCATGTGCATGAACCCTACGACTTAACGTATCTGGAACTACATTACCTATGTCAGGCACATAATGTATCTTAAAGGTATAGTCCCCAAGAAACTCCATCTACCTCCACTATCGCATATTTAAGTCCTGATCCAACAGATACTTCATGCTCTTATGGTTTGTGTAAATATCAACCTTCACGTCATACACGTAGTGCCTCCAGAGCTTCAGAGCGAATATCACTGCCGTCAACTCCAAATCACGGACCAGATAATTCCTCTTATGTACTTTCAATTGGCGTGAGTCATACGTTATTACATTCTCATGTTGCAGCAGAACACAGCCTAAGTCACTCCCTGACGCGTCGTTATAGATCTCATAGCCCTCTATTCTACATGGCGAACATAGAATAAGAGCCATGGCCAGATAACTTTTCAATTCTTCAAAAGCTTGTGCGCACGCTAGCGACAATACAAACTTCTAATCCATCCTTGTCAGGGTTGTGAGGGATAATGTTATCCGCGAGAAGTTCTCTATGAAGTGCCTGTAGTAGCCGACAAGCCCAAAAAACTCCAGGCTTCCGCCACAGAAGACAACACAGACCACTCCCGTATCGCAACAATCTTTATCGGATCTACCGCGATTCCCTCACTACTGATAATATGACCAAGGAATGCTATTAAAGATAGTCAAAACTCACACTTAGAGAATTTGTCGTACAATTGTTTACTTATCACAGTCTCTAGAACAATATGTAAATGCTCTGTATGATCAACCTCGGATTGGGAGTATACTAGAATATTGTCAATAAAGTCTATCACGAACCGATCCAAATACTTCCTGAACGTTTGGTTCACTAAGTACATAAATACATACGGCGCATTCATCAGCCCGAAAGGCATGATAGTGAACTTATAATGCACGTATCATGTACTGAATGTCGTCTTGAGAATATCACTTTCCTTGATTCTCAGTTGATAATATCCAAACTTCAAATCTAGCTTCAAATACACATTCGACCCGACTGGCTGGTCGAATAGATCATCGATCCTCGGAATCGAGTATTTGTTCTTCTCTATTAGCTTATTCAGTTCCCGATAATCAATACACAGCCGCAGACTTCCGTCCTTCCTTTTTACTAAGAGGACCGAGGCGCTCCAAGGTGATGAACTTGGATGCACATACCACTGCTCTATCAATTCTTGAAGTTGCGCTTTCAATTTCGCCATCTATTTCGGTGTTAAGCGGTATGGAGACCGCGACACCGGCTTAGCACCCGACATCAGCTCAATGGTGAACTCGGTCTCTATCTGAGGTGGGGCTCCAGGAAGATCTTCGGGGAACACGTTGGCAAACTCCGACACCATCGGAATACTGTCCAAACCAGGCTTGGGCTTCTTAGCCTCTAATAGGGTGAACAACAACTCCGCCCCTCATGAACTGCTTTAATTACTTTGAGAGCAGACATCAACGTCTTGACCGATCTCTTCATACCAGAGAAAGTAGTTTCATGGCTTGTATTCAACCACAGTTTGACTGTATTCAAACTACAATCGATGAACGCACGTTACTCAGAGAGCCAATCCATGCCAAAGATCACGTCAAACTCTATTATCGGCAGTAGTGATACTTCCAAGTCAAAAGCTTGACTTCCTGTCAGCACTTTAACGCAACAGCTCCTATCTGCTCACATCAAACACACGTTAGGAAGCAACACATCCAATCTATCCTTTGCCACAAAAGAGGGCACTCCAATACATGACACAAAGTCCTCGGATAGGAAAGAGTGTGAAGCTTTTGTATTAAACAATGCTCGAGCCAGACAGTCTATAATTACGACAAAGCCTAAAACACGACAATCATATGACCAAAGCACAAGGCGGAAGGTATATAAAGTATTACAACAAAAATCTAACACATACATGTCACCACATCGCCTTGCTTGATGGACTCATGTTGGCCAAGGTTGTAGACTCTTGGTTGGGCTGGAGCCTGATGGGATGCGGTTGACTCCACCACCTTACCTTTTCAGCATAGGATGTTCATGCCTTCTTTTCCGATTTACCACTCCAATAGTCGCGGGCAATGTATCTCTGCTTGCCACAATTATAACAGTGTATTGGGACTCCACGCCCAGACAATTCCCTAGAAGTAACCAATAAAGAAGACGATCTGAAAGACTTGGCCTTCTTTTTCCACCTTTAGTACCCAGACTTCGGTGGTCTTGGTACTTTGAACTCTGGGCTCTTCACTGCTAAGTCCTTACTTTGGACCCTCTTCAGATCCTACTCCAGAGATCGGTTTGTATTGACCCGGACCAGAAAGCCCTACATCAGATGACCTGAGAGCAGCAACCTTAGAACGTCACGCAGTCCTTCGTAGAACCGGTTGGTCTTGCGCTCCTCATCAGTAAAAGTAGAGCCAACATAATGCCCTAATCTCGTGAACTCATGCAAGTAGTCATCCATGCTACTCTCACACTGTGTCAGTCTCTGAAACTGATTTTCCACAGCTATTTTCTGAGCTATCGGGATGAATCGAGCCAGAAATAGTCTTGAGAACTCTTCCATCAAAATATCAATGAGTTGTCACCCAGCGAAGTGATGCAACTCTAACTCATCCAATAATAATCTTGTTTTGCCGTCCAAAAGGAATGTGGCTATCATAACCTTTTATCACTCCTCGGTCTCTGTTGTTGACATTACTCTCTTAACACTAGAAAGCCAGTCCTCAGCATACGTTGGGGTTCCAGTCCCCAAGGCCGACGAATTCGCAGAACTCGTGTTTTGTGTTCCGTGTTTTGTGGAACTGGTGTAATAAAGCTCATCACGTACTTTAGCAGCTTTTCAATCACTCTTCTCTGCACTATGGGTTCTGCCGCTATTGATCCGCCACTATAAGTTCCGTTGTACCAAGCGGTAGGTAACCTAATCCAGGAATAGGAGGCTACACTTGCCTCTCTGGTTGGACATTGATCATAGCGAACACTACTTCAGCTACCATTCATATGGTTTCAGCAGAAGGAGAGGTCGCAGGCGCATCATTAGGTGCACCACTCTCTGCATAGTGCAGATGTTGTGACTGCTCCGCATCACTCCTAGTCACCTATAATCGTAAAACACACAAGTAGGCGACAAATAAATTGCCAAAAAGCAATTATAGGAACACGCAGGTTCCTCAAACATGTGTATTTTCATTCCTAAGTGGACATTCATGGGTTCTTTTCATGTTATAACGGTAACACATATACATGTGGTCACCACCCCATAAAGAATTCATCCATGATTTCGAATAAGGAAGACCGATATCAGAGTCTGATACCAACTTATGACACCCACATCCGTCACATAACATATAACAGAAGGTTTGACCGGGGCCCAACGCCATATACTACGGAAAGTTAAAGGAGTTACTTATTGAAACCATAATCCAATTTCACGCATCCTAACACAGAGTGCATTCTAGCGGAAGTAATTTAAAAATTTATAAGAACTCAATCAATTGAATGTCCACCAATACATAAATAGGAATGAGAAACCAAATACGCAACTGTTATGGCCTTAAGGCCTTACAATGTTCAACTTAGAATAAATTGTCTTGCACACATCGGCACGCAGGCCGGCCACACATGAACGATGAAGTAAACAGGTAATTCTCTTTGGCCTTCAAGGGCCAGCTTAACAATCTTGAGCTTCAGCCCACTATTTTCCGCTTGGCTCAGCTACACCTACACGAAACATTCCACCGCAATGGTGGCAAAACAATAGCAACAATCAGCATTAGCTGACTAAATTATAACGACCCCACCCCTCACTCGGGGTGGTGGTGCTCCTTCCCTACATGCATTAGCATATACATATCATGGCAATTAGAACGTGCAAATTAAGCACCATTCACCACAGATGTTGGCACAAACGCCCAATGCCCTGTGCTCACACGACACATTCTCGGTGCACAGGACCTCAAGGGTCACACCTCCATTTTTTGAGACGATCAGCAATGTTTGAGCTTTTATTCTTTCAGAACCAAAGCCGAAGACAACTCCCCTAATCTTCGACAAAGACATGATGATCTCCAGATACACACTTTGACTCACTCCAAGTTGAACGACTAGGGTTGGGTACAGTTCAGCTATTTCTCGTGCTCAAATCGTCAGGCGCGTCAGCCATGATGCGGGTCAGCATCAAATTTCCCATTCTGTATGATCCATAATCCCTTTTTGATCTTAGGTTAGCACTCGCGGCCGCCTAAGCTGGGCCATAAAGGCTCTCAATGCCACAAAATTGGCCCCAAAGTCTTTAAGAGACAGACCTCAACAATCAATAGTCCTTAGGTCTCCTAGAGACAGGCTTCAACAATCAATAGCCTTCAGGTCTCCCAGAGACAGGATTTACAAACAAACACAGATCACTGGGAGCTATCACCGGTGGTAGTGCTACCACCGCGCGGTAGGGGACAGACTATCAATTATTTCCCCTTTTCAGGTGTTTTCCTAGAGACTACCTCCAGTACTCTCAACGTAGTCATTTGCACACCCCGTGACTCCGAAACCTATGCAATTACCATAGAGTTTTATCCGACATATATACAAATATCACCAATCCAGACCAACCCGTCTAGATGGGCTTTACACAACATGTTTATTCCGTACTTTGATTCTGGATCTAAATACAAAACTAACGGGGATACATGGATTTACCTGTTGGGAGAACCACATCCATATGTTTGTGGCGCGTATACCCTCGCATGCAAAAAAGAAGGACTTCACATGTCCAAGAAAGATGATCGTTACCCTAGAAGTCTGTTTCGGCGCCATAAGAGAGATTTCAGTCTGATGGAAACGACCGCTTCAGCTTTGCCTCCGTAAATCCGAACTCGTCTTGCAAATCCGAGCTCCAAACCTCCAACGACGGCGAGATCTCTTTAAAACGGATCTCCTTCTTCCTTCTACAGCCGCCCAACCCTAAAAATCCAAAAGAATGAAGTGAAAACAACACTTCCAAGGCTTTAAACCAAGCTACCGCCGCCCTGTACCCCAAATCAACGGCTTGATTTGCTTGCCACCGCCCAAGCACTCCAATCACCGGCCGACATGTGGCCACGCCATTACAGTTTTGCTTTTGCCGCACAATAGGATACTGCCGCCATACAGTAACTAGTGTCGGTTACAACACGACCACTACCTCTACCTCTACCTCTGCGCGACAGCTGCTACCGCCGCGCGGTAGCAACCCGAGAGCTTTGCCAATAAATTGACCAAGCTACCTCCAGCGGTATCTCTACCGATGGGCGGTATCTTCTCGAGAGTCATTCCAAATTAATCAGCCTCGATACCGCCGCTCGATAACAACCTACCGCTAGGCGGTATCTCCCAGAAACCATTTTCCTGCTTTGGGAAGGTTGGGGCGTTACACGAAGTTTCTGTACTGCTTTCATCCATAGCCGGATCGATCTTGCCGATTCAAATCTAGACAAATGTCGCTGAAGGGAAATCATCCTTGGATCTCACCGGAGAACTCGCTGTAAAAAGGATAGAGCAAAAGCTCTCAGGTTCCTTGGAGAGGTAAGGTCATGCTTCCATCATTTGAATATTTGGAAATGGAAACTCATCGAAGAGTGATCAGATCTGGATGGAGAGAAAGCTGCTCAACTTGGAGATGGGAGATCAAAGCAAGTTTCAGGCATGGGGGTGGAAGGGGAGAGAGATATATACGGTTTGGAGGTTGCCGGAGGTGGCGCTGACGCTTGAGATCTGGCCAGAAATGGTGGTCGACTATAGGGCTTGTAGAGAGAGAAATGTGAGAGAAAACTGCGAGGGATTTGGAGGGTGGAGTGAAAAGAAGGGGCATCCTGAGGGATAACGCGCCGTCTAGAGCAGGGAAGGAGTCTGGAGGAGGTGGCTTCTAATCTAACTGTTAACGTATATTAATTGCGGCCAAAAAGCCAGATCGAACATGAGTTTTTTATCAACCAGGCTCGGCTCAGACCCAGTTTGAAAAAATAAACAGCGAGGCCCTTCAGGCCGGGCTGAAAAAATAAACAGGATTAAAATCCCGCTTAAATAGGCGGGATTAAAATCCCGCCTATGATTAGGCGGGATTAAAATCCCGCCTGGAGGGATTAAAATCCCGCCAGGCGGGATTTTTAACCCAGCCTGGCGGGATTAAAATCCCGCCTGGTGGCACTGGTTAGCTTATTGTCGGGCTCAGGCTAGCTCGGTGCCCCGGCTTTGCCCGGCCCGGCCCGGCCCAGGCAACCGGCAAAAATGGGTGCCCGGTAAGGGCCCCAAGCCCGGTCTTGGCCCAGGCCTATAGGGCTTTTGTCGGCCTAAGCCCGGGAGGGCTTTCCAGGCCCGGGCTATTTGCCCCCCACTAACACACACACATATATATGTATATATATATATACATATACATATATATATTATATAACATAATAATATTAGTTATTATTATCATTATTATTAGTAGTATTATTATTAAACTTTGCATTCAAATGCTAATAAATCGTTCTAGAGAACTCGAAAATTGTCCCGAACGGGCTCGTTAGGACCGGCTCCCTGACACGCATCCAACATAACAAGTCATGGTCAGTTTCGGGTTTGTTTGCTCATTTTACGCTCCCTAGAGTGTTTGCGATGAATTTACCTAAACTTCAAAACTGTCCAAATGACATCAGAGTCGTGAATGGACGGCTCTGTTGGACTTGTATTATCGTCATGAGTCTAATAAAATTATCCAAGATCATATCCGAGGCCATTTGCTCGATTTCAGCATTTTGCATAAATACGTTATTTACAAACCACGTTATTTGGGCTTGCGCACACCCTATAATTTCTTCAAGGTGACATGCTGCCTTCGAGGCAGCACATGCTTACTAGGCGACATGGGCTTTCTAGGCGGCAAACAACAAGACAAGACACTTAAATTGAATGTCAAGTCCAGACGTCGTGTTCACACGGCGATTCATCGTGATCACACAATAAATTCGTCGTGATCACACGACAGATTCATCCATATCACTCGACATATTTGCCGATACCGCTCGACGAATTCGTCGATACCACTCGACGGATTTGTCGATTTCCACTCGATGATTCGTCGAGTCTACACAAGTTAATTCGTCGAGTCCACTTAGGGATCTCTTTTTAATTCTGTCCGAACCTACCAGCCACTCCTGTGACCTTGAGCTCTCTCTCTCTCTCTCAAACTTTCCTACCGGGCCTAAGCCATCCAAGGTGACACAGAACACGCACGAGGGATCTAGCTCAAAAGGGGATGTTACAAAGCAGGGATGGCAGGATTCAAGATTCATACTGTGTTCAGACTTATAATACAGATATCAAAGAAATTTCAAAAAGGTTAAATAAGGACACAGTCTCAGACATGATGTGTGATGATGAAGAAATTACTGAAAAATTAAGTGTGAGCATAGTTCAAGATATAATGATACCAGATAGTATTGTCTTGGTCTCAAAATTAAAAATGGCTCAGATTCCGACTACACAATGGGAGAATCCATCAGTTTTAATATCAAGTACTCAAGGGAAAAAATTTCAGAAGACATTGAGCTGGAGAAAGCTTTTGAAATAATTAGAGGAAGAGAGGAAGTTGAGTTCAAAGCTTCTCTAGATGACTTAGATGATAAGAAAATGTTTTTTTAGCAAAATTAGAAGCTAAGGAATCAGAGAAAAGAAATGTCACATCTGATTTATCAATCACTCTTCTACAAATAATCTTTGATCATAACAAATATGTTAGGAAACATTCAGCTGCTCAAATTGTGGACATAACTGGACATTATCATAAAAGGATAGTAGGTCTGAGTTACAATCATGATACATATATTCCCTATGAAAGTAGAAATCGAAGAATGATAAACTTTGTAAAAACATCAACCACTAGAACATCAATAATTAAAGAAAAGTAAAAAAGATACATTTCCTGACAATTTACTTGAATCTATTAATGAACTATCTGCAAAAATTTTAAGCAAAGGATATACACTAGATTCAACATCACATAATTCAGAGACAAAAGTTCAAATGTTGTTTAATGTTTATCAGGGGATACAAAGTCATCCAAAAAGGGTTTATTTTGAATTTGTTGAGAATATGTCAAAGAAATTATACAATGGATTTACGACTTTTCTTACTGACAAAAATAAGAAGTAATACTGGTTATTAAAGACAAAAGATTTGCTTTCTAGTATATTCAGTAGCCTCTTATGTATGTCCTATATTATTATTATCTGTCATCAGTACATCAAATTTTGTATTTTTAGTGTTGTATATTTGTAACATCTCTTTTGAAATTGTGTAAAATTTGTTATGTTAAATGGGAGGAGATTGTTGGGAAAAACCTTATGGTTTATCTTAACAAATTATTTTTAGTGATTTTACATCCTAAGTTTATCACTCATGATGTATTGTGGGGGGTACTTTGGTCTTACAAGTGTTAAGATGTTATTGATATAAAAGACATAAAAAATACATACAGAATATAAGAGAAAATTCATAAATTGTCACCATGCGTCGACTAGAAGTCGACACAATTTCAACTAGAAGTCGATGCAACTTTGACTAGAAGTCAACACAACTTCAACTGGAATTCAATGCTACTTTAAATAAAAGTCAGAGCAACTAAATTTGATAAGTCGACGACATTCAAAGGATTATATCGACACATACTTCAGAATGATATCGACAGAATATCGACTACAGAGTTAATCTTATAGATAGTTAGAATTCGATGTTGCTTCTATTAGAACTCGACGTTACATCAACTGAATTTCTTAACAGAATTCATTTTGAGGCTTCAATCAGAATGAATTCAAGAAGAAGTTTGAATAACAGAATCTTGGAGACGTTGGAAGATGTCAATCTATATATACATGTGATGAGATACAACAAATAGAAGATAACGAGAGGATCATGAATTAACATTGAATTCTTACATCAATCACCAATTACATGCGATCAAGAAATTCATATCAGATCGTGATAGATTGATTTCGATATAGAAAGTTTGGAAGATCATCATCAACAATTGAATTTCTTCCATCAATCAATTGATTATTAGATTGTTGCTGAATCTGCTAAAGAGAATTAGTTCTTCTTATTCTCAAGAAGAAATTACATCAAATTCAGAAAAGATTCAAGGATAATCTGGAAATATGACATAATTTTTGTGATTTTGATATTCAGGGATTCATTAGAAGTTCCAGATATCATCATTGCTAGTTCTCAGAAATCTGCCGAGAGGACACAAAAAGAAAATTAATTCCAATAGAAATCTTCTTTCATTTCTCCTTAAACTTTTTGAAAAGAGTTTTGAGAATCCTTCTTCAAAGAATTCAATGAGAGGTTCTGAGAGTTTTCTTGAAAAAAGACTCAGATTGTATTGGTTCAAGATCTTCTTATCAAAAGATCTGGTATTGGTTCTAAGAATCTCCTGATCAAAAGACTCGGACACTGTGATAATGAATACCTATAGAAGGAATAGAAGAGTGGATGCACCCAGACTGAGGGTGAACCACTATAATCTCTGTGTCTTCTGTGTTTTTGTATTTATTTTTATTTCCGTGCTGCAATTTTATTTAGCTGCATCTATTTCTGGTTGATTGTTAATGTATATGCAAATTCTGTAAATTAAACAAAGTATTTGAAACAAAATTTTATTCTATATTCACCCCTCTAGAGATAACTCTGAGACATAAAAACAACTGGTCTCCTATTTCATCGCGTGCTTGTTTTTGGCGCTCCTTAAGGTGCAGTATTATCTTTCCAACATAATTTGTAGTCACATTCTGGAGTCGTTAGCGACCAAAACGTTCACCAAACCTTCGCCTGCACATAACGCTTCACTCGTCGGCGACCATTGCAGGAGTTGTTGAAGTCTGTCATTCAAGATCGTCGCAGAAAAAATGGATGGTGTGGGAGCCAGCGAAGGCAAGCATTGCCAGATAGTTTTGTAATTATTAAAACAACAAATACAATGTGAAATTTTGTGGAAAGTGGAGGAGGACAATGGAATGCGATTTGTTTTATTGCTTCAAGTAGATTTGCATCTGATAAAGTTAATTTGTGCTTATTTTTTTTAAAATTTGCACGTAACCACGATTTGCACTAGCAAAACTATTTTCACATATAATTAGGCCGCATTTGGTTCCGCGTTTAGTGGTCCAACACATTTCCAAATGGAGGCGGAAAAACACGCTACCTATATTTCATGTTTGTTTTTCCGCCTGCATTTGGAATCGCCAACGTTTAGGAGAAGAGTAAAAAACAGCGGGTCGAAACCACGAGGGAGAGCTTCAGTTTACTGCGTTTAGGAGAAGAGTGGCCACCTGGTGTTTGATCCCCGTCGCGTGCAGCCGTCACATGCAAATGCACAGTGACGTCTCCCTGTCTTCGCCGTCCGCGACCGCCGCCTGCCTTCCCGGAGTCCACCGGCAGGGTCGTCGGTCCCCGACGAACTCGCCGGTGGTAGTCCTACGGGGCTTTGTCGAACCCGGTGGTGGCCCTGACGAACCTGGTGGTGGCCCTAACGAACCCGGCGGTGGCCTTGACGGAGCCCCACATGACTACCACCGACGGGTTCGCCGGGGTCCGGCGACCCCGCCGGTGGGCTCCGAGCAGGCGAAGGCAGGGCGGACCGGCGGCGGAGGCAGGGCGGTGGAGGCAACGCGGAGGAATAGAAAAAATACAAAAAACATTTTAAAAATTACAAAAAATATATGTATATAATTTAAACAGTATTTTTAATAAATGTATATATATAATAAAAAAAATATAATATTAATAAAAATAAATATTATTTTCAACTATTTATAAAATGTAAGGCTCTATTTGTTTGGGCGTTTCGGTGCTCCATTTTGGGCAAATGCCGCCGGAAGGCGGGTAAACAAATGAACCTCCGACGGCGTTTGCTCCGTTTCCATCCGTCCGCCTTGAGAAACGCCCCAAAAAGCTCAGTTTGGAGCAGTCACCTCCCCCTCCGTTTCGAACGCTCCGTTTCCACCCGCCGGATCGACCCGCCACCACCGAAATAAATGAAACCTAAATATGTTAATGGTTTTTATTAGAATTTGATGTGTGCCACTCCTAATTAATGAGTCTTCCAATTTTATATAATTTTTTTTTAAAAATATCCAAAATGTAATCGCAGTTTTGCCAAACGATTCTCTGTTTGAAACAGCGCTGCAAATACAGATTATCCAAACAGATCTTCATTTTCAGCATCTAGTTTCTAACAGCACCCTTTACAAATCTACTTTTACAACAACTCATTTTATAACCGCAAGCGCTCTACCAAATGAACCCTTATGCTCTATTTGTTTGGGCGTTTCGCTGCTCCGTTTTGGGCAAACGCCGCTGGAAGGAGGGTAAACAAATGAACCTCTGGCGGCGTTTGCTTTATTTCCACCCGCCCGCCCGCCTTGAGAAACGCCCCAAAAGCTCAGTTTGGAGCAGCCACATCCCGCCTCCGGTTCGAACACTTCGTTCCCACCTGCCGGATCGACCTGCCGCCGCCGAATCAAATGAAGCAAACAGAGCTTTTTGGGGCGGGAGGTGTTCGAACCGGAGGCGGGAGGTGACTGCTCCAAACGGAATTTTTTGGGACGTTTCTCAAGACAGGCGGGTGAAAATGAAGCAGACGCCGGCGGAGGTTCATTTATTAGCTCTCCTTTCAGCAAAATTTGTCCAAAACCAAGCAACGAAACGCCCAAACAACAACAAGTAAACAAGTAGAGCTTGCTTTCAGCAAAATTTGTCCAAAACCAAGCAACGAAACGCCCAAACAACAACAAGTAAACAAGTAGAGCTTACTTTGAAATGTGCGTGTGCGCGACTTTGCCTTCTCCAGTTGCTCACTCTGTTTCAATGGCGGACGAACTCGATGAGCTCCTGGGGTTTCTCTCATCGCCTTCTCTCCAAGTACTCTCCCTCCTCCCTTCTTTCTATACGTCTCCCATTATTTTACACGATTATTTCCCTCTGCTGCTCCAGGTGAAGAAGGCGGCTGTGGTGATCGTCCGCGATCTTACCGGCTCCGATGGCGGCATCGACATCCTGGCCTCGGTCTCCGACTTCTCCCTCCCCCCGCTCTGCCTCCTACTCCACGAACCCCTCGAAGTATCTGCCCCAGCCTCCGAGGCTCTCATCAACCTCTCCCAGAACCCTAACCTCGCCGAGAAGCTCGTCTCTCTACGAGCCGTCGACGCTGCAATGGAGGTAATTTACAAGCAAGGGGGTTCCGATTCAAGACTATCCAGGCTGATTGTTATGCTTCTCGTCAATCTTACCCAGTTGGACTCCGGCATCGTTTCCCTACTGCAGGTATCGTCCAATCGTCAATGCCATATGCTAATCTTATTGTCTGGATGAGATGGGGGTTCTCCTTCCATTATGTTAATCTCTGCCTATGTTGTTCTTGCTCGCTTAGGTTGGCGATGATAAAATCGAGGGGCTGTATCTCTCGAAGCTCGTTAGATCGTTTTGTAGATCAAATTTCAGCGACACAACTGGTTCGTCCTTAATTCTTTCATGCTGTTGTTGAGGTTTGTTGGTCAAATTTCCCATGCTCTTAAAAGATATAGTATAAAACCACAAATACAAGGAAAAGAGTCGGCCACTATTTTGAAAATTGCAGATCTACTCTGTTGGTTGACCTTCCTCTTCTTGCATAAGGAATGTGTTTTCCACAGGGGATACATATGAACATGTTGCTTCTATTATTTTGAACGTGTCAAAATTGGAAGTTGGAAGGAGAATTTTGTTACAGACAAAGGGAAGCCTGCTTAAGCAAATCATAAGACAATCAGACTCATCAAATCCACTGAGGAAGAAAGGGGTATGGCATTTTTTCCAATGCAGTACTTCAATTTCCTGCATGCCCTAGTGTATTTCTAATCGATAGTGACACATGTTTGTGTAATGTTTAGTCTTTTTGAACCCTTGCGATACTATCTTAATGAAATATTGATATACGTAATCATCAAATGTATTTGAATAGATGAATTCTTGTTGATTTTGCATCTATTGCATGTGTTAGAAAAGTCTTGCACATTTCCTCGTTTAATTGGAAGATTACAGTGGAATTTTTCTTGTTGTTTATTATGTTCTCTGTTTTAGATATAAAAATTTGTATGATAAAACTATTCAGATATATGTTAGCAATGTCATCTTAGCTCAAAAGTTACTAACATTGAAGTTCCTATTTTAATAATCTTCTCTAATGCAGCCCATTCAAACTTTTTAGGTGTCAGGAGCAATCCGTAATTGTTGTTTTGATGCTGATAGGAAGCTGCAAAATTTGCTTATGTTGTCGGAGTTTCTTTGGCCGGCGCTACTTTTGCCCGTTGCTGGCAAGAAGGTATTTCTTAAGATCATTACTTTCTATCTCATTTAACAATACACTGCTGGAAAGATAATACTGCACCTTAATATAACTCATACAATGTTTAATATATTGAAACTATAATAAAATGCATAGACTAGGAAACTAGACAATCAAATTTATCTTAATAACAGTTGTGCAACTCATGATACAATCTTTCGATCTCACCTGTACTTATCTGTTGGAACCAGGAAACCGTCTCACACACAAGAGTCGAGGTCTCAACCTGCAAAGTTCCTAGATCTCGGCTCGCAAAGGGCCTAGATCTCAGCTCGCAAAGGGCCTAGCTCTCGGCTCACAAAGTTCAGATCAAAATGATGGCCAAAAGTTACTAGTCCTTATATTAGTAGGCATAGACATGATGCAAAAAAGTGAGAGGTTGCGACTACTTTATTATCAGATGAGGCGGTCGTGTTATATTATGGAAGTACCGCCACATACCTAGGACTGCATATGAACTTCCCCTCGCCAGCCAAGTGTTGTGCGGGTTCGGGGGAAGGCATGTGAGGTCGTCAAATCTTTAAATGGGCGACTCTTCAGGCGGTGTCAACTTTCTTCCACCCGTTACAATGGGGTCCTATTTATATGCAAAGATAAGTGTTTCCACCCTCTCGCACCCCAACCCCCGACGAGGTCCCTAGGAGGTCACCGAGAGGGAGTCGAACTGGGCACCCGAGGTCGCCAAGCTGAACACCTGAGGCCGCCGAGTTGGACACCTCAGGTCACTAGTGAAACACCTGAGGCCTCCAGTGGAACACCCGAGATCGCCGAGCGGAACACCTTCGGCCGTCGAGCAGAACACCCGAGACCGAGATGAACGCCTGAGGCCGTCGAGTTGAACACTTGAGGCCGTCGAGCTGAAAACCTGAGGCCGCCGAGCTTAACACCTGAGGACGCCGAGCTGAACATCTGAGGCAGCCGAGCTGAACACCTGAGGCCTCCGAGCATAACACCTGATGCCGCCGAGCGGAACACCTGAGGCCGCCGAGCGGAACACCTGCGATCGTCGCGCTGAACACCTGAGGCCACCGAGTTGAACCCCTGAGGCCGCCGAGCTGAACACCTGAGGCCGCTGAGCTGAATACGGAAGGTCACCGACCTGAGTGCCCGAGGATGCTGAACTGAACACCCGAGGCCGCTGAGCTGAGCACCTGCTTCCGCCGAGCAGGACACCTTAGGTCTCTGAGCAGGACATCTTAGGTCTCCGAGAAAAACGCCAGAGGTCTCCGAGTAGGACACCTGAGGTGTTCCATATGCATTTCTGATCACAATGAATTACGGGTACAACATTATCTTTATTATAATTTAGAAAATATCAATAACAAGGTGATGGACAAACCGTAACTTAGTAGAATTACCTCGCATCCAACCCTATCTTAATTACTAATTAATATGAGTGAACAGAGTATAACCAATGAGTTATTGATCATGTTGTATTGCTACCGTATAAAAGCGGTAGGTTAAGCTCCCACATAGTCATTTTAAAAGAGAGAATGAAGGTACAAGATATGTATGCCAAACATCATTCACGAACAATATGGAAAAAATATTATTCGTTGTAAAGAAGTTGAGACTCTTTGAGCCACGAGTGTTGGATGGAGAACTCTATGATATGTTTCCACAAATTGATGATTTATTGATGAAAATGGAGTTGTTGGATGTTGATCTCCTTTTAGAGAAGAAGGTTACCAACTGTAGATGATGCAACCTAGATTGCATCCGGCGACAAACCACAGAAATTTAATATTTTTGCTAATTATTGTTTGCGTTATGTTACGTTGTTTTGTATGCGAATGTATTTACTGTCTGAAGACGGCTTATTAGGTTGACCGTGAATAAGAAGGCCCGACAATTTAAGATGATTAGGGAGAGAAAAACAAACTCTCATTATTTAAGAAAAATAATAATTTAGGGAACATAATATCTCTAGAGGTCAACTTCATTAAAGAAAGACAAATTAGAAGATGAATTTATGGGAAAAACAAAAAATGGAAGTAGATAAAAAAATAAAAATCCACCAAAATTTTCAATGTTCAAAATTGTTGTTAAAAACCCTAAAATCAGAAGCTAATGGAGGCCAAAATACAGAGGAAACAAGAACCCTTCTCGTTCCCCTCTGTCGGCCGACTGACGAGACCACTTCCCCAACCTCCAGCGACACCAGTTCCATAACCGACGATCTTCCATCAATATCTAGCGACCTGCGACATCCATTGTCAATCTCTCTATACACGCATCTGTCGTCGTCGATCTCGACACACCTTTTGACGGTGGAACACCCTCGCGACGACGCCATTGCAAGCTCTGCCGCTCCTGTATCTGGCCTCCTGTGAAGCCCCACAAAGACCCACCGATGTCAAGCCCAGCCCGGTTCTCCGTTCCATCCGGAAGCTCTAAAATCCATTGTCGACGCCTCCAAAAGCTTCCAGTGGCGCACTGAGTCTCACCCGACCCCCAGATGCCTTCCCTTAATCACAACCCTCTAGAATTGGGTAAAAACTCCTTAATTTTCAAGCTTAACTTCGTTACAATATTTTTTAAGTTCCTTAATTAATTGTGAGCTTGTCCTAATCTCCACAATTATTTGTGATTATTGTTGCTTCCCATAAATTATTTTATGTATCTTTTTTTGTGTGGAACATTTGATCCGTATTAAGTTTCAAGCCGCACGCGCCAAAGAATTTCATTCTCAAATTTTGATTAATAGTGTCACAACATTCGACTGTTCTGAGATTAAAAATGTGCAAAAAAAACTTCGAGACAAATTTCTCCTAATCGCCTTCAAATTTATTTATTTAAAACCGCCTCGAGAATCCGGTTTACATCAGTTTGGTATCAGAGGTGGTTCGTTTCGCTCCTATCGCGAATCGATCTATCCGTGTTTTAAAAAAAAGATTTTTAATATATTTGAGTATTTATTAATTTTAAGCATTAAGGGTCTCTTGTTTTTAAAAAATGGTTTAAACATTAATTTTTTTTAAAAAGTTAAAGTTATTTTAAGTATTTAAAATTTTATTTAATGGATAATCACACATGTTTAGAAAATAATATGAAAGAGGGAAACACTCAAATAAAAAGATTCAGAAATGGTAGCATCTCTCGCCAATATAAAACATTTATGGCATGATGAGCACATTAATCATAAGCGCTTAGAGCCCAGACACCCTAGTGATTTTGACTGACGTTTAGGACTTGAGAATTCTCTAGACTGGTGTCATGATTTGAAATGTTTATGAGAACTGGTCAAATACACTTGAGTAAACAAGTAGAATTCTCAGTTCATAAAGTTAAGGGACTCACATTAGAGTGGTGGTAACATCTGGAACGAATGAGAGATAAGTTATGGCTACCCCTATCACGAACTGGGTTGATTTTAAAATGAAGTTGTACAAACACTATGTCTCCACCGACTACCTCCAAACTTTGCACCGTAGATTCCATAATCTGCAACAGAGGAGTTTATCAGTGGATGAATACACTCGCAAATTTCAAGTCCTTCGGTATATGTTCGATATTCAAGAGGGCGATATGATGACCGTACCCCATTACCTGCGTTGGTTACACTATTCCATTAGGGATCAAATAGAGTTACACCACTACCGCAATTTAGAAGAAGTTTCTAGTATGACTCGTACGGTGGAGTATGAGTTAATGTCTGCTGATAGACCTCTCACTAGTCTTGTCATTGCTCCCACTTTTAAGGACATAGATTCCCCTAGTGTTACCACCCCTATGAGCACCTTATCCCCATTATAGCACTCTCTCCAGTTGCAGAGCTTCTTCCTGAGCCCTAGCTCCAAGATGAAGAGAGTCTTTTTTGTCATCCTCTCATCTCGACCGAGAGTGTGACTCCACTTGCCCGTACTGTATTACAACCTGTAGTCGCCAAGTTTCTTTCTGAGCTCCTACTCCAGGAAGAATGTACTAGCGATATGTCACTCATCTTAGATGACACATATTCGATCTCAGTATTTGTCAAGTCACCCAGGCTACTACAATTGTCTATCCCTGAGCCCAAAAGAATATTGTCTGATGATCACTTGCCATTCACACTAGAATCATCATATTGAATTGACTTTGTATTTGGTGATTACACTCTTAGTCTACTTCACTATCCTCGGAGTCTAGGCCTGCACATTGAAAATTATCGTCACCTCATATATCTACTTAGAAAGATTAGGTTATTTACGATTCCAAAAGTTTTCACTCCTTGTAGAGACACGCCCTTTAATGAATTTCTCTGGAAAATTTTAAATGATAAATTTGGAGATCGCGCTTTTAGATCACCACTCTATCATTTGGATATAGGAAAACATATTGAGTGCCATAAAAATATTAAACGTTTTAATGATCTTTTTCTGGAAAACTATTTGGGGATGATTTGGATTTTCGCTCGAGTTTAATAACGTTTATCAGTCTCAAATGATTGATCAAACTAAGATTATTAATTGGACTTTGGGAAAGTTTATCGGGTGCTTGACTGGGGCAAATCCAAAAACATGGGATCTTGTGTTTCCACAAATTAAACTTGCATTTAATAATTCTAAAATTTGTGCTACAACTAAAATTCCATCCAAAATTGTTTATGACATTTTTATATCATATATTTGTAACCATCATTCTTCGTCCTATCTTGATCGCATTTCTTTTGACGCTCAGTCACACATTAATTATTTGGAACTGAATAAAATCTAGCTAATGATTTCCGAGCAACCATGGTGGATCGTTATCCCCGTGAGTTATACTTTTCAAAAGAAAATCATGTGTTTAATTTTGAAAGCAGCGATTTTCTCCTGGCATGCACTATAAGATACAACAGAGAAAGCTTGGCTCATTTCAAGCTCGATAGCAAATCGACGGGAACACATACCTACCAGAGCTACTTATTGGAGTTGAAGCCTTTTCCAATCTTGAATCTCCGACGACACCAACCACTATCAGTTTGCGTGTTCTTGACGGGGTCAAGCTCTTTCAACCCTGAGAGAATTGATGCAACATAGGTCGCATCCGACGACAAACCGTAGTAATTTTGTATTTTGTTAATTATTAACAACATTATGTTCACTATAGTGAGATAAAGGCTTGTGTGTTGTTGTTATTGTCAGCATTTATGTTACGTGTTTTCGTATGCGCACATTTTTACTCTCTGAAGACGGCTTATTGGGTTGACCCCGTCTGGTAAGACCATGAATAAAAAGGTTCGATAATTTAAGATGATTAGAGAGAGAAAGGAAAGTTCTCGTTATTTAAGAAATAAATAAAAATGTAGAGGGCAACTTGATTAAATGAAGACAAATTAAAAGATGAATATATGGGAAAAACAAAAATGGAAGTAGATAAAAAAATAAAAATCAAAATTTTCGATGTTCAAAGCTGCTGTTAAAAACCCGAAAATCGGAAGCTAATGGAGGCCAAAATATAGAGGAAACGAGAACTCTTCTCGTTCCCCTCTGTTGGCCGACTGACGAGACCACTTCCCCGACCTCCAACGACACCAGTTCCGCTATTTGCGATCTTCCATCAATCTCCGACGACCTGCACCGTCCATCGTCGATCCCTCTACACACGCATCTGTCATCGTCGACCTTGACACACCTTCCGACGGTGGAACCCCCTCGTGACGACGCCACCGCGAGCTTTGCCACTCCTTTATCCGGCTTCCCGTGAAGCCCCACAGTGACCCGTCGACATCATGCCCAGCCCAGTTCACCGTTCCATCCGGAACCTCAGAAATCCACTGTCGATGCCTCCAAAGGCTTCCATTGGCGCGTTGAGTCTCACCTGACCCACAAAGATCCTTTCCCTTAATCGCAGCCCTTTAGAATTGGGTAAAAACTCCTAAATTTTCATGCTTAACTTCGTTACAATATTTTATTCAGTTTCTTAATATATTGTGAGCTTGTCCTAATCTCCACAATTATCTGTGATTATCGTTGCTTTCCACAAATTGTTTTATGCATCTTTTTTTGTGGAACATTTGATCCGTGTTAAATTTCAAACCGCAAGGGCGAAAGAATTTTATTTTCAAATTTTGATTAATAGTGTTACAACCTTCGATTGTTCTGAGATTAAGAATTAACGAATAAAAAACTTCAAGACAAATTTCTCCTAATCGCCTTCAATTTTTTTTTTAAAATCACCCCGAGAATCAGGTTTACATCACTAGGTCTGGTTAGAAGGAAACCTTCCAGATTAAGAGAAAAGTAATGCTATTAAGTGCAACAAATGATTCATCAAAGCCTCTGTAGAAAAGCCTTTGCGACATCCAAGTATGAAATCCATGGAAGTGAAATCCTCCAAAGTGGGGGGGGGGACCCCATGATTTTGGCAACAGATCATGGGAATCAAATTCAATTTTTGGATATATGAAAAACATCATTGGAATCAATTGACAATCGGAGTTAACCGACGGCCACAAAAATATTGAATATTTTTTGTTGTTTAAAGTAATTTTCCTTTTATAGTCTTACAAATTTGATTTTTGATTGGCCTAAGAATTAGTCAAACTAATAGAGGAAATATCTCCAATTTGTTACATTTGATTGCATATTTAAATTATCTTTGATGTAATAAAATTCAGATTTGATTATGTAGAGGAATACCAAATACACGAAAATAAAAGGGAGAATTTTAATATCTTATTATTTTCCTCGTAACATCATGAACCTCAATTACAAGTATTTATACATATATATAAGGAGGAGTCAAGCTACAACTCCATCCTGAGATGTGAGACTAAACTTTGTACACTAAATAGCTCTCTAATGGGCCATTTCATGGGCCTTTATACAAATTATTTCAATACCCCCCCCTCATGTTGGAGCATACAAATCGTAGAAGCCAATTTTGGACAGAAACTGATGATATAATGATCGAGATAAGGCCTTAGGGAGAATATCAACAACTTGCCCAACAACAGACACATGTCGAGTTTAATTTTGTAAGTTGATTTTTTTTCTCGAATAAAATGACCATCGACCTCTATGTGCTTGGTACATTCATGGAGCACGATATTCTTGGCAATATTAATAACAACTTGACCGTCACACCCTTATCACTCAGAAGACTCTCCAACCATGTGAGTTCTGACACAGTAGAAGTCATTGATCGATATTCAGCTTCCGTAAATGATCTTGTAACCACAGTTTGCTTCTTACTCCGCCAGACGACAAGATGTCCACCAAAATATGTGCAGTACTCACTTGTGGATCGACGATCATCAATAGGACCAACCAAGAAAATATCAGAGAGACACCAAATTCTTAGTCTGAAGTTCGGATGCCAGGTGTTTCTTGATCGTAGTTTTACCATTGAGATCATCACCTGTGATGAGAATATCATCAATATACATTTAAAGGATTATTGTCAGACGGTGATAAGTGAATAAAGAAAAATCAGTCGAGCTGCGAGTGAAGCCATCATCTCCCTATAGCCATTTCTGTTGCCACAAAATAAAATACAATAAACTTTAATAATTGATGCGACTGTCTATTTAGCGACCCGCTACATTCCATCCACTAGAAGAGCTTTTAGACTGGGAGAGGATATGAAAATCCGAACCGTAAGCTTGCGCCGTCAGGTCTCGCAAAAATCTGAAAAACCTTGCCTGTCATCGCGATGAATCCGGATGCTAAGTATGCCCTTGTAGAGCGATCTGGATGAATCCGATTGTAAGGGAGGCGCCAATTGCTGCAAGGATGCCCTTGTAGAGCGATAATTTGGAAGGTGACTGTAAGGGAGGAGCCAACTGTTGCTAGGATGCTCTTGTTGAGTGGTGTCTTTTGATCTTCCATCCAGGGAGGGAATGACTGAGATCGGTGAAGCTGGGCCCCCCATCTGGAAGAGCGAAGTGTTGGACGCCTTTGTCAGGTGATGTAGTTTTCACTGTTGGAGTCGAATTGTTTTTCTCCGAATAGTCGTCTGTGATGGATCGATGAGTGAGTCTTTTGTGATGATTTCTGTCTTTCTGCTTCCTTTGTTGTCGTTTATCCTTTTATTTTGAGTTCATTTTCAATGAGTCAAGGATCTCCAAGTCCTCTCCGTTTCTGACTGGTGAAACTGGGGAAGGGGAAGAAGAGGTTCCATTTTCCAGATTTCTGAGATGTATATTATCCTGTAAATCATGCAAACAAACTTTAGTTAGTTTTGGGGTAAAGTTAAATTGTCGGAGTACCTGGGGTGTGAAGGAATCTAGTGATTCCCATGAGCCATCCTCTAGTGCCAGATCCTTCCACTAGATTAGTAGTTGGTGCTGAGGAGAGTTGTCTACCCAAACACCTCGTTCATCTAAGACTGATTGTATGCTATGAACTGGATCATTATTGATATTTTCTGATGGTAAAGGGTGAAATATTTCACAGCTGTCAGAAAAATACGGTTTCGGCATAAAAATATGAAATACAGGGTGGATTTTAGAGTAATCGGGTAATTTTATTTTTAATCTGTCTCCGATTTTTTTCAGAACCTCGTGGGGTCCATGATATTTCAGTTGGAATCTGACTTGTGTTATTCTATGTGTAGAAAGGAATGAGCAAACCTTGCATATATTTCATTTTTTTGTGAAAAATACAAGAGAGAATACAAATATATAGGAGAAGAGAAGGAGAACAATCCTATACAAGAGATGTGGGACTAAAGGAGAAGAAGGAAATGAGCCTATAATTGGGCCTTTACAACAATCTTTCCTATGTCATCTAACACTCCCCCGCAAGCTGGAGCGTACAAATTGTAGGCACCAAGCTTGGATAAGAACTGATAATACAACTTGCGAGGTAAAGCCTTGGTGAGGACGTCAACAACTTGCCTAGATGCATGAACATGTTCAAGCTTCAGCTCCTTTGATTGGACCTTTTCTCGAACGAAGTGACAATCAACCTCAATATGTTTAGTCCGCTCATGGAACATCAGATTCTTTGCAATGTGTATTGCAGCTTGACTGTCACAAAACAGAGTTGGAGGTGAGGACAATTTAACTCCCAAATCTCTTAGGAGAGTTCCAAGCCAAGTTAGTTCAGAAGTAACAGCCGCCATTGCACGGTACTCAGCCTCAGCAGACGAGCGAGCAACAACTGTCTGCTTCTTACTCCGCCATGTGATAAGATTTCCTCGAAAGTAAGTAAAGAACCCAGTTGTAGACCGTCGATCATCCAACGAGCCCGCGTAATTCGCATCTGAGTATGCAATACGAGAAAGAGAAGAGGATGACTTGTACCCAAGTCCTTGCCCAGAAGAAGTCTTCAGGTACCTGAGAATGTGCTCCACAGCCTGGAGGTGAGATACCCGTGGGGTATGCATAAACCGACTTACCACACCAACCGTAAATGATATATCTGGTCTTGTTACGGTTAGGTAGATCAATTTACCCACAAGACGACAATAGTATTCTGGATTTGGAAGTAGAGAGTTCTCCTCAGATCCCTGAGCACACAACATGTGGTTGACTTCCATCGGGGTATCCGCAGGTTTACACCTCGAGAGGTCGGCATCTTGCAGAAGGTCAACGAAATACTTACGCTGAGATAAGACTAGGCCATCAGGTCGTCGAGCTACCTCCAGGCCAAGAAAGTATCCAAGATTTCCCAGGTCTTTGATTTGGAAGATAGAGTTTAGATGTTGCTTAACATATTGTATCCCGGTTGAGTCATCACCAGTGATTAGAATATCGTCTACATAAACCAGAAGTATTATGGTCCCAGTTGACTGGTTACGAGTGAAGAGAGAGGAATCTGCAGAGCTCTGTTTGAAGCCCACCTCACGAACGACCTTGCTGAATTTCCCAAACCATGCTCAGGGAGACTGTTTGAGACAATAGATAGATTTGCGAAGTAAGCATACACGAGACTCCCCCGTGATCTCAAACCCGGGCGGTTGATGCTTGTATACGGTTTCAAGAAGATCGCCATCCAAGAAAGCATTTTTGACATCAAGCTGATGAAAAGTCCATCGGCGGTTAACAACTAAGGAGAGCAGAACTCGAACGGAATTCAATTTTGCAACTGGAGAAAATGTTTCTTCATAATCAAGGCCATACTGTTGGGTAAAGCCCCGAGCCACCATCTGAGCCTTTAAGCGATCAACTGTCCCATCCGCAGCATGTTTGATAGTAAAGATCCACTTGCAGCTAACACAGCTGTGACCAGAAGGAAGAGATTCAAGATCCCAGGTGTGATTACCCCATAAAGCATTCATTTCTTCGTCCATGACGACACGCCATCGTGGATGCTGGAGGGCTTCCCGCACAGAGTTAGGTATAGAGATAGAGGGGAGAGAGAAAGCAAAGTTAAGAAGGGGCGGAGAGAGCCGATGTAGAGTCATAATTGGCCATTGGATGTGCTATTGAGGAGATTGCCGGATCAACAGGCCGCGAGAGCACACCGGTAGCCGAAAGCTGCTGTAGGGCTTCTGGACGTGGAGGACGACAAGCGTAAACCTGTATGATAGGAGGTTTGGAAGGAACTGATGGTGGTGTGAGAATCTGAAGCAGAGGAGTAGGGAGAAGTGGTGGAAGTGGAGACGTCACGGGTATGATGGGCCGAGGTAGCGGAGGTGGAAGAAGGTGATGCAACCCGAGTTTGCATCGTTATTTTATTTACAATAATTTCATTTATGTAGCACACGTCTTTGCACATTTTCATTTTGTCTATGTTGTA
Source organism: Platanthera guangdongensis (assembly GCA_039583875.1). Taxonomy (NCBI): domain Eukaryota; kingdom Viridiplantae; phylum Streptophyta; class Magnoliopsida; order Asparagales; family Orchidaceae; genus Platanthera; species Platanthera guangdongensis. The sequence goes on along the minus strand of CM077147.1, from coordinate 115,739,082 downwards.
TCGCGCACGTCGCGCACGTTTGTTTGGATTATTGGTGTGACCGACCAATAAGACCTTAAATGAAAGAGTCCGTCAACTTAGGAGTAGTGTTGATTTATGCAAGCAAGCGAGACTCACAACTAGAAAACATTAAGATATTTTTATAATTATTTTCCTGAAATTATAGTTAGGATTGGATATAATTTCAGACATTAAGTTTTTGGGGAGTTATTAAAATTAGCCTCATTAAATCCTATGAGAGTTATCTTGAAATCAAAGTTACCCGTTTCTCCTATTTATTAAATTTAAAACTTCTATTGTGAATGAAAAGTCACCGGTTGCTTTTATTAATTCTTTTAAAACCCCCTATTGTAACTCCAATCTAGCCTTTTTCCTATTTAAAGCTCTCACCCCTCTCTGATCACAGCAGCTGCGAAAAAACGGAACAAAGGAAATTAACTTTTCCCTGTTTCGACTTCCCAGGAAACGCGTCCTTCGCCTTCCAGCCATCCAACGCCACCCGCTTGCTGTCCCGTTCGTGCTCGTCCACCCACCTTCGTGCACCACCCGCCGCGCCGCCGTCGCGGGAGTCCTCCATGGTCGTCGACGGCCTCTCCTCTTAAATCCGCTTGGGTTCTGTCGCACGAGAACTCCTCTCCCTGCCGGGCCCGACTGATCATCGCCTTCCCGGAGCCGCTGCCTGCTCGCTTGGCTTCACCACCATCGTCGAAGGCTCCAGCTTCGCCGGGCGAGCCTCCCTCAGTCTCCCTCTTCTGGCGCTGAATCGCTAGTAACTTGACGGAAGGCCCGCCAACTCCATTTGTCTTCCGACAGTTTTCCTGAGCCTGCATCCACCCACTATTTGCCGTTAGGGAGTCCTCTTGGCTCACTCTTCCGGAACCCTAAAAATTATTGCTTGCAAAAAGCCGGTGGTATATCTTACTCCCAACCTCTTGCCCGAGAAAGTTTGTATAATATTATGCTTAAAATAATTTCACCTTTAAATGTCGGAGCTTGCTTGTTTAAGTCTTCATTGATTTCTGTTTGTCGTTAATTTTCTACATTGTTGATGTTTTACTCTCACTTGGAGCACTAGTGGAAGCAAAAGATTCTAGCGGATTGCGTACAAACGTTAGCTCCTTTTTTAGCACGAATACAACCTTAGGTCGGTCTTAATTTGAGAGTACTCGTGAGATCTTGATTGCGCTGTGTAATTTAAAAATCTGAACGCAAGTTAATTTTCATCTTTTTAAAATTAATCGCAGACTTCGGGATGCATCAGTTTGGTATCAGAGCCAGGTTCGTTTCCCTCCTATTGTGAATCGAACAATCCTGTTTTAATTTTTTGTTTTCCAAAAAAAACAAAGAAATTTTTTTTTAAACAAAAAAAATATTTCATTTTTTTTTTATTTTGAGCCCTTTTTTTCAAAAAAAATATTATTTTTAAGTTTTTTTTTCTTTAAAAAAAACATGGAGGGTCGCATAGATCGTATAGATGCCACCATAGGTGACCTCGCTAACCGAATGGGTGAGCTGATGAAGACGGTAGAAGCACTCACCGCCAACGTGAGTGACACGAACCATATAGTAAACAACTGGAGGACTTCTGCTAATAACTTAGAAGCTAAACGCCACCTAGGACTAAATCAACCTCCTCACCAAAACCCTAGGCAAGATGAACAAAATCCTAGACCCGCAGATCCTGCACAACCTGACCTTGGACTCCGTTGCCAACCCTGTTGGGACGATGGAGTAAAACTTGATGAAAGTGATTTTGAGAGTCATGTAGAGCCCGAAAAGTGTCTCGATTGGTGTGAGCGCGTAGAGCGGTTCGTGGCGTGGAAACAAATGCCTGTGACTCGACAAGTCGAGTATGCCGTTCTTAGGCTAAAAGAACCCGCACTAGTTTAGTGGGTTCAACTTGAGTGTACCCGATACACTTTAGGCCTAGCACCTATTACCACGTGGGTAGAATTTAAGTTGCAACTGCGGAAGTGATATGTCCCCCCGGACTATCTGCAAACTCTTTTCGAAGGTTCCACAACCTTCGACAGGATAAGCTTTCCGTGAATGAGTATAGCCATGAGTTTCAGTGTTGCAGTATATGTTAGAACTGCACGAGGAGGACGATATGACGGTGTCCCGTTATCTGAACGGGCTCCGATATGCTGTTAGAGATGAACTAGAGTTGCACGACTTTCGAGATTTGGTTGAAGTGTCTAGTCGACCCCGTAGAGTTGAGGCCTCCCTTCAAAAGATGATATTTATGCATAGGTCTACCGATAGGCCTTCCTCGAGCACCACCACCACTGCACCCATCCCTAAGAATTCTGATTCCCCTCCTCATGTCACTACTGGGAACCCAACACCTCCCACTGGCCTCACCCGAGGTAAGGAGCCAATGGGTTCCAAGCCCAACACCGGAATATTTCGATGCTTCAAGTGTACGGAGCTTGGGCACAAATCTTCTGAGTGTCGCGACGCTACTTCGTCGCAATTACTGATTCCTCTGATGGGTGTGAGCCAAATAAGTCTTCCTTAGTTATTCCAAGCCTGAGCCCGAGCTCGAGCCCGAGCCCGAGTCTGACAGTGTTATCGAGGTTGAGGGAGAACAAGCTGAACACTTAGTTTGTGTCCTCCGTTATAGCTTGATTTCTCCAAGTGAGACCACTGAGCGTGACTTGCAACGACACGAGATTTTTCGCACTGCTGCGCGCATTCAGGGACATTTTTGTTCCATCATCATTGACAACGGTAGCATGAAAAATTTCGTTTCCCAACGTATGATTGAGAAGTTAGGACTCGAGACGCACCCCTTGGAGCAACCCTAACACTTATCTGGGGTTAATAGTCACATGACTATGCCCATTACTCACCGTTGTCTCGTAGAGTTCTCTATCAGGGATGTGTATTAGGATTCTGTTCTATGTGATGTCGCCCCCATCGATGTTTGTCATGTTTTGTTAGGAAGGGCATGACAGTACGATAGGCGCGTCATGCATGATGGTGTAAGGAACTCCCATTCATTCGATTACCATGGGCGCAAGATTGTTCTTCTTCCGCAAAAGGATAGTCTTTTTCCTAGGGCTCCCAGGAGGATCTCGTCACCATCGCCCCCACCTTCTTTAGTTACCACACCACTCTTATTTAGCACCACTCTTCTGTCTGGACCTCCGCTCCAGGAAGAAGCGCTTGATTTTAGTGAGACATTCGACCTAGATGATGCACGCACTTTTGGTGATTCCACTTTTGTTTCACCTTATATAGATTTTGTTTTTAGTGACTACACCTTTATTTCACCGCACTACCCTATGGCTATGAGAGAGCTTGATTTTGGACTTTCTGAGCTTCGTAATAGGAGGATTAATTCGATCCCTGGACTTTTACTCCCTAATAGGGACACACGGTTTAAAGGATTTCTGTGATTGGTTTAAAGGATAGTCCATAACTTGTCCAACACTGGTGATGGTGTGGTCTAAGGCTTTTCCACCCATTTGGAACAGATGTCTGAGCTGATCAGTATTATGCTGTATTTCAGTAAATCCTCTGCTCATCTCATGTTCTAGAGCTGTTACCTTATCAGTTACAGTTTTGATACAAGTATTAAAGTATGATCTTTGGTCTTGAAGAAGTACAATCTGAGTCATCAAATCTGTGGAGGCAGGAGCTATAGCAGCAGGAGGAGCAGAAGTAGATGGAGCAGAAGGAATAGGAGGAGCTACCTATGGAGCTATTTCAGAGAGGGTGACTGAGCTCTGAGCTCTTATACTGGGTAACATGACATCCTCTTCATCCATTATCTGAGGGATAATGAAATCCAAATTCCTGAGAGGAGCTTCAGCTGTCTCAGGTGAGAGAGCTCATCAGAAATGAGAATTGTTTCTGGCTGTTCTTTGGGGGCATCAGGAGATTTTGCTGGAGTTCTTGTTGGAGAAGTGTCTGGAGACCTTGCTGGAGATTGCACTGGAGATGTTGCTGGAGACTGTAGAGGAGTTGAGTCCTTGGGAATGTCAGTGACTGGAGCATTTGTAAAGAGAGGAGGAGGTGGTTCATCTGCAGTTAGTTATTCTATCATTTCATTTATGACAGCATCAGTAGATAATAGTGCTTCTTGAACTTGTTGATCTGTGAGGATATCTTCTGGAGTGACTGGAGGAGTAGGTGGAGGAGGAGGTGACATCCTGGCTTGAACAGTAGGAGCAGGCTCCCCCTCAATAGGTGCACCAGAGGAGCTGGGGACCTGAGATGGAGAAGGAGATGAAGTCCTGTCCTCTGTGTCTATATCTTCAGTAACTTTGGCAGCTTGAGAGGGATCTTGCAACTTTAACTCCCATCTCTGTATGGAGGAGATGGAGACCTTGTTCATGTGGTGAATGTTACTTCACTTGGAGAAACTGAAGACCTCTGGATTGATCTCATGGAGAAGCAGTGAAATTATCCTTGCATAGTTGGGGGACTTTATACTCTCCTTAATCTTATTCAGAATCAACAAGACAAACTGAAAGGCTTTTCTACAGACTATAACTTGCATCAATTCAAAGAAATAAAGTGGTATGACCCTGATGGAGTTGGTTTTGCATAGAAGAATCTTACCAATGACATCAACCAAGAATTTTCCTTCAGCATGCATATCAGACCTATTGATGTATTTAGCATCAGCAGAAAGTCCACAGAATAAGCAAGTTCTGGAATAGTCTTCATCACCCAGAAAATCATCTGCATCTGGAGCTGACAGTCGGAGAAGTCGAGAAACAGAGTTTGGAGTGAGTTTAATGTTGATACCTTTGACGGAAGACTTCAAAACTGTGCCCTGGTGCTTGACCTTGACATTCCTGAAAAACTCTGCAACTTCGGGGAAGAGGATACGACATGGTTCTTGGAGAACGAATGTTAAGCCGACGGTGTCGAGCAAAATCAGGAGATTATGGAAATTGGCGGATAGGTCTGCAATCCCGGCGGCGACTAATTCTGAACCAACACCGATCTTAGATGAGGCGACCCTGATTCAGAAGTCTTGGAGATGGCGAAACCCTAGAAAGCGTCAACGGGGAGACGGAAAGGGCGCGACTCTGCAACTGATTGAGGAAGGCGAAGAGCCAGCCGGGTACTCGAGAGACGGAAATGATTTCGTGTAGATGAAATTTTCGGATTTTCTTATTTATATAACCGTAGGTTTAGGTCTAATTATTTGAAAAATACTGAAGTAAAACATAGAAGAGGCGACATAAGCCTTTGATTTGCGCATAAGAAAATTTGAATAAGAAATGACTCGGCACATACACGAGTAGATGAATCAGGAGTTACTCGAGTAGGTAAACAGAGGTACTCGAGTAGGTGAGAGAGGTACTCGAGTAGATGAGTGAGGTACTCGAGTATGTGAAGTTGACTACTCGAGTATGTCAGTCTGCTACTCGAGTAGGTCAAGTAGACTACTCGAGTATATCATTCTATTACTCGAGTAGGTCATATACTTACTCGAGTCAAAAACTTAAACTTTTGGAAAACTCTAATTTTTGACTAACCTTTGACCCTTGAGCGTTCTTGAAAGTCCATCTTCTTCTAGTCTTCTTTGTTGAGCATCCCAAGTTCTGTTTTGAAGAACGAGGACTTGGTCTTGTCCAGCGGCTTCGTGAAAATATCTGCAATTTGCCTATCTGTAGGGACATATTGAAGGTGTATGTCCCCATGCTCCACATGCTTCCGGATAAAGTGATACCTTAGCTCTATATGCTTTGTCCGGCTGTGCGAGACTGAGTTGTTGGCTATTGCTATTGCGATGGAGGAGTCGCAAAACAATGAAATCTTTTCAAACTTCATGTTGTAGTCTTCGAACTGATTTTTTATCCCAAGTAACTGTGCACAACAACTGCCTGCAGAGATGTACTCTGACTCGGCCGTTGAGATTGCCACACAGTTTTGCTTCTTGCTACTCCAGGAGATAAGCCTTCTTCCAAAGAATTGGCAAGTCCCTGAAGTGCTTTTCCTGTCGTCTTTGCTCCCTGTAAAATCTGCATCTGAAAAACCTATTAGTTCGCTATCATTACTTCTTGGGTACCATAAGCCAAGATTTGATGTACCTTTAAGGTATCTCAAAATCCGTTTCGCAGCAGCGTAGTGAGATTTCTTAGAGTTCACCTGAAATCTAGCACAGACACATATTGAGAACATTATGTCAGGTCTACTTGCAGTAATGTAGAGCAAGGATTCAATAATGCTTATGTACTTGGTTTCATCAAAAGTTTTCCCTTTTTCATCCTTTTCCAGAGACATTGTTGAACCCATTGGAGTCCTCATCGAGATTGCGTTCTCCATTCCGAATTTCTTAATTAGCTCTTTGGTGAACGTGGTCTGTGAGATGAAAATTCCATCTTTAGACTGTTTCACTTGAAGCCCTAAGAAGTACTTCAGCTCGCATACTGCTCATTTCAAACTTCCTTTGCATAAGTTTTAAAAATTTCTTGCAGAGGTTGTCATCAGTAGACCCAAAAATAATGTCGTCGACATAGATTTGCGATAGCAAAATCTTGCCTTTAATTTCCCTAAAAAATAATGTCTTGTCTATATTTCCCTTGTGAACTTGTTTTCAAGTAAAAAACTAGACATCGTCTCATACCGAGCTCGAGGAGCTTGTTTCAGACCATATAATGCTTTATGCAGTAAATAAACGTAATCATGAAAGTTAGAATCAACGAAACCTGGAGGTTGTTCCACATACACCTCTTCCTTTATGTCACCATTAAGGAATGCAGACTTCACGTCCATCTGGTAGACAGTGAAGCCTTTGAGTGCAGCATATGCTAGGAATAACCTTATAACCTTCAGCCTTGCCACTGGAGCGTACGTCTGGTCGAAGTCGATTCCTTTTTCTTGACGATAACCCTTGGCGTCAAGTCTGTCCTTGTTCTTTACTATCGTTCCATCCTCGTCCATCTTGTTCCTGTAGACCCATTTTGTCCCAATGACGTTCTTACCTTTGGGTCTTGGAACAAGCTTCCATACTTTGCAGCGCTTGAACTGGTTCAGTTCTTCTTCCATCACCATTATCCACGATGCATTTGAGTTTGCTTCCTCAAACTTCTTTGGTTCAACCTGCGAGAGAAAACTTAAATATAGATTCTCATTAGTTGTATCTCTGCGAGTTCTGACACCATCTCGGGGATCTCCTATGATCTGGTCCATGGGGTGATCCTTTACATGTCTGAGCTCTAGAGTCCTTGCATCTGGATTGTCATCTATCACCGGAGTGACTTCTTCATCTTGGATGACTTCTTCATCTTGATCATCAGCCTCTCCAATAAGGGTTGGAGTGGTGATCTTGATGAACTTTTCACCTTTGTCTTCGGACGGTTCATCCAAGCTAATTTCTTTCAGCTTTGCACCTGTATCTTCAATGAGCACGCTAGAAGAGTTGCTTTGCAGCAAGCTCGTCTCATCAAATACAACATGTATCGATTCTTCTACCACCAGGGTTTTTCTATTAAAAATCCTATATGCCTTACTATGGCTACTGTAACCAACAAAAATACCTTCAAAACTCTTTTCGCTAAACTTAGTAGTATGATACTTGTCATTGTTTAGCACGAAGCATTACAGCCAAAAATTCTAAAATATGAGACTGTTGGTTTCCTGCCTTTCAGAAGTTCGTAAGGTATCTTATTGTGGTTTTTGTTTATGAGAGCTCGATTTTGCACGTGACATGCAGTGTTGACGGCTTCAGCCCAAAAATATTCCGGAAGTGAAGCATCACTCAACATGGTCCTGCAGGCCTCTATGAGCGTTCTATTACTTCTCTCGGCCACTCCATTTTGTTGTTGAGTACGAGGAGAGGAAAACTCATGAAAGATACCTAAGTTTTCACAAAATTCTGTCACGACTCCAGACTTAAACTCTGTTCCATTGTCACTTCTGATTTTGACTATGGAGCAGTTGTACTCATTCTGGACTTGCCTGACAAAATTAGTAAAGATGTCGAAGGTATCTGACTTGTGTTTCAGAAATAACACCCACGCAAAGCGCGAGTAATCATCAACAATTACCAACGTATAATCCTTACCTCCCAAACTTCTAATTTGCAGTGGACCAAACAAGTCCATATGCAATAGATGAAGACATCTATTAGAATACTTGCCAATAACGCTTTAAAAGATAGTTCTTGTTTGTTTGCCTTTTACACATGCATGACAAGGTCTATCTTTGACGTACTTGACATTTGAGGCATCACGTACTCAGTTCATTGAAAATAATTTATTTATAGTTTTCGAATTAATATGTGCTAATCTCTTGTGCCATTGGTCACCAAGAGACGCACTATCTTTTGCTAAAAAACACACTGGTGTCGAAGAATCTATACAAATGAAATTCAAACAGAAAATGTTTCTGCTTCGAGTGCCGGATATAATCGTTTCCATATTGTCAACAGATTTTATCAAGCACTTGTCAGCGTGAAACTCAACTATGTATCCTTTATCGCAGAGTTGGCTTATGCTTATAAGGTTATGTTCCAAACCTTCAACGTAAGCCACATCTGAGAAGGATACATTATCGTTAGTAATCATACCATAGCCTCTAGTAATTCCACGGTCTGAACCTCCAAAGATGACCTTTGGTCCGTTCACAACTGGAGTAAAATTCTGAATAAGGCTTCTTGTCCCGGTCATATGCCGAGAGCATCCACTGTCCAAATACCAGATTGACGTTTTGTTGGTCTTTGGACATTCCTGCAATCACAATCAGTTAGCCTTAGGAACAACGTTTGGGTCCTTGGTCTCGGGTTAGAACACTCCCCCTACAAATATTAGCATTAGGAGTGGTTTTCCTCATATTGCCAACATGTGGGGTTGCAGCATTTCTAGGATTAAACCAACAATCAATGACAAAGTGACCAATTCTGCTACAACACCAACAGTCAAATCTGTTGTATCTTCGCCTTAAGTTCTCCTGCTTGACCTTTTGGAATTGTGGTCTAGCAGGGGCAGCATTCTTGGAGGAAGATGCCTCATGATGATGGCAATCACATGCCTTCTTTTCCTTCACTGCTTTTCTACAACAGACTTTGCCTTTGGTGTCTTCTTGAAGTTATGACCATGATTGAAAGGGTCATAGCTCTGAAGAATGACTTCTTCATAAGGTGCCTTAAAGACACTTTCGCCAAAGTTTCTGGGTCGAGTCCATTCTTGATAACGGGACTTTGACTCTACATAGGTAGGCCTCACAAAGTGCCCGTAGGATGAGTCAAAATCAAACTCATTTGAAGGAAATATAACCTTCTTGAACGTGGTCTGATCTTGAGGGGCTTTCCCCTTCTCTTTGGCTAAGGCCTTTTTGGCGGCCTTATTCTTTCGTTGAGCCTTATTTCTCCTAAAGGATTTACTAGGAGCTTCTTCATGGCCTAATCCAACACCCTTGACCTTGGCTGAGAATTCGGCAACGAATGGAAGAACTGTCTTGGGTTTCGAGAAACTTTCAACTAGTTTCTTTTCAGCAGCTAGTTGGGCTTCTAGTTCCTTGATGATTTTCTCTTTGAAGCAAAGGTGCTCAAGAGTCTTGTTATATTCTTCAATAACATTATTAAAGTTCTCTTCGAGCGAGTCAGTTTTTGCGACTTTCTCTCTCAAGATGCTCTCTTCAGCTTTGAGAGACTTTATCTCTTTAGCCTGAGTTTTCACGACTCGGCGACATTTGTCGTAAGCCATAATTAACTCCTTATATTGGGCCATGAGTTCTGACTCATCGTCAGAAAAGCTATCCTCACAATCATGTTCAGAAACTTCAGAATCAGAGAGAGAAGTGTGAGAGTTTACCTTCCCAGTGAACTGAGGCTCTTGTTCATCATCAGTTTGAGCCATGAGTCCAAAATAGACTTCTTCTTCTTCACTTGACTCAGATGAGTCAGAGTCACTAAGAGTCTTGCCCTTTTTGGCCATCAAGCTCTTCTCTATCCTCTTCTTGTTGTACGAGGATTTCTTTTCCTCTCTTCTTCCACCCTCCTTCTTGTGAGGGCAGTCAGCGATGACGTGTCCCGGCTTATTACAACAATAACAAATAATGTCATTCGAAACATGTTTGTTCTGTTTAGAGGAATACCTGTCATGGCTACTTGAGCCTTTTCTTTGCCGATCACCATCGTGTCGTGATCTTCTATAGGAGACATCCTTGCATTTCCATTGTTTCTTCTTGTTCAAGAATTTCTTGAACTGCCGAGAGAGTAGTGAGAACTCTCCTTCTGATAGTTCAGAGTCTGAGGTGCTTGGCTCTGAGGTTTTTTCTTCACTAACTTCTGGTGCTGGAGTAGGAGGAACAGCCTTGGACTTCTTAGAGGTGTCTGCCTGTAAAGCAACAGACTTCTCTTTAAATGCAGACCTGTTTTTCTCTTCTTCAGCCTTCCTGGTGTTGAGTTGGAGCTCATAGGACATCAGCTTCCCGAAGAGATTCTGGGGATCTGTCTCGGCCAGTTTTCCAAACTCCCTTATAGCACAGACCTTGTTATCCCATTCCTTAGTCAGGGATCTCAAGAACTTATCATTTAGCTCTCCATTAGTGAAGACTCTGCCATAGACCCTTAGCCCATTCACTATCTTGAAGAAATTCTCAAAGGTGTCAGCAATGGTTTCTTTGTTTCCTTGTCGGAAAGCCTCATACTTCTGATTTAGAAGGGATCTTCTATCATCCCTTACTTCTTCTGTACCTTCCATCAAGCTAACTAGAGACTGCCACATCTCCCTTGCAGACTGGCAGTGAATCCGGTTTTGCAGCATTGAATCATCGACTGCACTTGCTGTGATATTTTTTGCCTTTTTGTCCAATGAGACAAGTGCAATCTCATCCTTATCTAGATCCATAAGTTTCTTGGGGACTTGCTTGGTTGGATCTATAGTGGAGATTGTCATGGAGATATAAGGACCTTCTTCAACTATCATGAAGATCCTTGGTTCCACAGCTTTCATGAAGAACTTGATTCTCTCTTTCCACATAGACAAATTATTTTTGTTGCACAAAGGAAGCTTGACAAACTCTTTAGCCTTGTCCATTTGGTAGATCTCAAATGACAACTATTTAAGGATCTGATCAAGGTGTTAACATTTTAATGATTAACCTCCCTCTGATACCAATTGAAAGATAATAGTTGCCAACCTAAATCACCTAGAGGGGGGTGAATAGGTGAGTTGCGCGTATTTTTGCGGAATAAAAAAATCTCAACCAAAACACAGATCTATCTACCAAACAAGCAAACACAAACGAGACAAGATTTATAGTGGTTCCCCAACCTTGGGTACATCCACTTTCCCTCACTGATCTAGCAATACAATAAACTCGGCTACTCCACTATCTCGGATTGGAAAACAATCCTACCCTCGGAACAATGTTCCTACAAACTCGATTCACAAAACGGATCTACACTCGGAAGACAAAACTTCCTACAATCTCGGAGTTGAAAAAACTCCTACACTCGGAGAAAACTTCTCCTACAATAATGAAATAAAGTTGTACAGAAATACAAACAGTAAATTCTCTTGTTCAAATCTGCAACAGTAAATTAGAAATTCCTTCTTCTAGGCGTGCGGTTTTATCATAATATTGAAGAAGAATCTCAGCAATATCAAATCTGGAACTTCTCGACTTTACACGATCGAATGAGAAGATGAAGCGTTGAGCGGAGATCTCGATCTGTAGAGTCTTCTTAAACTGAATCCTCTGAAAAGAAGAAACCCTAGTCGGTCGGAAATCAGAGACAGCGACGGCGGCGGATTTCCGTTTCTTGGAGAGAGAGAGAGGAGACAGAAATTTTCTTAGAGAGAGAGTACGACTGCAAAAACTTCTTAGAATAATTTTCTTTGAAAACTTAGGGTTTGTCAGATTAAACAAGACCTTTTATAGGAGAAGAAAAGAGTAGCCATAATTGCGTCATTATGAAAGACACGTGGACCAATCACGTCAACATTTAAGAATAAGACCGTTAAGTCTGAACTTAAAGAATTTCTGAAAAGTCAAAGTAAATTACTCGAGTCAAGCAGAACTACTCGAGTATATGCAACACTACTCGAGTAGGTAGAAGATGACTACTCGAGTACATGAGAAAAATTACTCGAGAGAGTATGAGATGATTACTCGAGTACATGGAGTCAACTACTCGAGTAAATAAGAATGAGAAATACTCAGCTACTCGAGTAACAAAAATGACTTACTCGAGTACTTAAATACTTACACGAGAGGTGGAGTAAATTACTCGAGTACAATAAATACTACTCGAGTATATAAGAATGAACTACTCGAGTATATAAGAGACTACTCGAGACAAACACTGAGAAAATTTCTAGTACAGGAAAACTGAACTACTCGAGTATGTAAGATAATCTACTCGAGACATAAGGAATTACTCGAGTATATAAGATGAATTACTCGAGATAATTAGAACTACTCGAGTATATAACATGAACTACTCGAGTAATTCACTTAGAGAAATTTTCTGGAGGGGGAGTCTGGATTACACGAGTAAAAGCATTTGACTACTCGAGTAGTAGATGAACTACTCGAGTATATGATTTAGACTACTCGAGTAAGTAGGAACTACACGAGAGTCAGAATTCAATTAACTCGAGACAGAAGATAGAACTACTCGAGTACTCTATAGTACTACTCGAGTATATAACTTAGAAAAACTTTAGAAGAGAATTCTGTAAACTCGAGAGGTAAAAGGAAATTACTCGAGTATATAAGATGAACTACTCGAGAGCCATAATTGGACTACTCGAGTATATCTTAACTACTCTAGTAAGTGAATTACTACTCGAGTATACACTCAGTAACTTACTCGAGTAAGTAAGGAACTACTCGAGTACTTGGGAAAATATTTCTGACAGAATTTTTCTTCTTGTAAGGTGAAATCAGCATCAAGTCTTTTCCCATAGTCCTAGAACTTGAATATGAAGTGTATCCCAATAGAGAGACTACACATGCGTCAACACTTTGGAACACACAATGAAAGATTATATTGTATGGTTCTATGTTTGGTGATCCATTGCAGACTGACATTGGTGTACACTTCCCATAAGAATTCCTGCACACACATAACTCAAACCAAGCATCAAATACAACGTAATTCATCTTAGTTTAAGGGTGACTTCATCAAATCTGGGTTAGTGTGGATACAATACCCAACAGGGAGTCCTCTTGGCTCACTCTTCTAGAACCCTAAAAGTTATTGCTTGCAAAAAGCTGGAGGTATATCTTACTCCCAACCTCTTACCCAAGAAAGTTCGTATAATATTATGCTTAAAATAATTTCACCTTTAAATATCAGAGCTTGCTTGTTTAAGTTTTCATTGATTCCTGTTTGTCGTTAATTTTCTACATTGTTGATGTTTTACTCTCACTTGGAGCACTTGTGGAAGCGAAAGGTTCTAAGCGGATTTCGTACAAACGCTAGCTCATTTTTTATCACGGATACAACCTTAGGTCGGTCTTCATTTGAGAGTACTCGTGAGATCTTGCTTGCGCCATGTAGTTTAAAAATCTGAATGCAAGTTAATTTTCGTTTTTTTAAAATTAATCGCAGACTTCGGGATGCATCAGAAGGAGATCAGAAGGACTGGTGTGATATGGTTGGTCTTCATGAAAGGAGACATCAACAGACACAACCGCCTCACCAGTGGTAGAAAAAAAATAGACATACCCCTTCTGAGTGCGAGAGTACCCAACAAACATAGCTTTGGTAGTACGAGGGGCTAGCTTGTCATTGGAAGGACCAATGTGGTGGATATAACATGTACACCCAAACACACGAGATATGAGAGAGAAGAGAGTTGTGGATGAGTAAAGGAGAGTAATGAGTATCACAAAGTTGAGGACAGACGAAGACATGCGATTGATGAGATGACAAGCAGTAGAGACGACAAAGTTCCAGTAAAGGGGAGGAACCCGCATTTGGATCACGAGAGATCGTGTCACATCAAGGAGGTGACGATTTTTCCGTTCCGCTTTGCCATTCTGTTGAGGCGTATAAGCACACGAAGTCTGATGTATAATACCGAACTCAGCGCACAGGTTGGAGAAGGTGCGACCAGTATATTCTCGAACATTGTCCGTACGAAGAGTTTTGACATAGGTAGAAAACTGAGTGCGCGTTTCAGTAAGAAACACACAGAACATAGTCGTGAGTTCGGTATGATCACAAACTAAATACAACCAGGTAACCCACGAGTAATCATCTATAAAGGAACAAAGTACCGATGTACCAAGACACTATGGACTTTATAGGGCCCCAGATATCAGAATGTACTAGAGATAAAGGAGAATCACTCCGAGTATATGAAGGAGAAAATGAGACACAGTGTTGTTTATCGAAAATACAGGATTCACAAAATAACTCTTGGAGAGAGACAATAGGAAGAGCTATCTTGAGAATTGGGAGAGGGGCATGCCCAAGACGACGATGCCAATCAGTGGTGGAGACAGAGGTGAGAACAGAGGTGAGAGCAGTGAGAGGAACGTCGAGAAGATATAGCCCATTAGACAGTCGCCCTCTATCAAATATAGTCTGCGTCAGTCGATCCTGTACGACAAAGGAAGAGCGTGAAAAAGTAATACAACAATCAAGGTCTTGCGTAAGATGTCTAACAGAAAGAAGGTTAAAAGGAGAGCCCGAAACATGAAGAACCGAGGATAAGAAAAGAGGAGGAGTAAGAGACAGATTAGCAGCGTCAGAAACCGGGAGCGTGTCACCATTGGCCACAGTGATGTGCTTGGGGTAAGCAGTATCTAAGTATTTGGGCGGCTGCTGCGCAGAGAGATGGTGTGTAGCACCTGAGTCCACAATCAAATGAGAGCTGTGTGAGAGACACGATATACCTTCCTTGAAGATCGAGGCTACGGAGCCAGATGAGCGACTAATCACCCCTTGAAGCTGATGTAGTTGAGTACGCAACGCAACAACTCCATCAGCAGTGATCGATTCAGATGCCATAAACCTGATCGGCAGCGAGGCACGGAAACCAGGCTGCAAGAAGGCAGGGGCTAGTCAGATAGATCCAACGACTATAACAGAGGAAGCACTGAGAACAACGAGAACAAGCCGCAGCGGCGACAACAAGCCGTGCGAGAAGATGCAGCCGCGTGAAAAGAGACAGCGGCGAGAACAAGCCGCAATGGCGAGAACAAGCCGCTTGGGAAGAGAACAAACCGCAACCTGAAGAAGGCGGAGCAGAGAAGAGAAGAAGCCGCACGCGATGAGGCAAGTCACAACAACTATCCAGAGAAGATGCCGCGCGAGAAGTCCGCACGGTCACGGTGATCACACCAGCGACAAGGGAAGATGCTGCGACCCAGATGCGGAGATCGCAGCGGTTAAAGAACAATTCACTACGAGAAGAGAAGAGAAGCCGCGACGACGAAGAGAAGTCATGCCGACTAGGTGAAGACGCGGCGAGCAGGGAGTAAAGTAGCGAGAGGGCAGAGAAGAAGGCCGCAACAGAGAGAAGTAGTCAGCAACCAGGTAAGAACAGACCGCAGAGAGCAGCAAAGCAAGCCGCGCGAGAAGGCGTACAATACAAGGGCAGCGGTTAGAACAGAAGAGGCTGCGACCAGAGAGGCTGAGCGGGAAGGATGAAGAAGATGAATTGGCACGCGAACTAGGGAGGCCGCACGGTCTCGGCGATAAGACACCCGCGGCAAGAAGCCGCGACCAAAAATGCGGAGTTCGCATCGGAAAGAGATGAGCGGGTTGAGAGGAAACAATGCGGTTAAGGAAGAAATCACACGTGAGAAGAAAAAGGGAGAAGAAAAGGGAGAAGACGACGAGCTTAAGAGGGGAGCTCACAGCGAGAAGAGACTAAATCGCGCGGGTATAGAGGAGACCGCGTGGGTAGGGAGGAAGAGGGAGTGGTCCCCACATGCTAGAGAGAATCCTATAAAAGGAGAGAGAGGAGAGGTGGAGGGCACAAGAATGAAGGGGAGGAGAAGCGAGTAGGGAAGTACTAGCCGCCAAGGCCGCGTCCTGAGCGAGAAGAGGAGGTCGACCAGTTAGAAAACACAGACTGCGCCTAGCGCAAGCAGAGGAAGATCAGACGGTTAGCAAAATGCTAGCTGCATGGAGAGACCGATTCCATCTGATACCATGTAGAAAGGAATGGACAAACCTTGCATATATTTCTTTTTTTTGTGAAAAATACAAGAGAGAATACAAATATATAGGAGAAGAGAAAGAGAACAATCCTATACAAGAGATGTGGGACTAAAGGAGAAGGAAATGAACCTATAATTGAGCCTTTACAACATTCTTTCCTATGTCATCTAACACTATGCATCGAACTCTGTTTGCATGGATGCAATTTTAACAGGACAAGGTCACCTTGTGAAAAGTCTAGTCCTGGCGATTCTGATCATCTTGAGTCTTCATACGATGCTGAGCCTATTACAAATTGGATTGATGTTCTGAGATTAAATTTTTTTGTCTTTTATTGTATCTTCAATAAGTTGTATTTTACTTGCACCAGTGAGACACTGAAAAAAGTATGTTGGGGGCTGGCCGCAATTCGCCTCATATGGTGACATTCTGGACGATGTGTGAAAGATGTGTTATAGTGGCACTCTTAGCAGCTGAGTAAGCTCGACCAATGTTTGAGATTTTCATGAGTGAATAATCTTAAATATTGGTTGATGCAACAATTAACTCGCTCCATCTGACCATCTATTTGAGGTTGGTAGGCGGAGCTGAAACGCAAAGTCGTGCCATTTTGTGTGAACAACTTGGTCCAAAATTCGATTAAGAAAATGGAATCTTGGTCCGAAACAATTGTTTCAGGTAGACCATGTAATTTACCACAACAATTCCAAAAAGCTTTAGTGACAATAGGTCCTGTAAATTTTGAGGGCAAGGCTGCAAAGTGTGCGCCTTTAGACATTCCATCAACAATGACTAATATATTTGAAAAAGAATTTGAACGGGGAAGTTGAGTGATGAAATCAAGAGTTATGTCAGCCCAAATTTTTGTGGGAATAGGTAGCTGTTGTAATAGCCCACAGGGGAGTGAATTCGACGGTTTAGTCTTTTGACATAGATCACATGTTTTGATAAACAAACGAACATCAGAATATAAAGACGGCCAATAAAATTGCTGGGATAATCGTTTTAAAGTGGGGATTATACCTGAATGACTCCGACTGCGAGAGGCATGAATCTCTTGTATTAACTTTGGGCGAAGTGTAGTATCCGGAATATATAAATGATTTTTGTAATATTATTGTGTGGCTAGTAAATGCCAATCAAGGATTTGCCCAGGCGTAGATTGAAGAGTATCTACAATTGTAGATGCTAGGTCATCTATAGGATAGAGAGGTGCTAAATTATCCAAGTCTGGAAAAACAGGAAAAGAAATTGAGTTAAGGGCAAATAAAGATGCACTGTCCAGACCAACTATGGACAAGGCATCGACCACATTATTTTCTGTTCCAGGCTTATATTGTATTGTGAAATGAAAACCTAATAATTTTGACAATTTTTTGTTTTTCTTACGTAGTAATGATCTAATAATTCACGAGCGTATGCCGATTTGGCCTTTTCTCTTGGAGATAGTTTTTTACTAAAATAGGCAATAGGGTGACCATTCTGGATAAGGATTGTGCCAATACAGATTCTTGGCGCATTGGTTTCAATAACAAATGGTTGTGAGAAATCGGGTAAAGTCAAAACTGGGGCAGGCACAACTTTTGTTTAAGTATCTGGAAAGCGGAGGTGGTGTTATCGGTCCAGCTAAAACTATCGTGAGCCAATAAATCAGTAAGTGTGGTGGATAGCGTAGCGTAGTTGTGTATGAAACGTCTATAGTACCCAGCCAAGACTAAAAATGAATGTAACTGCTTAGCACTCAACGAGAGCACCAATGAAGGAGGCTGGACATGCTACTCCAGAAGGAGGCCGGCGGTGGCTGGATGGAAGAAGATCCTCCCGTGAACAACAATGAAGGAGAAATATTTAATGCTAAACTATTGGCTAACGGGTAAACTAGTGTCTTCATTTCAAATTAAAAATTATTACAACATCTGTACAAGTATTTATAGGAAATATTCACTAATAACCGTTGGATCTCCCTATAGCCATTTCTGTTGCCACAAAATAAAATGCAATAAACTTTAATATTTGATGTGGCTGTTTATGTAGCGACCCACTACAGTATCCTCATATTTTGTACCAAAAAAGGGTTGAGACAGGTTTTATGTTTGGACTCCGACGACGGTTGAGCTGACGCCGTCTTGAAACCCACATAAGAGGGTTGGAAAGATAGAAGAATGTAAATCTTTCTTTTGAAATGACGAGAGTCAACAGGCTTCGAGATTGGAAGTCGATAATAGCCTAGCTAGTCGAGGTGTCGCTGTGATGGAAATGGAGGAGGTTATCTTGGAGGTCAAAGAGGTTTTAACAGTTTGATGGAGTAGAAATTTTTGGACATAAATATGCATGGACAGGTCTTTTTGGACATAAAGGTAGAGGGCAGAGTTTGTTTTAAATTATTAATTAACTTTATTTGGTTTTGAGAGTTTATGTGTAGGAGTTTTTGGATATAAAGTAGGATTGAAAATATAAATCTGTGTGCAACACAGACAAGGCATAGGATGGCTACACTCTATCTTTTGTAGCGCAGGTTTTGTTTTTGCAAAAAATAGACCCGGGCACATGCCCGGGTGTGCCTCCATCTAGTTCCGCCTCTGGCTGGGACTATAAGAGTAATCACCTAAGGTAAAGGGAGTCGCACAACTCGTGTCAAAGAGGATTCTGCTCGGTTGTAATAGGGAAGTCTCAAAAAGGGTGGTAGGGGAGGTGATGTAAACTCGATTAGGGTTTTGAAAATTTAAATATTTTTCATGTAAAACAATATTTTAGTTGTTAACAAATAAATTCAAGATTTGAAAATGAGTTAAATTTTTATGTTAGAAAACAAGCGGGCCGAGCGGCCAAATCGGATTTACGCGCACAAATCAAACTCGTCGCTTTGAAGCTTAAGAGATTCACTAATCTTCTCGGATGGAACTTCATAAGTACTCATTTGGATCGAACCGTCCATGAGATTACACGGCCACAAGCATAAAATCACAAACAACTTATGGATAAACAATATTAAGAATAGTAAGAACGCAGCGGCAAGACCAAGATTATTTATTTGAAAACATAAATTTTATTAACGCAAGGGTGTAAACGAGTATACCTAAGTAAATGGTGGCGAAGTAGTGTCCCCTCCAAGTCCTCCACGCATCGGAAGAACACCCGGATCAACAGCCGGATGGGGAAAGTCAAAGTCGACGACGCTGTTCGATTGCCAGGCATCGGGCTAGATTTCCGAGGTTGACGATGTCCGACGAGTCCGCCCAAACGACAGAGGTGGTAATGGTTAGGGTTCGACGAAAGAAGCGGATGCAAAGCAGGCGCTGGTGGCGATCGCGGAACCCGACGGTTGCTGATTAGGAGCGACGGAAGGATTGGCGGGTTTTTCCCTCTGGTGCGCCGACGTCAAGCCTGATGATACTCAGGCACGGGGGGGGGGGATTTGATTGGCAATGAGCAGGAAGCTTAAATTTGCTTCTCGCACTGTCCGTTTTCTGATTTCTTTACGGTGAATTTTTATAAGATGCTTTGATTTTCTTCCTGGTGGATTCCTGAAAACTCTAACTCTTTCCAAAATACAACTTTTTCCAAAATACAACTATTTTCCCAAAATACAGTATTTTCAAAATACCTCTCACGGTTGGCAACAATGATATTTCCAAATAGTTTCCTTCTAATGACATTTTCAAATTATAATATTTTCTAATTTACATAAGAAATTTATGTTTTCTTAAATAACTTTAGGCTTGCCCCTATGTTCCTACTATTAATAATACCAGACCTCTTTATTTATGGTCCCAACGCCCGGTCAAACCGATGAGCCGAAAAATAACTCAAGTACAGAAATAAAACGAGTACGTGAAATAAAATGAGTACATGAAATAAAAATGCATAAATAAATTTATGAAAAACCATGACGCGTCGCAGGATGCATCAATTCCCCCGGGGTTGAAAGAGCTCGACCCCGACGAGAACTCGCAAAAACTAGCCATAAAGAGGTCTGGGCGTCGTCGGCGTTGCTCGCCAGTGTTGATCCAAGAGCTATCTGTAATGTCTCATCCTTGCTAGGAGACCAAGTAGCGCTGGTAAGTCCTATGACGAGTACGAAATTCTCGTACATCAAGAACTTTATCTATCTCCTTAGTGGTGGTTGTCTACACTGGATCTAAGTCGGGTGGAATCTCTGGAGCTACTGTAGGTGGACTCGGGCTGGAAGTAGGAGGATCTCCATAGAATGGCGTTAGATCGACCACGTTAAATATCGGTGAGGTACTGAATTCAATGGGCAAATCTAGGAGATAGCCATTCTCCCCAATGCGCTTTCGGACTTGGAAAGGGCCAAACTTCCTTTGCTGTAATTTATGGTAAGTACCCAGAGTGAATCTCTGCTTTTTGAAATAAGCAAACACCTAATCTTCTTCTGAAAAGTATAACTCCCGGCGATGACGATCGATAAGGGATTTATATTTTTCAGAATTTGCTCGCAATTTATTAGTAATATTTTTATGCAATTTTTCTAAATAATAAATATGAGCTTGTACATCAAAAGAAATACGTTCATGATTCAGGAGGGAGTGGTGACCAAGTATATAAGGTTATAGAGAACCCATAAACAATCTTGAAAGAAGATTTATTAGTAGAACGATTAGTAGAATTATCGAATGCAAATTCAGCTTGTGACAGTATAAGATCCCATTGTTTCAGATTTTTCTCAGTCAAACACCTAAGAAAGTCCCCCAAAATCCTATTAAAAACCTCAGTCTGCTCATCGGTCTGAGGATGTGCGCTGCTAAATTCGAGTTGGTACCTAGTCGGGCCCACAGTGTTTTCCAAAAAATATCCCATAAAACGAGTATCTCTGTCAGAAGTGATCGACGTAGGAATTCCGTGCAGTCTAACAATTTCTTAAAAAAAAGTTCAACGACGTGTACAACACTAGAAGTTTTCCTACACGGAATAAAATTTATTATCT
Source organism: Platanthera guangdongensis (assembly GCA_039583875.1). Lineage (NCBI taxonomy): Eukaryota > Viridiplantae > Streptophyta > Magnoliopsida > Asparagales > Orchidaceae > Platanthera > Platanthera guangdongensis. The sequence goes on along the minus strand of CM077147.1, from coordinate 115,718,041 downwards.
TCTAAAACCGATCTACGACTACAAAAATAGAATCGACTTTCCTTTGAGTGCAAGGAAGTTCGACCACAGTCCATCGAGATGACATCCCATGGCCGCTCAGCGGCTCAGGTATCGATAAAGGGTTGTATAGTACTATGTTTTGTGCATGCCCTTTATATCACTGACAAGTCATACAATGACTAACAAAGTCGATGACATCGTGCTTCATATTGGGCCAATAATATTGTGCACTAGCGAGGTCTAACAATTTAGATTGACCCACATGTCCACCTAACCCAGACGACTGGAGCTCCCTAAGTAGTGTCTCTCGGAGAGGTCATTCACAAATGCAAAGACGGGTGCCCCTAAACAAATAATCCTCACTTAGTACGTACTGTGTAGTGAGATCAGTCCCATTATGCTGACATGAGATCCAAATGTCGCAGAAGAAAGGATCAGGAGCGTATAAGTCGCGCTATGAATCTAAGTCAGTGATGCAAGGTTGCTGTGTAACTAGTAGATGAGTGCGACGATTAAGTGTGTCGGCTACTCGGTTCGTGACACCGGGTTTGTGATTCAAATGGAAAGCGAACTCTTGCAGGTAAGCATCCAACTTGGCTTGACGTCTGATCTCCTTCTGGGAGTTCAGATGTTTTAGAGCCTCGTGATCAGTATTTAGCTCAAACTCGCGCTGAATCAGGTAGTGTCTCCAATGACAGGGAGCCTGAACGATAACGTAAAACTCCAAGTCATATGTGAAATATCCAGTCTTCGTCTCATTCAACTTCTCACTAAAGAATGCGATAGGTCGACCATCCTGACTCAAAACTGCACAATTCCTATAATTGATGCATCACAGTCAACCTCAAAATTTTTATTAAAATCAGGTAGAGCCAAAACGGGTACACTCGTGAATCTCTCTTTGACTAATATAGATGTACGCTCGGCTTCTTCAGTCCAAATAAACAATCATTTCTTCAAACAATCGGTCACCGATGCTATCACTGTACTAAGTTTTGAATAAACCGCCGATATAAAGATGCTAGCCAATGAAATTCCCGAGCCTCAGTAATCATCTTAGGGTTAGGCCATGATTTTATTGCCTTGACCTTCTCTCTATCAACTCAAATGCCCTTAGAAGTAACAATATATCCTAAGAAGGTTAGACTATCCGTCATAAATGTGCACTTCTTCAAATTTATATATAGTTTATTTCTCGTAGGATCTCTAAGACCTGCCTAAGATGAATCAGATGCCGATCAAGATTAAAACTATAGATCAAGATATCATCAAAGTACACCACTACGCAAACTCTTATGAGTGAGCTAAGCACTTGATTCATCACTCGCATAAATGTGCTGGGAGCATTGGACAACCCAGACATCACTTACCACTCGTATAATCCTTCCCTAGTCTTAAACGCAGTATTCCATTCATCCCCATGTTGAATTCTAATCTGGTGCTATCCACTCTTTAAATCGATCTTTGAAAACACACGGGCACCACTAAGCATATCCAACATGTCATCCAAACGGGGAATCAAAAAGCGATATTTGATGGTAATTTTATTTATCGCTCGACTGTCAACACACATGCGCCAGGTCCCATCTTACTTAGGAACTAATAGTATGAGGACGACGCACGGACTCATACTTTCTCTAACGTGACCCTTCAAAATCCGATCGGTCACCTGTCTATGTAGCTCCTCACGCTCTTTTAGAATCATGCAATAATGGGCTAAATGGGGTAAGCTAACTCATGGGATGAGGTCGATGCAGTGATGTATATCTCTCATCGGGGGTAGTTGGTTGGGCAACTCTAGCATAATCTCAGAGAACTCATCAATGAGAGGACGCATCGTACTAGGGATGTCTAAAGTAGTGGGAGTGAAATCGAGATCAGACAACATATAGATGACATCAATATCCTTCATCTCCTCCTGGAATTGGGACTCAGTCAGTAACATGGTGGCAAAGGGAAACGATATCGTAGAGACAGTGAGAGGTGAGTGTGAAGGCCTCTCCGGGGCTTTGGGGACAAGTCTGTTCTTTTGGGGAAGAAGAACAATCTTGCGCCCGTGGCGCTCGAAGGAGTGAGTTCTTTACACTGTCGTGACTAACGCGTCTATCGTACTGCCACGGTCTTCTTAATAGGATGTAACAAACTTCGATATTAGCAACGTGACACCATATTGTATCCTGATACATACTGCCTATGGAAAACTCTACGAGACACCGGTGTGTGATAGGAATGGTCGTTCTGCTAGTGACCCGTGGCAGATTATTGTGCTTTTCTCGGGGTTGCGTTTTCAATTTTAGCTTTTCAACCATGCGTTGAGAGACAAAGTTCTCCATAGTAGCGCTATCTATAATGATGGAATAGAACTGTCCATGTATGCGGGCGGCGGTGCGAAAAATGTTGTTCCTTAACCGGTCGTCATCAACAGAGTCTTAGGAGTTAGGAGTCTATGTTGGAGAACACATACTAACTGATCGGGTTGCTCTCCCTCAGCTTCACACTCACTTTCTAACTCAGTCTCAGTGGTCAGGTCAGCCGGGGAATCACTAAGAAATACCCCATACTCAGGTTCTGATCAACTCTCAGGGTCGATGACGGCGAAGAAGTGGCCTCGTGGGCACTCAAAAGATTTATGGTCCGACTCCATACACTTAAAACAACGAAACATCCCATGCTGAGGTCTAATGCCTATAACTTCCCTGTCTCTAATGGGTGGGGCAGGAAGTCCTGGGGTGCTTGTTGGTACTGCCGGTCGAGAGGGTCCGGCAGGCCGGTCAGCAGGAGTGAAAGTATGAGTCAGGTGGGGTCTATCAGTAGACCTGTTCCCGATGTCCTTTTTTGCAGGGCTTCTACTCTACACGCGGCTCGAGATCTCTCCTTATTCCTTATAGTCAAGAAGTTCAAACTGATCCCTAATGAAGTAGCGCAACCTGTTCAGATAACGGGACACATCCATGCGTCGTGCTCTCGGAGGTCGAGGTGAGACTGAAGTACAAAAACTCATTCGTGTACTCATCCACGATGGATTTGTCCTATCATACGTTATGAAACTTACGATACCGGATTTGCATATAGTCATAGAGAACGTAACGTTTACGCAGCTGAATTTTAAATTCATTCCACGTAGTGATCGGGGGCATTCCTAGATTGAACCTAGATCGTTCTAATTGTCCCCACCAAACTAGGGCAGACTCTTTCAGCCTAAGGGTGACATACTCGACTTGTCTGGCCTGAGGTAATTGCTTCCAAGTCAGGAAACGATCCATCATTTCACACCACTCTAAACAACCCTCGGGTTCTAATCTCCCTTCAAAATCACCCACATCCAACTTGATTCTCATATCCCAACGGGGTTGGTGATTTGATTTGTTGTGTGTCTCGGGGTCGGGGTGTGCAAGTTCTAGAGGTCGAGTGTTATGATCGATTTTGACCACTGGGGTAGGTGTTCGGTTTATGTGCATGGCTGCTTCAATATTATTAATCGAAGTGTGCAACACGTTCATGACATGTGTGTGACACTACCCACATTGGCGGTGAGAGTTTCGACCGTTTTCATTAAATCACTCATGCGTTGGGCCAAATCCCCGACATTCGTCTCCAAGTGGTTTACGTTTTTCCATTGAAACAATTTGATTTCTAAAAAATTTTCAAAATATTTAAATGCTTTAAAAATTCAAATATTTAATTCTTCTTTTTCTTTTTCTTTATTTATATTTTATTTTTTTATTGAAAATAGATGACAATTGATTAATTTTTTTTTAAAAAGAGTTGTTTTGAAACAATTTTTTTAAAAAGCCGGATCGCATGATTCGCGATAGGAGTAGATTACAGACCTCTGATACCAAACTAATGTAGACCCAACTAGGGTTTTGAAAATTTAAATATTTTTCAAGCAAAACAATAATTTAGTTGTTTACAAATGAAATCAAAATTTGAAAATGAGTTAAATTTTTAAGTTAGAAAACAAGCGGGCCGAGTGGACAAATCGGATTTACGCGCGCAAATCAAACTCGCCGCTTTGAACCTTAAGAGATTCGCTAATCTCGCTCAGATGGAACCTCACAAGTACTTGTTTGGATCGAACCCTCCACGAGATTACGCTACCACAAGCATAAAATCGCAAACAACAACTTATGTATAAACAATATTAAAAATAATAAGAACGCAATGACAAACCCAAAGATTATTTATTTGAAACTGTAAATTTTACTAACGCAAGGGAGCAAACGAGTATACTCAAGTAAACGACGGCGAAGTAGTGTTCCCTCCAAGTCCTCCACGCACTGGAAGAACCCCTGGATCAACAACTAGATGGGGAATGTCGAAGTCGACGATTCTGTTGGATTGTCGGGCGTCAGGCAAGATTTTCGAGGTCGATGATGCCCGATGAGTCCTCCCAAACGACAGAGGCGGCGGTGGTCGGGGTTCGGCGAAGGCGGCGGACGCGGAGCTGGCGCTGGCGGCGGACGCGGAGCTGGCGCTGGCGGCGGTCGCGGAGCCCAACAATTACTGATTATAAGCGGTGGAAGGACAAGCAGGGTTTTCCCTATGGCGCGGCGACGACAAGCCTGGAGATACTTGGGCACGGCGGGAAAATTTGATCGGCAATGAGCAGGAAGCATAAATTGGTTTTCCGCTCTGTCCGATTCTATTTTTTGATTTCTTTATGGTGGATTTTTATAAGATGTTTTGATTTTCTTCCTGGTGGATTGCTGGAAGCTTTAACTCTTTCCAAAATGCAACTTTTTCCAAAATACAACTCTTTTCCCAAAATACAGTATTTTCAAAATACCTTTCACCGTTGGCAACAATGATATTTCCAAATAGTTTCCTTCTAATGACATTTTCAAATTATAATATTTTCTGATTTACATAATAATTTTTTTTTTCTTAAATAACTTTAGGCTTGCCCCTACGTTCCTACTACTGATAATACCGACCCCTACGTTCCTACTATTGATAATGCCAAACCTCTTTATTTATGGTCCCAACGGCCGGGCAAACCAATGAGCCAGAAAATAACTCAAGCACAAAAATAAAACGAGTATGTGAAATAAAACAAATACATGAAATAAAAATGCACAAATAAATGTATGGGAAACTATGATGCGTCTCAAGATGCATTAGGAGGCCACAAAAGAAGTCCTGCAAAGCGAAATGAAGAGGTCCAGGCAACCTTGCAGATAGGAGGGAGGGCGGTCCCTGTGGCTGATCCAGGAAGGAGTCCGCACAATGTGATGCTCGCATGTAATAATCGCGCGTGTGGGTTTTGAGCGGTTTGCAGAGCGATGGTGGGTCCCAACAAGCAGGACATGAGGCCTATAAAATCGAGGAGGGTCCAAACAAGAGGCACAAAAGGAGTAGAGATGGTTCAAACGGGTTCTATTACGGAGTTCGCACGGGGAGCCTTGATGGGTTCTATTACGGAGTTCGCACGAGGAGCCTTGACGGGTTCTATTATGGAGACCTCCCAAAGTGAAAGATGCACGGGAGCAGGAGCTCAATCACATTGACGCCAATGGATCGATAGATCCTCTACCATGTAGAGGAATACAAAATACACGAAAATAAAGAGAAAATTTTAATATTTTATTATTTTCCTCATAACACTGTGAACTTCAACTACAAGTATTTGCACTTATATATAGGAAGGAGGAGTGAAGGTACAACTCCATTTTGAGATGTCTGACTAAACTTTATACACTAATGGACTCTCAAATGGACCATTGTATGGGCCTTTATACATATTATTTCAACAGATTCTAGATTAAAATTTTCTCCTAAAACTTATCTTTCTTCTTTATTTTCTTAAGGAATTAGTTTACAAAAGGAGTGCTATCAATTTGTTACATTTGCCCTCTGCCATTGAATGGCACCAGTATTGATGGTAGAAGCTGGTACCATCTGGAAACATTATGTGAGATCAAAGTAGAGGCTGGAATTGCCATTTAGAATTCTTCGTGCAGTCATGGGTGGTTGCTGAAATTGCTTTTCATTACCCGAGAACTCTGTTACTGTGGATTTATTTAATCCAAAAGATGTGCTGTCCAAGGAATCAAGTTGCTGCTAATGTCTCATAAAGGGGCTGTTTGTGTTGTTCAAAGCATATTACTCTGATCACCTTTATCCAGGGGAAGCCAAATGCACATTTTGACCTTTATTGGAAATGTAGCCTTTTTGTCCATTAGATTTGAGGAGTAATCTATTTTTTTAATAGACAGTGTATTCTGTCTATTTATTCTAAACTAATGAATGAAGGACTCTCTATACAGTATACACCTCTTATTTGTGCGGCTGGAATTTTAAATTATCACAATGCAATCTTAAGTTTTGACAATATGTTTCTGATTGTTTCCTTTGTTTGATGTCTTGGGTGAAATTTCGATTTTGGTGGATAGGAGCAACTTGATCATTGATCCATAAATGCATTGTTAGCTTTATTATACTTTTTCTTCCCCATCTCTTTCCCTGATTTTTATCTTTTATTATACTTGCTCAGGCTTATAGTGAACATGATACGTCAAAGATGCCTCTTGAACTTGCTAATGCACTTTCTCATGAACGGGAACCAGTCCATGATCCAGATGTTCGCAAGCAGGCATTGGAATCTCTCTACTTAATTTCCTTACAGGTTTGGGCTTCAAACAATTACCCATATGCTGAAAACTCGTACCTTTCTTTTTCTTGTTTAGCAACATATTTGTATCTAAAAATTTGAAGTCAACTTCTGTGGCGTTTTGTCTTATTAACACAATAAATTTTATTTCTGAAATAGATTGTAACTTTTGATGATTAGTATATTTTGCACGAAAATTTGTTGCATGAAACTGTTTGACATAATCTTCTGGCGTCATCATCATCATTAATTTTGTTCCAATTATTTTGGTTCGGCTTTTGGATGATTGGATCATCACATTTCATTCATTCCAACTTAGTGTTACAGGTGTTAAACATCTTCCAAATGTTCGGAGCTAAGTGTAGCCGGACATATCATTGGTCCACCATTTATATTCATAATACTTCTCTCTAAAATAATCTATCCCACCTTCCAATCACTAGAATATTGTTATTGAAGCTCGAAAAATCCCGACTCCAAATGTTCGAAGCTAAGTGTAGCATAAGGTTACTGATCCTGCGGTCGAACACCACAACTCTAATGTCTTAAACAAGAGAGTGAGATGTCTACAAACACATCCAAGGGGCTTCAGCAGGGAGGTCCCACAACATATCCGGAAGTTTGAGAGATATTTACCCTCCACAACCCAAAGGCTAAGTGAGGTACGAGGAAAGCATGGACGTGACGTGTATTGAACTTGGGTGGATCTTAACGTCTCATTCCTGATATCCCTGGGGTCCTATTTATAGGCAAATCCATGGGGGATATGTAAGCGAGAATACCCATCCCCTGCGAGGTTGCCTTTGTCGACTTGGCGACTATGGAAGGATCTCGTCCATGCTGGCAAGTTACAAGGGTTACTCGCTTATACTCACGAGTTAATAAGGGCTACTCGCCTATACTTGCGAGTTACAAGGTCTACTCGCCCATACTCGCGAGTTACAAGGGCTACTCACCCATACTCACGAGTTTCAAGTGCTACTTGCCCATACTCGCGTGTTTCAAGGGCTACTCGCCCATACTCGCGAGTACTCGCCACTATTCTCCTTCTTGAGGATGTCAAGTACTCTTCTGCTGAGGTTTGTGAATAGCCGCCAGGCTGCCGAGTTGAATGATCTGCGAATAGTCATCTCATTAGGCATTTATGATCTCGACGAATCACATGTTATACAATTCTAGAGGTAGTTAATTAGCTCATCACTACATACCTACTTATGGGACCCGATTTTGACTCAAGTGTTGATTTGTCCTTCATTAGTTTCATCAATATTATGGGACATATATTTATTTTGGTGTTGCTTGTTAGAGTGCATTGCCTTGTTCATGATCTCATAGGGAGATGACACTGCAACCCTAAATCACAATTCTCTATGTTTCGCTCACCATTGCACATTTCTTAGAACCATCACACGGTACACTTTCAATATCACTTCGTGGTATGCAATTAGGTAATTGGGACCTTGCTTGTGCTTTATAGTTTGTAGTCTACCATTGTCTATGATTGTTCTTTCTTTAGCCTCACAATTGCAATTTTAGTTTGAGTGTCTCTTTGTCAGTTATTGCTTGTTTATTCCTGTAACACAATGGATCCTCCCTGTTTTCTTAGACTTCCAATGCACCTTCAACAAATTGCAACTCATTTTCTGCATTTGGTCGCGACATCCACTTGCTGAATTTGAAATTGCTTTATGCATTCCTTCCTATTTTCTTCCTTGACATTGGTTGTTGATGATATGTGGTAGCCGTATCAAGAACAAAGAACACATACAATAGTTTGCATTTCATGAAAATAAAAAGATACAACTCGGGAGACCAGCTTCCGCCAAGCACTTGGAGGCTGGGTCCTGCAAAGAACTCTTCTCTTCTTATGAGAACCCAAAAGACAAACACTCCAAATATAACGATTTCACAACCTAAGGGGGCTCTTTATATATATGGAGACCCCCCACTACAGGACAAGACCAATAAAAGCCAGTCCGGTGCATAAAGCATCCATGCGCCGCGAGGGTCCTAGGAAGGGTCCCACCACAAGGGTGAAATGTAGACAAACCTTACTGTTGGGGGACAAAATAGTTCTCAACCTCCACACTTAGCGACATGACTTGAAGGTATTGGGGGAGATTAGGAATCACAAACAATCAATTACTAACCTTTGAGGGTCGGGTGAATAGAGCACCAAAAAAGCGCATTTTCCGCGAGCTGGCGGCGAACACCAGATTCCTCCCAAACGTGAATTGCATTGGCTGTGGGGTGACTTTATTACTTCAAAAAGAGCTATCATAAGTCTATTACAGGCAAAAGGCACTAGAGAGGTAGGCAACATTGGGAGATTTTGAACTTGTAAGTGCACCTACTACATAGTAGATTTTGGCTCGAGTTCAGTGTACCCCACTAGGCATCCTTGATCCTCTATTTATACTGATAAAGGGACACCGAAATGGTTGGGTGGAATAAATGCTGCAATAAATGCGGGCCGCCCGAAATGCATGAAAATCTTGGAAGGAGAGAGGAGGGGGAGAGGGTGAGGTTACAACAAGATGTAACTGCACTGGCAACTGCTAACTGAGGAGAGGAGGGCGGGGAAGGACACTCAACATGTTCTCCCAGACCTCCTGAGTCTTAAGCTGCTTCTAAGGACTGACCGGGCTGATTATCTTTTGATGCTGGAGAAGAGGGCACAATTACTTAGAATGTAACCGCCCCTATCACCGAGGCTGGTGGGTAGGGGGGTGGAGTGCGGTTACAAATAGGGTAACCTCCCCTATCACTGGACACCAAAGACTTGCTCTCGCTCTGAACTGGGCTGGTTCTTTGGCTCTAAACTGGGTTGGTTCTGGCCGTGGTTGCTGGATTCCGGGTTAACATAATCCCTGCACTTTTTAAAGTCCGCACGAGCTTCAAAAAAGTAAACTGCTAACTGCCGATACTGCGACTCAATTCTTGCGCTGTTGAAAACTATAAATAGCCTGAGGTAGGGCGTATCCTGATCATTTTGAATTGGTCTTCCTTGCTTACTTCGAATGCAAAACTGACTGATGGTTGGCCGCAACAAGTCCCTTTTGGATGAGTTGTTGAAGAAGAAGATTGCGACGTTAGAGCCCAAGGTACTGACGAGTACGACCAAGGATCCCACCCCTCTCGCAAAGAATAAAGGGACGCACAATCCTCCCGCGTTGACCGCCACCGTTGTGACTTATGTAAAGCCTCCCTACGCTCCTGAGGCGGGTGCGTAGGTTCCCGCGCTGAAGGAAGTGAGCTTGGATTTGGGGTTCACGCCATTCGAGATGTGTGGACTCCTATGGGAGGACTCCTCGAAGGATTTCACCTCCGAAGGGCTAGAGGTGGGGAGCGTCACACCTGAGATGAGGACAAAACCGTAGGAAGCTCTCTGGATTTCCTCGCGAAAAAGCAGAACACAAAACCACAGAAGGTCGCGAATAAGGAGAATCAAGTATACTGACATCATTGATTTGGAGGAGGCAGAGGAGACCGCAATTACTCCAGCTGTTGGGGACTTGTTAGAAACACATGTTAACACTGAAACTGTATCGACAATGGTGGAGAATGTCTCTTGAGGAGGCACAAACACTACTAGGGTCCCGGCTGAGGAATCCATTGGTGAGAAGGCTCACGGAGGTGACACGGTCACTTCAACGAGCTTGCCTGAGAATGAGACTCCGACGGAGAATCCTGGAGTGAATGAGAGCCTGACTGTGGATGACGGAACACATTTTTACATGCGGACCGACGCAACCGAACAATCTGTGCCTAAGCCTGAGAAAGAGCGAACTGGTGAGGATGTCTAGGAGGAGGTTTCGAACGAAGACGTGCGGTCGGATTTGGAAGTGACAAAGGTGGTTGAGGCAAAGGTGGCAAAACTGGAGAAGCTGGCCCCAAAAATGCCTGTTGAGAAGAAGGAAAAGATGAAGCGCGTACCTGAGGGGCAGTCGCAAAAAACCACTTAGAGGAAATCCGCCAAGATGAAAGCTGTTGAGGCAGCCGCGCTCGGGCTTCCAAGGGTAAGTCTGTTGCTGGTCTGGGGACTGAGGAGGCATTAGCTCAAATGAGCGACTTCGTTGCCGAGATCTTGGATGAGCACGGAGGCTCGACGCGAACAATGTTATTGAGCCCGAAGGAGCTGCGGGTGCCGCTGAGCTTTCGCAGCGACCTGCTGGTCGACTCTCTGTTCCACATGGGCGCGAGTTAATTGTTATCCCTCCCTCGGTGGGGGCGACTTCTGACAAGCGTCCACTGTCTCAGGAGCAATTACACGAGCAACAGAGGTCGGACGAGCTGTCGCAAAGGGTGTATCTCTAGCGGAATGAGCTTGTGTAGCTTAAGAGCTCCATTCAGACTCCTAAAATGGCATCCGTTGTCCGTGTGATTGACTTTGGCGAATTTGATCCTACTCGGAGAGAAATACCCACGACGAGTAAAACAGACAATTCCGCTGCTCTAACAGAATCCTTTGGTGAACTCGATTCGGTTCTTGAAGAGACAATTGTGGTGGATACACCGGGTATATATTCCCTTACCTATCCTTTGGTTAGCCTTATGAAAATATGAAAAAAATCATAAAACCTACCTCTTGTGCCACAAATTCTTTTGTAGATACCACAATGACGGTTCCCAATAGGGTGTTTGTCGAGCTGAGCGCATTGTGGAAGGAGACGTAGCCCTCGTGGGTGCGACCTGGAGATGGAAGTGGAAAGCCTAAAGAAGCAGAACACGACACTTACCGGGTGGGGCTTTCCATCCTAGGGCTCCGCAGGTTGGCACCTGGATTGTAAAGGCGGCCACCTCCTGAAGATGCGCTTGTTCGATATGCGTCGAGGGTTCCGGAAGATGTGCGAGCTCTACACGTATCGAGTGCCAAGCTGAACAAGGCGTTGGCGGTGGCCACACACACTATGTTCTCTGAAGTTACGGACGACCTGGTGCATCTAGGTGTGGAGTGAGCACCTTCTCGGGAGAGTTAGGATGTGCGAGGTCTATGATAACGAACTTTTATCTTTCTTGTAATTATTTGGGATATCCTTTGACTATGCTTCGCGCGGTCACGCGCCAAATTATATTTACTAACCACAACTTCTGCTGATACATTAAATTACTTGTCTGGAATGCATGTGCTGTGTTGCGGAGAGTACTTTTGCTTGGGGTGGTACTCTTATTGTTTTTTGTTTCCTTTGCAGGAGAAGACCTTTGGGGGCGGTGGTTATCGAAAAGAGTGACCACCCGAACTTACAGATACCCATGTTTTGGTTTTGGAGATGAAGCGCTACGCCTTTTCTATAAATAGGGACGACCTCACTATTGGTGCTACCATGGTGATCGGGAAGTGATCAAACATGTGGTCTCACTGATAACGCAATATGAGCCTATGAGGTCACACATAAGAGCTCTGGATAAGTTGGAAAGGTTTGTGCTGACCTTGTTCATATGTGATATGAGTGAAGGACCAAACCTATGGCGTTCTAGACGTGGAGGAATTTCTTTCCGGGACCTATATTATGAATATGGGTCAACAAGTAAGTGATCGGTAGATTTTAAAGGGAATTCGTCGAGTATGGCTAAGTCATTTCGTCGAATGGAATGAATTCGTCGAATATCGTCGTAACTACTCAACGCCTCCATCTCAGATTCGTCGAGTATTGTCACGAGGTCTTAACGATTCGTCGAGTATCGTCGGGACGACTCAACGCCTCTGTCTTGGATTCGTCGCATAACATCCCGATTCGTCGAGTATCGACCTGGCACTCGGACGATTTTTCCTGACTCGATTCGTGGAATATGTCCGTGTTATCTCAACGATTAATTCCCATTCGTCGAATATCACAGGATACCCGACGAATTCTGTAATTGCCGGTTTTATTTTCTTGAAGTCCGGTTTGGCAGGGTCTGCGGGTATCGGGCTTCTTGGTTCTCTGTATAAATACGATTTTACTGTAGAACCGGAGACACACTGTTCTCTCCCGACCTAATTTCCCGACGACGATTTCTGCGCGACGGAAGTGTTCCAATTCCACGACCGTTGTCGATCCCGCCGACCGCCGTCCTCCTTGCCGTCGACGAAAAGTGTTTCCAAGGCGTCGTCTTCGTCGTTGCCGCCTCTTCTTTAACGGATCTAGCAATCCGTGGAGACATTGAGGGCAAGCTTTCATCCGACCTAGATCTTGTGTGACAAGATTCTAGGCTTCTCCTTGCTCGTGTGGATATCCGTATAGGCATGGACATCATTCTGCGCTTGGGACTCCGACCATCACCGTTCATAAGACTTCATCGGAGCAACTTGGTTGAGTATTGACTCAATATCTCTAAGGTATAAATTTATTTATAGCCGTTTTACTCCTTGATTAATGTTTATCACAGGATCCATCATCACAAGTGTTGTGCCACCCGAGTAAAACCCAACAGTGGTGTCAGAGGGAGGTTGTGCGATGATCATTGTTTCAGAAGTTGATAAATCCATTGCTCTGCCCCTTGACCTCCCGCGTTGATCGGTCAGCGAGACCACCGCCAGGGGCGCTGCCCCTTGGAACCCCGCAAGAAGCGCATGTGATTTCGTTTTGGTATTTTTTTGTTTCTCCTTAGCGGTAACTGCCCCTCTTGTTGGTTTGTGAAAGCAAGTGTGTTAGATTTTGAATCTCACACTGAGAGACGAGCTTGTCTACTGTGTAAGTGGAGTTGGTGTTGCTCATGTCCGGTGCATGTAAATCTGAATATTTAGAAGTGTTGTAGATGTTCAGATTTAGCCCAGTTCATCAAATGTTGATGATGATTCTTGTGCACATCTGTGATGCATTTGGATTATGATTGCTGTTAGTGTTTTGTATGATATGCACATTGATTAATTGTTAACTATGATTAAAGTGTTAATCAAGTATCTAAAAATTCCTTAAATAATATTAAGTATTCGGATGCCTTCCGATGGATGACACTCTTGCTGCCTCGATCGATGAATTGTGAGCTTGCCAAAATAAGGTGCATTAATCTATCTTGTTAAGGGTGCGAGAGGATAATTATGATATCCCACTGTCGACATCGGGTCAAGCTTAACTGGGTGACCTGAAAGGTTGAGTGCCCAGAGACATAGGGTTGACATGCACCATACGATGGATGCGAATAAAGAGTTATTCACCAACCATAAAAGAGCTGCATTGTGATGCAATTGGCAAGCGTTGTCTACCTAAATAGCTGCATTGTAAGAGAAAAGACAAATCTGACTCATACTGTTAGTGAAATATGGATCTTGTGCACTAAGAGAGTTACTTGCATAAACTCTTCAAATTGATATCGATGGTTATCAGTTTGATAAAAATAGTGAGAGTTATTTTGATTAAAATCCTAATTGAAAGAAAATTATATTTTAGAATGTAGTACTAATTTGTTTTGCTTATATTCTTGTAGAATTTCCATGACAAGTGGTTCTCACTCCACACTGTCCCTCAGAGCGATTCTTGAGAAGGAAAAGCTGAGTGAGACGAACTATTTGGACTGATATAAGAGCTTGAGAATTGTTCTGAGGCAAGAGCGCAAACTCTATGTTTTGGAAGAGGAATCTCCTGATGAGCCTGTCAGGAATGCACCCCGTGCTGATAAGGATGCTTACAAGAATTACCTTGACGACTCCTTAGACGTCAAATGTCTCATGCTAGTCACCATGAACTCTGAGCTTCAAAAGCCACATGAGAATATGAGATGCAAGGATATTGACGAGTATCTCAAGAAAATGTTTCAAGTGCAAGCTCGTCAAGAGATATTCGATATCACTAAGACGTTGTTCCAGTGCAAGATGGGAGCTCGGGACCTAGTAGGGACTCACGTACTCAAGATGATTGTGTATATCGAGAACCTTGAATGATTAGGGTTCCCTCTGGGCCAAGACCACAAACCTGATTCTACAATCGTTGCCGGACAGTTATGAGTAGTTTATCTTGAACTATAACATGAATGAAATAGACAAGATACTGCCCGAGCTCCTAGGTATGTTGCGAACTGCCGAGATAAACATGAAGAAGGCCAAGTCTGCTAGCCCCATTCTGATAGTGCATAAAGTCAAGGGCAAAGCCAAGGGCTTTAATAAGACGAAAGTAGAAACTAAGTCTGCTCTGGAGCCCAAGTCTTCTGCACTGAAAATGAAAGGTTCAGAGCATTCTTGTCATGGCGTCGCCTATGGCGTCCCGACGCCCAATTGTAAACAAGACGTTTGGCGTTTTTTTTTTACAAAAAATATGGGAATAGACTGCGGTTTATATATCAACCGCAGTCTATTTTATGAAACCGAGAATATACTGCGGTTATTTTAAAACCGCAGTTTATCTCATGAACCAGAGCATCGACTGCGGTTTGTACAATAACCGCAGTTTAGGTTGTAGAATAGACTGCGGTTGCTATATCAACCGCAGTCTATGCTACAATAGACTGCAGTTACTGTATAAACCGCAGTCCATGCTCACACCGACTGCGGTTCTTTTCAAACCGCAGTCTATTCCTTCCAGAGAATAGACTGCGGTTTGTACATTAACCGCAGTTTAATGTAGCATAGACTGCGGTTTATATAGCAACCGCAGTCGTTACTATCTATTTTTAACCGTGAGCCGTAAAAATCTTATGTTTCCCCGAGTTTTTGGTTTTTCTTTTTACAGTCCCTGCGTTTTGCGAGAAACCCTAAAGGCGATTTTGTTCAAGTTTCTGCTCTTCTTTGCTTCGAACGATTCTTCTTCGACAAAACTAATATTCTCACTTAGGTATACTATTTCTTAATACCTTTTCTCGGTTTTTGAACTTTTGATCTCTTTGCTCTTTGCTAAGCATTGTGTGTTTATTATTATTATACATTTATACATATCTAAAGCTCCTGAGGAATCTTGTTAAACATTTATACATTTATACATTTATACATTTATACATGTATAAACATTGTGTGGTAGTAAGTAGTAACTACTAACTAGTAACTAGTAGCTCAATATCATTGCAGTTTTGTATGAATTTTGTTTAGGTTTTTTGTATGGTTTAGGTTTTTTTTAGGGTTTTACAGGAAAATGTTGGACAAGGGATCTTCATCGAGGTCAACAAGAGGCTTCACGAAAATGAATGAACTGAATAAGCTCAGGCTAGAGGGGAGGAAGATTTATATTTCTTTCCGTGATGATCGCCGCATTATTCCCGGTCCTGAAACAAATAAATTGATGAGTTTTATGTGATCTCTTGTGAAGTGTTATGTGCCAATTACATATGTTGCATGGAGGGATGTTGATAAACAAATTAAAGATCAAATATGGGCAGAATTAAATGTACGTAACCTTGTTATGACTTATGAGTGATTAGTGATTACATATCTTTGGTGTTTTAGTTAATTTTTAATTGATATTTTCTATTATTTTCAGATATTTTTTGATAATATTGATGGTCATTACAAGACATTAATGAAAAGCATGAGTGAAAGTTGGAGGACTTGGAAATCCAAACTTTTTGTCAATTATATAAAAAATGTTGATTTGGAGCATCGATACAATGTTCCTGTCAAATATAGTTTTATTACTGCCGAAGACTGGAGAGTTTTTGTCGACCATCGCACTACTACAGAATATATGGTTGTGTTCTTAACTTCTTATTAAATTCAATGTTTATATCATTTTTTAACTTTATAACTTATAACCAAATTAAGTATTAACACATTTATTTTTTGTAGGAGAAAAGTAAGGTTAATACTGAGAGAGCAAAAACACGAAAAACCTTTCATACTACTTCCAGAATGAGTTATTCTGGATTAGAAAAAAGAATGGTATTATCTCTCTACTTCTCTCTCGTTTTTTGTATTTTAAAATTTGGTTTCTCAATTATTTGTATGATAATTTATTTTCATTTTATTGTCAAGGTTGAACAAGGTGAAGCTGCACCAATTTCACGTGCGGAGTTATGAAAAGCCGGTCATAAAAGAAAGACGGGTGAATACATTAGTAAAGATGCAGCTGAATTGATATCTAAAATGGTAAGTGTAAATGAATCATTTCATCATTTGTAAATTATCGATAGTAATATTTCTTGAGAAGTATATTTTCTTATCTGCAATTCTGTTTCAACTTCCAATATTTATTACTTTTTTTTTAGGACGAGTTGTCGAGCCAAGAATCCCAGAGTGCTGAAACAGTGTCACAGGGAAGAAATGACATCCTTGCATCTCTTTTAGGCCAAGAACATCCGGGCAGAGTTAGAGCTGGTGGCAAGTTTTCCACCATTACAAGATTTTTCAAGAATGATAGGCGGAGTGATAGGACACCCACACCAATAGCTCGTATTGAAGATGTTGAAGCTATAGTACAATAAAGATTGAGCCAACAACAAGAATTATGGATCCAAAAAGAACAAGAGCAACAAGAATTATGGATCCAAAAAGAACAAGCGCAACAAAAATTGTGGAGCCAAAAAGAAGAAGCGCAACAAGCCGAGATTAGTACTATGCAGAATCAAATTGAAGAGCTTATGCGCATGTTTAGTGCTAGAACTGGAACAAGTGCTGCACTTCCAGTTGCACAAGTATTATTATGTTTAAATATTTATACTTTTATGAAATGTTATCTTCTCTTTTTGTTGCGCAGGTAAGTAACTATTTTTTGTTACTTTTTGGTTTCTCAGTCTCAGCCGGAGTACGAATACAGGTCACATGAACCTGAGAGTAGTCAGAGTAGACATGAACAATTATCTTGCACGGTATTATAATTTATAATATTTTTTTTGACTTTTATGTAATCAATGAATTCAATATTGATGTCCACATTCCACAATATTAATTCTTTTATTTCCACAGGCTAGTGAGACTGAGAATACAAATGAATTCATTGATATCTTGCCCAGTTTTATAAGTAAGATGGAGAATGAAAATAAAATAATATCTCTAGTGTTAGATTCAACAGTATTTGAGAGTGTTGAATCAACATGTACGTACTTTGAAAATTCAGAGTTGTATGATTTTCTAAATATGAAAATGATTGGAGCTAACATCATATTAGCATGTATTGGGTGAGTATTGTGCATCTGACTACTGAGGATCAAATATAATAAAATTAAAAATTTTTATTAATATATAAATTGATTTTGAATTTACATGTTTTTGCAGGTACATAGACTCACAATTAAAGAGATTTACATACATTACTGGTGTATATTTTCATAATCCACATTCCATTTTTGCTATTAATGATGACTATGCCAAAGAACATTTAAAAACACGAGTTGAAGATCTAAAAATCAGGCTTAGGACGCTTAGTCAACTCCAATCAGATTCTTTATTATTTGTGCCCTATAATAGATTGTAAGTATGAAAAATTTTTGTATCAAATATCAATGATTATTACTATTTTTTATTCTAATTAAGTTATTAATTATTTCATTTGTTTCACAGAAAACATTGGATGTTGACTATTATTGATTATAATAATTATACAGTTTATTGGCTTGATCGCTTAAATATTGACATTCGTGATGATATTAAAAATGTCATTACAAAGTAAGTTTATTAATGAGTTATTTACTTACTTTCCTAGTTGTTTACATTTTGCTATAAACTGATTCTTTTTATATTTTATGAAGAGCATTTAAAGATTTAGCAAAAGAGCAGCGTACCAGTTTTAAAAAAATAAAACTTACAAAGTTGATTCCGGTAAGTTTTAGATATATAGCCTATATGAGTATGTATTGTAATTTAAACATTTGTAATTAAAATACTTAGTACTTACCAATTGTTTATTTATGTTACTGTGTAGTGCCCAAAACAAGCAGATAATATTTAATGTGGGTATTATATCATGTGCTACATGATTGATATAGTTGATGCTCTTAAAATTAGGCCAATGCCATCATTGGTAAAGGTATGTGACGTTACTGTCTAGTGCATGTAGATTGGTAATAATTATGTTGAATTGATTTTAACCATTTTGTTTTATTGCAGATCTATCATGGAGTGACACAATTTTCGCAGGAGAAAATAGATAATATTAGAAATAAGATTTGTCATTATATAATCACTTATTGTGTTTCATGAATCATGATTTGATTGACACATGACAAATGTATTTTTGTATTGCTAGATTTATCATGAAGTGTCTTGTCTGTACTATAGAACTATAAAAGTAGAATTAATGAAAATGGTCTTATGGTCTTGCTGACTCTTCTAAATGAGCATGTCTTTTAGAGTTCTTTAAATTGTTCATTGTGATGATTTCTTTAGCCGTTATTTATTTCATTGTCCCGACCTAACTCTGCAATCTATAGGTCCTGTTTGTGAAAGATGGAAGACCAAAACACCAACACTCTTGCTCCATCCATTGGTAGCAATGGCCTTGATCCAAAAACGGATCCTAAACGAAAAGCAAAGTCAAATGGTCCTGGTTGGAAGTATGGTCATTGTCCCAACATAGAAGATAAAAATACAGTTAAATGTAATTTGTGTGGTAGATTGATAAAGGGTGGTATCAAAAGGTTGAAGCAACACTTATGTGGCGGGTATGTAGATGTATCCAAGTGTTTGAAGACTACTTCTGAAATAACAGCTGAGATGTATTCAGCTTTAAATGCTAAAAAAAGGACAATGTGCATCTGACTGTTGATGATGACAATGAGAGTGACCAAGAAAGAGAGCCAACAGGGTCACAAAATGTATCCCCAGCATTATCTACAGCTAAAACGTCATTTGTCCCAAGTTCTGGGACAAGTGCCAAAAAAAGGAAAGTAATCCACTTGCCACAAAAAAGGGGGCCTATGGATGCTCATGTGAGGCGTGCTTCTGAAGATGTAGTAGATGATAGACGTGCAAAAGGTCCTGCACAAACTACTATCGAGAGATGTTTTAGAACACCTGAAGAGAAAAAGAGAGTTGATAGTTATGTTGCTGATTGGTTCTATGAATGTGGAATTCCATTCAATGCCGCAAAGACACGAAGTTTTGAAGTCATGCTTGAAGCAGTTGGACAGTATGGGTGTAACACCTCCCCTGTAATGGACGTATAATATGGGTCCGGCCGGGGCCCCACAACATACGAACGCCACAGCTTTAGTATTAAAAGTTGATATAGCTACCCAAACTCAAAACACTTGCACAACACAGCGGAAAACCAAGCACAACTAGAAGTTATCCACTAACCAAAAGAGTAAACAAATGGCCTTAAGACCTTACATCAAATGTCCAAAAGTAAACAGTACATCAAACATGAATGTGCTCAGCACTCCTAATCTACCTCGGCATGCAAGCCGGACAAAAATAGTCTCAAACATACATCAATCAAAAGTAGTGCTACCAAAAGAGAAAACACTTCATGGGCTTAGGCCTTTTTGGCCGGCGTGCTAGCTCCTGCGTGCGATCCTTGCCCTGTAAAAATTATTAGTAACGTGAGTCAGCAAAGGCTGACCTCAAACTGTGTAACAACACATCTCCTCCCGGCCGCCCCTAACGGACCCCGGGGAACCCTCCAACCTGCAAGTCAGCACTTCATATGCAATATAAATTTCTATAACTAGAAAAGCATTAAAACAGGCTTGGATATCTCAATCAACAAACATGTTCTCTACTAGTTGAGCATATAAAGAAAGGGCCTACTATGCAACATGAATGCAACACCCGGGCTTCACCCAAGGTACCCTACAGCGTATGCATCTAGCACAACATCACATCATTTGGGTACTCACATTTCCCCAATTGGCATAAAGCCGCAAACATTGAGGGAGACACAACTCCCTCACACGGCGCACAGGCCGCCACATGGAATTCTTGCCAAGGCCCCACCCGCTCGTGGGCTTAGCCCCGGGCTTGCCTGCAAGCTCTGACGTCTCATGTCAGATTTCCAACAACCACAGACTGACCGATTCTAAGAAGCCTTGCTGGACCCCACCCGCTCATGGCCTCTTTGCCCGGACTTGCCCCAAGCTTGGCATTCTCGTCAGTCTCACAGAAGGGGACTAGTCTCGCCGGGACACTCTCCACACATGACGCACATGCCACGGGATAGCCAGCCGACCACGAAGACATAACCACGCCTTGGCACAACACAACCAAGACTAAACACATCGCAATCCCTCTTTGTACCGCAGCGTTCCCGCACACCAAGGAAAACATCTCCAACTCGTGCGGAGCTAACCTTGTCCACCAAGGAAACCATCTCCATTCTCATACGGAGCTAACCTTGTCCCTCAAGGAAACCATCTACCGCCACGAGGAGCTAACCTTGTCCGGGTTCGACTACAAGTACCATTTTCTAGCAAACGGGACAATCACCACCACAACACAAACGACATCTTGCCGCAACGGAAATCCCTACGAATTCCTAAGTTCGTATGCAACATCACCGAGTCGGACTAACGGTCGCGACTACGGCTTCACCCACCATGCCTAATCCACTAACGAAGCGGATCTCTAATGCAAAAATATGCCGGGGACGGACTCAATCAACCCGGAGGTTCCTCTTGAACCTTGGCAAACCAAAGCCCCTCTCATTTGAGAGTTTGGTGCCCAAAAATCTAGAAGAAAACGATGCTAAAAACGTGCATCCTAAAGACCGAGAGGAGAGATGTCGTTACCTTCCGACTCCTCTTTCTTGCCATGGCAAAAATAGCCGGATGGAAAACTTCGCAACGCTCCAAGCTTCACGGATCCGGACTCGGCTCGCGATTTGGAGCTCCGAAACCCTTCCTACAGCCCAAGAGTTCTTCTTCTTCCTCCTTGCTCTAGTTTCTCTCAAGAACTAAGAAAGAGAGGACTTGAAAAAGAATGAGGATCTGTAACCCTAAATTCGGACTTAACTTCCCAGGAGATGGCCTGAACCGTTAGATCCCAAAACCAGAAAAAGACTGGCCGCGATTCGCCTGGAAAATAAAAGACCTGGGCCGAACACGGCCTGGCACACGCCCGTGTCCAGGGCCGTGTGCCTCATTCGCCGTCTCAAATCGACGCGCCTGGAATCAGACACGGGCATTCGACACGCCCGTGTTCAATCCGACACGCCCGTGTCCCCAGCGACACGGCCGTGTGGCCTGCCGTGTGTCTCCAACGACACGGCCCCAACACCAACCCGAGAGGTGACACGGCCTGGGACACGCCCGTGTCCCAAGCCGTGTGCCAAGTCTCGACACCCTTCGACAGGCTTTGTGTCGACACCACAGAAAAACGTCGAGCGAAGATCGTCGACCAAGCGGGACACGCCCTGTGACACGCCCGTGTCACAGGCCGTGTGCCCCAGTCTCGACACTCTGTCGAGCACAAAGTGTCGACACTTGGGCCGAGTGTCGACACGGCCTCGACACGCCCTGCGACACGCCCGTGTCGCAGGCCGTGTGCCCCACTCTCGACACTCTGTCGAGCACAAAGTGTCGACACTTGGGCCGAGTGTCGACACGGCCTCGACACGCCCTGCGACACGCCCGTGTCGCAGGCCGTGTGCTTCCTGCCAGAACCCAAAAAATTTTCAGCACTGCTGACTGGACCTCTTGCAAAAACTGGGGTGTTACAACTCTCCCCCACTTAACAGAATTTCGTCCCGAAATTACAAAACAAAAGTGTACAAAACTTAAATTGTACCTGACAAAAATAGTTCTGGATAGTCTTCTAGCATGGCCTGTTCTCGCTCCCACGAGAACTCCTCACGACCGCAGTTGTCCCAACGAACTTTCACAAGTTTAACTTCTTTATTCCGCAACTGCCGAATCTCCGAATCCTCTATAGCGATTGGAAGGACTCGCGTCCTCAAGTCTTCCTCAATCGGCACCGATGCCGGCTTAATCACCACGCTAGCCTCCACCAAGGCTTTCCTCAACACGGAGACATGGAAGACGTCATGTAATCCACTCAAATCTGCGGACAACGCCAACCGATAGGCTGCTTCTCCTACCCGCTCAACAATTTCAAAAGGCCCCAAAAACCTTGGACTCAACTTCTTGAGTCGGCGAATCCGCGAGACGCCTTTGAACGGCTTGACCTTCAGATAAACCCAATCACCAACTGCAAATTCTAACTTCCGGTGACGAGCATTGAAATATTTTGCTTGTCTGTCTTGTGCCACCTTCATACGCTCTTGGATGGTCCGTACCATCTCACAAGCGTCAACTACCGCATCCTTTCCCAGAAGTTTGGTGTCTCCCGCCTCTGCCCAAGACATTGGCGTTCGACACCGCCTCCCATACAAAGCTTCGTATGGCGCTATCTTTATACTAGCTTGAAAACCGTTGTTGTACGCAAATTCTACCATGAAGAGGTGATCCTCCCACCTCTTGCCAAAATCAAGAACGCACATCCTCAACATATCCTCCATAGTACGGTTCGTTCTCTCCGTTTGCCCATCGGTTTGAGGATGGAACGCCGTACTGAACTTTAGCTTCGTGCCCAAGCTCTTCTGAACCAGTCTCCAGTCCTTAGACGTAAACCGTCCATCGCGATCACTAACTATGCTCTTAGGAATTCCGTGCAGTCGCACAATGTTGCGAACATACAACTCCACCAGCTTCTCCACGCTGTCCTCTTTCCGATTTGGGATGAAGTGAGCCACCTTGGTTAGGCGATCCACGATCACCCAAATAACATCATTCCCATGCTGCGATCTAGGCAACCCATGCACAAAGTCCATGGAGATGTCCTCAAATTTCCATTCAGGAATTGGAAGGGGCTTCAGGAACCCGCCCGGTTTCTGACATTCGGCCTTCACCAAGGCACATGTTTGGCAACGACTCACATACAAAGCCACATCTCGCTTCAACCCCGGCCACCAAAAGGATTTCTTCATATCCAAGTACATCTTTGTACTGCCCGGGTGAATGGAGTACTTCGAGAAGTGAGCCTCAAACATCAACTCCTCACGGAGATTGCCAAACTGCGGTACACAAACCCTTCCATCCTTTCTCAAGATTCCCCCGATCATCTCCCAGGTGCTGCTCTCGCCCGTTTGAGCCTCCAACACAAAAGGTTGAAACTCCACATCCAACCGAGTCGCTTCCCGAATACGATCAGACAAGTCGCTTTGCACTTCAATCCAGTTCAACCGGGCCACGCTAGACTCGCCTCTCGCAACACATTCCAACCCAAGGGACTCGCATTCCCGAGCCAACCGCTCATCATGAGCTTCGATCCAATTTCCTTGCCCCGAGTACTTTCTACTCAACGCATCCGCCACCACATTGGCTTTACCCGGCGTATACTGGATCGCCACTTCGTAGTCTCCAAGAAACTCAACCCATCTGCGTTGCCGCATGTTCAAGTCCTTTTGATCCAAGAGATACTTCAGGCTTTTATGGTCCGTGAATATCTCCACTCTTGCGCCATAAACATAATGCCGCCAAATTTTCAGTGCGAAGATTACCGCCGCCAGCTCCAAATCATGGACGGGGTAATTCCTCTCATGAGGTTTCAGCTGTCTAGACCCAAAAGCTATCACCTTCCCATGTTGCACCAAAACGCAACCCAAACCGCATCCCGATGCGTCACTGAAAATTTGAAATCCATCGGTCCCTTGCGGTAAACTCAGGATCGGAGCCATCATAAGCCTCTCCTTTAGTGCCTCGAATGCTTGACCGCACTCTTGGGTCCACACAAATTTATGGTTTTTGCGAGTGAGAGAGGTGAGGGGTAGAGCTATCTTCGAGAAATTCTCCACGAATCTCCTATAATACCCGGCTAGTGCAAGAAAACTTCGGACTTCCGCCACGGTCCTCAACACCGGCCAATCTCTGATGGCCTCCACCTTCGCTGGATCCACTGCCACCCCATCACCACTAATCACGTGGCCCAAAAATGCCATCTTCTCCAACCAAAACTCGCATTTGGAGAATTTTGCATACAACTCGTTCTCCCTCAACACTTGCAAAACTATTCTCAAGTGGGTCTCATGCTCCACTTCCGACTTGGAGTACACCAGGATGTCATCAATGAAGACAACCACAAACGAATCCAAGTAATCCCGAAATACTCGATTCATCAGATCCATGAACACCGATGGTGCGTTCGTCAACCCAAACGGCATCACCGTAAACTCAAAGTGTCCATACCTTGTACCAAAGACAGTTTTGGGTATGTCCCCATCTCGAATTCGCAGTTGATAGTAGCCTGACTTCAAGTCCAGTTTCGAATATACCACTGACACCACCAGTTGGTCGAACAAATCGTCTATCCGAGGGATCAGATACTTATTCTTGACGGTCAATTTGTTCAGCTCTCGGTAGTCTATGCATAGGCGCATGCTACCGTCCTTCTTCTTTACAAACAACACCGGTGCGCTCCACGGTGAAGAACTGGGTCTAATATACCCTTGCTCCAACAGTTCCTGCAACTGTACCTTAAGTTCCGCCAACTCCTTTGGTGCCATCCTAAAGGGAGGACGCGACACCGGTCTAGCCTCCGGCACTAGCTCGATCGAAAAGTCGATCTCCCGCCGAGGAGGCGCTCCAGGAAGTTCATCCGGAAACACATCCTTGAACTCTGCCACCACAGGCACTTCCTCAATAGAAAGTTGGGAGAGACGAACCTCCAGTAACGCTACAAGCGCTACACCACCCTGGTTAACCGCCCGCGCCAACTGCATGGCCGATATCAGGGAACAGGCCACTCCCCCAAGGCCCTCAAACTTGACTTCTGTTTGCCCTTTACTCCTTAGAGTCACTACCTTGGATAAACAATCAATACTGGCGCGCTGCTCTGCAAGCCAGTCCATGCCCAAAATGACATCGAACTCTACTAATGGTAACACTGCTGCTTCCAGAGCGAAGACAACCCCGTCTAGCTCCCAACAAATGTGCCCTTTAGCCCCGGTGGTCATAGATGACCCATTGGGCATGCGCACTCTCAGCTCTGCTCCCGACGAGAAAGACTCAACTCCTATCCTCCGGATGAAGCTCTCCGCAAGAAAGGAGTGCGATGCTCCCGTATCAAACAATACCCTAGCGGGGTATCCGGAAACTAACACGAAGCCTACAACATAGACATTACACAAAAGTCTAAAAGGATGAAGCACAAAATTTAAACTTAAATTTTCTTCATACCTGTCACCACATCAGTCTGGCGGATCGCTTCTTGCTGTCCAAGGTTGTAAGCCCTTGGTTGCACCGGTTGGAACCGAGAAGCGCTCGACTCCGCCATCTTTCCTTTCTCTGCAGCACTGGGGCCCGAGCGCACAGACTGCTCCTGCTTTGACTCTTGCCCCGCTCCCCCTTGCTGACAAGCACGGGCTATGTGCCCAACCTTACCGCAGTTGTAGCACGTCGGCGGTCCCCTAGAGTGGGAACCCCCAGGCGTCCAGTTGCTCCTCTCACCAGATCTGGAAGTGTAAGGCTTCTTCCTCCACCTACTCCCATCAGACTTACTATAAGATTGGGAAGGCTTCCCTTCCCCTTGCTTGGGAGTAAAACCCTTACGGCGTTGGGTTCGCTCCAAATCATTCTCCAAATTCCTGGCGGCTTCAACTAGCTCATTAAATCCCGCCCTCTTCATGAAGATGAGGGGTTGTCTCAGATTCTCCCTCAAACCTTGGTAGAAGAGGTTATCCCTCTCTACATCATCCGCCATTGTCGTTCCCGCATAACGACCCAAACGGGTGAACTCTTGCACGTACTCATCCACTGTTTTGTCTCGCTGCATTAGATGCAGAAACTGCCTCTGCAGGGCCAACCGAGTTGAAACTGGGATATACCTCTTAAGAAAAGCGTCCCCAAACTCTTCCACTGACGGGGTGCGTCCCGGGAACTGGCGGCCGCTAAGGGCCACCCACCATAACTTGGCATCTCCTTCCAACATGAACGCCGCATACTCCGCTTTCTTTTCCCCTGGCGTCTCTGCCGCCCTTAACAGTTCTTGAATACGAACCCACCAGTCCTCCGCGTCCGTTGGCGTTCCAACACCCTTGAAAGACGGGGGATGGAAACTCAGGAAGTACTTCATGTGCCGATCCCCATGTCCGACAACTACCCTCTCCGCCAAAGGCTCCACTCGCCTGGCTTCTCCTCCTGGCACGGCCGTTGCCGTATCTGGTGTGGCAGGGGTTGCCACCTGAGCCACTGCTGCAGCTTGAGCTGCCACCATCGCTTCTGCAAGCATACGACAGAAGTCGGCCGGGTTTACACCCGTGCCCAAAAGGCCTGGAGCAGTAGCACTGCTCGCCGAGAGATCATCCCTTGCTCTTGAAGTGCCCGCCTCGTTGCTTGCACTCTTCAGGAAAGCAAGAAATAAGGGATTAGTCTCCAATCTCAAGACTAAAACATAAGGACACTCATGGTCCCGCGTTACTCTTATGTGGATAACTTCTCTACGCACTGACCTTGAATCTAACCTGCCTCTGATACCAAATTGTAACACCTCCCCTGTAATGGACGTATAATATGGGTCCGGCCGGGGCCCCACAACATACGAACGCCACAACTTTAGTATTAAAAGTTGATATAGCTACCCAAACTCAAAACACTTGCACAACACAGCGGAAAACCAAGCACAACTAGAAGTTATCCACTAACCAAAAGAGTAAACAAATGGCCTTAAGGCCTTACATCAAATGTCCAAAAGTAAACAGTACATCAAACATGAATGTGCTCAGCACTCCTAATCTACCTCGGCATGCAAGCCGGACAAAAATAGTCTCAAACATACATCAATCAAAAGTAGTGCTACCAAAAGAGAAAACACTTCATGGGCTTAGGCCTTTTTGGCCGGCGTGCTAGCTCCTGCGTGCGATCCTTGCCCTGTAAAAATTATTAGTAATGTGGGTCAGCAAAGGCTGACCTCAAACTGTGTAACAACACATCTCCTCCCGGCCGCCCCTAACGGACCCCGGGGAACCCTCCAACCTGCAAGTCAGCACTTCATATGCAATATAAATTTCTATAACTAGAAAAGCATTAAAACAGGCTTGGATGTCTCAATCAACAAACATGTTCTCTACTGGTTGAACATATAAATAAAGAGCCTACTATGCAACATGAATGCAACACCCGGGCTTCACCCAAGGTACCCTACAGCGTATGCATCTAGCACAACATCACATCATTTGGGTACTCACATTTCCCCAATTGGCATAAAGCCGCAAACATTGAGGGAGACACAACTCCCTCACACGACGCACAGGTCGCCACATGGAATTCTTGCCAAGGCCCCACCCGCTCGTGGGCTTAGCCCCGGGCTTGCCTGCAAGCTCTGACGTCTCATGTCAGATTTCCAACAACCACAGACTGACCGATTCTAAGAAGCCTTGCTGGACCCCACCCGCTCATGGCCTCTTTGCCCGGGCTTGCCCCAAGCTTGGCATTCTCGTCAGTCTCACAGAAGGGGACTAGTATCGCCGGGACACTCTCCACACATGACGCACATGCCACGGGATAGCCAGCCGACCACGGAGACATAGCCACGCCTTGGCACAACACAACCAAGACTAAACACATCGCAATCCCTCTTTGTACCGCAGCGTTCCCGCACACCAAGGAAAACATCTCCAACTCGTGCGGAGCTAACCTTGTCCACCAAGGAAACCATCTCCATTCTCATACGGAGCTAACCTTGTCCCTCAAGGAAACCATCTACCGCCACGAGAAGCTAACCTTGTCCGGGTTCGACTACAAGTACCATTTTCTAGCAAACGGGACAATCACCACCACAACACAAACGGCATCTTGCCGCAACGGAAATCCCTACGAATTCCTAAGTTCGTATGCAACATCACCGAGTCGGACTAACGGTCGCGACTACGGCTTCACCCACCATGCCTAATCCACTAACGAAGCGGATCTCTAATGCAAAATATGCCGGGGACGGACTCAATCAACCCGGAGGTTCCTCTTGAACCTTGGCAAACCAAAGCCCCTCTCATTTGAGAGTTTGGTGCCCAAAAATCTAGAAGAAAACGATGCTAAAAACGTGCATCCTAAAGACCGAGAGGAGATATGTCGTTACCTTCCGACTCCTCTTTCTTGCCATGGCAAAAATAGCCGGATGGAAAACTTCGCAACGCTCCAAGCTTCACGGATCCGGACTCGGCTCGCGATTTGGAGCTCCGAAACCCTTCCTACAGCCCAAAAGTTCTTCTTCTTCCTCCTTGCTCTAGTTTCTCTCAAGAACTAAGAAAGAGAGGACTTGAAAAAGAATGAGGATTTATAACCCTAAATTCGGACTTAACTTCCCAGGAGATGGCCTGAACCGTTAGATCCCAAAACCAGAAAAAGACTGGCCGCGATTCGCCTGGAAAATAAAAGACCTGGGCCGAACACGGCCTGACACACGCCCGTGTCCAGGGCCGTGTGCCTCATTCGTCGTCTCAAATCGACGCGCCTGGAATCAGACACGGGCATTCGACACGCCCGTGTTCAATCCGACACGCCCGTGTCCCCAGCGACACGGCCGTGTGGCCTGCCGTGTGTCTCCAACGACACGGCCCCAACACCAACCCGAGAGGTGACACGGCCTGGGACACGCCCGTGTCCCAAGCCGTGTGCCAAGTCTCGACACCCGTCGACAGGCTTTGTGTCGACACCACAGAAAAACGTCGAGCGAAGATTGTCGACCAAGCGGGACACGCCCTGTGACACGCCCGTGTCACAGGCCGTGTGCCCCAGTCTCGACACTCTGTCGAGCACAAAGTGTCGACACTTGGGCCGAGTGTCGACACGGCCTCGACACGCCCTGCGACACGCCCGTGTCGCAGGCCGTGTGCCCCACTCTCGACACTCTGTCGAGCACAAAGTGTCGACACTTGGGCCGAGTGTCGACACGGCCTCGAGACGCCCTGCGACACGCCCGTGTCGCAGGCCGTGTGCCTCCTGCCAGAACCCAAAAAATTTTCAGCACTGCTGACTGAACCTCTTGCAAAAACTGGGGTGTTACAATGGGCCTGGTTATAAAGGCCCTAGTTATCATGATTTGAGAGTCTCATTGCTAAAAAATACAAAAGATAAAGTCATGAAGATGAAGACAAACTATCAAGCGTACTGGAGGAGATATGGTTGCACACTTATGTCAGATGGTTGGACAGACATGAGAGGGAGACATTTGATCAATTTCCTAGTCAACTGTCCAGAAGGATCCTATTTTATGGGTTCCGTATATGCATCCAATCATATTCAAGATGCCACAATGTTATCAGATTTGCTTGATAGTAAGATTAGAGAGATAGAAGCAGAGTGTGTTGTTCAGGTAATTTTTTTGGTTTCATTAATTTAGTAATTTTCATATTTCAAGTTTAATAGTCTACAACTTTCAATAATTACAAATGTCTGCACTCTGCAGGTGGTGACTGACAATGCTTCTAATTACAAGGCAGCTGGTAAACTTTTAATGGAAAAAAAGACCCACATTATTCTGGACTGCTTGTGCAGCTCATTGCATTGATCTAATGCTAGAGGATATAGACAAGCTACAACAGAACAAAACAGTGATAAGAAAGGCAAGAATGATTACAAATTTCATCTACAGACAACTCGTTTACTTGATGCAATAAGGACTACTATAGGCAGTGATCTAGTGAGGCATTCAGTAACTAGATTTGCAACATCATTCCTTACTGTACAAAGTGTGCTTAAGCATGCGGAGAAGCTGAAATTATTCTTTGTGTCGCCCTCGTGGAATGCCGCTAATTTGGCAAAAACTGAAGCCGGAAAACAGATTGTTGAAATAATACTTTCAACCAATTTTTGGAATGGAGTAAGAGATTGCCTAAAAGGAGGAAAACCACTGATTGCAGTTTTGCGATTAGTAGATGAAGATGAAAGGCCGGCTATGCCTGAAGTATATGCTGCAATGGAAGAAGCCAAACAAAAGATCAAACAACATTTTGATAACAAAGAAAGATTATTTAAAAAGATTATTGAGATTGTTAAAAATAGATGGACAAATCAAATGGAGCAAAAGTTGTATAGGGCGGCTTTGTTTCTAAATCCAAGCAAATATTTTGAATATGAGGAACAAAATAATGATGATGGCTGGAAATTTCAAGATGCTTTCAATGATGTTATTGCAAGACTAGTGATCGATCAAGAATTGCAAGACAAGATTGCCGAGCAAGGTACTAACTACAAAGCATCTCGAAATAATTTTGGAAAGCCTATGACTATTAGGCAACGAACCAGCTTAAATCCAAGTAAGTATTGTTTACATTTTTATATTTTCTTAAATTATTTATATGTCAAATAATTTATATTTGTCTTAAATGAATAGTGGACTGTTGGGGTGCACATGGAGGACCAAATGTTGACCTTACGAAGGTAGCATTGCGCATAATTGGCTTATGTTGTTCTTCTTCTAGTTGTGAGCGCAATTAGAGTACTTTTGAGTTTGTAAGTATACAAATATTCAATAAAAATTTTAATATTTTATATTTACTAATTTACCAATAAGTTTGAAATTATCTTGATTCAGATTCAAACAAAAAAAGAAATTGATTGGAACATCAAAGGCTTAGTGATCTTGTATATATCCAATATAATCGGCGTCTACAAGCACGATTTCAAGAAAGACGTGAAAAGTGAAGAAATTACAACCCTTTGGTGCTTGATGAGCTCGACTGGAGTAGTGAGTGGATGGTGAACAAACCAGAGGAAGCTCTAGTTTTTGATGATGATAATCTCACATGAGATGCTGTAGAGAGAGCTTTTGGAACTGGGGCTCGAAATTTACGAAGTGGAGTTGGAACTAATCTTCAAATAAATGAACTAATAGCTCAAGGAGATGAAGATTTAGATCATTTTGTAGTTGCCAGTGATGATGAAGATGTTTATGATAATTATGAGCAAATGACGAGTACCTCCATCCAACCAAACACCTGCAATGTCAATGACGACTTACTAGATGATGATTCTAGTTGACCTTGTATAATTATTTAAAGTTAATGTTAAAAATATTATTCTTGCTAATATGCTATTTTTGTGTTCGCTTTTTTGTTATTGCTTTCTCTGAAGTTTGTCTTGAGTCTTGACTCTTGACAATTGATAGATGATTGCTACTGTTTTTTCTTACTGTTACATGCTTACTGCTTCATGGTATTTGAGAATTGAGATATGCCATATGTATGAATGTATTGATGTTTGAGAATTGAGGATTTGAGATATCATGAATTCATGATTCATGAATACATGATATTGGTAGTTGGAACATTTGTGCTTGCTAGTTGCTACTTGCCTACTTCTTGTCATATGATCATATCAGGTGTTGAGAATTGAGATATGAAGATATCATGAATTCATGATATCAGAAGATTCAGAAGCTATACTTAGTTGCTAAGTGCTAACTGCTATGCTTAGTTGCTTACTGCTAACTGCTAGTATGCTATGAAGAACAAAAAAATCTCCAGCTGTGTTTGTAATTGGTAAACAAGTTATTAAAAAAAAATGGAGCTTTAGACTGTGGTTATTATAATAACCGCAGTCTACAGTATGACAGACATACTATAAACTGCGGTTATTTTTGTAACCGCTGTCTATATAGGACTATCGACTGCGGTTATTCGAATAACCACAGTCGATAGTCAATAGATATATACTGCGGTTATTCTATTAACCGCAGTATATATCACATATACTGCGGTTATTAAACAACCACAGTCTATAACATGTATACTATAAACTGCGGTTAGTATAAAACCGCAGTCTATATTATGTGTACTATAAACTGCGGTGATTAGAAAACCGCAGTGTATAACATGTATACTATACACTGCGGTTATTATAAAATCGCAGTATATAACATGTATACTATACACTGCGGTTATTATAAAACTGCAGTCTAGAGCCTCAAGAATATAGACTGCGGTTATTATAATAACCGCAGTAAATAATCGCAGTCTATAGACTGCTTTTTTTTAAAAAAAAAATGGCGCCTTGCGACTTGCTCGCCTTAGTGTCGCCTAGGCGTCCGCCATGACGCCTAAGCGTCAAGGCGCCCAGCGCTCGCCTTGGTTCGTCTTGACGCCGAGATAAGAATGATTCAGAGAAAGAAGGAAAGTGTCACCATTGTGACAAGGCTGGTCATTGAAAAAGAAACTGTCCTTCATACATTGAGGGTCTGCAAAAGATGAGAGGAGGTATGACTTCCGCTTCATGTATATATGTTATAGAGAAAAACTTTTCTGCTCATTCATCCTGGGTATTGGATATTGGATGTGGTTCTCACATTTGTATAAATGTGCATGAATTGGAAAGAAGAAGAATGCTGAGTAATGAAGAGGTGGACCTGCGCGTTGGCAATGTAGCAAGTGTTGCTGCTGTCGCCGTAGGAGTTTACCGTCTTTCTTTGCCCAGTGGACTTATAATAGAATTAGATAATTATTATTTTGTTGCTTTCATAACTAGAAACATTATATCCATTTCATGTTTGGATATGATGAGTTTTTCTTTTATAATTAATAATAATTGTTGTTCAATATTTAAGAATGATATTGTTATAGTGTAGACCGAATGTTTAATGCTTTTATATGTTTTGAACTTAGACCATCAGATCTATAACATAAAAAATACTAAAAGACTAAAAACGAATGACTCGAACCCTACACATCTTTGACATTGTTGTTTGAGCCATATAAATGAGAAACGTATATCTAAGCTCCATAGAGATAAACTATTGGACTCATTTGATTATGAATCATTTGAGAGATACAAATCTTGTTTGTTAGACAAGATGACTAAGGTCCCTTTCACTGAAAATAATGAGAGAGCTGATAATCTCTTGAGTATAGTACATAGTGATGTATGTGTACCCATGAGTTCTATGGCTAGATGTGGGTATTTCTACTTTGTTACATTTATTGATGATTTCAATAGATACAGATACGCGTATCTTATGAAGTGCAAATCCGAGACCTTTAAAAAGTTCAAACAATTCAAGAACGAAGTAGAAAACCAGCTGTGTAAGAAAGTTAAAGCACTTCGATCTGATCGAGGTGACGAATACTTAAGTCATGAATTTCATGATCATCTGAAAGAGTGTGGTATTGTATCACTGCTCACTCTACCTAGAACACCACAACATAATGGTGTGGCTGAGCGGAGGAATCGTACTCTGTTAGACATGGTACAGTCGATAATGAGTCATGCAGATCTGTCTGTTTCTTTTTGGGGTTTTGCTCTAGAAACTGCTGCTTTAACACCAAATCGTGTTCTAACGAAAGCGGTTCTAAAAACATCATATGAGATATAGACTGGGAAACATCCTAGTATGTCGTTCATTAAGGTTTGGGGATGTGAGGCTTACGTAAGATCTCAAATGCCTGACAAGCTGGAACCCAAATCAGATAAGTGTTATCTTGTGTGGTATCCTAAATAAACTAAATGTCACTATTTCTACGTACAGTTCGAGGGCAAAGTGTTTGTCGCGAGTACTGATGTCTTTCTTGAGAAAGAGTTCTTAAGTATAAAGACTGTCAGGGTAGAACTTGAAGAAGTTCAAGAACCACAAACTGTGAATGAATCAGAATTGGAACTTGAGTCAGGACTACAAGTTGTAGCTGAAGAAACTGCTCAAGAAACACAAGTTCCACGTAGATCTGGTAGACCAAGGTTT
The DNA here is from genome assembly GCA_039583875.1 of Platanthera guangdongensis. Classification (NCBI taxonomy): domain Eukaryota; kingdom Viridiplantae; phylum Streptophyta; class Magnoliopsida; order Asparagales; family Orchidaceae; genus Platanthera; species Platanthera guangdongensis. Next base: position 115,683,932 of record CM077147.1, on the reverse strand, counting down.
GAGTCTGAGAGATATCGATTTATCGTGTCTCAAATAGCTAATGTATTGCTTATAGATCATAGTAATGAGTCTGCAACCTACCAAGAGGCTATTAGTGGACCGGACTCTCAGAAGTGGCTTGAGGCCATGAAATCTGAAAGGACTTCATGTACAAAAATCAAGTTTGGACCTTGGTGGAACCACCTGAGAAGAAGACTGACATGCATGGGAATGTACAAACATTCAAAGAGCGATTTGTGGCTAAAGGTTTCAAGCAAATTCTTGGTATTGACTATGATGAGACTTTTTCTCCTGTTGCCATGGTTAAGTCCATCAAAATTCTGCTTGCTATTACTGCGTATTATGACTACGAGATCTGACAGATGGATGTCAAAACGACTTTCCTAAATGTAAACCTCCCGGAGGAATTGTATATGACACAACTCGAGAGTTTTGTATCTCCAGGTGAAGCCCTTAAAATATGCAAGCTGCAGAGATCTATTTATGAATTAAAACAATCTTATCTAAGTTTGAATCTTCGTTTTGATGAAAAGATCAAAGGGTTTGGTTTTCTCAAAAACGAGGATGAATCGTGTGTTTATAAACAGATTAGTGTGAGCATAATTGTCTTTCTGATATTATATGTAAATTACATACTGCTTATCGAGAATGACAAACCGACCCTGCAAGTTGTTAAGAACAACCTAAGGAACTGCTTTTCAATAAAAGACTTGGGTGATGTGACTTATATACTAGATATTAAGATCTATAGAGATAGATCAAAGAAGTTGCTGGGTTTGACCCAAAGTACGTATATTGACAAGATGTTGAAATCGTTCAACATGCTTGAGTCCAAGAAAGGATTCTTATCCATGTCTCATGGTGTGAGTCTCTCTAAGCACCAGTGTCTTAAGTCTTGTGAAGATAAGAACCGCATGAAGTTGGTTTTATTTGTTTCGGCAATTGGGTCAATCATGTATGCAATGGTATGTACTAGACCCGATGTCTCTTATGCCTTGAGTATGACTAACATGTATCAGTCTGATCCCGGTGAAAGTCACTGGATTGTCGTTAAGAATATTCTGAAGTACTTGCGAAGGACTAATGATACATTCTTGGTATTTAGTGGAGAGGAAGAGCTCGTTGTAAGGGGTTACACAGATGCTAGCTTCCAGACTGATAGAGACGACTCAAAGTCTCAGTCAGGTTTCATATTTTGTCTTAATGGAGGTGCTATTAGCTGAAAAATTTCCAAGCAGGAGACAGTTGCTGATTATACAACTGAGGCCGAGTATATCGTCGCTGCAAATGCAACGAAGGAGACTGTATGGATTAGAAAATTCATCGGCGAGTTATATGTAGTTCCTAGCATTGTTCGTCCCGTAGATCTGTACTGTGACAACAACGGTGCAATTGCACTTGCTTCGGAACCTGGATCTCATTAGCGCTACAAGCACATACTTCGGCGGTCCCATCTAATTCGAGAGATTGTCGATCGAGGAGATGTGAACTTTAACAAAGTGCCGACTGAAGAAAATATTGCGGATCCACTGACAAAGCCTTTAGCGCAGAGAAAATACGATGATCATGTTAGATCTATGAGTATACGATACCTTAATGATCAGATCTAGTTTGAATCTTGTGGATTGTATATTTGTTAGCTGTAATTATTTCATTTGATGAATAATGTACTATATGTATTTCATTTATATATTTTCGCAAGTTTTTTTGTTGTGTTATTATTTCTATTATGATAAAATAGTTAACTATATAAATTCCCTTAGAATGTTTGTTTCCATAGGTCAAACAATGACTTGAGTGTGAGAACCTATGATCACAGAAGATTCATTAGCTAAGTGCGATGATGATACCTTTAAGACTAGTATGTGCGTTGACTGATGACCCGTCCTCACAAGTCATGATATTGTGATATCAAGTCATCACATGATTACTTGTTATGATCAAGTTGTACTGGACATACCCACCATGAGAATACTTTGTCCATTGTTATATAAACGTGTCATAAGTATGACTCAAGTGCCAATGATGTTTGTGGTCATTTGACCCGAAGTCACAATATTTATCGAGTGAGCAAGAAAGTGCTTTGATGCTATCTAAAGTTCAGTCTTGAGAAAGTTTGATGATAATGGTGGTTATTGGTCACGTTATGAATCATTTGGGTGTTTGCATGTGAGTAGAGATGAGATTTGTCCATCTATATGACCATGCTTGGTTGAGTCAATATGTGATATTGGACTCACAAATTTCTGGAAGTTCATTCTAGATCAGGAAACTGAGATTGAACAATTATGAGGGTGACACGGTCTATACCTTTAGTTCTCTCTGAATGTAAATGGACGAAGGGACATGACAACACTGATACATTGGTCACAATGACTTCTGAGTTTTAAACTCTTATTGCTTGGGGAGCAATGATGCATTGCTAGATGCCGCTCATTGTTTGTGAAGCTTTTGTTTGATACTTTCAAGATTAAGTGGGAGACTGTTGGTACTACCATGATGATCTGAAAGTGATCAAACATGCGGTCTCACTGCCAACGCAATATGAGCCCATGAGGTCGCACATAAGAGATCTGGAGAAGTTGAAAATGTTTGTGTTGGCCTTGTTCTAAGTTATCAAAGGCGCAAGGCGCACCGAGGCGCTAAGGGCCCTTGGAGCCTAGGCGCAAGGCGCAGGCGCGTGTCTGAGGCACGTGAGGCGCAAAAATGGAGGAAATAGGAGATTGAGCGAATTTGGGCCCCCAATTCGCTGAAATTGAGCGAATTGGGCGCCCAATTCGCTGAAATTGTGCGAATTTGGGCGCCCAATTCGCTGAAATTGTGCGAATTGGGAGCCAAATTCGCTGAAATTGTGCGAATTGGGCGTCAAATTCGCTGAAATTTGTGCGAACTGAGCGCCCCAATTCGCTGAAATTGTGCGAATTGGGCGCCCAATTCGCGGAATTTCAGCGAATTGGGCGCCCAATTCGCGGAATTTCAGCGAATTGGGCGCCCAATTCGCCCAATTTCAGCGAATTGGGCGCCCAATTCGCCCAATTTCAGCGAATTGGGCGCCAAGTGCGCCCAATTCAGCGAATTGGCGCCCAAGTCCGCCTAGGGGTGCCTCGGGTGCGCCTAAGATCATGTTTTTGCCCATATCAAATTTTTTCTTTAAAAAATACTTGAAAGGCCCGCCGCGCCTTTGGTGCGCCTGAGAGCCTGTAAGGCGCTCGCCGAGGCGCGCCACGGCGCGCCTGAGGCACATCGCCCGTCTCAGCTGTGCTGATGCGCGGCGGGCTGCGCCTGGTGCGCCCGGCGCCTCCGGCGCGCCTAGGCGCACGCCTTGACAACTATGGCCTTGCTCATATGCGATATGAGTGAAGGATCAAGTCTATGACGTTCTAGACGTGGAGGAATTCATTCAAAGACCTATATATATGAATATGAGTCATCGGGTAAGTGATCGGTAGATTTTAAGGGGAATTTGTCGAGTATGACTAAGTCATTCGTCGAATGGAATGAATTCGTCGAATATCGTCGTAACTACTCAACGCCTCCATCTCAGATTCGTCGAGTATCATCGTGAGGTCTCAACGATTCGTCGAGTATCGTCGGGATGACTCAACGCCTCTGTCTTGGATTCGTCGAATAACATCCCGATTCGTCGAGTATCAACTTCGCACTTGGACGATTTTTCCTGACTCGATCGTCGAATATGTCCGTGTTATCTCAACGAAAATTCCTATTCGTCGAATATCACAGGATACTCGACGAATTCTGTGAGTATCGGGCTTCGTGTTCTCTGTATAAATACGATTTTATTGTAGAACCAGAGACACACTGTTTTCTCCCGACCTAATTTTCCCGACTGCGATTTCTTCGCGACGGAAGTTTTCCGATTCCGCTTCCGTCGTCGATCCCGCCGACTGCCGACGGCCGTCCTCCTTGCCGTCGACGAAAAGTGTTTCCAAGGCGTCGTCTTCGTCGTTGCCGCCTCTCTTTTAACGGATCTAGCAATCCGTGGAGACGTTGAAGGCAAGCTTTCATCCGACCTTGATCTTGTGTGACAAGATTCTAGATTCTCCTTGCTCGTGTGGATGTCCGTAGAGGCGTGAACATCATTCTGCGCTTGGGACTCTGACCATAACCGTTCATAGGACTTCATCGGAGGACCCGCAAAATCCGCATTTCCTTTTGAGTTTTTCTTGCTCTTATTTCCGCTGCGCGCACAAGTGTTGTGCCACCACAGTAAAACCCAACACTCACCCCCTTTACTACCTGACCCGTGCGAGAGATTTGTAGCAGGATGGTGCGAACACAAACGATGATCGCCAAGTGAGTTGATTGTGCAATTGCCGTAACCTAACCTCCCCTCGATCTTTGTTTTTCATTTCTCCAATTTTATATGATTTTGATTTCTCTATTTTCTTATCGCGACATACAATTGATGAACAGTACACAGTGCGATTTTCCACAGGGCTGAAAGTGATTTACTACCATCTTTGAGGACAAAATTGTAGTGCTCTTTGATCACTTTGATGCAAGCTGGACCTTCCCCATCTTCCCAGAGATGGTGAAAATATTAAATTTCTACGGGGCGGTGCCCACGCAGCTCCAAGCTCCATCTGCTAATCTACTTGATTGTTTCATCATCGTCTATTTGCGGACCAAAAGAATCCACTTTAATATGGAGGTATTCCTCTCCATGTTCCGCGTGCGAGCGCGGGAACATGGACAAATGTACTTCGGCTCAGAGAAATTCCGTGTCCTTTAACCTGACCACAAATTCATGGACTGATCGGCGCGATTTGCTATATTTGAAGGAACTTCGGTGGTCTCAAGACAATGCCAAATCCTCGGGAGGACACCATCAGATCGCATGAGCTTTCGGCGACCGAGAGTGGATAACAAAGTTTCTTCTAGGTAACCCAGCTGAATGTTTCCCACTACGTCCCGCGAGTGCGGGAGGTTAAGGACTTGTCTGCAAATGATTGTGAGTATAAGCAGTTAAAAGAATATGTAACCGTGAATTCCTTGGGTGATGACGTTACTTTTTTGTAGTTCTTGTTGGATCCCTCGTTGGATTTGGGCTAGGTTCACTAATTAGGGTGTCTGGCCCACAATGTATAGCCAAAGTCATGTATTTGAGTCCTAGAGTTTAGGCTAAGTTTTTAGGTTCAACCTTACATGGATCAGGCACAGAAGACCTCAGATTAACTCAAGACTTAGAAGAAATTCAAAGTTCAGTATATGAGTTCGACGTTCTTCGAACTCAGCTCGACGATCATCGATCGCGCATCGACAAACTCAGAGTTAATTCTCTGAGTTGAGCTCGACGATATTCGAGCTCAGGTCGACAAAGTCTGAAGTTCAACTTGAACACATTCTTTCCAGAATATTTTCTCTGAATTCAGCTCGACGAAGACAGAAATCTGTGATCGACGAACTTGGATCACAGAATTGGCAAGTTTTTCACAGAATGCAGTTCGCTGTGTCACAGTTCGAGGGTGACGACT